>JAHRHZ010000029.1:18717455-18976194 GCA_024137785.1 Ginglymostoma cirratum
CAAGCCACACCCCCATCTCCTATCTACTAACATCATCCCGCCCCCTTGACCTGTCCGTCCTCCCTGGACTGACCTATCTCCTCCCTACTGCCCTACCTACACTCACCTTTACTGGCTCCATCCCCGCCTCTTCTACTTGTCTGCCTCCTCTCCACCTATCCTCTCCTCTATCCATCCTCTATCCGCCTCCCCCTCTCTCCCTATTTATTTCAGAACCCTCTTCCCCTCCCCCATTTCTGATGAAGGGTCTAGGCCCGAAACGTCAAGTTTTCCTGCTCCTATGATGCTGCTTGACCTGCTGTGTTCATCCAGCCCCATGCTTGTTACCTCTATGCCTCTTAGAATGTTTGCTTCTCTATCAAGTTCCCCTCAGCCTTCTCTCCTCTAAGAAAACAACTCCAGCCCAATGCAATAGTGTCTCTCATCGCAATGTCACTCCAGCCCAGACAATATCCTGATGAATTACCTCTATTCCCTCACTAGTGCAATCATTTCCTTTCGTGCGATGATCAAAACTGTGCACAATATTCCAGCTGTGGCCTAACTCATGTTATGTAAAGGTCGATTATAACTTGCCTGCTCTTGTATTCAATGCCTCAATGAATAAAGGCAGATAATGTGTATGTTTTCTTAACCACCTTATCATTCAGCAATATCAGTCCTGCCACCTTCAAGGTTCTGTGGACAAGTACACCAAGGTCCCCCTGATCCTTTGTACTTTCTCAGGCCTTTCAGTTGTTAGTCCTCCCAAAATGCATCACCTCACACTTTTCAAAATTAAATTCCATTTGCCATTGTTTTAGCCATCTGATAAGCCAGTCTATATCGTCCTATGGTCGAAGACTGTCCTCCTCATTTTTACCACATTGCCAATTTTCATTCATTTGCATACTTACTGATCAAACCTCTTACATTTGCATCTTGATCATTAATGTATACTGTAAGCAACAAGGCATCCCACACCAAATGCTATGATATCCACTGGACACAGGCTTCCAGACAAAAAATAGCCCTCCGACCATCTTCAACTACTAAGTCAATTATGGATCCAATTTGCTAAATGAGCTCTTGACTTCTTGACCAGTTTTCCACATGACATTTTTTCAAAGCTTTAAAGCACTATAAGACCATAAGACCATAAGACATAGGAGTGGAAGTAAGGCCATTCGGCCCATCGAGGCCACTCCGCCATTTAATCATGGCTGATGGGCATTTCAACTCCACTTACCCGCACTCTGCCCGTAGCCCTTGATTCCTTGTGAGATCAAGAATTTATCAATCTCTGCCTCGAAGACATTTAACGTCCCGGCCTCCACTGCGCTCCGTGGCAATGAATTCCACAGGCCCACCACTCTCTGGCTGAAGAAATGTCTCCTCATTTCCGTTCTAAATTGACCCCCTCTAACTCTAAGGCTGTGCCCATGGGTCCTAGTCTCCCCACCTAACGGAAACAACTTCCCAGTGTCCACCCTTTCTAAGCCATGCATTATCTTGTAAGTTTCTATTAGATCTCCCCTCAACCTTCTAAACTCTAATGAATACAATCCCAGGATCCTCAGCCGTTCATCGTATGTTAGGCCTACCATTCCAGGGATCATCCGTGTGAATCTCTGCTGGACATGCTCCAGTGCCAGTATGTCCTTCCTGAGGTGTGGGGCCCAAAATTGGACACAGTATTCTAAACGGGGCCTAACTAGAGCTTTTTAAAGTCTCAGAACCACATTGCTGCTTTTATATTCCAACCCTCTTGAGATAAATGACAACATTACATTCGCTTTCTTAATCACGGACTCAATCTGCAAGTTAACCTTCAGAGAATCCTGGACTAGTACTCCCAGATCCCTTTGTACTTCAGCTTTATGAATTTTCTCACCGTTCAGAAAATAGTCCATGCCTGTATTCTTTTTTCCAAAGTGCAAGACCTCGCATTTGCTCACATTGAATTTCATCAGCCATTTCCTGGACCATTCTCCTAAACTGTCTAAATCATTCTGCAGCCTCCCCACCTCCTCCGTACTACCTGCCTGTCCACCTAACTTCGTATCATCGGCAAACGTCGCCAGAATGGCCCCAGTCCCTTCATCCAGATCATTAATATATGAAGTGAACACACTACTCTCATCTAAACGGCTAGTAACCTCCACAAAAAAGACTCACTCAAACCTCTCAGACATGATGTTCCTGTGACAAAGCCATGTTGGATCAGATGATAGAAACCATGACAAATCATTTATCTAGTCCAGGACTGGTGAATCAGGGAACATCACCTGTACTTGGAGTAGCATGAATTTAAAAGCATTCTTCAGAATGATGAATTTCAAACCCCCAAAAATGGAAGAATCTAATTTTTTTATTGAGTGGAATGTTAACTTAATCCACTTAAAAAATATGTCCCTGATATTAAGAGCAGCAAGACAAGGGGATGCAACCATCCTACTCCCAAGGATGAGTTGTAAATTGAAATATTTTCACCAAGTTGCATGTAGTTTCATACAGTGAGGAAGCAGGCCATTCAGCCCATCGAGTGTACTCTGACCGTCTGAAGAACATCCCACCCAGGCCCATTCCATCCTCACAAGCCTGCATTAGCCCTGGCCAATCCACACAGCCTGCACACTATGGGCAATTTAGCATGGACAATCCACCTAACGTACACACCTTTGGACTGTGGGAGGAAACCAGAACACCCAGAGAAAACCCACACAGACACAGGGAGAATGTGCAAACTCCACACAGACAGTTGCCTCTGGGTGGAATTGAACCTGGGTCCCTGGCGTTGTGAGGCAGCAGTTCTAACTATTGTGGCAGGCTTTATTTCTCTTCCAGTTTTAAACTCACCAGGCCTGGTTTCTGGGATCTATGGAAGCATGGCAGCAGATAGAAGATGAGAACTATTGCATAGACAAGGTAACTTCTTCTCTATTTTGTTGGACATGATGATCAGGAGTAATGGGCCTAAGCCATCCAATCTAAACTGTTGACACACCAACATTTATATGCCCCAGCTCTTATATGGACCTCGCCCCCTCCACAGTTATCAAGTGCACTCAATGTCAAAATAGTCAACAGATTGAGCTTATATGCATGAGAGATTGAAGAATAAGACAAGATCTTATTGAAACTCATAATATGATTAGGGAACTTGCCAGGGTGGATTCCGAGAAGATATTTCCCTTGAAGAAAGGACTAGAACTATGGGATAGGGTTCAAGTTTGAGATGTCCTACCTCTCAGATGGAAATAAAGAAATTTTCTTATTCTCTCAGAATGTCATTTGTCGGTGGAATTTTCTTCCCCAGAAAGCAATGGAGGCTGGTTTCTTGAATTTATTCAAGGTTGAGTTTGATAGATTTTGAGGAAACAAGGGGGTCAAGGATTGTAGTGCAAAAAGGAATTGAGGCCAAAACCTGATATTACGTATTGAATGGAGGAGCAGGTTCAAAGGTTTTTTCTTCATGGTGTTATGTTCAATTCTCTTTGACCCTTCCCCTACAGTCCTGAAGTTTCTTCCCTGATCAACGACCAAGATCACAATCAATGGAATCCCTGTAAACAACAATCCCTCCCCTTATTGTGTTATTCACTCAATCATGTTCACCATATCATCCATCTCTGACCCAGATCTGTCTCCAAACATTCTCCCTCATACTCACAATCACTACCATTACACACCAAACTGCACTGTACTCATCCCTGCACATGAGCTTCTTGCCCCCTACCTGGCCTCGTTACAATCTCTGCGTATGCAGACCAGCAGCAAACAGACCCGATACTGTGCCCTTCTGTAGTGTTCCCCAACTGACAGAATGCCAAATCTGTCATTTAGCCTGGCATCTGTTGACAATGCATCACTCACATTGTTGATTAAAACGTCATAGCTTTTAAAGAAACCTGAGGAGTCCCAACCAAAGCCCCATCCTAGTAAAGATCAGAGCCAATATTACAGGGACCACACAGTCAGTCCATGGAATCTGGTGGGAACAATTAATGATTAACTCAAATTGAAATGGATGAGATTTCGTTCAGGAAATAACATTTTGGCCATATGTTTTGTGGGTAATTTAGGATTAGACAATGACTAGGACATCTTGCTTGAGAAACAAAATTGAATTTGTACCTTTGATTCCCCAAAGCTCTCCACCAGTGAACTATTTTTTGCTTTCATGCCTGTATCTGTTAAAGACTAATTATTAACAGTACATGTTAACAAAGGGGGAGACTTATTCTGCAACTTCTATCTGAATGTACATGTGACTATATAGCAGGACCTCTCTCCCCACATACTCCAAAAGTAAGCTGCACTTTACTGCAATTAAATTATTTCTAACTGTGAGAAGACTAGTTACATTTTAAGTGAAGTGGATGTGACTAAGCACAGGAGAGGAAGGTTGAACATATTGATTGTGATATTGAAGACAAAATTTCTCATACAAGAAGACTTGAGTATTGCTGCAAAAAAACACATCACAGAATCAGAAACTTTCTACAGTGCAGAAAGAGGCCATTTGGCCAATTGTGCCTGCACTGTCTCCTTAAATGAACATCATTACCTCGTGCCAATTTCCTCCCAATCCTTGCACGTTATTTTAATCCAAATAATCATTCAATCCCCTCTTGAATACCACAGTTGAACCTACCTCCACCATGCATTCAGGCAGCGCATCCGTACACTAACTATCGGTGTGTGAAAAAGTTTTCGTCAGCTATAGGAAGGAACTTCTGAAACTTGAAAGGTCTTAGAAAATACTTACAAGGGTGTTGCCAGGGTTAGAGTGTTTGAGCTATAGGGAGAGACTGAATAGATGGGGTTATTTCCCCTGGAGCATCGAAGGCTGAGGGATGACCATGTAGATGTTTATAAACTCAAGAGGGGCATGGACAGAGTAAATAGACAAGGTTTTTTCCCTGGGATGGGGTAGTCCAAAACTAGAGGGCATAGGTTTAAGGTGAGAAGGGAAAAATTTGAGAGGGACCGAAGGGGTAACTTTTTCACTCAGAGGGTGGTGCATGTATGGAAGGAGTTGATAGTGGCATTGGTGGCAGGGTAGTTCAGTGGTTAGCACTGCTGCCTTGCAGCACCAGGGACCCGGGTTCAGTTCCAGCCTCGGCCGACTGTCTGTGTGGAGTCTGCACGTTCTCCCCGTGTCTGCATGGGTTTCCTCCGGGTGCTCCAGTTTCCTCCCACAGTCCAAAGATGTGCAAGTGATGTGGATTGGCTATGCTAAATTGCCCATACTGTCTAGGATGGGGAAAGCAGGGACAGGTGGGTCTGGGTGGGAAGCTCTTTGGAGGGATAGTGTGGACTTGATGGGCCAAATAGCCTGCTTCAACACTGTAGGGACTCTATGACAGAGAAAGTGGTGGAGGCTGGTACAATAACAACATTTAAAAGACATCTGGATGGATGTATGAATGGAAAGGGGTTTTGAGAGATATGGGTCAAATGTTAGCAAATGGGACTAGGCTTGTTTCAGATATTTGGTCAGCATGGACAAGTTGGACTGAATGGTCTGTTTCTGTGCTGTATAGATCAATAACTCTACTTCATCCTTGCTTCTTTTGCACATCACTTTAAATCTATACTTTCTCATTCTTGGTCCACTTACAAGTGGAAATAGTTTCCCTCTATCTATTCTATTAGGCCGCTCATGATTTTGAAAACTTTATTCCGATCCCCTTTTAGCTTTCTTCTCTCCAAGGAGAACACTCCCAGCTGTATCAATTTGTCCTCAGAACTGAAGCTTCTTGTCCCTGGAAACATTCTTTAAACTACATCTGCACTGTCTCAAATACGTTCTCATTCTTGCTATAATGTGGTGCCCAGAAATGTACGCAATACTTAAGCTGAGGTCTAACAAGAGTCTTACAATATATCCTTACTTTAGTACTCTGTGCTCTTATTAATAAAGCTAAGGATACTGAATGCTACACATGCTGCTCCTTCTGCATGTTCTGCCACTTTCAATGATCTCTGCACTAATACACCAAGGGCCCTCTGCTCTTGCACTGCCTTTAGAATTGTTCCTCCTATTACTTGGTTGAAGCTTTACATCTTACAGTCATCAGAGCAAGTTGCAAATTCAAAGATGACTGCTTAGTTTCAAAGGTGAATTTGAGAGCAGGTAAAGCTCTCAAGGCAGGTAAGAATTTTTTTTTACATGTAACTGTGGATTCAAATATAGCAAATGTATATTTACATGTCAGAAATATGCAAGTGGTAGGGGGTTAGGTGTCATTCTATGAAAGATACTTTCCTCATGGAATTCAGCAAAGATGTTTCAGAGAACTGGGTCTACCTGGAATTCCAAGGCTGCACCATTTTTTAGCCACAAATGATGTTGTTGAAATTGAACTCAACTACGCAAGTAGCTGAGATTCAAAGTTCAGTGAATAAAATGATTCACACAATGGTATGGAGTTGTGTAATATAATGCTGCCGAGCAAATGTCTATGGCTTCTTGGAATGATACATGAGTAACTAGGCAAAGCAATGTCAGATGAGTATATAGATACATAGTAAATGTGGAAGAGTCCTTCACAGTATATGTGGGAAATTGGCTGTAACAATTTGCTCAATCATGTGGCAAGTTCTTGTTGGGTGGAACCGTTCATTGATAAGATACGGCATAAAGGGAGGTCACAATGTGTGTCCTGGGAAGTACATTGATATGAAGGCACAGTGAATCATGAGGATAAATCCTATCATCTTTATCACCTGGCAGATTATTGTTTTTATATAAGTCCAGCCAGCATTTTCATAGATTTTATAGACAGCAAGGCTGTCTGGAGCAGCAGATACAATGTGTACAAATTTGGACCCATCATTAAGAATGGCATACATTTTGTTGATATAGTTGTGCATATTAAGATTGACTATTCCATCTCTTTGACACATTGCTGATATGTATGTCCAGGTTGGCACTAAGGCTACGTAGCACTGCCAGACCTTACCATTGCATGTGAAATTTGGAGAAGTAATTTGAAATTCTGCAGTACGTGCATTGCTAGACCAGCTAAGCACGTTTTCAAAGATTGACCATCTTCAAAGAATGTTGGTTTGTGTCATGTTAGCTGGGAGTAAAGTTGTTTGAACTCTCAAATATCTCTCCCTGTTTAATGTGGGATGAAGTCACACTAAAACTGAACCACATACAAGGATGAGCTACTCGTGTTCGGCAAATACATAACCTGAAAGATTTATTGTGTGTTTAGTGGCATCATTAATTGCATAAATTTCTCCAATTAAATGAGTTTATAGTGTGGACATAGTTCAAATGATTTTAGCTATTGGTGTGGTGATTTATTGAAGCAATATAACAGTATAAACAAATCATATCAAAAGATGGAAAACCCTTTTGTGCACTTCAGACTAAGCACAGCGTAGAGCATGATGTACATTATACATTATATCGTTTCAGATCGGGACCCTCTCCTGACCCGAAACTTCAACTTTACTGCTCCACTGATGCTGCCTGGCCTGCTGTGTTCCTCCCACTCCACACTGTGTTATCTCAATAGATATCTTTCCTGTTCTTAACTTTCTATTCAGTTGAACTATGTCATCAGAATCCCAAATTTGGTCTTTGCTGTACCTCTGTCTCAGTTTTACCTTATTCATTTGGTAGTACAAAACCTGAGTATTGCTAAGGAAATACACTTTGTGGAAACCTTTCATCTTATCCCTTCATCCTTTCATAATAAGCAGGGTCACATTTAGCCAGCCCAAGTTTAGAAAACTCAAAAGATAGTATCCAACATTAGCTGTGATACTGCAATTGGACACCATTTGCTAAATAATCCAGAGTACACTAAGAATTATGAATTTAAGCCTGGTAGTTGGGCTCACAGTGTGATGCATTTGCACATATATAGAAGACAGAGAATGTGGCAAAATAAACAGCGACATCTTGGGAAATGTTCACATTACAGAGGAGGAGGTGCTGGATGTCTTAAAACACATAAAGGTGGATAAATCCGCAGGACCTGGTCAGGTGTACCCAGAACACTGTGGGAAGTGAGGGAAGTGATTGCTGGGCCCCTTGCTGAGATATTTGTATCATCAGTAGGCAGAGGTGAGGTGCCAGAAGACTGGAGGTTGGCTAATGTGGTGCCACTTTATAAGAAAGATGGTAAGTTAAAGCCAGGGAACTATAGACCGGTGAGCCTGACATCGGTGGTGGATTAGTTGTCGGAGGGAATCCTGAGGGACAGGACTTACGCTTACTTGGAAAAGCAAGGACCAATTAGAGATAGTCAACATGGCTTTGTGCATGGGAAATGGTGTCTCACAAACTTGATTGAGTTTTTTTGAAGAAGTAACAAAGAGGATTCATGAGGGCACAGTGGCGGACATGTTCTATATGGACTTCAGTAAAACTTTTGACAAGGTTCCTCATAGTAGACTGGTTAACAAGATTAGATCACATGGAATAGAGGGAGAACTAGCCATTTGGATATAGGACTGGCTCCAAGGTAGAAGACAGAGGGTAGTGGTGGAAGGTTGCTTTTCAGACTGGAGGCCTGTGACCAGTGGTGTGCAACTAAGACGAGTCCTGGGTCCACTGCTTTTTTGTCAGTTATATAAATGGTTTGGATGTGAACATAAGAGGTATAATTAGTAATTATAGTAATTATATTAGTCATTTCTGAAGAAGGGTCTCGGCCCGAAACGTCAGCTTTCCTGCTCCTCTGATGCTGCTTGGCCTGCTGTGTTCATCCAGCTCTACACCTTGTTAACTCAGGTATAATTAGTAAGTTTGCAGATGACACCAAAAATTGGAGGTGTAGTGGACAGTGAAGAAGGTTACCTCATAGTACAATGAGATCTTGATCAGATGGGTCAATGGGCTGAGGTGTGGCAGATAGTGTTTAATTTAGGTAAATGTAAGGTGCTGCATTTTGGAAAGGCAAATCAGGGCAGGACTAATACACTTAATGGTAAAGTCCTGGGGAGTATTACTGAACAAAGAGACCTTGGAGTGTAGGTTCATTGTTCCTTGAAAGTGGAGTCATAGGTAGACAGGATAGTGAAGAAGGCGTTTGGTATGTTTGCCTTTATTGGTTAGTGCATTGAGTATAGGAGTTGGGAGGTCACATTGTGGCTGTACTGGACATTGGTTAGGCCACTATTAAAAGACTGTGTGCAATTCTGGTCTCTCTATTATAAGAAGAATGTTGTGAAACTTGAAAGGGTTCAGAAAAGATTCATCAGGATGTTGCCAGAGTTGGAGGCTTTGAGATATTGGGAGACGCTAAATAGACTGGGACTATTTTCCCTGCAGCATCGGAGGCTGAGGGGTGACTTGAGAGACATTTATAAAATCATGAGGGGCATGGATAGGATAAATAGATCTTTTCCCTGGGGTGGGGCAGTCCAAAACAAGAGGGCATAGGCTAAAGGTAAGAGGGGAAAAATTTAAGAGGGACCTAAGAGGCAACTTTTTCATATCGAGCATGGTGTGTTTATGGAATGAGCTGCTAGAGAAAATGGTGGAGACTGGTGCAAATGCAACATTTAAGAGACATCTGGATGGGTATATGAATAGGAAATGTGTAGAGGAATATGGGCCAAATGCTGGCAAATGGCACTAGAGTAATTTAAGATATCTGGTTGGCATGGATGAATTGGTCTGAAGGGTCTATTTCCAGGCTGCATATCTCTATGACCCTATTACTCTATATTGAACGCGGCATTTATGAATGAGTAGGGCCCTGTTTCTCGCCGATAGATAGTTCATGCATACGTCCGTTGTCCCTGTTCCAACACAACAAAACAAGTGATATCCATTGTCAAGTTCAATTCTCAGGGCAATGCTTTGACCAATCAGAGTCAACCTGTCTGAGTGTCAGCAACTAGCAGTCCGAAACCCATGCTGTCAGCCAGGACAACCGAATGTAACACATACCTCTTCAGAGGGAGATATGAACTTCGGATCAGAACAAATTGCCAAACCTTTAGAATTGTTAACATTGAAATCTGAATTTTTAATCTAGTGAACTCTGTCTTTACCACTTTGTATAATTATTGAATTGACAACACAAGTCTCTTCTCGATATTTTGTTCACCTTTAGGAAAATGTGTTGTGTTATATCTCACAGTTAACATTTAGTATCCTATTAAGAGATACATTACTGTATCATAGCATCGGAGGCTGACGGGTGATCTTATAGAATTTTATAAAATCATGAGGGGCGTGAATAGGGTAAATAGACAAGGTCTTTTCCCTGGCGTGGGGCAGTCAAAAACTAGAGGGAAAAGTTTTAAGGTGACTATGAGGTTATAAGGTCTCAGATTGCATCTTACCTTAGGCCAGCTGAAGCATGACATGTTAATGAAAGCACACGTCCATATCCTACACAATTGCTTGATATTAACCCGGGAAATGAGGTGCCAATGCCCATATGAAATGTATATAAAAGTATCTATAACAAACATCTGCAGCATATTTTACTAACAAGTTATCCACTTTGAGTTTTTATGTTATCAAAGCTATAATAGTTATTGTCATATCGGGTACACTTGCACTGCCGGTGGCAATATCCACACCACGGTCACAGTTCAGATGTTGAGTCAGTCTCACATTCTCATACTTTGAGATGATTGTCACCAAGAATATACTGAACACCGTAAACATACTCATAATCTTCCCGGATCTATTCAGCAATCGTTGTGTTAGTGAGATACAAAATATTGTAACTCTCTTCTGTCAGGTTGCCAGTCCAAGTTTTCAATTTGCTTCAGCTGAAAATACTGATTTTGCTTCATATCCACTCTATGGAACTCCAGATTTTCATTCTTCCGATTGCACTAGGCTCTTAGTCTGTTATATGGTTTAGAACGATTCAACCGAAACATCTGCTGACACTTTTCCCACTGGGCTTATTTTGTTTCTAGCTAAACATTTAGGCGCAAAGTAACACGGCTTTTTGAGTTAGATTGCTGCTTTCCCCATGCTGGACATGCTTCTTTTTCTCTTATGTGATCTCCTTCATATACTTACATGCAATCTGAGCCTTGATCTTCTTTGTTGGTTCTTCTGTAAACCCAGAACAAAAACAGAAGTTGCTGGAAAAGCTCAGCAGGTCTGGCAACACCTGTGAAGAAAAGATTAGAGTTAACATTTCGGGTCTGGTGACCCTTCCTCAGAACTGATAGTAGCTGTGAAAACGTCAGTTTATATGCAGAAAATAGAGAGGGGGATGGGGTAGGGAGTAAATGAAAGGATAGAGACCGAAGATGGAGAAGAGCAGTTAGATAGACAAATCAGTATGTAAACCTATCTTTCTATAAACCTATCTTTCCTGTTTTCTATTATGCTGTTCTCATTCAGCATGGAATGATTCTCAGCGTAAAGCATTGCCTTTGCTTCCATTACTGTGCTCTAGCTGATGCTTACAACCTCAGAGATTATTCACATGTTGGTAGCCCTCTGGGGAATAAGTTTCTCCTCTATCAGCAGACATTCCTTCATAGCTGGATCTCTTTTGTGTAAGTCAACCCTGTTTCTGAGGGAATTGTTCTGTTGTCAGAATTCATGGATTCAGCCAGATGCATCAATACCATCACACACTGATTAACAGCTTCCC
Organism: Ginglymostoma cirratum; assembly: GCA_024137785.1. Lineage (NCBI taxonomy): Eukaryota > Metazoa > Chordata > Chondrichthyes > Orectolobiformes > Ginglymostomatidae > Ginglymostoma > Ginglymostoma cirratum. The sequence goes on from JAHRHZ010000029.1 coordinate 18,729,041, forward strand.
TCTCTAAGCTCTGATAGTGTGATGGTGAGTACTAGTTTTTACTTGCTCAGTTTTTATTTCACAGCTTTGCCGCTGCAAGAGGGAAGTGCTTCAATTCTGTTTCAAGTCTCCTTTCATTTTCACAGCGCTTGGGAATGAAAATTTTCACACCATTCGGACTCACCGAGCACTTCAGAGTTGCAGATTATTATTTGGATTCTCCTTGTTTTTTTTTCTAACAGTACCTGGTTTTCTTACAAATCTGAAAATTCAATGAATGTCAGTTTCCCAATTCTGATACCATGTCTAATGTAATGTGCTTAATGGTTGTTGCAAGTTAACGCGAAACTGCTGTAATGGATAGAGAGGTCACATGAGTACAGCTAGACAAATAATACAAAAGAATTTCCCCGAACACAACCATCTTGGGCCCTTGATTGTACGTCTGTTTATTTTTAGTGTTGTTGTTATTTTTATTGGCTACTATCCATGAATGGCACTCACCATCATTGTTAAAAAGATGACTGAAGCTAGTTATTGGCCATAAAGTCTAGCTTCATGAAAATTTAGAGATTACTGGTTTTCCAAATATCAGAAAGAAATCACATACTCCGAAGATACCTTCTCAAATGGGCGGATACTGCTGTTACTTTACAGGAATAGAATGGATGCCCGGAGACTTATTATGGTGACTGCTGCTTTCATTACATCCGCCATCAGCGACAATGTTAAAGACTTCTTCTTAGGTATCTAGCGTGTGTGTCTGGCATTGCTTTTAGACTCTTTACATGTACAAATCAGGAACTTGACATCTGTTTCATGCTCCTTTGAACAACTGGATTACTGATGCAAAATGCACCATGTAAAATGTGGTTAATTTCATTCAGACACTTGGCAGTCAAACTAGGTGATCTTAAAAAGGCAACTGAGAGCTACCAGACGAATTTGCTATCCCTCCTTCAACTGCCCTCTGCAACACAGAAGCTGTCTCTGAAGCTATTGCAACTTTTTGTAGTTCATCAGAAGGTAACAGATAGGCCAGGCAAATGAATTTGTCACAGTTCTTCTGTCAGCCTCTTTGGGTACATTTCTGAGCCAGAATATTCTCAGCAGATCTGATAAACAAAAACAGTGTTTCATACCGAACATGATTCAACTTCAGACTGCTTTAAAGAGTCATCACCACCTTGAGAACCCAACTCTGTTCCCTTTACACAGATACTGCCAATGCTGTTGACTTTTGAAACATTTCCAGCATGGTTTTTCTTTCCAGGTTTCTGGCATCTGCAACATTTTGCTTTTCTTTTATCAACCAGAACTATGCTCTGCTCTTTTTAATTTGATTTTGAATTGTTAATACAATAAATGTTTTATTTTAATAGAATCCCTACAGTGTGCAAATGGGCCATTCAGCCCAACAAGTCTACACTGACCTTCTAAAGAACATTCCATCCAGATCCATCCCCCTGCCCTATCATTGTAACCCTGCCGACGTACCTAAACTATGCATCCCCAAACAAAATGGGTAAGTTAGCATGGCCAATCCACCTAACTTGCACATCTTTGGACTGCGGAGGGAAGTCAGAGCACCCAGTAGAAACCAACGCAGACATGGAAAGAACGAGCAAACTCCACACAGACAGTTGGCCAAGGTGGGAATCAAACCCAGGTCCCTGGTGCTGTGAGGCAGCAGTGTTAACCACTGAGCCACTGTGCCATTTTCATGAGGCAAGCAGTTTCCACAATAAAGCACGAATGTTGCAACAGAATGCTTTTTTTTTTCCGTTTAGTTTATGATCAGTCACAATGCTAAGGGGTCAAGTTGACATGATGCATAATTTCCTGTTAAGCTTTACTACCTGAGTGTTCATATTACCGCAGTACTGAAGTGCATCTTCATGTTCAAATTTCAAGTTCATTTGGCCATTAATCATGCAGTTGGGAGTGTAAGTGAATACATTATTCAAGCTGTTTTATTCTACATTTACAGATTTTGAGATTCTGACATAAGAAATTGGATGGGAAAGATCTTTTTCAAGCCTGCCTAGCAATGAAAGTAAATTAAAATAACTCACTTCAAAGTAAATTATGCATACTACAATTAAGATTACTTTTTTTTCAATCCCTTGCAACGTCTTCAGAAAGCTGAAGTAGAGGAGCAGAACGAAAAATGCTTGCTTCTTGATTCATTATGTATATCATTTGCATTTTCCATTAACTAAAGTGATTGCATTACATGGCTTTTTAGATATCCTGAGTCATAATTCCGCTAATATTGATTCACCAGCTGAATGACGACACTAAACATTAAGTCTGATCAATTGGTACAAAAGAACAACCTGCAATACTTGAATTAAAATGTTAGAGAATATATTTCATTTTCACCTCTTTAAACAGGATACACAATCACCAACAGCAAAAGTATCATGTTATTATTAAGATCATTATTTTTACAAACCTTTGTGGTAGCGCACTATAAATTGAGCCCTGCTATTCACAGAGTTTGTACGATACGTTAAAATTATTTTTAAGGTATTTGCAGCGCATTAATTTACCTGACTTTCAGACCAATATTAATAAAACAGCATAGACTAGATTTCTGTACCAAACGTAAGTTATTACTTATTACAAGTGACTAAACTTATAGCTACAAGTAAATAGATAGAACACATTGACATAAAACATAATTGGAATTCTAACCTCCTTATAAACTCCCCATTGCACACACATATGCATGTGCAAACAAATAGGGAAAATAGATTATTGATGGAGGTGGAGAAAACCTAGTAACTCAATTCAGTGGACTTTGCTTCTTGATTCTGATTTTGAGATGATCTTATTTAGGTTAGCCATGCCCTTGGTGTTCAGTTGTGTCTCATTGGATGCTTCCATTGGTTTGCAACTGATTCACTTGGAAAATGTATCTGTTTTATTAATTCAAAAGACACATCTCAAAGCAACTGCTGCAGGAAGGAAAACTGGTTGTCTTCAAATTTAAGCTGAGTCCTTTTTTACTGCAAAGAACAGAGGGCTTCTGTTGGAGAGAACAACTGCATACTCTTCAATGTCTTTCTCTCACTGCATTCTGTGTCTTTGTAACTTGTTTTCAGTTCCAACTTGTGCAGCCAGATGAGAACAATTCAGCTTCACTTGTAAACAACTCCTTAGCTTCTGATCATTTGCACACTGCAGAAACTCATAGCTGTATAAAAAAAAGTTCACAGAAGAGATCCAATTCCTTACTTTGAAGTTATACAGACATCTTGGTAAAACCCTGTTTTTGTAAAAAGAAGATATCCTTGCAGAAGACATGGCTTTTTCAAGATGAATGTGTAGAAAAAATAATGTTATAAAGAAGAGATGCTGCTGCTACAAAATATATGTATGGTCCAGTGGCTCAACGCGACCCATATACGTATCTTCTCCAAGTTTAAAGAGTATCATCAACCCTTCTAAAAGTCTGAACTCTCCAGTTCCTTGACTTCAGCTTCTTGTAGATCCAATTGTCCCTCCTCTTGTTCCACCTTGGCTCGAAATGCCGAAATTATTTTCTTAAATCCCCATATATATCTCTTTCTTTCCAAAGACTTTGTTAAAGCCCACTCTATTATTCAGTTTTTGGTCATAAAGTCACCTCACTGCACTGCAGCCATTTTATATCCCCTTCCCCATGTCCCACCAATAATCCCTGCCTTGGCTTTGCATCTATTTCTCTGATTTCATCAGTAACGGAACTTGGGATTCATTATTTTCTTTATTAATAGCTATATATTAAAGCAAGTTGTTAACAAACCTAATTTATAAAATAAATACACAAAAACATAATAGAAATGAACCTAAGTATTATCATTGTAAGAAAGTGGAGGAGATCCACGTGGAATGAGAGGCTTGTGGCGGATGCACTCATTCATAAAATTGGGTTAATGGATTGAACTAGTACCAGGAATTATGCTGGATCTCCAGTGATGGGAATGGGAGCTTGCTGGGGTTAGGCTAAACCACTATTAGACAGATCATTTTAGATAAAGAAGATTGTCATAACTACCATTCAATTAGATATATATATATAAAACTCTTATTGAGTAGGAACATTAAACAGCTGATGTTTCACAACTTACTAAGGGGAAAGACAACCACACAGAGTATGATTTTGGGTGCTTATTGTCCTGCTACCAAAAAAGTGACGTCCTTTCCTCTTCCCACTATTTTGATTTTTCTTCCATTGTTTTTCATGGCTTTAATTGCTTCACCACTGACAGCAATATTTTAAGCAGCCTTTGTCAAATAGACTGGTGATTTATGTATATTTTTGATATAGTTTATTTTAAGATTGGATTCTTGGATTTTGAATTAGTGACATGTCTTATTTCCATCTGTTTCCAGTGTTTAGCAATTAGTTTGCAAATATTTCTATTGCCATGATGATTTATTTTAAAAGAGTTTGTGAGAGTTAACCTTCAGAGCTTTATTTAAAAAGTCATTAGGAATGTTTATAATTGAGCAGTATAAAATGTTATATATCAATGTATCTGTTAGAAATTTCTGGAATTTTGCTTTTAAGCTTTGGGGAAATGCTCATAGCTTAAAGAGGGAGGTCTTAAAGTTTTAGTTTCCGTTTTGAGCTATTCTACAGACGTGGATGCATTAATCTGTGCTAGATAGTTAGACTTATCAACTTGAGATTATTTTGGAAAAATGAATTAGCAATATTTCCTGACCCAGACGTGTTTGGCTAAAACACTGAAGATTTTATATGTTTAAGATCAGATACTTAGTAGCTCCAGAGGAATGGGTGTTGAAGTCACAGTTAACTTAAATCTTTTGAGAGGTTAGAAAAATATTGCTTTCTGTACAGGGGTGCTTCTGGAATTTGTAAAGGAGAGCTTTGGGATTAGTATGGGATTATACTTTTACCATGTATGTAAAAATATTTAAATGTGTGGTTTTGGTAAATTGTTTGATTTATTCCATTTTATCTTTCCTTTGTTATTAACCATCCGTTTTATTGCTTTAAAAATTTCTGCCATATTGCATACTTAGGTTTCTGTGAAAGATCATCCAGTTAAAACTAAAGCAAAACAAAATATGATCTATCAAGCCAGATTTCAATAAGGGATCTGATTGGCCCAGTGCTAACATCAGCTGGGATCATAAGACCTTAGCTATGAAGTTCCCTCCCTGAATATTTCATTTTTGTTTAACATCTCTCCCTTCTTTTTAAGGTTCTTTTCAGCTTACCTCTTTGAGCAAGCTTTAAGTCATCTGTTCTGGCATTTGCTTCCATGGCTCAGTGTCATTTTTTTATTGTTAGCATCCTTATTCCACACTTTCAGACATTTTACAATGTTAAATAAGCTACACAAATGTAAGTTGCTATTGGCAAAGCCTTCAATGTCAATCATAAAGTTACCATTGTCCTTCTGGACCGCAGGGCTGCTCTCTCATTAGTAAAGATGTCTGCTGGTGGTTTAACCTGAGGGTCAGGTGAGGGGAGAGGTAGAGAAGTATAGTCCTTCATCCTAAGGTAAAGTCTTAGGCAATTCAGGGGATTTAAACACTCAAATGGTGAATATGTTCAACCGTGGCTGTGGTTGAGATGTGAATCCATTCCAACCAACAAGTGAGTTAATATTTTTTGCTACACATAGTCATGGGGAGAAATCCCAATGAATGAACTACAGAAATATTGTTCATTGGTTCACCGAGAGTAATGGAAAGCTCAGGTAAATGATGTAAACATTATTCACCTTTGTTTTCCGGTTTCACACTTAAACTCATGAGTACAGAATCACCGGGAAAATCTATTCCCTAACTGTTCTTTCACAGTTATCCCATAGAGTAGTAAAAAGGCATTTATTCTTTAGCTTTTAAATTGTTATTATACCAGCATTAGTGCCCCTTGTATTTGAACTGCATCATTTGTATAGATCAGCAGCAATGAAATTATTTTTCACTGAGACATTTATCGAGTAATAAAAGATGAAATGTCACAAATAATAGCAACATTGCTGATTTGGGGAACATGCATTCCTTCCTCATGCCTGGCAAAGATTAAAATAAAGGAAACCGCATCATACACAATGGATTAACAGCTGGAAGTATGGTCCTCATTAATTTTATATAGACATGTTTATAAATTTCCAAAGAATTGCAATAAAAATGTAACAGTAAATGGCAACTTAATGCAGTTAATGTTTACACATTAAATGATAGACTCAAGACTATAAAAGTCTATGTAAAACCCAATCTGTCTGCACTATGAATTGTACTAAGTGCATAGAGAGAGGAAAAAGATGTGAAGGGCATTTGTTTCAAGGCTGTGATGTACTCACTACATTATGACTGTAACTTGGCTATGTTTGATCGGTGTAATCAAACAAATGCATGCCATGTAGGATCCCAGAATCAATATTCATAGTTTAATTCAGACAAGTGCACAGAATCAATATTTTCTAAGTACATCACGTAAACCAATGCGCGAAAGCAACATCATGTGCTATCTTAAGTACAAGCATATCACTCTAACAGTATACTTAAACACATGTTGTGTAAGTCAGGAGTTTGATGGAACACTCTCCACTTAGTATATCAATATTCATTCCTTGTCACTGAGCCAAAATCCTGGAACTCCCTACGTAACAGTATTTTCAGCACCTTCATTGTATAGAATATGGTTTCAAGAAAGTAGCTGACCACTAACTGCTCAAAGACAACTAAGGATGAGCATTAAATGTCAGCCTTGCTAATGATGTTCTATATCCCAAGAATTAATTAAACAAAAAGGAAAGGGGTTATGAAAGTAAATTAACAAAAATAGCCATTTCTACATGTTTTGATTTTTTTTACAGAATGAGGTAAGGTCAATTCTGTCATTGGTACATTTATTGTATCTCTACAAAATTTCATCAACCCTCCAGCTTTACTCATTTTATGCCTGATGCTAATTTACCCAGGTATATTTGATTTGGCAAACACTGCTGACATCAGAATCATCATTAACAGAGAAAGAGAGAAATCACTCTGAGCATAGCCCCAACATAGCAGCACCAACCTTCCTATGATTCTCACATTGTTATAGCTAGATTAATTTAGACCCTTCCTGGTTGAGAAAAATGGTTATTTATGAATTTGATAGATCAACCCTTTTTCTCCATAAAATTGTTAGCTTTGTTTATACTTTTCAGCTTTGAACATTTGAACTTTTCAGCCTTTCTGAGGCAAGATGGTGGATGGGGCTGGGTGAAGGTGGGTATCTGGGATGCCCTTTCTTAACACCGGAGTGTTACTCCCCTCCCACAACACGAATGTATTGTGCCCCTCATCCTGATGACCCTGCACTCACTTCTCCCATTCACTCCACCTGCCAATTTCCCCCGGAATTAACCTGAAATTGCCTCAAAGGCTGTGTTTCATCGGCATCCATTTCTCAGACAGTGTTGCTATATCAACACCAACGCAATCCTCCAAATGGTAGATAACAAGCATGGGGCTGGATGAACACAGCAGGTCAAGCAGCATCATAGGAGCAGGAAAACTTGACGTTTCAGGTGACCTGCTGTGTTCATCCAGCCCCATGCTTGTTATCTCGGATTCTCCAGCATCTGCAGTACCTTTTATCTCTGATACAATTTTAACCCCTCCAAATGGTACTGTTGGGGTCAGAGAATTGTTATTCATTTTATTGGCAGCAACCCCCTGAGGCAGATCTTACTTTTGAATGGAGGCAGGCATCTTGCCTCAACCCGATTAGAAACCCCACTGGCGGAATAAGATTTAACCCATAATGTCTCCTGTGTGATATTGCTAGATCAACTAATGTGGCGAAAATAGTTATGGGGCAATGTAGGGACTGGAATTATGAGGATGAATTATGATATAGAAAGACAGATTGCTTAAACTGAAATTGAAGAGATTGAAGATTTCTGAGAAATTTGATAATTCTGCTAGACAATTCCGCTGAGCCTTTGAAATCAGAGAATTCATGCTGCAGTTACATAAATAGCTTCTGAAGAAAAGTTAAGACTATTAAATATAGATAACACAGTGTGGAGCTGGAAGAATGTAACATGTCAGGCAGCATCAGAGGAGCAGGAAAGCTGACGTTTCAGGTTGGGACCCTTCTCCAAAAATGGGCGAGGGGGAAGGGAGCTCGGAAATAAATAGAGAGAGGTGGGGTGGGGTTGGGGAAGGTAGGTGGGATGGTGATAGGTGAGTGCAGGTAGGCAGTGGTGGGGATTGGTCAGTGAGGTGGAAGGAACAGATAGGTGGGAGAGAAGACGGACAAGTTGTGTCAGGTCAAGGAGGCGGGGTAGAGAGGGAGGGTTGGTCATGGGATGAGGCTGCGGGTGGGGAAATTTTGAAACTAGTAAAGTACACATTGAGAGCTGTAGGCTCCTAAGGCGGAATACGAGGTGCTGCTCCTCCAATTTCCGGGTGGCATCATTGTGACACTGGAGGAGGTCCAGAATGGACATGTCGTCCAGTGATTGGGAGGGGGAGTTGAAGTGGTTCGTGACTGGAAGGTATTGTTGTTTGTCACGAACTGAGCGTAGGTGCTCTACAAAGCGGTCTCCAAGCCTTCGCTTGGTCTCACCAATGTAGAGGAGGCCACATCGGGAGCAGCAGTTGCAGTAAACCACATTAGCGGGTGTGCAGGTGAACATCTGTCTGATGTAGAAGGTTCTTTTGGTCCCTTGGATGGAGGTGAGGGGGCAAGTGTAGCACTTCCTGCGGTTGCAGGGTATGGTGCCGGGGGTGGTGGGGCTAGTGGGGTGTGTGGAGCGGACAAGGGAGTCGTGGAGAGTGCGGTCCCTACGGAAGGCAGACAGGAGTGGGGAGACAACTATTTCCTTGGTTGTGGGGTCAGATTGCAGGTGGCGGAAGTGGCAGAGACTGATATATTTAATCCGGAGCTTAGTGGGGTGATTCTGTCTTTATTTTTGTTGTGGGGAGGGGGATGTGAGGGCAGAGGTGCAAGAAATGCAAGAGATGCAGCCGAGACCATTTTCGACCACTGAATGGGGGTAAGTTTCGGTCCTTGAAATCGGAGGACGTCTGGGATGTTCGGGAGTGGAATGCCCCATCTTGGGAGCAGACGCGGCAGAGGCAGAGGAATTGGGAGTAGGGGATCGCATTCTTGCAGGAAGGTGAGTGAGAGGAGGTGTAGTCCAGGTAGCTGTGGGAGTCAGTGGGCTTGAAATAGATATCAGTTTCGAGGAAGACTATTAAATACCTAGTTTAACTCTGAATTATCTATTCAATTGTCCCTGCCAACTTACCTCGCACACCCCTCCCCCATGTACACGTCTCCACACCCTGACCTGATACACCCTACCGTCTACCCTCTGGCATTCAACAATTACCACCTGCTGGACAGAACCTGATACTACCCCATAACTGCACCCCACCCCCAACCCCCTACTTCACACTCAGACCTGGCAGCCCCTGCCTCTGGACATGATACTGCTACCCTTTCACTTCACCTCCCAGGACCCAGCTGTGTCCTCACTCCACCGACCTCCATATTCACCACCAAAACTGCAGGCCCCAAGCTCCTCCCCACTCCAATTTCAACTCTCCCCCCTCTCCCCCTGCACATACATTCCCCTACTACTGGCCCTGCCCCTTCCATCTCCTTCTGTACCCCCCACTGAAATAGACACAATCACCGAGCACACACACACACACACACACACTCACACTCCATTTGGCACTTATTTTACATTTTTAGATTTTCACTAATACTGTCAAAGTGCCTGTTTGTTTTGTTGGACAAAATACAGCAACTGAATGCTGTGAAAAAGGGGGGGCCGTTTGCTTTCCCATGACTGTTCTACCCCTCTGAGGGGTATGTCAGAACGGAAATATGGCTCTACATTATTGAAGGAGCTCTGAAAAGGATCTCCTATCAGAAACACTGAGTACTTACCTTTGTAACAATCTGTGTCGGATTCCCACTCTTCAGAAAATCTGACCTACTCTTCTTTGAGCTGGGGCACAGTTTCAAGGTAAAGTGAGTGAAATCACACTGTGAGCTTCAGGAAAGGGGTCAGTAGATAAAAGGAACTCCAACTTTATGTTTTTGGCCTGGGTAACTTATTATAACCTCTCTGACACCAACGAACTACTCACTTCCAGCCCATCCATTCTTTGAGATCTGGTCTCTCTCATTCTGTGTCTGTCTGGCTGTTTCAATTGTGTAAGGCAAATCAAAGAGAGCATACTGTGTGATATATACATTAGGACAGCAGCTGTGATCCTGGACCATCAATACAGACATGAATTCAAAGCACCTCATAGAAAGTTATGGAATTAAATTAAATATATCTGGAAAGTTATGAGTTATTTGTTGGAAGAAATTCCATAAGAAGCTGACAGATTGTCACAAAAATCTAACTGGGACACTCATTTTCCTCAGGTAAGGGAGATTGTCAGCCCTACTTGGCCTGACCTATATATGCTGAATCTACATTGTATTATTGAAGTGGCTTATTAAGCCATTTAACTTGAAATGATCAGTCAAGGAGAAGACTCTGCAACCTCCTGAGGGCGTCTCAAAAGTAGCAATGAATGGGTAATGTCAGTGGTTCTTTTATCTTGAGAACAAATTTAAAAGAAACGTGCACTGGGCCATCAACATGATTATTGGCCATAGTTATCACAAAGTCTTTGTCCAGGCTTTCAGCATCTGATCTGGCTGGTTACAAGTGATCAAACTGAGAGCCATAAATTAATCTATATGGAACAAAGTCACCATTGTACAGTAGGAAAATCTTCAAAGCTGAGATGTGAAATAAAATTTTATTACACTGGAGAAGGTCAGATTTTGGTTCCCATCAGCTGGCTCTGTCTTAATTCATTCAATTAATATTAGTGATCAATTTCTTCACTCTGCATTAACAAAGCGCTGGTGACATTTTATTTATAGCTACTTTTTAGGTTGGACATTTGAATCAACCTTATTGCTTACATGAAGTTTATTTGTAAGCACTGTGCTGAGAAAGCATTGGTTTTATTTACTCGGGGGCAGTGAACTTTTGTTATGCCAATTTAATATTCATGTTTTCCCAGCAGGCATTCATCTGAATGCGGGAGAATTGTAGGTGCATTCGAGAGAAAACAGCTAATGCTGTCGAGGAAATTTAAAGATATGCCTCCCCTGGTTTCAAAATTCATTATGTTGAGAAGGTAGGAGACAGTAATTGTGAGGGGGAGAGCCCTTGGACCTGAGCTGGATCTAACATCTGGTTAGAAGTTGTCTAGATAGTAAGGTATTGCCACAAACAAGCCATTAGCCCAAGGGGCTTTCGGAGGAAAGAAGTTAAATTGTATGCAGTTAAATGGAATTTTCTTTCGACAGTCCCTCTCTGTTCACCTACTCTCTGTAAATAAAGCAGCTTAGCAACCTTGCCCCGAGAAATTGCTTTTCAATCTGACTTCCCAGTGCCCTAGAGGAACTCTAGGAACACAATATCTTCAGAATTAGATATGGGATGGTATGGGGCTCCACATATGTACATCTCCCAACTGCACAGGATTCAGTCAATTCTGAAATAGTCGCCAGCCATTTTTCAATACGCCATGCGCATTTGTGCTAACACCAATGATTTGCACAAATTGTTGAAATCTCATAGAATCTCAAAATGTGCTTTCAAAGTATGTACATGAAAAATAACTCCTCAGATCTGTAAAGTTGTGGTACTGGGATTCAGCCTGACGGAAAGCGCATAAACACAGGGGTATTTTTCTGCATGGGCTTTCTATTTTATGATGGGAACAAACGTTTAACAAGAAACCAGCTGACATTGGTTGCTTCAATTCCCCAAATTTTCTCAAGATGTTTCATACAACTAACAGTGCAAAAAAAAAAGAAATTTCCAGCGCAACCAAGAGCAATGCAAGTGAAAGTTTTTATTTTAATTCTACCCTCTGCTTTGTTTATTTTTATTGGTGTTCAGCATCAATCATGGTTTCAATTATTAACCTAATTTCTGAGCACAAATCCCATTCCACTCAAAGTTGTAAGTATACATTCCAGATGGTCAATTTAATGCAGTAGTCAGGGCGTGCTCCGCTATTAATGGTACCAAAATCAGAATGAGATGGTAGACCATGAATGTTCTTTGTGGCAGATGTAAAACACTTCGTGACACTTTTTGAAGAGGTGGAAAGTTCTCCACGTGTCCTCATTTTGTATTTTCTGGTTTATTATATATTTAATATATCTGATTTACTCCAAAGCCAGGGAGGGATGGCACTAGTTTGAAGCCTGCAGCAGGTTTATTTACAATGCTTTAAAACATCATTTAGCCTTACAAATTGTCTCCATAAAAATGCAAGCTCAGACTTCTTGTCGCTGCCTGGAAGTTCAATTCACCTGAACTCAGAGACCACACCTAGGCTTAACTAATCAAGCACAGTGATCAGACTACCATAATCAAACATAGATCAATTAACCCCTGAACATGATATCATAGCTGATACTTTTTCTTCAAGCAAGACCATTTCAACAAATTGTCTGGTTATCACGTAGTTTGTGGATCACATATGCAAACTGGTTGTTATGCTTCGAAAGTACTCCATTGATTTAAATTTGGGGACAACCTAAGGAGATCAAAGGGACTATGTACATTGTCCAAACCCAAACAAACTACCATATTTATGTGAGAGATAAAAGGTACTGCAGATACTGGAGAATCCGAGATAACAAGGTGTGGGGCTGGATGAACACAGCAGGCCAAGCAGCATCATAGGAGCAGGAAAACTTGACGTTTCGGGCCTAGACCCTTCATCAGAATATACCATATTTATGTTATGGTCTAGCTAGGGATCAGTAATGTATTTTAACCATAGTCAAACCCTAGGATTCAGGGGGTGAAGAGAATTACTAAATTATACCAAAAGATTGCACCATTTTCAACAAACAACAATAAACTTTACCCCGTAGTGTTAGAACAGTAATATAATCTACAGAAGTGTAAAACTTAATTCTAACACCCGCAATTAATATCTGGTCAACATGGGTAGTAGACTGTGTCAAAACACCTGACAGCTCACATCAAATAGCAACTGTAATCAAGAATGATCCCATAAATTTCTCAGCAACCACCTGACCAGACATCAATGACATGTTGGTCATCAAATCTCATTAAACATCGCAAGGGATCGCAGTTCTTTACCTCTGCCCATCTGTCCTTGATAATCCTTTTCAAGGGTTGCTCTGCCACAGACTGAATCAATGACTGGTTCTGGTTGATTGCCTTTTGTTGCTGAATGTATGCTCCTCTGAACTTTTTGAAACTGCACTCCAGAACTTATTCACAGGCACATCTATAGCTTTTTAATGATATTTAACTTCACCAAGCTTGAACTACATCTGGGTTTTTTCTCTGAGCTCTAATCTTGCTTCGTTGTATTAGGTAAAGACTGCCTATGGCCTTTTCAATCCCAACTCTTGGATGTCTTGAATCATTAGCATTACACACCTTCTTCTGTCCTCTGATGGCATCCAGGACCTCCAAGAACCCACGCTGTACAGAGTGATTGATTGCTCTTTGCTCACATGATACAAAGTCCACAAAGTAGTTCAGCTTCCTTTAGCATCACAGTTAACAGCAGCATTACAGACCATGGTGTCTGCTTCTGTTCTTCTCTGTTTATTTCTGCAACTAAGTGTCACCTCCTTTCAGTGACACAGAAACTGTCCTGAGTAACCTATTGGAAACCATCAATAAGCCCCTCCTCTATTGCTGGATAGAATTGAATTTTGACACTTGCAGCTCTTGCAAATGTTTGCTCCGTAAGTGTTAACAATCCTACATTGATGGCTTGCTCAGTATAAAAATTAGATACAAATAATCAATTTCATCACAGATGCAAATAATTTCATTTTCAAATCTATTTTAAATGAAATATTACATTCTTACTTTACTACAATCCTTCCTAGCCTTAATCTGTAGGCGATGTCTGATGACATCTTCATAAACAGATCACAACTTGCGCTGGGCCCCAATCTGAATGTTAAGGCTCAGGGAGAGATTCAAGTGCTGGAGGAGAATCATGTGTTTGATCCCTAATATTAGATGGTCTGAGTTTTGAGGAGCTTTGGATGCTTTAGCTTTGAGAAAAGGTACTTTAGGGATGATCTTTTGAAAGTATGTACAATAGTCTTGGGAATTGCAAATGTGAAAGTGTCAGTTAAACTTTGTCAGTATTAGGGAAACAGTTTCAATTTGGCAAAAATAATTTACATCAGAATGTTCAACTTTAAATAAAATATGATCAATACTTGGATTAGGCTCTAGGATGAGTTAGGGGGTTAAAACTTTAGAACTTTCTAAGTTAGATGTAGCAATGGTAAGCGGGAAGTTGAAGAATAGTATTATTCTAACATAGCAGATTTAGGTGAGATGAATGCATTCCCATCTGTAAACATCTTGTAATCTGAGCAATGAGCTTCAGGAGTAATAGCGTGAAGCACAACTCATGCCTCTGGTGGTCAATTCGATGTATGTCACAGACTATGCAAAAGAAAAATGCCCCCTTCTTGCACTAATGTATTTCTCAACATCTAGTATATGTACTGCACAAATTTAATAAAAAGAATCAACTCACTCCTGCCTGCTATTTAATTACCAACAATCATGGCATTTCATGACAGGCAGCTTTCCTGCAGCTCTCTCTCTCTCTCACTGGGTGAAATTTCATAGAAGCGTTAAAAGGCATAGCATAGATTTTGTTTTCAGTCAACCTCATGGAGATGTTATTACACACTTATGGAGCAGGTAGGAATTGAACACAGGCCACTATCTCAGAAGTAGGCACATTACCTCTACATCACAAGAGCCTATAAAGACACAACAGATATTTTCTCATCAACCTGTTCAGCAATGTTGTTACATATCTTTGGAGCAAGTGAGACATAAACTGAGGTCTCCTGGCACAGAGCGACAACTAGGACTGCCCTACAAGAGCCACAGCTTGGGTATTTTCTAAGTAACCTATTCAGAGATATTATTCCACATCTGAAGCTACGACTAGGGACTCTATAATGCATACAAGAGCCAGCTCAGAAAGAGACTATCTAACACAAAATACCTGCAGTAACTCTTTGAAAGATTAGTTGCACTGAGTCTGACACACTCACCGTTTGATCCTAACCCTCTGTGCTTTGTCTGTTAAAACATCTTTTAAAGCCACCTCTGATTTCTGCTTCCATCACCTTATCAGTTAGTGAATTCCAGATTTTGACAACTTACTAGCTGATAAATGGGGTTTTCTTCATCTCCTCTCCAGATCTTTTGTCAATTATTTTAAAGCCAAACTTCTTGTTATAGATTGTTAGAATTTGGTGACTGAAATTAGCTTTTTTTATAATTCAGGCGATCATTTGAGTCCAAGAATATTCAAAATTGTATCACATGGGGTTGAGTTTGATGCACATATGAAGCTCAGTCAATTATGAAATTCATGCTTGTGACGTGAATTTATGCAAATATGTGTCCTTTGACGTATACAGGGACTGGTAACAGATAAAGATTCTTACAGTACACTGTCTCAATTATTAGTGTGCATTTTGCACTATTGTAAAACTACTTTACAAAATTACTTTACAAAAGTACCATGATAATGATATCATGCGCGTTGGAAGCTTAAGTTATGAACATATGATTAGGAGTAGGCTTAGACCAATCAGCACTTCAAAGCTGCCCCTTCATTCAATAAAATCTTGGTGAATCTGATTCCTCAGCGTACCCCCCCACCTTAAAAATATTCAAAGACTCTGTTTCTACCTACTTTTCAGGAAATGACTTCCAAAGACACTCAGACCTTCTGTGAGAAAAGAAATCTCCTTATCTCTGTCTTAATGGGTGACCCTTTATTTACAAACAGTGAAGTCAAGTTTTAGATTTTCCACACAAGAGATAACATTCATTCTGCATCCATCCTGTCAAGATCCCATCAGGATCTTATGTGTTTCAATAAAATTGCCACCCATTCTTCTTGAATCCAGTGACTACAAGCCTTGCTTATCCAAAATTTCCTCACAATCATAGAATCTCTACAGTGAAGAAAGATGCTTTTCAGCCCATTGAGTCTGCACAGACCCTCCAAAGAGCATGAAATGACGCTTTAATATTCAATATCTAGTATTTGGCCAAATTTATCTTTTTTTTACTTTTAAGCTGTGATTGTGTGCAAGTACATGTGTTTCATTTTAGGACTTTTAATAACAGTGTCTTGTTTTTGCCCAGGTTAGTTACGGAAAAGAAACTTGACCTCTGCTCAAGTGAACCTGTCTGTAATCCTTTACAACTGGAACATAAACATTTAAATGAAAGCACTGAGTTAGTAAACCAATCTTTCAAATTTTAAATACACATGTTACAGTCATATAAGGAAGAATAAAAGATGGGAATGCTATTCTGCCCCTCCTCACCTGGTCACAACACCATTTTAGAGAAGCAAGGGAATCCTGCCTTCTATTGATCATTCAACATCACAAAAAGAGCTTATCTAGTAACACCAGGCTAGTTTTGGGAATATGTCGTGGGCAAATTGGCTATCATATTTGCAATATTGCAACAGTGAACACATTTTGAAATCACCAGATTGACCTAAAAGAGTTTGGGATATTCTGTTATCTTTTGAACAGCTCTACGTGAATGAAAATTCACAATGCAATGAAAATTCTATGTAAAAGGAAAAATCCTGGAATCGAATGAAATAAACAGAATTTCATTTATTCTATCATATGACTAACATTGTAAAGCTTTTTTTGTTGTCAGTTGGGTACTTGCCAACTTTTATGACTTTTCTTGTTGGTGTTTGCAAATTTCCAAGCGATTAAAGTGAGCTGCAAACTGTAGTGTAGGGTAAACCAACAGCAGATAAAGAGTCAAAGTATGGATTTCCACTCCTTGGGAAAGAAAAGGGGCACCACGCATCAGGCCGGTTCTCTCTCAACCATTATCAAGGATTATTTACGGAGGAATCAACCTGGGGGTTTGCAGAGACGGTGACACATGGAGAAACAATACATAATGCAGGAGTAGTGTATCATCCAGGGAAACACATCCACATTGCATCTCAAAACACAATGAGGTACAGTTTCCATTTCAGGCACAATCAGTGACTGTGCTCAAAATTGTACCTAAAATGTTACCTGTTTTCTGACCCCCACAACTGAGTTTCTATGCAAATTCATTTGCATGTCACAAAATTTAAAATCGGCTGTGAAGTAACATAATCAGTAGCAATTTGAAAGGGAATTTGCTGGAAGAAATTCTTTAAAAGTTAGCTCTTGATACAGGTAACTTGGCAAAGTCTGATTAAAATGACTGAAAATGGGTTTCATCACAAAAAGTAAGCATTTTAAATCAATGTCAACCCACAAGCAATGATTAATCAAACGTAAATTACTGATGAAATGTACAGAATAATTTTCTTGTTAGATTGAGGAACAGTAGTTTGTTCGTTCTTAACTTTAGAAATAAATTATTCCAAACCTATGTTCATACACTCAAATGATCGAGATTAACTTTTGATCCACACTGTCAAAAACCAGGAAACAAATACTATTAGCAAAAACACCCAAGGTGATTCAGTGCTAGGGTTGTAGCCTGCTTGTAGGTTTGTTTTAAATCAAGGCCAAAAGAATGCTGAAACTTAACTTGCACTGAATATAATTTATGAGTGGAGTCTTATAGAGTTCTGACTGACATGGGATATGGGAAGATTTGTGGCTGAATCAGAGGAGGAGTCAGGTGATGTTTCAATGTCTGAAGTATCTCACTCCACCTTTTAGGCTATTCCCAAACAGCATTGTGAATTTCTCACTAGGCAGCAATGAGGTCTCTGTTAAGGTCAATTATTGTTCATTAAAAACTGTGTTGATGGCCCAACTCACTTCATCGATGTTGAACTTCCTACTTTATTAAATGCTGAACAAGCTGGACATTGACTAAACCCAACATGGAATTCAATATTTGGTGACTTCACCTCGCTACTTACTCTGAAGGACCTTTACATTTCTGGGCATCTCAGGGCCTGATCCACAGGCACTAGCCACATGCATCCCTCAACCATTCACATTGGAATCTAATATCTGGCAAACCCCTCATGATCATCATAGCATATCTCCAATACATTTGCAGGCCATTCACAGGTCTTGGACCTATACTTCAGGGAGTTCCAGCAACTAGCATTGAAAAACTGCACCTAGGACACTTTGCACACATAGACATATGCCCAGCTCGCAGATTGGACTAGATTACATCTCAGGGCTAATCACTTGCTGTCTTAGTGCTCCCTGAGTGCTTTCTTGCTTGATTGCAGTATCCATTCCTTGACTTGTCACGCCATGTTTTTCCTGCTTGCACGCTAGTTCTTCAGCCACAGCCAAAGGCTCTCAGAATTGCATTATTCCTGTGTTCTTTCACACAGATGCACAGACAGGTTGCTTGTCATGCTGGTTAGTAGGGATGGGTCTGGGACTATGGTGAGGGAATATATTGGTGTCCAGCAGTACCGACATCAATAGCATAAACCAGCTACCTGTGTGGCAAACACACTGTACATATTTGCAGCCAAATGGCCATATTGGAAAGTGGATGATGTTTAGACCTCAATCCAGTAAAGAAATGTCTGCTATCCATTAGGGGGTCCCAGTGCCATCAGTCGTGGTCACAATCCACACATAATCAAAGGCAAATGCTTTTTTTTATACCTCACCACTGAATAATTTTGATGGCTTCACCATAGATCTAACACAGTACTAGTCATACCCAAGACTCAGATTTGAGCCCACTTTCTTCAAACATTGATTCATTACCTATGTGTAAAATAATAGTTTACCAATTCAAAGTAAACCATGTTAAGCGAAGTCCTTCAGAGGACTGAAAATTCAATAACACAATTTACAATTCATTTGTCAAGCTATCTTTTCCCCTGAATGTTTGTCTATATGCAACAGTGAGATGCTCACAAAGTGAACAGACAGTGGTGAGTTAGTTGTCAATTTGGGAGCACTAAAATTTGTACTAGCCATTACAGTGCAGAGAAGCAATTTGTCAGTTCTATGGTTTAAGTAAATGAAAACAGAGCTATTAGCTACTGCCAAAATCAACAAAAATGAAAATCATTGTTGTATACTTTTGTTGGCAAATTCCGTCATACACAAATATATTATGCTATAGCCATCAAAGATTGCAGAAGTAAAATAAAAATTCTTACCAAACAACTGGGCTGATTAGCCTTTCCTTGGCCATTCAACATTGTTTGAATTTGCTGGTTGAGTTCTAGCAATATTCAAAGATAAATTATACAGTAAAACTTCAATTATCCCACATGGTCCAAGAATGGGTTTTTCTAATTAAGCCAAAATAACAGTTAATAAGAAGTTTATTTTTATTGACAGAATATAGTGTAATACTTGTAGCATAAATTTTCAAGAATTAAAGTACAGTATATTAAAACAGAAAACATAATATGCAGGTACATAGAAATCTAAAAGTAAAGTACAGTATTCCTTATATTTTAATCGTTCTTTTGAGATTCAGAAACTATTTGGGAAAATTCACTGAAGGGATTGATCATGTACAGCAATGGCTTTACTAATTAAGGCATTTGTTGAGTAGCTTCCTTCAACAACTGTATTTTATTCAGAACTTATACTTCAGCAAGTATTCATTTTGTAGATTTGATGAGCCAATATTATGTTATTTGATTAAACTCTTTTGATTCTTATTGTTTTTGGTACAGTTATAAATGTCCATTTCCCATTTTAACGTCACCACAACATTTTGCATTCTCACCTTGCTTTTTTTGTCTTTGGTTGGTTGGATGCCAGAGTTCAACAAAGCATTTATAACTAAAATATAATGCACAATGCAACTCTGTATGAACAAATTACAATGCAGGTTGCCAACAAAATAGGTTATGAGAGTCTCGACTGGAAACGTGGCGAGCTATATTCAGGTGACCTGACAGTTCCTACTATCTCTGAAGCATTTGGAAATCTTCAGGTTCCAGATAACGCCTAAGTGGGTTAAGGTTGATACTATGATGATTTGCGTTAGATTGTATCATAAATTTCAGTTCAAAGAGTATTCTAGTTGGTACAGTCCAGGACGGTACAATGTTTACTGAGCACATATAATAAATAAACCATCAGGGCTTTGAAAGTGACTGTTGTCTGCATAACAAGCATGGGGCTGGATGAACACAGCAGGTCAAACAGCATCATAGGAGCAGGAAAACTTAGCAGCATCATAGGAGCAGGAAAACTTAGCAGCATCATAGGAGCAGGAAAATGTTGCTCTTTAAGACCAACTGCCATTTTCTCCACCAAGGGAGAACCACATTGAATGATGATCATTTCACAAGATTGTACCAGCCCAGCTCATCTCCACCTCCCTAACCTGTTTTTCCTCTCACCTCAAGCCACACCCCCATTTCCTATCTACTATTATCATCCCGCCCCCTTGAGCTGTCCGTCCTTCCTGGACTGACCTATCTCCTCCCTACCCCCCTACCTACACTCACCTTTACTGGCTCCATCCCCACCTCTTTGACTTGTCTGCCTCCTCTCCACCTATCCTCTCCTCTATCCATCCTCGATCCGCCTCACCCTCTCTCCCTATTTATTTCAGAACGCTCTTCCCGTCCCCCATTTCTGATGAAGGGTTTAGGCCCGAAACATCAAGTTTTCCTGCTCCTATGATGCTGCTTGGCCTGCTGTGTTCATCCAGCCCCACGCCTTGTTATCTCGGATTCTCCAGCATCTGCAGTACATTTTATCTCTAAAGAAAAGTCCATCCTATCCTATAAGTAAATTCTATCTAGAGGCTAGAATGGAGGATTCCTCCATTTAGGTCCATTGTTTATTGTTCACCTATGACCATTCTTCATTTAATAAGTATCATGTCACTGCCATTGAAATAAACATCAAGCAGCCCTACATAAATTTCAAAAAGTTGGGGCAAGGTGGTTGGAGTTATTTGTCTGTGCATTCTCCTGATACAGGGCATGACTCTAATGTTAACTATTAACTTATTTCCTTATTTTTCTACTTATTCTATGAAGGTAGTGCTTAACTTTTTATCTCTGTTTTTGTTACTATTTTGTACTTAAGTTTTTTTGTACCTAGTTACCTTTGTACCTAAGATGGCTCCGCGTGTGGCAATATTATACACTTTTCACTATACTTCTGTACCTGAGTACTTGTGGCACTAAAATGTAAACCTAAATCTGGTGCATGGATGATGCAGCTCACTTGAGTTTTTATTATTTACATTTCCTCCCAGGGCACGTCAGTGATACCATCCTTTATGCGATAGATTAAATAGAGGTTCTAACCCCAACTCAGAGGGACATATAAAGTCCCAGTGCCCTAATTCAAAGAGGAGGTGAGGTTTCCCTCAGGTTTCTGATCATTATTAATCATTCATACAACATCACTAAAATAGACTATTCAGACTTTTATCTCATTGCTATATAGGTGAGGTTCTGCGTGCTAATCAACTGATGTGTTTCCCTGTATAATAATATTGGTAATTCTTCAAAAGTACTTGGGCTATGAATCTCTTAGGGACATTTTGAGGTTATTAATGATTGAATAAAGAATTGCCTTTACATTGTATCATTGAACAGGAAATAAATGCAGTAGGGCTATCCTGTGTAATGGATAAACAATATTTCAACAAACTTTCAAACACTGAATTTTGTTCGAAAGCTCGAAAATGATTGCTAAAACTGTGAATCATATTTTTTTGATGTAGATATATCAGGTTCTTTTTGCGAGTATCAATCCAGAATTCTAAAAAGTTGTGTTTCACTCACATTGTCCCATGAGGAAAAAGGTCTTCCAATCTGTGATAACAAGGTGTAGAGCTGGATGAACACAGCAGGCCAAGCAGCATCAGAGGAGCAGGAAGGGCGACGTTTCGGGCCTAGACCTTTCTTCGTGACCTTGATTGAAATTTCAACAATCTATTCCTGCCTGATGCTCCCTGCTCAAGGCAAGTAGCTTGTTTTCTTTAACTTTTCTCTGTTTTTACTGACCCTAGTGTAGGGCTTTCTCTCCAATTCATAACAATATTTCCACACAGATATGACTCAAAGTGTCATTGAGATCTACAGCTCAAGCAAAAAGCCCTTTCGCCTGTTGAATATTTTGTTACATCCCTCAGAACCCACTATCGAATTATAACATGTGGACAGTGTAGATGGGAAAGAATTTGCCGATTGAGTCTGTGTGGTCAAAAACGGGCACCTAATTGTTCTAACCCTATTTTCTAGCACTAGAATCACAAGTGAGTTTCATATTCCCACCATTCTTTGGCTGAAAAGCATTTTCTGATATCCCTTTTAAACTTCTTGCCCTTTTACCTTAAACCTATGTCCCCTGGTCATTTTTCCTTCCACCTAGGGGAATAATTCCTTCCTGTCTACGCTGTCCACGTGTTATAGTTCGATTGTGGGTTCTGTGGGATGTAACAAAATACTCTACAAGTTAAGTGATATTAATTAACAAGTTTATTGGTAATTATATTAAGCGGTAATGAATATATTAAATTACTGTATTGAGATAAATTAATGTATGTGCATTAAGCAGTAACTATGTATATGTAGCAGTAAATATTTATTAAGCAGTAATCTACTTTAGATGTAATAGAAAGGGTGCTGAAATTACTTTAGACATGTTCAACAACAAGTTTTACTGCCCATCAGGAACCCCGCTTTGCAATGTCTGTTCTGGATAACTCAGGGTTCCTGGCACCATTCAGAATCCCGGTCCAAGATGAAGTCCCCTGAATAAGGCAAAGTCTCCGATATTGATATTATTCTGAATCTAAGATTATGTGCTGTATCATTATGACAAAGTACTTTCAGTACCTTTCCAGAATTCTATTCTGCTGAAACAACATGTCCAGTTGGCCCCGTGTAACAGCTCTTCAAGAAAGTTCTTGCTGTAAAGTTCATACCAGATGATTGCTTTTTAGTTAAAACAGACTGTTTTCACATTGGACCTGTTTTCCAGTACTTTTTCACCTTATTTCAAATGCTTATTGTCATTTCCATGATTAAGCCTTAATGATTTGGTTTGAAGACATCATTTTATAAGCCTACCACTACACCCTCATAATTTTATACTTCTTTCATGAACCCTCCCTCTCTCCAGTGCAATCCAGCTGTTCATATCATTCCTATAATGCAGATTCCAGAACTGCACACAGTACTCTAGCTTGACCTAATCAACATTTAATGTAGTTCCAGCATAACATCTCTGCTCTTAAATATGAATATTTATATTCATATAATAACAGCAAGTATCCTATATGTCTTTTTAACCGTAATATTAACCAGTCCTGCTGCCTTAAGGCTTGCCTTGCTGGTTGGTTGTTCTGCAGATGAGTCATTACCCTGCTGTGTAACATCATCAGTGCAGCCTCCAATGGAACGCTGTAGTGTATTCCCACCTGGTAGCACACAAACCCACATCAACCCCACGCCAACTGATAACGCGAACCAAAGACCCATTACCTACTATGGACAGGACCGATGTCATATACAAGATCCCCTGCAAAGACTGCGACAAATATTATATTGGATAGACAGGAAGAAAATTAGCCACAAGAGTAGACAAATACCAACTAGCAACAAAAAGACATGACCAATACTCACTCATCTCCATCCATATGAACAAGGAAAATCACCAGTTTGATTAGGACAACATCGGGATCCTAGGAAGGCCAAGCAGAGATAAGCCCTGGAATTCTTGGAAGACTGGTTCTCCACGAAGAAAGCCACCAACAAACACATAGAGCTAGACCTTTTATATACTCCATTGCGAAGGAAAACCGGAAGTGAGGTAACCCAGTTCAACAGACACCGGAGTTTAAATACCAGGTGGGAAAAACGCAACGGTGCTTCATCGGAGGCCACACTGATGATTGTTACCCAGCCGGGTAATGAAACAGCTGTGGAACAACGAACCAGCTCAGCAAGCCAACCAACCACAACATCTACAAATCTACTTAAAAACATTAAGGGACTGGCATACATACACACCAAGGTCCTTCTCTTCCTTGGTGCTTCCCAGGGTCTTAACCATTCATCACATGTTTCCTTTCTTTGTTAGTCCTGCCTAAGTAAACCACCCCATACTTCCCCAGATTGAATTCCATTATCCACTGACCAAACCATCTGGCCAGCCTATCTATATCCCCTGTAATTTAAGACTATCATCCTCACTATATACCATGCCATCAATCTGCAAACTTACTGATCAACACTCCTACATTCAAGTCTAAATCTTTAATGTACATATTTATGGGGGAGGCAATGGCCTAATGGTATTATTGCTGGACTGTTAATCCAGACAGTCAGACAATGTTCTGGAGACCTGGGTTTGAATCCCACCACAGCACATGGTGGAAGTTGAATTCAATAAATATCTGGAATTAAGAATCTAATGATGACCATCAATCCATTGTTGGGGAAAAACTCATCTGGTTCACTAATTCCTTTTAGGGAAAGAAACTACCATCCTTACCTGGTCTGGCCGACATGTAGAACATGGAACATAGAACAATACAGCGCAGAACAGGCCATTCGGCCCTCAATGTTGCACAGCCCTGTGAACTAATCTAAGCCCATCCCCCTGCACTATCACATCATCATCCATATACTTATCCAAGGACTGTTTAAATGCCCCTAATGTGGCTGAGTTAACTACATTGGCAGGCAGGGCATTCCACGCCCTTACCACTCTCTGAAACCTGCCTCTGACATCTGTCTTAAATCTATCACCCCTCAATTTGCAGCTATGCCGCCTCGTACTAGCTGACGTCATCATCCTAGGAAAAAGACTCTCACTTTCCACCCTATCTAATCCTCTGATCATTTTGTAGGTCTCTATTAAATCCCCTCTTAGCCTTCTTCTCTCCAATGAGAACAGACCCAAGTCCCTCAGTCTTTCCTCATAAGACCTTCGCTTCAGACCAGGCAACATCCTGGTAAATCTCCTCTGCACCTTTTCCAATGCTTCCACAGCCTTCCTGTAATGGGGCGACCAGAACTGTACACAATATTCCAAGTGAGGCCGCACTAGCGTTTTGTACAGTTGCAGCATGACATCACGGCTCCGGAACTCAATCCCTCTACCAATGAAACCTAACACACCATATGCCTTCTTAACAGCACTATCAACCTGGGTGGCAACTTTTAGGGATCTATGTACCTGGACACCAAGATCCCTCTGCACATCCACACTACCAAGAATCTTTCCATTGACCCAGTATTCTGCCTTCCTATTAGTCTTCCCAAAGTGCATCACCTCACATTTATCTGCATTGAACTCCATTTGCCACCTTTCAGCCCAATTCTGCAGTTTATCCAAGTCTCCCTGCAACCTGCAACATTCTTCCACACTGTCCACCACTCCACCGACTTTAGTGTCATCTGCAAACTTACTAACCCATCCGCCTATGTCTGCGTCCAAGTCATTTATAAAAATGACAAACAGCAGTGGTCCCAAAACAGATCCTTGTGGCACACCACTAGTAACCGGACTCCAGGCTGAATATTTTCCATCAACCACCACTCTTTGGCTTCTTTCAGAAAGCCAGTTTCTAATCCAAACTGCTAAATCTCCCTCAATCCCATGCCTCCACATTTTCTCCAATAGCCTACCATGTGGAACCTTATCAAAGGCTTTACTGAAGTCCATGTACACCACGTCAACTGCCCTATCCTCATCCACATGCTTGGTCACCTTCTCAAAAAACTCAATGAGGTTTGTGAGACACGACCTTCCCTTGACGAATCCATGTTGACTATCTCCAATCAAATTGTTGCTTGCTAGATGATTATAAATCCTATCTCTTATAATCCTTTCCAAAACTTTCCTACAACAGATGTAAGGCTCACTGGTCTATAATTACCTGGGTCATCTCTACTGCCCTTCTTGAACAAGGGCACAACATTTGCAATCCTCCAGTCCTCTGGTACTAAGCCTGTAGACCTGTGTCACCAGACTCACAACAATGTGGTTGACTCTCAACTTCCTCACCCGAAACGTCAACTTTCCTGCTCCTCTGATGCTGCCTGGCCTTCTGTGTTTCTCCCGATCCACACTGTATTATCTCTGACTCCAGCATCGGCAGTTCTTACTATCCCCAAGGTGTTTGAAGTTGTTGTCTTAGGTCCGGTTCATTGTTCTTTTAGGACTGAGGCGTGAATAGGATTTTTAACTGAACCATGGTTCCAGGCAGCTATCCCTGTGATTATGTATTCCAGAGTGTGGCCCAGCTGCCTTTTTTTATTTTAAAATTTCTGTTAAAAATTCAGGGGCTTTGGTTCAGTATTCTAAATGACAGGGACTTTTGCTCTCTCCTACACTTTCTAATTGGAAGAGGAAGTCTTTCCTTTTGCAATATTCTGGAGGCTGGAATCAATCAGTTTCTTCTTCTTAACCATGTCCTGCATCTGTGCACCTTGGTCCATGGAGACTGACACAGTGTATTTTCCTTGAATTGTTGATGAGGCTGGACTTCTTCTGTCACCCTCTGTGTTTATTTGACTGGAGCAGTAAACTTTTCTAGACTCTAGACCTGTAACTGAAAAATCACTGCTCACTCACCACCATCTCTCTCAATGGTATTGATTGTTCTGTCGTCTGTTTCTAAAGATGGTCAATGACTGATTCTTGAATAAGTTCAGGTTGGATTGTGTTGCTTAAGCTTGTCCTCAGTATTCTTTTCATCAGGCAGGTCTTATGGGTATCAGCCTCTAAACTATATTTAGTGATGACTGGAGTGTTTCCAAACTGGACAATCCTGTATAATTGACTTCGGCATCGGTATCAAGCTTAAATTCAATAGCACAACAGTTAGTATGAACAAGTTCTATAATTTCTGGATCATTGGTGTCACCAATGTTCACCTAAAGGAGATCGCTGCACCAGAATAAAGTTCTTTATGAAATGTGCAACTTCCACCTTTTTCTATAACTCTAAATCACGTACTACTTCTGCATTTATTGTTTAATTTTGAAACTGTGCTGTAGCTTAAGAACTGTCATCTCCACGAAGTCCCACCTTTCAATCTGTATGATCTCTCTGCCCTTGAGTCTGCTAAAAAAGTGTGAGATATCAGTAGAATGAGTAGTCACACGTGCCATGAACATTAATCCTTTCAAATCTTGTACAACAGGAAAGAGTGAGAGTGGGGTGTATGTGTGCAGGAGGGAATGTGAAGTTTCTGAAGAAGGGTCCTGACCCGAAGCATCAACTTGTTCCTCTGATGCTACGTGGCCTGCTGTGCCCCTCCAGCTTCTTGTGTTGTCTCTGAGGTTAAGTATTTGTGTGTGGGAGGGAAGACGGGCCTGAGTGAGAAGGGGATTAAATGGATGTGGGAGAAAGAGAATGAACTAGTCACAGACCCACATTTCCCCACTTCGTCCTCCAACCAAAAAATCTACAAAGAGAGGAGGAAAACCTAGGCTGAAAGTAATGTTCTTCCAACCACCAATTCCATAAGAATTCTGCTGAGGCCAACTTGGAGAGTGCCCCACTTGA
The DNA here is from genome assembly GCA_024137785.1 of Ginglymostoma cirratum. NCBI lineage: Eukaryota > Metazoa > Chordata > Chondrichthyes > Orectolobiformes > Ginglymostomatidae > Ginglymostoma > Ginglymostoma cirratum. Next base: position 18,756,600 of record JAHRHZ010000029.1, read on the forward strand.
GACAAACACAAAATCAGTGTTAAATCCAACTCCTCAACTGAGTCTCTGTCCTCACCCTGTTCCCTGGTGATTAAAAAGTAACCTCTGTATCTCTGCTTCTGAACTAAAAAAGCAAAAATGAACAATTTTATTACCTAACTCTGCAGCTTGGCCCAAATAATAGTGATTTTTTTTATCAATCCCTAATGTTTTAAAGTTGCTTTGGAATCTTTGTTTTTGAACTCAAGGTTTGACACAACAGTAAACATGATCTTTCTAAAACTTGTGCCCTGGCATCCAAGTGAGAGAAAAAGTAAAATGTCTCCTCGTGCAAGAGGGCTTCACAATTCTGTATTATGTACAACTGAGAGGCCATTCAGGTCCTCAGTTTTATGGCTCATACAAATGATGAAGCATCCAAAACTGCAGTATTATCTCAGTACTGCAATAATGTGTCAATCTTGACTATTTATGTTGAAGCCCTGGAATTGGACACATCCTTGAACTCATGGGAAAGAGTGCAATCAACTGATAAGCAAATACATATCGTTTTTCTCCAATCAATATCCATATCAAGCAGATTGTACCCACTTTTTACAACTTAGAGCTTACAATATTTACCCAAAATGTACATTACAATCATGAAACTGACCTGGATAATGTAGAAAGAAAACTGCCTTTGTTATTTTAGGCTCCAGTAATTGCATTGTAAAATTTCTTTCCTCTTATTTCACAACAACTTTTAAGCAAGTTCTTGGTTGGACAGCGAAGATTATTAGACCTAACCATGACAGTAAATGATATTGTATACCATCACTGTCATTGTTATCTCTCCTTAATTGCATGACTGCATTTACAACTATTGCCTATGCCCCTCCTTTATCTACGCATTAGAAATTTATGATAACTTCAACAACACTGATCTCACTTCCATGAAAGAACAAAATTAAATTCCAAAAGCCTCCACCATAAACTCTCCTTCAAAAATTACCTCCTTCCCCAACTTCCTCACACATATTGACAGTGAACAAGAACATTCAGGAACTTGGTGTTCTGTTCACCTCAAAGGTGAGATTTCAGCTACATATCAGAGAAGGACTGGGCATGTAACGTGTGACTTTCCAGGCATAACAAATATATAAAGCTGACCAATTTAACAGTAAAGGGCTTGTGTATAATCTACATAGGTATTGCTCCAACTGATAACTTCATGTGTTACATTTTCCAGCTGTCTTGGATGATGTCTAATACAGGAATTAAAGAGATAACTTCCTAAAATTAGTTGTTAATGAACAGGAGATCTATCAAGCTTACCATACTCAGGGTTTTCAGTCACTTTCAAGAATATGTATAAGCTCCTTTCTGTGGAACCTGCATGGAGTATAATGCTCTGAATCTATCACATCATGACCTTCTACAACTTTTTGCTTCCTGCCACAGATAACCTTTTCCAAGACCCAGCTCTGAGGCCCAATAATGAAGCTCGCTCTAATGCTGTTCTTTTCAGTCAAGTAAGCAGCCTGTCAAAGCCATTCTGAGCAATAGCTTACTCCAAGTTCGTGGAAGAGACTGAAGATCCTGTTCTGTCAAATGTTCAATATCTTGCATCTGGCGCTGCTACCTCTGGCTCAGATTTATTCTACCCTTTCATCTCCTAAAACCATTCATTTCCACATCTGTAACATTACCCATTTCTGTGCTGACACAGTACGGTGACAAGGTGGCTCAGTGATTAGCACTGCTGCCTCACAGGTACTTCGGTTCAATTCCACCCTTAATGACTGTATGTGTGGAGTTTGCACGTTCTCCCTGTGTCCGTGTGTGTTTCCTCTGGGTGTTATGGTTTCCTCCCACAGTTGAAAGATGTGCGGGCTAGGTGGTTTAGCCATGGGAAATGCAGGGTTACAGGGATGGGGAGAGTCTGGGTGGGATGCTCTTCGGAGAGTCAGTGTGGTCTTGATGGGCTGAATGGTCTGTTTCCACACTGCAGGGATTCTATGATTCTTCTGCTGAAGCACAAACTCACATGTTTCCATTACCCTAAATTTAATTATTCCAAGGTGCTTTATGTTGACTCTTCCTCCTTCTAGAAATTCCAAATCTGGAGACTTGCTCCAACTCTCAGTTTCATGTTGTGCATATCTTCATTTGCCTGTACCAGTTCCACGTCTCTCATCATTTCCTTCAATCCTGTCCATGTTTTCTCCCCATCCTAACTCTGCAATCCCATCCAGCACCTTTCAGACAAGAAAAGTCAGTTGAAATAGATTGAAGATTGCAAATGTTCCCGCCAGGAACAACCTCTGTCTGGAACAACTGAAATACACGGCAAACCATCAACGCAAGTGCAAAATCCACCTGGAAAATAGCTGTCACCCAATTTTGTCAGCCAATTTTAGCTGTAGCTGCTTGTGATTTACCAGGAACATTAGGGAACTGACTAGCGGTGAATAGGACAATGTTATTTCCCAAATTGTTCCTTCCATTATGTCTGTCACCTATGTTTGTGTATGCTTCCTAATCTTGTGCTTAGCAGATTACTCAAAGTTTGCTTAGCCTAGCCCATGTGCTGGTTATTTAATTTTGCCAGGTCATTTTATGGTTATTGTGTATGGCTTTTTGTACGTTGTCCTCTCTTGACAGCAGAGCATATAGCTTCCTCCACTCTTCACTCGAATCCTTTCTATACCCTCCATCACGTGGTGGCTTCTGCCTCTTTAAAAACCTGTGAAACACCTATTTACTTCTCATCTAGATATTTATCACTGTCTTTACATCTTCCACCAGAGCATAACATTTGATCCCTTGTTATGGCCATTCTTAAAAGTACCCTGGGACTCATCTTTTTATATGGAAGGGATAAATATAGACTGTCATCTTCATTACATGAACAATTGACCCTAATGCTACCATATTTAAAGAGCAAAGCATACTTATATAAATGTGAGTTGTTGTTTATTCAGAAAAAGGTCTGATTAAATTTTAGTAAAATATAATGATAGTTATATCTTTAAAGATTCATATTGACTAAAACTGCCCTGATGAGGTTTTTGATTACAGATTAATTTGGAGCAACCTTTTTTACCAAGATGCTACTGTTAGTTTTGAACTCTCTTGCCAATAAGAGTATCTCCCCAATTTATCCGCATCTATGGTTAATTGTCAGCTCCCTGTTATCTTGTTTAATAATATCTCAGCTCACATTGTCTTTTTGAAGAAAAACACCTGTTGTCAGATCAAGGTGACTTGCCTACACTTATATACCTGTGAATTTATAAATAAGGAATGTGTGATATCTGAGATGGAAGTTTTACCATGGAACCTCTGTCACTGGCATTAACAACAATAAGACTCCATATCTTCTGATAACTGACAAGGATATGGGCAGAATCTTCAACACAGTTCCAGTGGAACAGATCAGAAATAGTCAGGAACTTGTCCTGAATTCAAAATTTCCTCTCAGGATGTGGATGATATTCATGATCAATGCTTGTCCAGAAGTGTCCTGGAGTCTCAAGAATTCAGGATCAATCTCCACACAAATCACCTTATTTTCATAATCATTCGCACAGATTTTCATGATGAGAATTAAACGCATTCTAGATCGCATGGACACAAGCAATACTTGTTTAATCAGTCTTAATAAAACAAGATTAACCCAGTCTATGTAAGCAGCCTGATCTAGCACATTTAGGACTACTGGACATACACAAGTACCTCCAGTCCATCGTCCCAGCCATTGATCCTCACAACTGAAGGCATGGTGATAGAGAGATGGGGTGCCTGGCACTCAGTCAGTGTACCACTTCCTCAGAAGGAGAAAGGGTGATGACAGGAAGCAGTCAGCCTGAGGAAGAACCACACACAGGCCACTCAAGTCTGCACTCGGGACACTGCAGAAGTAGCTGAGCCTTCCAACCCTCAACCTGCCTGCTCCCCCGACCTTTGGAAGTTTAAGCAGGTGGGGTCCACATGCCTCTCGCAAGGGGGCATTCAGATATCTGGGCTGTCCAGGATCAGATGCCATCCAGCTTACCCAATCAAGACTTGAAGGCAGGGATCACCACTGTAAAGCAGGCTTCCTCTACTCCATCTGCAAACCCTGGGATGTAATGTGAAGGAAAGGAAATGGATAATAGTTTGAGTTCAACTTGGTGACATGTGTGACATTGTACTTCGTGTTGATGCTAACATTTCAATAAATCTTAATGGTTTTGTAATACAACTATTTGTTTGAGTTTTTGTAGAGTCCCGAATGTAACTGTGTCACCATGATACCCAGCATCATGGCCATACAGAATGTATCATGAATCAATGTCTGTGTTGAGAGTCTACTACCGCATGTGGAAGCAAGGTGAACAAGATACACAAAAGGCAACGGGATCTGCTGGCACCATTGGTCTGAGAGATCAAACATCCCTAGCTCCTGAGAGTAAGAGTGTTGGCGTGAATGAAGTGATCAGTAAGGTCACGGCATGAAGGAGCACACAGAGAGTCAAACATTGGGATCACTAGCAATTAGGGAGACCAGAGGCCTATGTCCTTTAGATGTATAGGTCTGTGTATAATATTGTTACCCTATAAAGGAACTCACATTGGTGGGCTTACAGCTTCTCCCTCTGATAAGCTATGCCCCTTCCCACATCCCCACACAACACAACACGGCACCCGCCTCTCTTTACCACCCAGTCTTGGCAAATGGATAGACTGTGCCAGTTGTGGTTATTCATTATACTCTAACCCAATTTGAAGCCCACCCCACCCTACATGACTTCTTTTTCATCCACACTGTACTGTATCCCTCCTCCTCACACATACAGTTGTCCCCCTTCATAACTGTCATCCTCCCCTTCTCCCTCAATTACAGCCTTCAAAGTCCATGAGCAGTTTCACGAGTTTCTTACCCACCACTGGATCTTGTTACTGACACCACCACACTTTCTCCTTAGTTTCTTTCAAAGGACTCAGTAGGCTGACCACGGTTCACCTCCTTGAGTTGCCTAATTAGCTAGCCCTGAATAAGAAGTGCCCAGATCCCTGATGAATGCCTGTAGATCTCCACAACTGCATTTGTTCTATCCTCCAGAGTGGCTGCTGTAGAGCTACAGGCAAACCATAACCCATTCTCCAGACTGCAGAGGCACAAACCCCCCCACCCAACCAAGAACATCTCAACTGGGCACCTAACTATGGTCAATCCCCTGGATTGGTGTTGAATACTGACTTGACTTACTGTGCTGAAATCTTCCATCTGATGGATACCTCCATGGACTCAGTGAGGTCTAATCCCTTAAGTCTTTGAGAATTTGCCATTTGCTTTCGGCAGTTTGGCACAGAAGCTGCTGGCACAAGTTGCTGGTCATGTGATGGAACCACTTGAAAAGTCGAGGCAAGGCAAGACAGGGAAGCTGCGAGCATGCAAGTAGGTTTTAAGCAGGAGAGCTTTAAAAGAGAAAGCAAGCAGCCCTGAGATAGACCTTGGGTCCAATCCATGAGCTGGTTGCTTGTTTCAGCACACTTAATGTCCTTGCAGCAACCTTTCAATAGTCATTCGCCATGATGGCCTGAAATGTGGGTCTCAGCTTTTCTCAGCACCCTGCAGGAGGATGGGCCAGGGATCATGAGGATCATATCAATGTTTGACAATTATCAATGCCAACGTTTATGGATGAGGGCTGCTGCTGTTGTCCCAAGATGTTGTTACAGGCAAACACAGAGGCTCTTCACAGCCAGTGGTGAGCTGAAGTTGAAAGGTACCTGCTCTGGCTTCTATATTAATGTTATTAGCCTTGTAGTTTGCTTGTAGTTGGTGGTAAGATAGGAAACTGCATACCCTTGAGATAAGGTATCGGTTAGCTCAGTTGGACTGGAATGTTAGTTTGGAATGCAGAGTTACACCAATAACATGGGTTCAATTCCCACTCTGGCTCTAGTGACCATGAAGGTCCCACCTTCTCACATTGCTGCCTCTCTGAAATTTGATGACCCTCAGTCATCTCTCTCAATCATGAAAGAGCAACCCCATAGCTCCCTGGGATTACAATAAATTTACCAAAATGATACTGACAAATGAGGCAAAATCTGCAGTTTATACAGCTGCTAAAAATCATTGATTGCCCCGCAATGTGCAACTCACCACTGCCTAGTGAGAGTCTTCCATTGAAGCCCAGGGCTTCCTTAAAAGACACAACAAATTGCTCCGTACAATGAGATCGGCCTTTCTGGACTGACACATTGCTCCCCATAGCTCATGCTGTTCAGAACTCTATGCGATCCCATTCCATGTCTCTTACTTGAGGCAATCAGCTTTCCGGATGCCATAATTATCAATGGACACCTCCAACTTCACATCTTCTGAGGCAGGATGCATTTTTTGGCAACTTAGAAGGACCCGTTCTGTTGTCCAAGACAAGATGCATTTTTTTTATGATTTAAAACTGAAAGGCAGTTCTTTGAAACTTTGAAACAATTCCTGATAACTTCATCTTCAAAAGAATATTTTTAAACTTAGTTTCTGATGCACAGTATTTTAAAGCAGAAATGTCCTTTTAGCTTGTCTTTCTTTTAAAAAAATGTGCTCATAACATTATGATCAGCAGGTATTCCAATTCCACATGGGATTCTGAGGAAGAATCAAACTGAACTCTGAACGTTAACTCTGTTTCATTCCCCACAGATGCTGCCAGACCTGCTGAGCTTCCCGAGCAATTCCTGCTTTTAGTTCAAATTTCCTGCATCTGCAGTAATTTGCTCTTAGCCACATGGGATCCAGTGGAGTGAGGGTCCAATGTTGATCAGGGTTTCTAATAGTTTCTGGATAAAGCAACCAGTTTGGTGGGCAGTATTCTATGGGCTAGTGTGTAGGACTTGGGCAAAACAAGTCTTTTCCTCCCCATTCACAGGTCATGCATTGGAAGCACTTAGCTCATAGATTTAGCCGTTCTGGCCTGCTTTCAAGCTGTCAAATTTCCAGACATCTGGAATGAAAGTGAGCTAAATAAGAATGATGGCTAAACTGAGACAGGCAGCCTCATCTTAATACTCAAATGATCAATTTTCCATGAGTAGAATAGTTGCACATCTTTCACCTGTTAAAATTAGAAGAGAATGGTTTTAAATCATATTGGCCTCCTGTTTCAGCTACTTTGGACCTTAGCCTCTGGCATGAGTGCAACCCATCTGTTTTGTGAAGATAAAATTCAGCCCAAAGTGTTTGTTCACTTTCTAATTTATTCCAAAAGGCATTGCAAAATAACACTTGACACACTCGTTGACTAACATTCAAGGAACATGGGGGCGGGAAAATTGGATGCAGGCAGGTCATGTGATGAAATCTCGAAGATTACACCCACATAGTGTCAGCAAGTCCAATACCCTGCTGAGGCAATGTTTATTGTCCATCTCTAGGGCTCCTGGGAATTTTAATGGTCAACTATGCAAACGTCAGTCTGCTGATATATATTGACTAGACCCTGCTGTGACGAAAAACCTTTCCACGAAATGGCATTAGTCAATCATGACAGCTTCAATTGATATTTTATCTGCAAAATCAGCACTTTTCAAAATTCGTGTGCACAACTTATTAAGGTGAGATTTACATTTACATATTCTCCCTCCTATAAGCATATTATTCTTATTTATTCAATCTTAATAAAACAATGTTAATCTTCACAGTAGATAGATGAAACTATTCCTGTTGCTGGGTTTCCTTATTTATTGAATGTGCCCCAGTATATGAACAAAGTAATTAATTAATATTCCACTGTCGTGATTTTTGGTTCGGAGTATATTTGGGAACAGTTTCTTTTTTTGTCCAGATGCTATCATTAAGTCTGAATATGAATGTCAACGGTAAGTTGCTCCCTAATATGCCACTTACACAATTTCTCATTTGGCCAGCTGTTACCCTGTTTAATAATATAAAATTTCACATCATTATCACTTCTTCAGTGGATTACTGAGTTTAATTTAGTCATGAGTTGTATTTTGTGGTTTACCAACTCTGACTTCTGTAAATTGTTATACCTTTGAGAAGTAAAAGAAGTAAAGCTCTATTACCGAAATCAAATTCGGAGCCGATTCTAAAACAATAGGCCCGGTAAGGGTCTTACGTGAACATGGCCCAACCACAAAGATTAAAACCACGACTACCTGAGACTGCAAGAAAGAATATTTAACATAACCATCATGTGTTGGGCTGAATACATGTGTAATCATTGGTTATCACGGGGGAAGGATTTCCTCCATTATCCTGCAGTTTATGTCCCAGGGCGTTGATTAACAAAATCACAAGTCAATCACAGATGAAGAAGCCCATTTAGACCATCTTAATTCACATAGGCAGAAATTCTAATGCTTCGTCCTTTGGAGGGTCCAATTCCTTCCTAATCAGTCTCAACGTTTTTTCCTCTGCAGATTTCTTCCCCATATTGATCAATCTTGATGTGTAGAAAATTGTGCTGATATCAGGTTCAAAATAGTAAACCAATTTAGAACCATGTCTAATTGATCTATGCCCACAGTTTAATTTAATGTTAATGATAGGTGAAATATTTCTGTATATTTAATAGATTTTTTTAAATACAAGTAGAGGGTATAGGTTTAAGCTGAGAGGGGAAAGATTTAAAAAGGACTAGAGGGGCAACTTTTTCACACAGAGGGTGATGCATGCATGTTTTGAGCTACCAGAGGAAGTGCTGGAGGCAGGTACCTGGATGAACATCTTAATGGGAAGTCCATAGAGGGATATGGGCCAATTGTTGGCAAACGGGATTAGGTCAGATTGGGATGTCTGGTCAGCGTGGGTAAGTTTGATCGAAGGGTCTGTTTCCATGCTGTACAACTCAATGCCTCTATGAACTGTAAGGTCACAAAGCTAAAAATCAAACTCTGCCTGGTATTTTCTTATAATTCACATCTCTGACATTCAGGACACTTATGACTTTCCCTAGACAGTCTCCATGCTTGAATCTCAATTATTTCTCAAAGTGGTCTCTTGTCAGAGGTGCCATCTGTTGGATAGGACAAAAACTGAGGCTCTTTCTGCCCTCTCAGGTTGATGTAAAAGATCCCATGATGGTGTTTTGAACAATCAATGCCACGGAATAAGCAAATGACCTAACCAATGTCACATTGCAGTTTGTGGGAGGTTGGTGCATCACTATTTTGGCCATTCTTTACCCCACTCCAACAGTGACTATACTCCAAAGTGGATCATTAACTTCAAAGTGTTTGTGGGGCACTCTGTGGTTACACAAGTTGAGGTGAATGTAAGTGTTTCCATTCTGTTCCTTTCTTAATTCCTGAGCTGTCTCCTTCAATTCGCCTGCCTTTCCGAAGTTGGTAATTTCTATAAATTTCCCCATTTTGCTTTGAGTTTCTGAATTTGGGAGTGAGAAGCACCATAGAAGTTCTGGCATTCCTCATTGGGTTACCGTCACCTGGCTGTAAAAATATATACTGGATCCTTTAAAATGATGAGGATTGGAAACCATGCTGGAGCAAGCCAATGACCACTTATTATCTACACTTTTTACAGAGAGCTGGTTGAAGAGATCTCCATTAGTCTCTTCTACCTGTGATTTCCAGTTTCATTTGATCTGACATCTTCTGACATCAGTTGTAGTCATAGAGTCATACAGCACGGAAACAGACTTTTCGGTCCAACTCATCCACACGAATCAGACATCCCAATCTGACCTCGTTCCATTTGCCAGCATTTGGCCCATATCCCTCTAAACCCTTCCTGTTCATATACCCATTCAGACGCCTTTTAAATCTTGTAATTGTACCTGCCTCCATCATTTTATCTGGCAGTTTGTTCCATACACGCACAACTCTCTGCAAGAAAAAGTTACCTTTCAGGTCCTTTAGAAATTTTTCCCCTCTCAATTTAAACCTATGCCCTCTAGTGTTGGACACCCCTGACCTAGGAAAAAGACCATGGCTATTCACAATATTTTATAAGCCTTTGTAATGTCACCCCTCAGCCTCCAACGGTCCAAGGAAAGAAGCTCCAGCCTATTCAGCCTCTCCCTGTAGCTCAAATCCTCCAGTCCTGGCAACATCCTTGTAAATCTTTTCTGAACCTTCTCAAGTTTAATAAAATCTAGCTATTAGCATTGTGTTATTAACCCCTCCTGCTACAGTGGGAGGGATCAAAATCAAATCTTCCTCCTGCGTTTGAAAAGTGTTGTTGCCGATGCAAAGGGGAACTTGACATTAGGGACAGCAAATGTCAGAACTGGGAGAATGAAGAAGGAACTGCCACATGGGGGCAGTGGGGTGGGCATTGGGTTTGTGGGAGGTGAGGGAAATTGCAGGCAGCAGCAATATTTGCTCCTTGACTTCACAACATAGTTTTTGGAATTTTGCTAGCTGAAGTAGGATGGTACGGTGGTTTAGTGGTTAGTACTGCTGCCACACAGAGCTTGGACCCAGGTTTGGTTCCAGTTTCAGGTGACTGTCTGTGTGGAGTTTGTACATTCTTGCTGTGTCTGCATGGGTTTCCATCAGGTGCTTTGGTTTCTTCCCACAGCCATGAAGATGTGCAGGTGAGGTAGAGTAGCCATGCTGAATTGTCCAGGGATGTGCAGGATAGGTGAATTATTCATGCTAAGTTATGGGGATAGGGTGAGGGGCTGAGTTTAGTTGGGATGCTCTTTGGAAGCTTAATGAAGACTTGATGGGCCAAATGGCCTCTTACTGCACTGTAGGAATTCTATGAAGTAAGAGCAATGAGTTAACTTTTGGGCACCGAGAAACGAAAGCACCATAAAAGGTAAAGCACCATAAAACAGAAAATAAAGCACATTAGATCTGGGATTCTTGAGGAATATTGACCACTGGATATAGCATTTTATAAAACAGCACCACGTTGGCATCAAGAGGGAGCAATACATATGCATTTTCTTTGATCTTTCCTTGACCTAGACAGAGATAGTAGGAACTGCCAATGCTGGAGTCTAAGATAACAAGGTGTAGAGCTGGATGACCCGAAACGTCAAGTTTCTTGCTCTTCTGATGCTGCCTGGCTTGCTGTGTTCATCCAGCTCTACACCTTGTTATCTTGACCTAGACAGACTGCTTTGTTATGCCTGGGCCAACAGAGTTAATATTGATTGAACAAGGGCTTCCCAAAGTGTAGGTCATGAGCTGGCTTAAACGGGTCCTGAGCTCCAAGGCAGTATCTCACATTGTTTTTCATATCAGCCAAACTGGCCAGCAGGCCCATACCTGTTCACAAAAATCCAGTGGAAAGGTAGGTGCTTTTGATTTGAAAGCACTTTCATGGCTCCCCACCCCACCCAAGCAGCCCCAGCTCTCCGACACTCAATCGCCCCCACTCCCACAGCTCTCCACACTCTGGGGTCCTGTCAGTTTGTGAGCCTCAAAATGGGGTCACAATGGGAAGGCATTTGGGAAGCATTGACTTCATCATCACTAATTTCCCCATGAGCTTCAGCCAATCAGCCGCTGCTCATTCAAAAGCTGACTGATACACAGTCAATCTCCAGGACGTATTCACAGAAGGTCCCATTCATTTTTCATAAAAGTTAGAGTGGCCAATCAGAAGATATGCCAAAGAAATCCACAGCGTGCGTGATTTCCTATTTAATTTATGGAGCAAACTAGTTCGAAAAACATAACAGTAATGCAGAATAAATTAGACCCAAACAAGCCATAAAATTCTCCAATATTCCTGGACAAAGATTAAACAGAATTTATGCTCATCTTCATGCAAGAGTAGCTCACAAGGCTCTAATTTGTTTAAATTGAAGCCCTGGCTTACAAGCCTGTCTCAGATCACTGATTAAAGTTTTAAAATTCATTTCGTGATGGTGTTTTGCATAATGCATTCATCACCAGTTGGTTCGAAAATACGCAAAACAACTGTCAGCTTCCTGGAGTTGGGGAAGCTTGTTTGTTTGCTGTTTTGCTTGCTGACTATCTTTACCTGTTTTCCTACTACAATCTTCTAGGTACAAGGACCAAAGGATTGCACCTTGACGTAAGGACAAGGAATATTTCCCCTCATGAATCACAAGATTCTTCACAAAACACTGCACATTGGTTAAGTCATGATGGGCAGTCAATTTATGTCACTTTTGGGGCGTTTGTTTCTGGGGAACAGGTTGCCAACTCTCGCACTGAAGGCACATTGGCAATTTCTGTTATGCTCCAGATAATATCTACTGTTTTGACTGGTCTTGTCAGAGGCATGCAGTGATAAACAAAGAGGAGCATCTGCTCTAAAATGCCCACTGCAGGATAAAGTCACGAGCTCAACACTGTTTAATCTTACCTTCTTGGCATGGCTGAATGTAGTTAATAAAAAATGAAAGAGCTGCGGATGCTGTAAATCAGGAACAAAAACAGAAGTCACTGGAAAAGCTCAGCAGGTCTGGCAGCATCTGTGAAGAAAAGTAATCAGAGTTAACGTTTCGGGTCTGGTGGCCCTTTCTCAGAACAGAATGTAGTTGATCATTTTAATGGCCATGCATGAAAGACATAATCTGTGGTCAAGAGCTTTCAATGTTTTTCTCAATGTGGCAAATGAATAACAGAAAGATTTGCATTTCACAAAAAAAAAGACACTTTACAGCTTTACAGAAGTATATTTTTGGAGCCAGTCTGTGCACTGCATTGTCCCATAAATTACAATAATGGAGCTGAACAGGGAGTTTGGTATTGGGTGACGTTGATTGAGGAATAACATAAGAGCTTGAGAACATAATTGCTGGGAGCAGGATCAGACCACTCAGCCCTCCCTGAGCTTGCTCTGCCATTTGATACGATCATGACTGATTTCATCTCTGCCTCAACTCCACTTTCCTGCCCACTCTCCACAATCCTTCAACCCATTATTGAATAAAAGTCTGTCAATCTCTTCCTTAAATTTAGTCAGCGTTCCAGCATCCAGATTCCACAGACGTGCAACGCTTTGAGAGAAATAATTTCTCCTCATGTCTGTTTTAAACCTGATATCCCTCTACATGAAAGAAGACATGTCTGTTTTTCTTCAAAATAGTTCTCAGGGCTCTTTCACATCCAGTAGGGAAGGTCAATGAAACTTAACACCTAATCAGAAACGCAGCACTTCATGTTGAGACAGCTACAGTTATTAAGCTCAAACCTTTGGGGTGAAGTGCACAATCTTCTGATTCAGAATCAAGAGGCCTATACACTGAGATGCAACAGACACCTGCAGGAAGGCAGCAGGAGAATTTCCTGTTATTGCTACTCTGAAGAAGTGTATGTATTTGTTTTACTAGAACTGTAAAACCAGAAGCTGTTCTTTGGGTCTACACACAAGCCTCTAAAGTCCTTTTTCATTTTCAGAAGCTGGGAGTCTTGTTGTGATGTTGGAAATGTGGGCACAACCGTCCACTTGTTTTCATTCACGTCTATCTCAAATTCTTGGTGATAGGATGGGTGTTCATGCCTTTTTTGGCTCAGCGAATCTCCGTAACTTAGTAGGAAGAATGAACTCACAGCTATATTCCCTAGCACATGACCGGGAGCCAGTGACCACTCAAGTCAAAGACAGTGAAGCATTAGAACTTTTTAATCAACCAGCTCAGGCATATAGTGTCAAACCTATGGAGCAGGTGGGACTTGAACCCTGGTCTTCTGACCAGAAGCCTCTTGCACCTGATATTGTCAGGCAGTCTCCCATCAAAGAACAAAACAGGCCTGAATCTGCTTAGAGTCATGCAGTTATACAGCATAGAAACAGACCCTTCAGTCCAACTTGTCTGTGTCAATCAGACATTCTAAATTAATCTAGTCTCATTTGCCAACATTTGGCTCATCTCCCTCTGAACCCTTCCTATTCGTATACCCATCCAGATTCCTTTCAAATATAGTAATTTCACCCGCCTCCACCTCTCCCTCTGACAGTTCATTCTATACATGCATCATACACGCATGAAAAAGTTACACCTCAGGTCCCTTTTAAATCTTTCCCTTCTCATCTTCAACCTATGCCCTTTAGTTTTGGATTCCCCCACCCTGGGACAAAGGCCTTGGCTATTCATCCTATCCATGCCCCTCATGTTTTGTCAATCTCAACAAGGTCACCCCTCAGCCTCATCGCAGTTTCCTCGCACAGTCCAAAAATGTCAGGTTAGATGGATTGCTAAATTACTTGTGGCATCCAGGGACAGGTAGGCTAGGTGGGTTGGCCATGAGAAGGCCAAGAGTTACAGGGCTTCTGGGTGGGATGCTCTTTGGAGGGTCAGTGAGGAATCAATGGGCTGAATGGCCTGCTTCACTTCATCACATCATGCTACCAGATGTCATTTTCTTCACATTAGTTTGATATGTATTTCAGGGAAAAAAGCCCCAGCCTATTCAGCCTCTCCCTTTAGCTCAAACTCTCCAAACTGGGCAAAATCCTTGTAAATCTTTTCTAAACCCTTTCAAGTTTCACAAAATCCTTCCGATAGCAGGGAGACCAAATTGAACACAGTATTCTAAAGTCTCCCAAGATGTGACATTTTCAAACTAGTATGGCTGTGAATGCAATGAAGCATTGTGTTTTGTTTAATTCTCCTGGACTCAGAATAGGACTTTTCATTACCAAATTTTATGTTACTCTTTGATTTTAAATCTTAAGTAGAATGTAGAGTTTTATCTTAAATTCTTTGTTCATTCTAAACAAAAGTAAATATTGAAAAACGCAGGTTTAATTAATGAAATTTTCTGATTATATGTTGGAAAATTGTTACTTTTGGACCAGAGAAATGTTTTGTAATAACAACAACTCCTTTTAGCGTGGGATTGAACTAACTGGCCCTTCCATCCACCTCTTCTAATATCTTGTACTGTGCTCTTGAAGTATCTTGAATTGTGTGAAGCAACATCATCCATTTCATGACATACCCAACTGTGACTTTCCTTTGAAAACAGTGGGGATGCATAAACTCAAGGAAACAACATCTTGTCCTGTGTTTATTGGACTCTGAGATTCCCACTGTTTTAAATTGCAGAGAAAAGAAGACCATTAGAACCTTTTTGTGACTGATTGCCATTAGATTATGTTGCATTTAAGTGACTGTTTCAAAGTATCATTTGTAATGACAACCAAGTCGAAATAAAAAAAATTCTGTGCGATGCATGGAAAATGTTGCTGTTTGATGATATCATGAATTATTCAGTAGATTTGACATGGGGGTTGACAGAAATGAATGTCGATTTAGATTGGAAACTACAATGGTACCTGGATTGAGTGTTTTCTTGACACTACCTTGTGACTACCTGAATTCAATCCAATTTTGCTCACTACTTTCAGCTGTAACTGACCCTTTCAAAGCAACTGCTGATGTTTCCCCACAGATTCCCGATATATTCCAAAGTGTAGTTTTTTCACATTCCTGGTCACAATCTTTATTCATTGATAAACCTAAAAGTATGCATTTCTGCCACATCAGCTATGAATAATATCCATTGGCACAGACATGTACATGTACTTGGTACTTAACTATTCAAGAGAAAGATGATAGGTGTATGAATCAGTATACAAAAGCTTGTGATATACCTTCGTATCTTTGGTGGTTTAGTGGTTAGCAATGCTGCCTCAGAACACCAGGGATTTGGGTTCACTTTCCACCCTTGGATGTCTGCCTGTGTGGAGTTTGCACATTCTCCCTGTGTCTGCGTGAGTTTCACCTGGTTTCCTCGCACAGTCCAAAGATGTCAGGTTAGATGGATTGCTAAATTGCTTGTAGCGTCCAGGGACATGTAGGCTGGTGGGTAAGCCATGGGAAGTGCAGGGTTACAGGGCTTCTGGGTGGGATGCTCTTTGGAGGGTCAGTGTAGAATCAATGAGCTGAATGGCCCGCATTAAATCATGTTGCCAGATGTCAATATCTTCACATTAGTTTGATATGTATTTCAGTGTTTTGAAAAGTATCTTTACTTCTTTGTACATTTGACCTAACAGATGTCACAAAAAGCATCCACCAATTTACTGTCTTTGAATACTTTTCATTTTTCTTCTTCATCAGTTTTGCCCTTGCCTTTCTCCTTTCAATTAACCACTTGCAAATGTTATCATTCAACATTAATATTCAACAAAACTTTCTGTACAAAATATCCTGCTCAAACATATTTGTTCAAACTAAAAAATCCCCAAGATACAGTATTTACCATTCATTCCACCAACCAAGAAATATTAAATAATTTGTTTAGACTTAAAACAGAAATTCGGATTAGATCTATGAATCATTAAGAAAGTAACAGTTTCAAAACCTTTTTCTCCCCAGAAGTCAGAGAACAAACTTTCTGCTGTTGTTGCCAATTCTTAACCAATTGAATGGTTATCCTTTACTTTTGAAGCTTTAAAGTAACTCTGATTCTGAAAATGAATTTACGTCAATCTAGCTGACAAACGCATCCTTATGAACCAGTTTTTAAAAGCTCAATATTTACAAGGGTTCTGAAAGAGGATCATTGTTCCCAAAACGTTGATTCTACTTTCGCTCCACATATGTTGCCAGACCTGCTGAGTTTCTCCAGCAATTTCCTTCTGTTTCCACCTCCAAAATAAATGCAAAATGCAGAAAAAAAAGTCTAATCAGAACAGAAACAGAAATTTTGCCAATGGGTATTGAGGTATGTTATAGGTGGGAGGCGGAATGCAAAGATGGAAAGGACCACTGAATAAAGGAAAACCAAAAACAGATAGTGTGGTGATGCTGGTGCAGTGTTAATTGTAATGAACTAATAATCATGAGGCCCAGGCTATGATATAGGAGCGCCTGGTCAAAGCCCAGCACAGGTAGCTTGGTGGAATTTACATTCAAGTAATAAAAATCTGGAATTTAAATCTAGTCTTCAGAATGCTCACCTGTTACAAAGATCTACCTGGCTTGCTAATGATCTGAGAAGGAGACAATCCACCATCATTCCCGAGTCTGGCCTTCAAAGCATAGAAGTTGACATTGAGTTGCTGTCCAAAGCCTAGGAAATCACTCATTTCAAGGGTGATTCAGGATGGCTTACAAATGTTGGCTTTACCAATGGCTCCCATGTCGAAATGAGATGTGTTTCATTCCTTATTTCTAAGTAATATTATTGTATGTGTAATTTTTGAAGGACACCATTTATAGTATCAGAATAAATTTACTCTTGATACCTGAGATTTTTTTATTGATGTGTTTTAGGCCAAATGTTGAAAAGAAAAGCTCAGGAAACCTGAAATATGATGGACACGAGGCCTAGGGACAAAACATAATGTTTACAGAATGTAAAAATAGAATTTAATCAACCATAATAATTGTCCCTCCATCCCAACAAGCCCAGTTGCAATACAGTATACATGGGGTTGAAGGGAGTTCCACTATTATATAAGGTAGTCAGCAAATTATGCTGACTTTATTAGGAATGGTTGACTGCAGGACCACCCTAATGGAATTTGGGGGTCATTGCGTCCTCAGCATTAATTCAAATACTTGATTAATTTTATTTAAAATGATTTTTCACTTGCTTGGTAACATCAGTGAAAAGGTCATTGATGAAGTTTGCTGGCTTCTGATTTTTACAGTCAAATTAATGGAAGCTTGGAATGTGATCCCTAAGACACCATATACAGTCCTGTTTGATAAAAATGGAATTAGATTATTCAGTCACATAGAGCAGTGGTCCTAATTAAAAATGTTTGGAACTGTAGAATATGATTCCTAGAAGACCTTTCAAACTAAAAGAATCTCCTATAATTAAAAACAGAATTGGAGATAAATCAGTCTTAGCAAAGCAATGGCCCTGCATCTAATCATCCTAATCCTTTGTTGCTTTGCTCAATGTTGCCCATTCCTGTTAGATATCTCAGTATCTTTGATTGAATTTACAGTGGAAATTATGAGTTTCTTTTCTGCTTGTGAAGAATTTATTTTTTATCTGCATTGTTGTTGCTCTGAGCTACCAGTTGGCATTCTACCAGGCAATATCTGATCCTAGAGAGGCAAGGTTTATTGCATATAGCAACGTATAAATTAGAAAAATTCCTCGGTAATATCTGTAACAAAATCTAAGAAAACCAGGTCATGTCTAAGACAAAAGGAGAATATTGTAACTTGCCCTAGCTGGATTAAATGATGGGAAGCCACTTTGCCGTAAGAAGTCATCCAATGAACACAAGCTTACACACACACTCTGAGGACTCCATGGTGACTCTTAATCAAGCTGCTTAAAATCAGTAAATCTGATTACTGTTGAGAGGGGTACTCTTGCTGTCATTACAAATTAGGCAATAATTTCAATTGCAGCCCTGAAACTATGCTGATAATTCAAACTAATCCTGTATGCAAGTGTGGTATCAGCGTATTTAATGCTTCTAAGCGCAAAATGCTTCTTTCTGTTTATTACTTTGTTTAATTTGAATTCATTTTTAATAGTGTGAATAATATAACTGGATATTGAGCAGATTGTATTAGTGCTGAGTTCTTGGTTCAACCATCTTCTGCTACTTTGCCATTCACCTTACCACTTTTAGAAGATCAGAAATGGGGATAATTATTGTTTATTACACAGTGTTCAGTTCCATTTACAACTCCTCAAAAGTTAGAACCAGCCGCAGCTGAATCTCACCTTCTCCCTTTAGCATTCAAAAAGATTATTGTCGTTGAATTTTGCCAGGACCTCAATTGGGACAGCTACAAATAGATGGTTCCCAATGCATGGTTGGGTATTTGGATTATCCCTTCCTGACTCCCCATAGCCTGTCAACCATTTACAATGTGCAAGTCAGGAGTATGATGGAATACTTCCCACACGCCTGGTGGGATGTTTCTCCAATAAACTTAAGAAGTACCATCCATAATAAAGCAGTCTGTTTGATTATCACCCAATTCACCATTTTACACGTTAATTATTTCTGCTACCAGTGCACTATGACTGTAGTGTGCTCCAATCAAATGGGAAAATTGTTATCTACAAATTCCTCACGTAGTCACACACTATTTTAACATTGTTGTTCCTTCATAAAAATCCTGAATTCCCTACCAAATAGCACAGTGGGAGTAAGCTATAGGGACTGTGACAGTTCAAGGTTAAAAGGAAAAATACACATGACATTGGGTTTTCTCCAAGTCTTGAAAGCTACCCAGAAAGTTGCAGTTTTGAAGAAAGGCAAGGGAATTTGAACTAATTGCAGTAAGACAGCTCCTGCCTGCACACAACGTTGAACAGACTCCTGACATACTCCTTGATTTTGTGATCCCTATGTTGGATCAATTTCTCTGCAGCATGACTATGTTTTGCGGCTGAATTCTAATTCTACAAAATGGGTTTCGTAAGTGCAATAAGTCCACACCAGTTTCACATTCTATGCAGGTTGCCCAGTCAACTCTTTCCAGTTACTGATCATGTTCCTGTTACACATAATAGATGTCCTATTCAAAACAAGACAGAAATCTTAAGCAAAGCATTTATTTAAATTTGAGGAAAATTTGTGCCGTCTATGTTTGTTGCTGAAGTCATGAATGATGATAATATTAATTGAGTGGGAAGCATTGCATCTTTGGACATTCATTGGATAAGCACTTGGACAATTTAAAATTGTGAACAAGCTGAGGCATTATGTAATGAATGACATGCCTCTTACTCTACCCATTAGAATCTTCAAATTATTCTGGTCCATGTGCAGAAAACACTTCAAAATATTTGTACAAAGACTGGAAAAGGAGATAAGTCAGGGTGTGCAGAGAAAAGGAAATTAAAGCCATTTTAAAAGTTATATGACACCTCCCTGCATTGATATGTTGGGCTGAATGACCTCCTAGTGTGTATGGTCATTTTTATATTATTTTAAGAAATCAGTACCACCACCTTCGCAAGGGGAATTAGGTATGAGCAATAAACGTTGGCCCACCTGACACATTAAAAAAATACAAAAACAGAAATTACCGGTAAAGCTCAGCAGGTCTGGCAGCACCTTTGGAGAGAAACCAGAATTAACATTTTGAGCCCAGTGACTCTTCCTCAGAACAGATGCTGTCAGACCTGCTGAGCTTTGCCGGCAATTTCTGTTCTCATTTCCAGCATCTGCAGTTCTCACAGTTTTCATAAACCAAACAGTGTCTAATCTGCCAGTGAATATTGTGACAGCATTTACTCATTTGAGAGCAATAAATGCAATAATCTCCAGGACTTCAATGTATTCAATTTCTTTGATAACCTAAGTCAATAACATTGTGCTCTGTAAATTAACCCTTGCATTCTAATGGTGCTGAATTGGACAAGGAGGATCTGGCTTCATCTGTACCTAGTTCATAAGGTGCTAATTTAAGCAATTAGACATGTTCAATCTCTTGGATGCCCAATAATATGAGTAAATGAGAAGTGTAGCCATCTAAGACATGGAGTAGGCTTTTAAATCACCACTGAATACAACCAACCTCCGTTCCTACATCACATGGAATTTTGGAGAAGCAAAATCCTAGTGGTATTGTCCTCATACTATTAATCCAGAGATCTAGGTCATGTTCTCGGACCTGCCTTTGAATCCTGTGATGTAGATGGTGGAATTTGAATTTAATAACAGTCTTGAATTAATAGTCTAATGATAACCATTGAAGCCATTGGTGATTGTCAGGAAAAACCCATTTGGTTGACTAATGTCCTTTAGGGAAGGAAATCTGCAATCCTTATCTGCAATGACACCAGGTGTGTAACCAGGTTACCAATAACACCAAACCCCCAGATATGGTTGATTCTTAACTGCCCCTTGGGGTATTCAGGATGGGCAATAAATGCTTACCTGGCCAGTGATGCCCATACCTTGAGAATGAATTAAAGAAAACACATATGGAACAGCGTACGACTTTCAATATGAAGGCTGCCCTGGGCACGGCCCTTTCCCAAATACCATTCAAACATAGAAGAATTACTGAAACCAAGTGGCAGCAGCACTGTATTGAGAGCTTCTGCTCTCAGGTCATACAATGCTACCCATCACACCCCCCGACCCCGCACCCACTACTCCCATTATAGACTTCCTTGCACTCACAATATGCACAGGCAGCATATTCCAGTTAGCAAAATAACTGACTCATTTAATTCTGTGCAATTAACTTGCCATTCTTGTCCCAGGAGTGCCTAGCAATGCTGCTGCCACTTCAATAGTCAAGATAACTGAATTGGCCCAGTCATTCCAGTCCCCAGCTGGGAGACTGCTTCTCAAATAGGAGACATGGTAGTAACATCCTAAAGCCAAACTCATCCACACACATAAGACAAGAGATTAATCATCCTGCTTCGCACTTTTACAAATGCTTTGTAAATGCTAATTTCTGAAAAGTTCCAGATTTTACATCTTATTATCCCTGAACTGCAAGTCTGACTTCAGTAAATGTCAGAACGCTTAAATTCATTCAGCTGTCCAGCAAGTCTTGCTATTATAGATCTAAACTGGACCTCTTTCATTAATCACCTCATATAAAAAAAAAATTTGCATGCTTTTAAGTAACAAAATATATTGATACTGTTCTGCACAGCATTCAGAACAGAGTTCAATTACAGTTGCTATCAAAGGATAGCTAACAAGATTGACATCAGGGGAAGCACATTAACAAAATGTTCTTGTGGCTTATAGGTGATGGCATGACAATAGAACTAACACAGTTTTGTTTCTAAACTGATTAAATGCTTACTAGAAATATTTATGACCCAAAGACTTGATATGCCACAAACACAATTGAACAAAACTTGTTAACTAACTAAAATAGGTAATATTTTAAAACAAATTATTATTCTCATTCCTAATAAGTAACATAAGAGTCACGCAATAGCTACATCCTGTTTTGTTTGATGTTAAATACAATGTTAAAAAAATTTGATTATGTCCAATATTAGGCGCCAGGATTAAAGTCTGATTGCTCTGGATCCTATCCCATTAAGCCAGCACTCAATGTTGTTGTTTCCTGCTTATCAACTTGAGGGCAATGTGTAGTGGAGAATCCAGGTGTGTATGTATCTAACGTGACACACAACTCACCTGCACCTCATAGTGCCAACCTAAACCCCTTTAAGGGGAGCTGCACTCACGTTATTGACAATGCTGCGATTGTAACTGAAAGCTTTCCTGGAATGAAGACGCCAAAAAATCAAGCAACTAGAGGTGAGGCGATGACCTTGTGGTAGTATCACTAGACTATTTATCCAGAAAGCCAGGTAATGTTCTGAGAACTCAGGTTCAAAACCCACTGTGGGAGATGATGAAATTTGATTTCAATTAAAAAAGAAACCTAGAATTAAGAGTTTAATGATGATTATGAATCCGTTGTTGATTGTTGGAAAAACCCATCTGGTTCACGAATGCCGTTTAGGGAAGGAAATCTGTCATCTTCACCTGGTCTGGCCTACATGTGACTCCAGACCCACAGCAATGTGGTTGACTCTCAACTGTCCTCTGGGTAATAAAGGATAGGCAATAAATGCTGGCCTAGCCAGCGACATCCTCATCCCATGATTAAAATAATAGGCGAGTGAAACAACTCCTAGATTTTCAGATGCAGCTCAGGAAGCCTCAGTTAGGATGGAAGAAGAATTTTCATTGATTTATAGGGGCCAAGTAGATCTTCAGTATGCATCCCCAGGAAGGATTGGTGAAAGTGGGCGTAGAGATAATTCTTGAAGTCTGATTCCAAATACCTGGTTGAAGCAGTGAGAAAATTTTAGTGACCTCACATGGGTAGTCTCAGTCAACGTTCCTTCAAAGGTTATCTCCTGTTGACATGTTACCAACCTCTCAATCTCTCAGACTACCTTGTGCAACCCACCCTGTTATCCCTTACATGTCACCAATTAAGACTTGTGTTTAACATTCAGAAACTCTATCTCAAGCTCACAGACATGTTGCCACTCTTAGATATTTAGCTATAGATAAACATTGCCCAAACACATCAGAACACATTCAATGACATTTTTCCTTCTCTCTTTCAAGACAAGACGCACATAACTACAGAAGAAAGCGGAGAACTGGTAGGAGAAAGAAATACAATCATCTTCCGAGCCCTTTGGAAGAAACATTGTCCCTCATCATGGGGATGGTTGAGACAGAGGTTATAGTATTTGATATAGCCACATACATTCATGATGATAGTATACCCTACCTTATGCACATTCTCAAATTCTACTTCATTCCACCCTGCTTTCTAGAATGAAGATGTAAATGGTGGAAACATCGACTTCTGACTTTCCACCCAAGCATTTCTGGCCCCGCTTCTGCATCACTGCTTTCAGACAACCAAAATGTAATGCCTGACCTGCCAGAGCTGCCTCATTATGAGGGTCACAAGCAACACCAGACATTTGACAAAGAAGCACAAATACTTGACTTGGCATTCAAAGCTTCCAGCAGCGATACCTAGCTGCTGCACATAGCTTAGAGGGGTAGTCAAGATTGGCATTTAGTAAGTCCCCAAGAATGAGTGGGCTGCAGGCGGACAGAGGGAAGGATGTGGCAGGGTAACGTTACAGGCAGGATTTGCCACAAGGAACTCAAATAACATCTTCAATGTGGTGATGTATGGGAGAACACTGATGGGCATGGAGACAGAGATGCTTGATACATTGGATAGGCCTACCAAGGAGACCCCTGTTACAAAAAAAAACACCATGGAGGAATTCAGCATAGCCCTGAGGGAGAAGTAATGGCTGTGTGTTCAAGAAGCCTGTTTTCTTCTCTCAGTGCTTCCCCGTGACTGTCACTCCCAGTGCGCTTATATATTCCAGTCAGCTAGCCAGTCGAGGATGCTGCCAGCTATATGTAGACGGAGCAGTTTGAAATCAAGCCCAGAAGACCCAGAGATGCTCTCGATCATTCTCTAATGCTACTGTAGTCTCCCTGAATCAACAACCTTGCACCAACCCTTCTGCATTATCTGGGGTATGTTCTACTTGATATGTTCAGAGACATATTTATACACCTTTGGAACAGATGGAGCTTGAATGCAGACCTCCTAGCTCAGAGGTTGGGATATTACCACTGTGTCACAAGAACACTTGTGGTCGCTGAGATAGTGGTACCCAGGAGCTCCAAGACAGGTAAAGGCACCTGCAAAGCTGGCATGAAAGAAATGTACAAGGATGAATGGTTCAGTTCTGTAAAGTATCATTGGAAGTTGTATAAGATACAGAAGCCAACTTTTCAGGCTTGTTATGAACTTCTTGGGGCAGCACAGTAGTTAGCACTGCTGTCTCACAGTGCCAGGCACCTGGGTATGATTCCACCGTCAAGCAACAGCCAGCGTGGATTTTGTTTGTTCTCCCCATGTCTGCTTGGGTTTCTTCCAGATGTTCCAGTTTCGTCCCACAGTCCAAAGATGTGCAGGTTAGATGGATTGGCCCTGCTGAAATTGCTATAGTGTCTAGGGATGTGTAGTCTACTTGGATTATCCATGGAAAATGCAGGGATAGAGTAGGGGGGTGGGTCTGGCTGGGATGCTCTTCAGAGGGTCAATGTAGACTTGATGGGCTGAATGGCCTGCTTCCACTTTGCAGGGATTCTATGATTCTTCATCCCACAAAATTAATTACAATTTCTGCTTTCCAGGTAATTAATTTGTTACATTCCTAATGAGCTCAACAGCTCAATAACTTAAAAGGTTCTATTTCCCAAAGAAATGACTAAAAAAAATTACAATTTTACTGTCTAAAGGAAAATACTGTCTTAAATTACTCACAAATTATATGTAGTATCTTTACTCCTCTTAGTTATTATGTTTGTAGAGTTCACCTATTTCAAAACATAATCTTTACCATCGAAGATGTTAGGAATATTCACAAAATAATCTTTAGCTATTTTTGGATGCAATCACCAAATTCCTCTTTTGTGCTCAATGAAAGTCAAACATTCTAACCACCTAGTTCCAAACTAATTGGCACATGATTAGTCAAAAACATCAAAACTATAATATTCACAATAACCTTCAGGTGAATAATTTAAAAAAAAATCTATTTCAAATGCAGGAACAAAAAAGAAGTTGCTGAAAAAGCTCATCATGTCTGGCAATATCTGTGAAGAGAAAATCAGAGTCAACGTTTTGGGTCTGATGACCCTTTCTCAGAACAGTTCTGAGAAAGGGTCATTGGGCCCGAACTGTTAACTCTGAGTTTTCCTTCATAGATGCTGCCACATCTGTTGAGTTTTTCCAGCAACTTCTGTTTTTGTTCCTGATTTACAGCATCCGCAGTTCTTTTGGTTTTTATTTTCTATTTCAAATTCAGGCTATTTGGGTTAGTAAATTCGGGAGCTGCAGTAAAAGAAATATTTTTGCAATGAAAACTCTCTTCAAGTCTTTAATTTTATGTTGCCCACAGGCTATTTTGTCTCTGCCCCACTGTTCCACCATCCAGGCTGCTTACACCCACTTCTCTCACATTACTCAGCTCTGTCTCTGCCTCAGTTCACAAGCTGCTGCAAGCTATTACCACTGTGCTTTCTGGCTCCCAGTCTGGCAGTGTGTTCATTTAAAATTATCTTCCTTGTTTTCCAATGGCCTTTCTCTGCCATATCAGTGACACCTCCTTTATCCTTACGAGATCATAGTGCCTCTTGAATTCTGGCTTCTTGCACAACCCTAATTTTAATCACTCAGCATGCATGGTCATACTTTCTGCTGCTTAGATTATAAGGTTTGCAATTCGCTCTGTAAATTGCTTCAACTTTTCTTTATTCCCTTTAAAACACTCCTTAAAAACAAGCTCTATAACCAAACCTGTCCAAATATTCCTACTATCTCTCAAATATTTCCTTATGCGGCTTGATGTCAAATTTTCTTCAAGTGAAGTGAGTAATTTGGCGTCTGCTATATAAATGCAGGTTGTGGTATGGTATGGCTTCAGAGGCTGACTATCGGTTTTGCAGATCAAACTTCCTCCATACTTGTAACCAGTTGATAGGTTGTTTAGTCCTACGCAGAGAGGGGGCTTAGGTCTTCCCACAACCCATATATTGAAAAGGTACCACGCACATACTCATCGATTAAAGGTGAATATCCCAGTCAATGCCAGAGCTGAAAGACCAGCTTTTATTCACTAGGACTATCTGGAGTCACATTCCAACACTGAACTTTCTAACTCTGGGGTGGGAATGCTAGCATTGAACTAAAGGTTCATTCTATCAAAGAGAAATAAGTCAATTTTTTTCTGAAAAATGTCTGCTCAAATCTAAGTATGGAAGCCTCTCTATGTATGGCAAGTCAATAAACCATGCTGTATCGTGAAAGTAACATTCCATTAAATGACATATGAGTCAGTTCATACCTTAATGTTGTTACTAGGCAGCCTATCTTAGATTGCTGTCATAGCAACACACTATTATTAAACACAATTGTTTTCCCATGACTTACTAGACATGGTAGAAACCATTATTTAAAGTGATGCTCAGGGCTAAAAATTGGACTCCATTCGTTTCGGCCCAGAAGGGCTATGATTTACAATTTACCCACAACGGATTCAATTGAGTTTGGCAACAAGAAAGCCTCATGTGCTTCCTCAATTCCAAAATGACAGTGTTCTGAGATGGCACTGCTGACTGGAGTACTAATCAGCTCATGTTTCAGGCAGCTTCCAGCTCTTCAAGGCAGTTAGCTACCCCCTAAAAGACATCTGCGCAGGCTGAAAGAAAGTTGCTGCCCAAAGCCAGTTCACAATGGATAGCACAAAGAAACACAACAAATGGAGGACCAGGAAATAGAAAGGACTCCTGGATTCTTGGTGTTAAAAGGCTATTAACAAACAGCACTTCCTGTCAATGCTCAATTGCCAATGCCTCGTAGGAAACTCATCCTGATGTTCAGAACTTCGTTTCAAAGTACAGCAACTTGCTCCCAGTGTTGAGATAGGTTTTGCTGAATTTGATTCTCCCACATTTCCTGCCATAGCCAATATCATCCAGGCCTTTATAAGATTCTGCCCTTTATAAATACGAGGTCTTTCTTTCTATATTTTAATATTTTCTTCATTTACAGCAGGTAGATGCTCAGAATGAATCATGAAGTAAGATGCAACTTTTAGTTTAGATGCAACTTTGAAGGGTTTGAATATGTCAACCTTTTATACATCAATCAAAATGATTAGAATTCTTACTAATGATCTTTATCATTGGACAGACAATTCAATGACAAGTGTAGAGAAGCTTTTACTCATTGAGAGATACATCCACATCTTGGTGAAGTCATAAGAAAATTTACATAGATGCACTATTAATATAAAACCCCGTAACAGAGCATCTCAGAAGTTACAGGATACAAAATGAAGCAGTGCAAGTTGGCAGACAAAGACATATTCCTCCCTGATCTGCACAATGATCTCTATGCTCAGTCTGAGCAGAATACCAACGGCGTGGTGATACCTGCCCTGAAAGCCGTGGACACACCTGGTCCCTCTGTCACTGCTTCTGGCGTCAGATTAGTTTTCCTGGGAGTCAACCCAAGGAAAGCGACAGGCCCAGATGGTGTCCCTGGGCCGAGCACTCAGATCCTGTGCGGACCAACTGATGGAGGTATTCACCGACATTTTCAGCCACTCCCTCCGACAAGCTGAAGCCCCCACCTGCTTCAAGAAGATCACCATCACCCCAGTACCGAAGGAAACACACGTAGGGAGCCTTAATGACTACTGCCCAATAGCTCTGACTACAATAATCATGAAGTGCTTCAAGAGGCTGGTCATGGCCCACATCAATTCCAGTCTCCCAGCCTGCCTTGAACCTCTACAATTTGCCAATTGACATAACAGGTCCACAGAGGATATCATATCCCTAGCCCTGCAATCATCCCTGGAACATCTGGACATCGTAGACACCTATGTCAGACAACAACTTGCTGACTACAGCTCAGCTTTCAATACCATTATCCCCTCCAGACTGATCTCAAAACTCTGTGACCTTGGTCTTGGCTCTGCCCTCTGCTATTCAATCCTCAGTTCTCTGACCCACAGGCCTCAATCAGTGAAGATAGGTAACTGCACCTCTTCCACAATAACACTCAACACTAGGGCCCCCCAAGAATGGGTCCTCAGCCCCCTACACTACTCCCTGTACACCTACGACTGTGTTGCCAAATTCTGAATGAAAGCCATCTACAAGTTCTCCAACGACATCACCGTAGTGGGATGGATATCTAACAACAATGAGTCAAAATACAAAAGAGAGATAGAGGGCTTGGTGACATGGCCGGATGAAAGAAATTTGTCTCTCAATGTCATAAAATCTAAAGAACTGATCATTGACTTCAGAAAGACAGGAGGAGAACACATTCCCATTTATGTCAACGGAACTGGGGTTGAGAGGAGGAAGAGCATCAAGTTCCTCAGAGTGATGATAAATGACAACCTGTAAATGCGACGGTCAAGAAGACACAACAACTCCTTGTCTTCCTCAGGCAGGTCAGGAAATTTAGCATGCCCATAAGGCCCTTCACCAACATCTATAGAAGCATCATTGAAAGCATACTGTCCAGGTGCATAATGGCTCCAGACGGTGACTCCGGCAAAGCACTCAGATCCGTGCGGACCAACTGGTGGAGGTATTCACTAACATCTTCAACCTCTCCCTCCTACTAGCTGAAGTTCCCACCTGCTTCAAGAAGACCACTGACAGCTCTGCCCAGGGCAGTAAGAAACTACTGAAGATGGTGTGCACAGCCCAAACCATCACAAAAGCCAACCTTCCATCCATGGACACCATTTTCAAGGCTTGCTGCCACAGAAATGCTGCCAACATCATCAAAGACCCAGTAATGATCTCATATAACCTCTTCGGTCAAGCAGAAGATACAGAAGTCTGAACACATGCACCAGTAGGTTCAGTAAAAATTTCTTCCCAGCCTTTATCAGACTGAAGAATGGACTCTCTAGCTTCAAATAATGCTGACTTTGCTGACATTGATCTTGCCTAGCGCACGGCCTTTGCAATGTAACCTGAATGTCTCTGTCAAGGTCTTTTTGATCTGTACATCCTTTGCTTACTATGATCTGCCTGTACCACTCGTAAACAAAGCTTTTCACTGTATTTTGGTACACGTGACAATAAATAAATCGATCAATCAGTCAATCTCCTATTGCAAAGCTGAATTCCATTCTCCACCCTCTGGAGAATCAGAAGTAAAGTAAATTCTGCCTGCGGTTTTATACACAGCAGCAACTCTAATCTCCCATCTAATTGTGCTTAATTAATGGACAATTGTGTCATTAGTTTACAAACTATTGTCTACGCATTTTGGAGTTTATTGCAATGTAGCATTCTCCATCCCATTGGCTATAAGATGCACAATAAGCTCTGCATTATTCTTGTAACAACAATGCTCAATGCTCGCATCTTGAATGCACCCACACCAAACGGACTGTCGCAATTCAACAAGGAGCTCACCAGCACTTTCTCAAGAGCAACTAAGATAGGCAATAAATGCCAGACCAGCTAGTGACACCCACATCCCATGAATGAATAAAAGAAATTGCGTAAAAGTTCCCTCTTATCTGATTTTAACACTTTATTTGAAAGCTGCCCATATTCAATATGATTCTAAACTAGTAACAATATGATACATTTAACTGTCACAAATTTAGTTGTTAAACTTATGTAAATTCAGGTTGGCAAATACAGGAGTACTATAATGCAGATTATTTTGACATTTGACCAATATTATATTGCTTTTTATTGTTTTCTTTCTTTTCGTTTTTTTGTGTGTGCGCAGGTGTGAGACACAGAGAAAAACACCAGGCGTACAAATAACTTTATTAACATACCACTACCAGGAAAAATATCCATGCGACCAAAGAATCCATATCAAGCAGAGCTCCTATGGGCAAAGCCTACATGAAGGAAAAAGTGAGGGGGAGGGTAGGGATCAAATCAAAATGGAATTGGAGGGGGAGATAAGGCACTCCACACCCTGCGGTGCATGACCAATATTTACAAAATAAAACACAAAGAGTTTATTGTCCACGAATGGGTCTGGAGAAAACAAGTTCACTGAACATTTCAGAGGTAATAAGTTTAGAACGAACAGATTTTTAGCCAATGGCATAATTCTGTTCTAAATAATTAACAAAAGCAAATTTTACCAGTATTATGACATACTAATACTGCTCCATATTTATTGGCCATCCATGTTTATTCTTAAGTCCAGCTACAATTTAGGGTCAGAAAATTGCATGTTGATGAAATTTAAAGGATTATGCATATTTAATGTATGTAATTAAATATTAAATAGCAACACAGGAGACATAAATTCTTTCAACCTCTGAATTGACTCAATTGGCAGCCTTTGCCAAGACTGTAGAGAGAGAGGACTAAAAGGCTAAATGTAAAAAAGGGGGGAAAGGAAACCAAGATGTAAGTACAAGTGTGTAGGCCAGTGAATGAGCACCCAGTTTCCAGCCACTTGTATGATATCAACCAACATGCAGGGATACCCAAAGTGTATAGTTTGTCTGCAGGCTCTCAGGGATCCCTCTTTGTCAGTTACTTAATGCCTGATTGAAGGACCCAGCATCAGGTCTAGGTGGCCCCAGCATAAACCCTGTCCCTGCCCTGGCCTTTAGTCCTCTATTTCCTCCCATCTCCTGCAACCATCACCTACGACTCTCATTCTACCTTATTCACCTATGGATTGCATTCCTTGCTGATCCTGGTCTTCACATGGGTGCACTGCAGGTCCCTATCCCCACTCCCCTGGTGATGCTATCTCCAAAGAAAAGCTGGAGGGCTTGAGGATTGGAATTCCCGACAATGGGATAATTGATTCCTGGTGGAGTAATTAAGGATCGACAGTGTGAACAGCAAGAGGCTTCATTGAATGTAACTGTGTTTAAAGGATAGGAGGAGATTACATCTTAATTGGAGCCTTGTGGTCCCAGGCCCCAGTTCTTGTGACCTGATTTCATGAACCCCTTTGCCCATGCTCAATAGCTCTATCCATAAGGTCCAATTCCCATAACAGTGGAGAAGGACTACTGCTGTCCCTGAAATGTCTGATTGGCACTTAATATTCAACACTTCCCAAAAAGATGCAGGGTTGTTGCTAACTCTCCAGCTGGTAAGTGAAAGACCCCTCATCTGGTTTGTAATTCTGCTCAATGAACTACTTTTGAAGTATAATTAATACTGATACGTAGATAAAATTTAATTGTAATAATTTGCACGCAACAAAAGCTCATAAATGTTTGCTTATCATTATTTCTGATTAACTTTACTGATGAATGCTTAGCATTCTGTAGATATGTTAGGTTTCAGATCTACAAAGACTGATGTTATTTGTGATTTTCTTCTTAATTTCTATATTATTAATGATGTACTTTTGTTTTCCATCTTTTTTCTTTCCATGTTTAATACTTTAAATTTTCACATGTTATACTTCATAGAATTCCTACAGTGTGGAACAGGCCCTTTAGCCCAACTAGTCCACACCAAACCTCAGAGCATCCCACCCAGACCCACCCCCTGACCCCAACAACCCACCTAACCTACACCGCCCTGAACACTACGGGCAATTTAGCATGGCCAATCCACCTAACCTGCACATCTATGGACTGTGGGAGGAAACCGGAGCAAACCCACGCAGACACAGGGAGAATGTGCAAACTCCACACAGACAGATGCTCAAGGCTGGAATCAAACCCAGGTCCCTGGTGCTGTGAGGTAGCAGTGCTAACCACTGAGCCACCATGCCGCCCAATTCATTTTCCATTGTCTACCCACATATATTTTTCCTGACTGACTGTAATTTCTGAACTGCCCCCTCTGATTATACTACTTGGTCAAGATTGGTATCATTTGCCAATTTAACGCAATTCCAATAGTAGCGAAGGCCAAGGCAATATTATAAGTTAAGCTCAGCAATGGCTCCATTGAAACCTGGGAGATTAACCCAGTAACTCTCCATCAACACCAAAAACAAAGTTGCTGGAAAGGCTCAGCAGGTCTGGCAGCATCTGTGAAGGAAAAAAAAAGTTAACGTTTCGCGTCCGGTGACCCTTCCTCAGAACAGTATCTCACCATCTTCCCCACATTTCTGATGTATCCCTTGTCATATTAGAGTGAATGAAGGAGCAGCTGACGGTAGACAGCAACAGTTAGAAAATAAAGTGAAAGAAGGGCCCAGAGGTAGTCAGCATCAGTAAGATGAGTGAATGAAAGGAATACCTGAAGGTGGAGTGCTAGCAGATTGAAGTCGATATGCTTTTGTTTTAAGAATAGAATTAGCTTCATTGTCACATGCACACAAATGAGTACAGTGGAAAGTTTATAAGTCACCACTTACAGTGCCATCTTAGGTACAAAGGTACCCAGGTACAGCTTCTACATTTACAAGGTCTTAGAAAAATAGAGAGATTAAAATGTCCAGCATTGCAGAAACAAAAGTTCAGAACAATGGTCTTCCAACCCAGACCACACTGGCCTGACAAAGAAGGTGCCTGTTTGGTGAAATCTATTTGTAAACTGAAATTGCCTTTTGCCTCATGCCTGACATCGGATGTGTTTGCTAAATATAGAAACAGTTGTAATTATACAAGCTGAGTTTTCTTGCAAGTCCTGTAATAAGATCATAAAATCTAGGAACAGAAATAGATCATTTGGCCCAACCCATCTGCTGTGTCATTCAATGAGATCATGGCTGATCTGATAATCCTTAACTCCTGCTTTCTACCTTTCCCCCATAAGCTTTAATTCCCTTACAGATTAAAAATATGTCTATCTCAGTCTTGAATATACTTGATGACCCAGCCAATCCCACCCTCTGTGATGAACAAGTCTGCAGGTTGATTACCATCTGAAAGAAGAAGTTTATCCTCATATGTTTTCTTATTTAAATGTAAATATTTTTGCATGTTTTCTTTATAAATGTTATGAAAAGTTTTTTTTGGGGGGTTGTAAACAAGTCGTGAGAGTATCTGGTAAGTAATTAACGTGTACTCTATTCCTAAGTTTTAAAATGATACAGAAACTGGTGATGGGGTTAACAAAACACATAAAAACAAAAACAAATAATTGATTCAATTACTTAAGTAGTTTACTTAAAATACATTTGGAATAGCAGGTATGGTCTCAGCTTTTTACAATTTATATCAATGACTTAAATAACAGGAATTGGGCTCTTCTTGTGCAGTGGTAACATTTGCACAAAAAGGCCACCATTCAAGTCATGGAATCATGGAGTTGATCCTTCAACTGATCCTCCAATCCAAGTCATCCAAGCTGACCAGATGTCCTGAATTAATTTAATTCCATTTGCCAGCATTTGGCCCATATCCCTCTAAACGCCTCCTATTCATGTACCCATCTGGATGCCTTTTAAATGTTGTGATTGTACCAGCCTCTACCACTTCCTCTGGCAGCTCATTCCATACATGCACCTCGCTCTGTGTGAAAAAGTTGCCTCTTAGGTCCCTTTTAAATCTTTTACCTCTCACCTTAAATCAATGTCCTCTAGTTTTGGACTCCCCTACTTTAGGGAAAAAAAAGACCTTTGCTATTCACGCTATCCATGCCCTTCATGATTTTATAAACCTCTTTAAGATCATCCCTCAGTCTCCGAATGCACCAGGGGAAATATCCGCCGCCTACTGGGTCTCTCCATATAGTTCAAACCCTCCAGCCCTGGCAACCTCCTTGTAAATCTTTTCTGAACCCTGTTCACACAAATCTTTTCTGTCACACAAACCTTATCTGTCACACCTGCTCTAGAGACTTGAACAACATCTCCAGACAGATTGATTAGAATATACCTAGATAATGTGAATGAAGGCAGGGTAGCTAAATTTGTAGGTGGCACAAAGATAGGTAGGCAAGCATTTATAAAGAAGAAATTAAATACATGCAGACAGGGTAGGTGAGTGTTTAAATTTTCCAGACGAAGTTCAATATGGAAAATGTGCAGTTGTGCAATTTGGCAGGAAGAATAAAAAAACAGTTTCCTTAAAATGGATAATACTGCAGAATTTTAACGTGCAGAGGGATCTAGTTATTCTAATGAAGGAGTCACAAAAATTAATAGTAAGTACAGCAAGTAATTAGGAAGACTGATGGAACACTATCATTAATTACAAGAGGAATTGTACATAAATGTAAAGATATTATGCTTCAGTTGCGCAGGGCGCTGGCGAAACCACATCTTGAAAGCAGTATGCAGTTTGGTTTCATATTTAAGGAAGAATGTAAAGAAAGGGTTGCCCTTTTAGGAGAGAAATGAATAGATTTATTTCTTTTCAGAGAGTAGCGTGACTTTGGAACTTTCTGCCATAGAATCTTGTAGAGGCAGGGTCAATTATTTTTAAAGAGGAGGTAGATTGATTTTCGCTAAGCAAGGGAAATAAATGTTATTGGGTAGATGGGACTGTGGAATTCAAAACACAAACTGATCAGCCCTACTCTTGTTGAATGGCAAAGTGGGATTGAGGCACTGAAACATCTGCTCCTGGTTCACATGTTTACAGGGCAGTTGGTACTTGAAAGGAGTTTGGTTAGCTTAATTGGAGATAGCAAGAACTATAGATGCTGGAGTCAGAGACAACACTGTGTGGAGTTGGAGGAACACAGCAGGCCAGGCAGCATCAGAGGAGCAGGAAAGGTGACTTTTCAGGCCAGGACCCTTTTGAAAACAGGAATATGATACTGAGTTGGATGATCAGACACTTCATACTGAATGATTTACTCCTGTTCCTAATTTCTGACGAAGAATCAGCAGACTTGAAACATGAACACTGTTTTCTCCCCACAGTTGCTGCGAGACCTGCTGAGTTGCACCAGCAATTTCTCTTTTTGTTTCAGATTTTGAGCATCCACAGCTCTTTGTTTTATTTTATGTTTCTTTGTCTCCTGGAAGACAAAATATTAGATTTTGTTACATACATACAAGTTTTATTACATTGTCCTGGAATCTTAATTGCTCAGAGAAGTCAAGGAGGCTGTTGAGGTCAGGACTTAACCTTTGACATTGATTCAAGGTCATTGTTGTTCCACTAGATTTCTCTAGTTTGGTGTGTTTTTCATTTTTATCCAGCTCTGCTCATTGAGTAACAATGATATCACATAAATAGGAAGGTCAAAAATGAGTAATCAAATTCTCCCCATAAGTGGAATACAATTGATTTCCTTCTTACTTGTTCTGCCTGCACTAAAAGGAAAAAAAAATTCATGCAAGACAATTTTGAAAATTGTCTTGGACTATTTTGAAACCTTGAATCATTGAACAGAATTCAGAAGCTCCCAATAATGGACAAAGTGAGATATTCTGGTTAATTAGCAGATCATAGTTAATCTCACCAAAAAAGAGTTGATTTAATTTGTAGGAAATAGGAAACACCACAGTGCTACACCTCTGGTACAATGTATGTCAGGGAATTAAATGATTACAGGCGAAAGGCTCATAATCTCTGAGCCCTGGTGGATGACTGAGCAAACATGCTCTTTCATAAGTGAATGATAGAGTATAATGATTTTTTTGAAATGATAAAATTATATTAATGGTCAACTATTGAAAAATGTAAGCAGGCCCGATGTAGAAATCATTATTGGAGAAATCTTATAGGGTATAATTAGAACAAATCTCTTCACATTTTATTGGTTATACAAAATAATTCTTCAGACAATACATGCTTAATTTCAAATGATCTACTAACTGTTGATTGTGTGCTATTGTGAGCTTTGATCTTACCTTTTGTTTTAAAGATTTCCCATACAATTCTGAAACAGAAACATTGAGTCTCTGTTTTTGTAGTTGCTTTGGAAAACAAAAGTTTATTTTAATAGGCATCAAAATCAAATCAGTTCCATTAATAGAGATTTACAGAGATTTTAAGTAATCCATCATGTCATAACTTGCTGCCCTGTGAGGAGGATAAAAATGTATCAGACAAAATGAAGAGGTTAAAATTAACACAGGAAACAAAACCTTGAAATTGCACCTCATTTCACCATCGCAGCCAGCTGTAAATATCTGCTTTATGCCCTCAGGTAACTCATCAGTGAATTCGACAACCATTTTGAATGGCAGCAAAATTGACCTTTGGCTAGGTTCTGGAAATAGAAAGCTGGAGGGGACCACACAAAGACTCAACAATTGCCTTCACAACTTTCTCCATGTCCAGGTGTAGTGATTGGAACAAGGTTGGCCAGTTGGATATTATTGAGCATGCCTTCCCTGTTAACCTGTGCCAATCAGGGAGTATTAACTGACAGATATAAACAGGAATCTCAGATTCTCCTCACCCTGGGGACTGGCTCTGAGCTAGCTGGTCAGGGTCTATTTACTGTGCAAGTGGAAATAAAGGTTGACTTAGTGATGGGACACCAGCCTCTGTGAAATTATTTCACCAGGCAAGCCTCATTTTTAGGAAACTTTAAAGCCAACTGTTTTAGCTGCATTGAAATCTGATGTTAATTTTTAAAAAGTGGTGTGAGGTGTTTGTGGTCAGGTCTGCACAATACCACAGTGATGTCCCAAAACAGCGATTAAGCCCTTGATCACCATAACTGCAAAAGATTGAATTTCTGTTGTATATCAAACCAGTTCCTATCTCTGAAGTGTCCTCCAGACATGGAATCATCTAAAATCCCTGTGCTCTTCCAATTGTGAATTCATCCACATTTCTGATTTTTATCAACCTATCAATGGCTACCATGCCTTCAGTGATTTAGATCCAAAGTCTTAATATTCAGTTCCTAAGCCTCATTGCATTTCTACTTCTTATGCTTCAAGCAATTTCTTAAAAGCCTACTTCTTCACCAAATCTTTGGTCAACAATACAATACATCTTTACAATAGCGATATTAAATTTTTTAGCACCCTAACATTGCTATTGTAAAGATTCAATTGGAAGAGCACAGGCATTTTAGATGATTGCATGTCTGGAGGACACTTCAGAGATAGGAATGGGCATGATTTGAACACAAAGATGTGAATTTTACAAACAAGGTTGGGAGTCAGAGTGGTGGGTGAAATGGCTGAACCAAAGTTGATATAAGTTAGAATGTGGGCAGCAGAATTTGGACAAACTCTTTTGGACAACCAATTCTTAAAAGTTGCATGGGCTCTGCTTTAATCACCAACTACAGTCACTCAATTCACAGTCACATACTCTGTGTAAAATATTTCCTCTATTCTCTGTCCTGAACTTAATTCAACTTATCACTTGCAGCTCCATTACTCTCAAACAACAAAAGCTTAACTTCAAGGAATTATGTCCCAGCCCACAGATGCCTGAAATCTGACCGGTCATAGGGATATACAACAGAAATTCAATCTTTTGCAGTTATGGTAATCAAGGACTTAATCGCTGTTTTGGGGCATCACTGTGGCATTGAGCAGGCCTGAACATAAACACCTCATACCACATTTTAAAAATTAACATCAGATTTCAATGCAGCTAAAAACAGTTGGCTTTAAAGTTTCCTAAAAATGAGGCTTGCCTGGTGAAATAATTCCACAGAGGCTGGTATCCCATCACTAAGTCAACCTTTATTTCCACTTGCACAGTAAATGAACCCTGACCAGCTAGCTCAGAGCCAGTCCCCAGGGTGAGGAGAATCTGAGACTCCTGTTTATATCTGTCAGTTAATACTCCCTGATTGGCACAGGTTAACAGGGAAGGCATGCTCAATAATATCCACCTGGCCAACCTTGTTCCAATCACTATGCCTGGACATGGAGAAAGTTGTGAAGGCAATGTTGTACCCAGCTTTATGGTT
The DNA here is from genome assembly GCA_024137785.1 of Ginglymostoma cirratum. Lineage (NCBI taxonomy): Eukaryota > Metazoa > Chordata > Chondrichthyes > Orectolobiformes > Ginglymostomatidae > Ginglymostoma > Ginglymostoma cirratum. Next base: position 18,794,272 of record JAHRHZ010000029.1, read on the forward strand.
GAGGAGGAAGGAGTCAGTCTGTTGTTTACATGGAGATTAAATACCATCATGGACTGGTTGACAAAAATGGCTTTTCACTGTATTAAATTTTTATGAAATTCTGTGTGTGTGTGTGTGTGTGTGTGTGAACTTGGATGTTGAAGTACAAATGAAATGTTAACGAAAATAAACTGATCTGATGTGGATGCTGACTGTGTTAGTTAGCTCAACTGGCTTAACCTGTATGTGGTTCCAAAGAATGCCAACCATTTTGTGTTCAATCCTGTTACAGGAGGGCAATGACTTGGGCACTGTATCATTGCCCTACCCCATAGCATTTCACATCTTAACACAAACAATCAAGCCACCTTCTTGAACAATTTAAGTCCATGTGCACTCATATTGCTGTTGGGGGTGAGTGGGGTTGGGGAGAACATTTTGACCCTTCCACAGTGAAGGAATGGGAGCATATCTGCAACTCAGGATGATGTGCACTTAGAGGGGGACTTTGAAGTAGTAATGTTGGCATATCACCAATACCATTGTTCTTGCAGATGGCAGAGGTCACAAGTTTCAGATGCATTCAAAAGAATTGTGAACTAATTATTGGTCTACTTCTTTCTAAAAAAAAAGGATACTTTAATAAAAGAATTGTAAATTAAACTTTGCAACTGTGGATGTGTTTGGTGAGCTATGAAATAAAACAATCCTTTTTCAAGAGTTTGTAGGGGAGGTGAGGGTAAATATTTAAGCTGTTACAGTGATTATTTCTCAGAGGAAATTGTGATTGTGGTCGTGGGACAGTTTGTACTTGTTTGTAGTCGAGAGGGTGAGAAAGTGACAAGAGGAGAATGTTAAACATTTTGTGGGACAGGGAAGTGTTGTATCAGAGAATGGATGAAAGATGAACACTACTTTAACCTCCACTCAATCTCACAATATCATATAAACTTGGGTTTGGAAATCAAGCTTTTGATCACAAATGGAATGGATGTGTTATCTGTAAACCTAATATTCTTAGCAATAATGTGCATCTTGAAAATGTAACTTATGCTTATTTTCTACCCTTAATAACTTATAACTTGTTAAGAAAGGATCATCTTCTTGTCAAATTAATGAAAGCTTGATCCCTTAAAACTGTAAGCTAAATAGGGCCTTAACCCTGGTCAAGAAAAGAGAGAGTGGTAGGGGCATTCTTCTGCCTATAAATGCCACCTGGTGATCAGCGGATGGCACCATTGCTTAATACCCCAACATACAAAAGTGGACCCAAGAAAAGAAATTTGTAGAAGGGAAAATTAGGTTATGGCTTTGAAGACATTACCACTTTAGTGACTATTCTTACAGTCAGCAACTGAAGGCTTTTGAACAAACCAGCAGTCAGTTGGAATTTGTGTAAAACTGACAAAAGAGAAACACCATTCTGCACTAAGGCCTTTAATTTAGACATGATAAAGAACTACAAAAATAACAACAGCCCAGGTTAGAAATAATCTAGAGCCTAAACCCATCTAACATTTGCAGATTCCAACAGGAAGTGAGGATCTGTTGGGGTATCCCTGATTGAACGTTCAACTAGAAAATAAGTGGATTGGAGCTCTATGAGTAAATCTAATAATCCCTGTTGGGCAAGAAGGAAAATAAATCAGGCTAAGAAGGCTGGAAGTAAGAAAAATCATTTGTAATTAAAATTCACAATGACTTAATGCTTTGGTAAATGGACATCATAAGACTAACATAAGGAAATCACATGTTCTAGAAGTAGATTATACAAAATTTGCAGCGCAAGGAATTTCACAAAGCAGAATTAAAACAACAAGAGGGAAAATATAGTTAGAAGATAGTTTGGAGACTCTTGGGTGCAAGTTAAAAATGGGAGATCCATAATTTAAACCATGATTCAGGTGGGAAGATGGGCCAGTGCCATGGGCACTAGGCTTTATTTGTGGATGTCATTTTGACAGCAAAAGTGTGGAAGCAAAAAACTGGTAAAGGATACAGTTACACAGTATTACTATTTAACGGAATTAAAGGTATCAAAAGAAGGAAAATAATACAGCATTATAACAATGCATAATATAGAGTTTCATGATGAACAAAAAAGTAGCATTGTTATTTACACAAATAAAGTCTTCAAGAGGAAGTGATCATAGCAGGGTTGAGATACTAAAAGCTTTAAAAGTTTTAATACTGAAAAGCTTTAAGACAAAAATAATAAACAATCACATTTGAAATATAAGGATGGAGAAATCATGTTGCCTACAAGAATTAAAATCAATGATGGACTGATTAGAATACAGGATTGGACACCTTGGCGAAAACAGTGCTTAAAGTACATAATTGCTTCAACATTAATAAATAACTAGCTAAACAATAAAGACAGCTGATGGTGTTATAAATTGGCAAACCAGAAGAGAGACAATTAGGTTTTAAAAATTTCTACAAGTTTATGGCATATGCTTTAAGTTGATACCAAACATAATTATTAAGCATAAAGATTTAATTGAAGAGTTCAGTATTTAAGAATCTTTAAATAATTCCAACAATTATTTCTACAGAATTAGTAGAAAACTGTAAATGTAGAGCTTTGAGTATTCATAATTATTGATGAGTACTTTTCAGATTTTTACAGTCCAAAGATGTTTTGACTTTACTAGAAACAGAGACCAGGAAAAGGCAATGTCACACCAGCTAAGGTCATTCATGAATGAGCCAAATCCCAGACTGAAATCTAACTTGATATGGCATACTTTGTTGAAACACAATCCAACATTTCTAGACACCACCATTTTACAAAATCAGATGTCAGAGAGAGTTCCCTTCTTTGATGCATTTTCAGTTTGACTTAACCGTTTCTTCCAATTCTCAATCTTGGGAATTTCATAGCTTTTTACTTTAACAGTCAGCATACTGATTTTAAAGTTTTTTAACTTAAATGGGCTCTAGCCAAACATATTTGTTCTGAGGTTTTCAGCTAAATGTAAACAGGTAACCTGTTTCCCATCTTTTCTGAACTAACTCATTTGTCTGGATAAACACTTGTTTTAACATCTGACTTCAACTAGGATTGCTGCGAATTGAAATCATAAGTGTTCAAAGCTATGGGTTTTTTCCATAAGTGCAAAAAAAATGAATTCCTCATACTTTTAAACCAAAAGAAACCTAATACTTTTCAATGTTTACTCTGTCCAACTGTAAAACTCTCAATGCGAATAATTTCTCATAATCACTCCTCCTTTCACATGCAGTTATTGAATAAAATTGTGGTTCAAGAAATGCTGACAAGTTAACCATTAGATATCTTCATACACACAGACCAAAGCCCACAAGACACTAGTTCAAAATTTAATCTACAAAATTAATAATATTTAAATATTTAAACTATATAGATATATAGTTGTAGATAGATATAGATATATACAATTGCGTCCAGCGCCATGACTGAGGATTTGAAAATATCTGGCCCAACAGTCTTAAAAAACATAGTGAGCAAATAAAAAACATTTAATATGATCGACAAGTTGAGGTAAAGTTTTTATCTTTCTCAATATAAATCTTCAGCAGTTTGAGAAATAAGGTTAGCTCACACAAAGTGAAGATAAGCTGCCTATAGCCTAACGTCCACAAATTCAGACACAGTTGAAAAGAAAAAATGAAATACCTGGATCAAAATCCAAGATACAGCAAAGATGGAAGTATTTGTTTCACTGAGTAACAATCTTCCAGCATGGAAATTCATGACACTATATGTACCCTGGACGCTATTATAGGGCAATTAAACTATTTCAACCGGGAAGAATTCCTCTGAGAAAGATATTCAGGAGATTAGGGCCCTTCGGATAATATTGGACCAACTACCTTAGTAAGTAGGACAGTAGACTTAGCAATAGACATCTATGAGATAAAAGGTTCTCCACTGCAGAGGCACAGTCCACACAAGGTCAAGAAAATAAATAGAGATCAACAGGTGTCAAGCCAAAGACCAATCTAACTTCCAAGTCTGAAAAAAAAGAGATGTTCGGGAAGAATTGTGAAATCTGCAGACCTCCTGAATTTGTGAAGTCGGAGTCTTGAGGAGTGAAATGAGCTAGTGATAAATGTCATTGCATACCTGCATATGTAACTGTTGACCATGTTAAAAGTCTTGGGAGAGATGTATCACTCAATGGCTCTGTAAGTGTTAATGTTGGAGACTGTATTAAACTCCACCCAAGATGATAATGTCGTCTAGTCATGGGTGGGGAAATTGGAAGAATAGCTTTGGATCTTGAAAATGAGAGATGTGCCTTCAAGTTGTTATAACACAGGTATCGAGTTTGTTAACGTAATTTGTACCTAATTGCTATAAAGCATATTATATACATTTATGTTACATGTTGTTATGGTAAGAGCAGCTTCTTAAGAATCATGACCAATTGTTTATCAATGGATGTAAGCCAAATAGACCCTTCTACGCATTCTAGCAAAGGTAAATGGTGACAACATTGTTTTTCTGACAGGGAAAAGTTCAAACATTTTTTCGTCTCTGATCAAATAGGTAACAGTTGAATTTGTTCAAGTTGAAGAAATTTGGAAGGTCAGGAAATAGAGAGAAAGGACAAGTACCAAGAAGAAGGGTTCAATGTTAGTAATCTGATTAATAAGTGAAATTTGTGTTTCCGGGTAAGACAGTTGATATTTTCTTTTTGCACAGGACAGATGGCTGGTACCTATTTTTAACAGTGTAAGAGTTTGGGATCAGCATTTGAGGAAAATGGAAAGGGAGTGGCGAAAACAAAAATTGAAGAGTCATCTAGACTCAAAACGTCAGCATGCTTTCTCTCCATGGATACAGCCTGACCCATTGTGATCTCCAGCAATTTTTGGTTTCAGAACAGATTCCAGCATCTGTAGGAATTTGCTCCCAGTCAAGGGGGTGACATGGCTTTTGGAACATGTGGGGAACATTCAGTGAAAATAGTGAAGTGGAAACTAATAAAGAAACTTGCAATGGCATTGGAGCCAGAGAGAAACTCTGCGGCACAAACCCACATATCCTTCCTTGCTTCGAAAATGGCGCATGACTATTTGGTTTACATATCCATAACGCCATTACAGGAAACCCAAAATTATGTATGTTATAGCTCATAAAATGCGACAGTGGGCTGGAAAATGCTCCACCTCCCTTCACAGGAATTTCTTTCCTTATGTTTCAACAAAGTATTTACATAACTGCTCAAAAAATGCACAATAGCCATATGGATAGTAACTATACATCTTCATTTGCTGTAGAGGGCTAATGAGGAATGGCAATTAAAATTTGAATATTTATCAGTACACATTTTGGAGGATAAAGAAAGGCAAATTGTGCTGATTAACATACTTCTGTAGACACATCATTACATGCGAAAAAGCAAGAGTAAGTTGGGACTCTGTGCTGGCAGATTTACCACAGCATATTGACAAACAAGACATACATCCAGACCCGCACAACTGCACGATGCCTGACAGAAATAAATCTCTTTTACACTAGGGCTGCGATACTCTGATAGCTTTCCTTGTCAAGCATATGTCAATAGTCTGGAAATTCAATTTTGTTATGAGCTTGTGAGACAACAGCATGTATTATTGAAACATAACAAACCATTCATCCATTCTCAACCTGTGACAACTCCATTACCTCTTCAGAGAATGGCATATAATCAGAACAATCATGGCTGATCTTTTCTACAGGCATGAAGCAAACTTTTTCCAAGGGAGAAATGATTACTTTTCTGAAAAAAAACACTGCGCTCAGAAAGGATTGTAAAGGGAATTTCTTTTGTAGAAAATTGTGACGTCTCTTATTATAAGTTCGATCAGTCATATAACAGTTAATCTGAGGTCATCGTTCATTTTTTTCTGTGATGTTTTACTTCTTACTGCCCACTCTTAAAGCTAACTGGACTTCCATTCTTTGGAAAACAATGTATTGATATTTAAAATTGAATATGTGCGGGAATAAAAGCTCCCTATGTGTTATCACACACTTCGAATCATGCCCTATTCCCATAGTTGCTCCAAGTTTATATGGCAATGCGAAGTGTTTACATTGGAGGGATGAAATAATTCCCAAGGAAATTCTCAAAATTTCAAATTTACTAATCTCTTCAGAAATTATCTTGAAATATGAATCACACGTCATGGATGAAAAATGAACAATGCTGCACAATTTAGTTGCTTTTACCAAACGCAATTGTTTGATGCCACTGGTCTTTTGGCCTGGCCAAAGTTTGTCTCTTAAACATCCGCCATCATAAGCAAATTAACTGATCATTGGGTCATTTATAGTTGGAAACTCGCTGTCGACTACTTGGCCACCATGATTTTCAACGTTATGGCAATGACTGCGAAAGCATTTTAATGGCTGCAAAATGCTTTTTGACATCCTAAGGACATTTAAACGTCCCTTCTAAATGTCAACATTTATTTTCCCCATGATTATGTTCATATTATAAACAGACCAAGTGCTCATTTTTATCGTGGAGGCAGGAATCGTGAGCTATATTTGGGAATTTTCCAGATGTCATAATCATGCTTCTCTCCGACAGTGCTGAAAGCAATACATTGCTGAAACAACCAGATTAAGGGGTATGACACCAGGCACACAGATATTGCCTCAGTACTACAGATCTGTGTAAGGCTCCCCTCATTCCTAATTTCTCACCCTTGGACACCATCTTACCCTCTTCAACTCCTTAGCACCTGGCCCCTTCTCATACCCTCCGACTGACTTATTCTCCTCACAACACTTCAACCCCCTGCACACTGCCTAACCCCTTGATCCCTGAAGCACCTTTCAACACAATAAAATCCCCTCCCCTCCTTCACCATTTACCCTCTCACTCTGTCTTAATGCTAGTCCCCAATCCATTCTAACCCCATCCCAAAACCATTTACACATTATCTGTTTTGTAAACAGGACTTGCAGGACCTATCTCACAGTGAGCTGCCTTGAAAAGTTCATAAACCTGTCAAAACATGCCACTAAATTATTATCCTCCTGGAAGCTCATAATTAAAAATTAACTTGTCAAAATTAATAAGCTGATACTTTCAGGGTAGCTGTACAAACCAAGTTTGTAGTGTGGAATCCTTTTTAGAAGAAAAGTTCAAGAATTATCTTTAAGCTTTGATGGTGGAGCTCTTTAGCAGGTCTGGCAGCATCTGTGGAGACGAATCTGTTTCAATGTTTCAGGTCCTGGGGTCTGAAGAAGGGTCACTGAACCTGAAATGTTAACTGTGATTTCTGTCCACAGATACTGCCAGACCTTTGGAGTGTTTCCAACAATTTCTGTTTTTGTTTGAGAGGATAGCTTGTTCCTTATCCTCTGGCAATAGATCATCCATGAATGTATGTTCCTCATTTAATGAAACTTGTTCCACTGCAGTATTGAGGTTCTATTCCAAGGCATGCCTATACACATGAGCTTGGAAATTATTTGGTTTGATGCTTGGTTTTTTTCTTAATGTGGCAAATCTTCAGAAGAGATCATCATTCCCCACAGTGAATACATTGTAAATGTAAGGCTCGACAGTGAAATTTCCCATGCTTTTATACTTGGGAAGGAATCATAACAATACATCTGCAGTCTCTGGAAAAGGTAAACTAGAATGGATCAGTGAAGCAGAAATGTTAAGGGTTGAGATAGGAGTATAATTTCTCTGAACTTGATAAACTTGAGAATGCTGTGAGAAACCAGCTGAAATTTTGATTTGATGGTTACGTTAATATCTTTGTAAATATATGTTTTTGATTCTTTGTCACTAGAAGTATATCCCATTGTAAAAGAACATCTGCAGCCTCATGTGAATGTATTTCAGCGATTAACTACCACATTAACCAAGTACAAAATTAAATATATGAGACAGATTTCATTCTGGCATCTTACTTTTCAGCACAACTATTAATGAGGATCATGACACTAAATGAGAACAATATTAAAGAGTTGATCTGTAACACGTAACGACTAGGATAATGGTTATTTTGATAGACAAAAGTAAGCAGCAGGCCCGTTGAATGAAACAGTAAGGTGTACAGAAGTGATATAGATTTCTCATTCACCAAAACCAGAGTTGTTAATTAATCATGGCCAGAGATACAATTGAAGATTGAGGAAACAACTGAAGTCATTAAATCCACTGTGCTTGTGCTATCTTTTTGCGAGAACAATCTAAAATGAACTCCACAACCCTGTGTTCTCCCTAGTGCCATCTATCATCTTCAAATATTTATTGACTTTTTCTTTAAAAGATCTATCTGCTTGTACCTGAACTGCTCCCTGTGGCAAAATCTTCCAATCTCCACCAACCCACTGAATTTCTCTAAATCTCTCTCCTCACTCTTTTATGGACAAATTTAAATTGATAATCCCATTAGTGTTACCACAGTAAACCACTGTTCCCTATTTAATTTATCAAAATGCACCCCGATTTTGATTTTAAAAAAAACTTGTTGAATCACTGGAAATCAGCTCGGCATCTGAAGTATCTCTTAATAATTGGCTTATTAATCCATTAAATTTAGACACTGGTACACCTTGAGGACATAAATTTACTTTCTGCAGTAGGCTACGCAAAACTGTGGATCACCCATTGCCTTGTACATTCCTATTATCTTTCTGCTGTTATAATTTGTTTCCTACTCATTAAAACTTAAAATGCTACTGGTCTCACTTCTTGCTTATTTTACTTGCACTAAAATGTTTAAGAAATTGTGGAGGAAATGTCCTTGGATGGAATTGCTGTCGCACCTTTCCTAAAATGATGTTGCCTCCCCACCACCTCCAGTGATCTTTACACCTGGGATTTCTGGATTTGTACATGTGTGCTCTCATCGGTAGATCCATAGTTCTTGACGTAAGTTGAGTATAAATTACTGGTTAGCAAGTGAACTGCATTGAAACTGGATATATTTCAGAGAAGATTGCGCCAACCAATAGCGGAAACAGGATTAGAAGAATGTATTTCAAATCTTGTCATTGCAGATGGTGGAATTTGAATTCAATAAATATCCAGAATTAAGATTGACTATGATGACCATGAATCCATTGTCGATTGTCTGAAAAACCCATCTAGTTCGCTAATGTCCTTTAGGGAAAGAAATTGCTATCCTTACTTGGTCAGGCCAAATGTGACTCCCAGACCCGCAGCAAAGTGGTTGACTCTTAGCTGCCCTCTGGGCAATTTGGGATGGGCAATAAATGCTGGCCTAGCCAGCCACGGTCTCATACTGTGAATGAATTAAAAACAAATTGGTGAGGGGTGTTAGGTGCAGTGAATATGATTGGAACAGATCATTCAAGCTGAATACCTGTTTTTTTTTGCAGTAGATGAAAATCTATGTAAAAATGACTTCTTGCCCCGTGCACTTCACCCATGGACAAGGAGATGCACAATTGGCAATGATAGAACTCACACACTTCACTCCCCCACTGCCAAATGTCATTTTAATATTTTTCAAGAGAAATGAAAAAAAAAAGTCAGCACCAATAGGGCAGCAAGTTCCTGTAACAAGCTAGAGAAAAAAATGGATGCAGAGTTTCAATCAATCACACCTCCACAGCTTTTTAGAACACATTAAAAATAACAACAAAAGTATGAGGAGATCCCCTAGTCATGTGGATTTATTACTGACAGACGGAGTTGGCAGCAGCAGTGACCGCCAGGTGCCATAACTCAAGATTGGCGCCATTTCCTTCCACCCTCAAACCCAAGGACTAGCCCTCACCGCTAACTCTGTACCATGTGGACTGAAGTTGAAAGCCAACTCCCCCATCTCATGGCTGCATAGCGTCGTCTCAAAAGATCCAGATATCAGGTAAGGTAACTCACTCCCAATCTTTTCCTATTCTTCCTCACTCATCTTGAGCCCCACTACATGAACAAGTAACCCTGCATTATACTCCCTGGTTCTGAGAGTTCTGTTGACCAGGGTCATGCTGAGACCAAACAGAAAGATGCTTTTTTCCTTCCTCTTAGTGGGCTCTTATGGCACAGTGTAGTGTCCCCACCTCTGAACAAGAAGGCCTGGGTTCAAGTCTCACATGCTCCAGAGACATGTAAGAACATCTCTGAACAGGTTGTTTAATAATATCTCTGAGAGTTCTGACTCCTGCTTCTTACACAATGATGAGCCAGTTCCCCTCACAACAATAGTTTCCATTCACAACTTGAAAATTCTTTCTACCTCTTTAATAGATTCACTCCCCACATCTTGGCTCTGCCATTTGACGGATACCACCCAACTACTCATCCACGTGTCCTCCAACATCCAGAAGGGAAAATTGGCATATACACAAGAAGAGGCATTGATAGGATTAAATACCTTGCCACACCCACTCACAACCTCCTCCTCCATCCACTCCCAGCTCCACCACAACTCCACACTTGGCACTGGAGATAGCAGAGTGCATATGGCAACTTGCCTGTGCGTCTACACTACTACTCCAGTATCCTTGTACAGCATCCCATAGGGACAATCTTCCATCCACTTTCCTGTCTCTCTTATTCCAAAGGAATTTTGCTCACCTATTGTCAGGTTCCGTCCTTCTTTCCCACAGATTTACCTGAGGAATGAGTGACAGAGGAAGAGGGTGGTGAGACTGATGATGAACATTAAGTGGGTAGGCCACACAGAAGTCACAGCAGCTTGACACTGCTTTCTCTTGGGACCACAGTAGATGACAGGACTCAATATGAAACTGTCTACTCCCAGCACTATCTGTCCCTCATCTGTTTCACCAGTACTAACTGAAAGATGATGTGAAGCTGCCAGGGAGAAAGTAGATATGAAGTGACATTCCCTCAGAATTCAACTGTGGAGGATGAGGAGCCAATCACTTTCCATGATCATGAACATCAAGTGGCACTTGAATAGAATAATAGTGTCAATGATCAAAGCTAAGTGTAGATGGCCAGAGGGAACATAATATTTGGAAAGGTGCACACAATTACTTATGTGCATCGTGGAACAAAATAGGCTTCCATTTTCAACCAGCTCCCATTTCAGACAAGTTCAATTGGGAACCATTTGGGAATTTATTTTCACCATTGCTTTCTCATGGATGTGACAGGGTGAATGATGAATCCCAGATTAGTGAGGCAGCAATAGATGCAGCAAAGCATTTACTCATCAATACTGCTACACCATTATATCAGAGGAAGTCTCACTTCCACTTGCCTGAGGAGCAATATTTATAAAGGTTTCTCTTCCAAAGGCTGTCACTGATATATGGCACAAACTTGCAGTTAGAATTTTGGCTGAAGTCCATCAAAGATACTGCGCCATCAGTTGTCATTTTATTTATTCACTCGCGGAACGTTGGCACCACAAGCTGGCTAGCATTTATTGCTGTGGTGGGCAATGAGAAAGGACCACTCCAAACTGCTACTGAGCCCCTGTATGGGTGGATGGATGGACTAACAGATGTTCTGTCTGACTGACATAATCTCTACATCAACAATGTGATTAAGATCAGATTGCCAATTTCAGTGATGTTGGGTGGGGAATTCTGGACAGGAAAATTGGAAAGAACTTTCAATGTTTTGAAATAGAGTCATGGAATTATTCACGAACACTTGAAATGGTTAGTGGGTTCTTGGGTTTAACATTTCATCCAAAAGTCAACACCACTCAGTACTGTATTAGAGTGTCATCTAGATAATGTTCTTAAATCTTAAACAGAATTTAAACTCAAGACTTTATGAATTGAGAAGCTGTATGGTCTACTTCCACTCTTGTTTATTACATTCTTCTGACTCAGACCTGAAAGTGTTACCATTACATCAAGGCTAAATATCAAGGTCAATCATATGTGCGCAGCAAGTTGAATTAAACGACAAATGCACTGTTTGTTACAGTTTACAATTTTATCTAATTCCTAAATAACAACAAACAGCATCTTCAGGTGACTGGAAGCCCCAGTACTAAGGAATTAGATATCGGCCCATGCCTCCCACAGTTTGTTCATTGCCACCATCCAAACGGGCTCTGTCCTTATTGTGTGAATTACGTTGCTATCAACAGAATTGCTTCTCACTTTGCCAGCAGCTAAGGTACAATACATTTATTTGAGGATAATCCAATGTGGCTCTTTTCCACTGAAATGTAATTTCTAAGAAATCCAGACTATCTTTTGCCAATGATTCCACAGGGCACAAGGTGGACAAAGATTTAGCAAACACCAAACAGCTACCAGATTATATCTGAGTACAACACAGTTAACGGGAAGCTTTCAAAATGAGTTTGGGCTAAGAAGTGTGCTCACTGTAATTTAACATGGCTAGGGTCTGAAGGATAATGGTTTTGTGTGGCATGGCTTTTGCTACTGAAAGATATGGATTCCCTAACGAAAGCAGTCAGAGAGTGCCTGAAGTGGATGTGAAAATTTGCTCGGTCACTCACTGAGGAGAACTACCATGCTGAAAAGTTAACTTCTCTGCTCTTTCCTCTAAAAGGAAATTATCATTGTGTGTCCTTTCTATATGCTTGATGTTATCTAATTGCCATTCCTGTAAAACCACATGAAGGATAGTAAGCTATCAGGACCAGAGAGAAATTAAACAGTTTTATTTATTTTAATACAATACGGTACAACACAGGAACAGGCCCTTCAGCCCACCAAGCCTGCACTAATTCCTAATCCTTAGTTAGACTGACCACTTATTGCCCATGTGCAGTATCTATTCCTCTGTTTTCCTCTAGTTCATGTGTCTATCAAGATAGACCTCAAATATTGCTTCCACCACCTCCACTGGCAGTGAGTTCCAGTACCCACCTATCTGAGGGAAACATTTTCCCTGCATTTCTCCCCTAAAGTTTCTCCCTCTTACCTTGAGCCTCTGCTTTCTTATAGTTGACCTTTCCACCTTGTGGAAATGGCTGACTCTCCACCCTATCTATGCCTCGTATAATTTTGTAGACCTCTTTCAGGTCACCTCTCAGCCTCTACCTTTCCAGTGAAAGAATTCTGAATTTATCCAACCTCTCCTCATAACTAAAACCTTAAAGATCAGGCAGCATCCTTGTCAACCTTCTCTGCACTCTCTCCAAAGCATCCTTCTGGTAGTGTGGTGACCACAACTGCATACAATATTCCGTCCGTGGCCTAATTAAAATTTTATACAGCTGTAACATAACTTGCCAACTGTTATATTCGATGCCCCCAGCCAATGAAGGCAAGTGTGCTCTGTGCCTTCGCAACCACCTTATACACCTGTGTTGCCACTTTCAGGGATCTGTGGACCTATATGCCCAGAGCCCTCTGTCTGTCTTAAAAACTGGAACACTTAATTCTGTTGACACCCTCACCACTCTCACACCCTCACTGCTTTCACACCCTCAGATGCTCGAAAGTGGCTGATAGATATTGTGTCTTTGTTAAGAAAGGCTGTAAGGAGAAGCCAGGGAATTATAGACCTGCGAGTCCGGCTTTGGTGGTGGGCAAATTGTTGGAAGTGATTCTGAAAGATAGGATTTATATGCATTTGGATAAGCAAGGAATGATTAGGGAAGGTCAGTGTGGTTTTGTACACGGGAAATCATGTCTCACAAACTTGATTGATTCTATTGAAGGAGTAACCAAAAAGATTGATAAGGGCAAAGTGGTAGACATTATTTACTTGGACTTTCATAAAGCCTTTGACATGATTCCACATGGTAGACTAATTACTAAAGTTAAATCTCATGGGATTCAGGGTAAGCTGGCAAACTGAATACAAAATTGGCTTATCAGTCGGAGACAAAGGTAATGGTGGAGGATTGTTCTCTGGAATGGAGGCCTGTGACCAGCAGTGTTCCACAGGGATCAGTACTAGGTCCACTTTTGTTTGTCATTTATACAAATGACATTGATAAGAATATAGAAAGCATAGTTTATAAGTTTGTGAATGACACCAAGATTCGTGGTATGGTGGACAGCGTAGAAGGTTATCTAAGATTACAAATAGATCTTGATCAATTAGGTCAATGGGATGAGGAACGGCAGATAGAAGTTTAATTTGGATAAATGCAAGGTATTGCATTTTGGTAAAACAAACAAAGGTAAGATTTATAAAATGAAAATTAAAAGAAGGGCCTTGGGTAGATTTGTAGAACAGAGAGACCTATATGTTCAGGCTCATAATTCTTTGAAGTTTGCTTCACAAATAGATAGGGCAGTTAAGAAAGTGTTAAGCACACTTGCCTTCATGGCTCAGCCCTTTGAGTATAGGAGTTGGGGCATTATGTTGATGTTGGTGAGGCATCTTCCGAAGTGCTGTGTGCATTTCTGGTTTCCCTGTTATAGGAAGGATTATATTAAGCTGGGGAGTGTTCAGAAGAGATTTACCAGGCTGTTGCCAGGAATGGAAGATTTGAGTTATAAAGAGAGGTTGGATGAGCTGGGACTTTTTTCACTGGAGCACAGGAGTTTGAGAAATGACCTTATCGAGGTTTATGAAATTGTGACAAATATAGATAAGATGAATGATGGGTGTCTTTTACCTAAGGTGGGGGATTTCAAGACTAGGGGGCATATTTTAAAGGTGAGAAAAGAAAGATTTAAAAAAGACATGAGGGGAATTTTTTTACAGTGTGGTTTGTGTATGGAATGAACGTCCAGAGGAAGTGATGGATGCAGGTACGGTTATCATGTTGAAAAGACATTTAGACGAGTATATGAATAAGACATGTTTAGAGGGATTTGGGCCAAGCGCAGGCAGATGGAAGATAATAAGAACTGCCGATGTTGGAGTCAGAGATAACACAGTGTGGAGCTGGAGAAGCATAGCAGACCAGGCAGCATCAGGGGAGTAGGGAAGTTCCACCTTGGGAGACTAAAACCCAATGGTCTCAATGTGGACTTTACTAGTTTCAAAATCTCCCCACCCCCTGGCCTCATCTCATGACCAGCCCTCCCTCCATCCCCGCCTCCTTGACCTGATACAACCTGTCCATCTTCTCTCCCACCTATCTGCTCCTTCCACCTCACTGACCAATCCCCACCACTGCCTACCTGCACTCACCTATCACCATCTCACCTGCCTTCCCCAGCCCCACCCCATCCCTCCTCTCTCTATTTATTTAGGAGCTCACTTCCCACTCACCCATTTCTGAAGGAAAAAAAAACTTTCCTGCTCCTCTGATGCTGCCTGGCCTGCAGGCAGATGGGACTAATTCAGTTTGGAAATATGGTCGGCATGGACTGGATGGACTGAAGGATCTGTTTCTGCGCTGTGCAGCTCTATGACTCTCTGACTCGCTGCTCTTCAACACATACTGCTGCCAGACACATGCTGATCATGGACCTTGCTTAACTCAGATGCTTGCCTATCTTGGATGGCCGCAGATCTCTGATTTCCACTCCTGCTGGACCCTGGCTGATCTCAAATGCTCGCTGCTTTCATTACAGTTGGGTTGTAAATGCTCCTGGACATTGTTGGATGAGTTCTTTTTCTGGTCATCCATTACTTCTGGATGTGTGGCACCCTGTCTTCAATGAACAGCCGGCACTCCCAAAGACTCTGTGATTTAATGGAAGTGAGAGTCTGCTAGACCGTGAAACCAGATGAGGAGGTAAGGTTGGATCTGACAGTATAGGATGGATCACTGGCAACCAACTGATGCACTGGCTCTTCACTCAGTCCATGTTAAAGATTCTCGTCTCTTCATCTAAATCTTCTTCTCCCAAAGTATTTTTCACAGACCACCATTTCTCTTTCTATTATCCGACAGAGCTTGTGCTTAAGTTTTGAAATTTCCTCAGATCTCCTCCAGCTACACTACTGTAACATCCTGAGAGTGCAGGAAAACTGCTATTTTCTTTCATTAATGGTGTTTTTTCCTCACTTGCAATCTGGTTACATCAGCAAAGTGGCAGCAGGTCTGGCTTTGAGGATATTTAAGGCCAGAGTGTCTGTGGACTACTATAAAGTGCATGTGCCTTTAAGGGAACATCCCTCAATCTACTGTCAATTGTTACTCTGTCAGCAAATTCTAATGAATTAATCCCATGGCTGCCAGTAAGGCTGGAAGCAGCAGGAGAGAAATCAGACACTCTATACTTAGTGTCCTGGTAAATCTATCTGTCTATAATATTATCTGCAATTAAAGAATTCATATTATTGTTTTTTTACCAAACCTCATGAAAGACTGCTATGATTAAGTTGAAGAAAAGAAATACATATCAGCCTACTGCCATCATGTATGTTGGTCATGAACTGCAAAATGGCAACTTTTACCTGGTTACCCAATATACCTTAACACTAACAAAGAAGCAAAAATGTCCCAATGCATTTCACATATACATGGTCGAACAAAACTTTACATTGAACCACTTTAATGAAAGTTCCTCTCCAAACCTGACTTGGAACTATAATGATGTTCTTTCACTGTCACTGGACAGAACTGTTTAAGAAGGCTGATCTCTGGAGCACTTAGGGATAAACGATAAAAGCAATAAATGTTGACATAGTCAGCGACATACACTTCCCAAGAACAATTTTTAAAACAGTTGGGAGAGGTGACCAAGAGCTTGGTTCTGTGCCTAAACATTTGAAAAGACAAATGTTCCACTCTCTTACTTAAAACCGCAGGGGAGGCAATGGCCTAGTGCTGGACTGTTAATCCAGAAACCCAGATAATGTTCTGGGGATAACAAGCATGGGGCTGGATGAACACAGCAGGTCAAGCAGCATCATAGGAGCAGTAAAACTTGACGTTTCGGGCCTAAACCCTTCATCAGAAATGGGGGAGGGGAAGAGGGTTCTGAAATAAATAGGGAGAGAGGGGGAGGCGGATAGAGGATGGATAGAGGAGAGGATAGGTGGAGAGGAGGCAGACACGTCGAAGAGGCGGGGATGGAGCCAGTAAAGGTGAGTGTAGGTAGGGGGGTAGGGAGGACGGACAGGTCAAGGGGGCGGGATGATGTGAGTAGATAGGAGATGGGGGTGTGGCTTGGGGTGAGAGGAAAAACAGGTTAGGGAGGTAGAGATGAGCTGGGCTGGTTTTGGGATGCGGTTGGGGGAGGGGAGATTTTGAAGCTTGTGAAATCCACATTGATGCCATTGGGCTGCAGGGTTCCCAGGCTGAATATGATTTGCTGTTCCTGCAGCCTTCGGGTGGCATCACTGTGGCATTGTAGGAGGCCAAGGATAGACATGTCATCTGAGGAATGGGAGGGGGAGTTGAAATGGTTCGCGACTGGGAGGTGCAGTTGTTTGTTGCAAACTGAGCGCAGGTGTTCTGCAAAGCGGTCCCCAAGCCTTCGCTTGGTTTCCCCGATGTAGAGGAAGCCACAACGGGTACAGCGGATGCAGTATACCACATTGGCAGATGTGCAGGTGAACCTCTGCCTGATGTGGAAAGTCTTCTTGGGGCCTGGGATTGGGGTGAGGGAGGAGGTGTGGGGGCAGGTGTAGCACTTCCTGCGGTTACAGGGGAAAGTGCCGGGTGTGGTGGGGCTGGAGGGGAGTGTGGAGCGGACAAGGGAGTCGCGGAGGGAGTGGTCCCTCCGGAAGGCAGATAAGGGTGGGGAGGGAAAGATGTCTTTGGTGGTGGGGTCTGACTGCAGATGGCGGAAGTGTCGGAGGATGATGCTTTGGATCCGGAGGTTGGTGGGGTGGTATGTGAGGACGAGGGGGTTTCTTTTTTGATTATTGTTGCGGGGACGGGGCGTGAGGGATGTATTCCGGGAAATGCGGGAGACACGGTCGAGGTCGTTCTCGACCACTGTGGGTGGGAAGTTGCGGTCCTTGAAGAATGAGGACATTTGAGATGTGCGGGATTGGAATGTCTCATCCTGGGAGCAGATGCAGCGGAGGCGAAGTAATTGGGAATAGGGGATGGCATTTTTGCAGGAGGGTGGGTGGGAGGAGGTGTATTCCAGGTAGCTGTGGGAGTCAGTGGGCTTGAAATGGACATCTGTCTCTAGGTGGTTGCCCGAGATGGAGACAGAGAGGTCCAGGAAGGAGAGAGAAGTGTTAGAGATGGTCCAGGTGAACTTCAGGTTGGGGTGGAAAGTGTTGGTGAATTGGATGAACTGTTCGAGCTCCTCGTGGGAGCACGAGGCAGCGCCGATGCAGTCATCAATGTAACGGAGGAAGAGGTGGGGTTTAGGGCCAGTGTAGGTACGGAAGAGGGATTGTTCCACATAACCTACAAAGAGGCAGGCATAGCTTGGGCCCATGCGGGTACCCATGGCCACACCCTTTGTCTGTAGGAAGTGGGAGGAATTGAAAGAAAAGTTGTTGAGGGTGAGGACGAGTTCGGCTAGGCGGATGAGGGTGTCGGTGGAGGGGGATTGGTCCGTTCTGCGGGACAGGAAGAAGCGGAGGGCCTTTAGGCCGTCAGCATGGGGAATACAGGTATATAGGGACTGGACGTCCATAGTAAATGAGGTGTTGGGGACCTGGGAATTGGAAGTTCTGGAGGAGGTGGAGGGCGTGGGTGGTGTCACGGACGTAGGTAGGGAGTTCCTGGACCAAGGGGGTGAAAATGGAGTCTAGGTAGGTGGAGATAAGTTCGGTGGGGCAGGAGCAGGCGGAGACAATGGGTCGACCAGGGCATTCAGGTTTGTGGATTTTGGGGAGGAGATAGAAGCGGGCGGTGCGGGGTTGGGGAACGATGAGGTTGGAGGCGGTGGGTGGGAGGTCACCTGAGGTGATGAGGTTGTGGATGGTTTGGGAGATGATGGTTTGGTGCTCGGGGGTGGGATCATGATCCGGGGGCGGTAGGAGGAGGTGTCAGAGAGTTGGCGCCTGGCCTCAGCAATGTAGAGGTCAGTGTGCCATACTGCGACTGCCCCTCCCTTGTCCGCGGGTTTTATGGTGAGGTTGGGATTGGAGCGGAGGGAGTGGAGGGCTGCACGTTCTGCGGGGGAGAGGTTGGAGTGTTTGAGAGGGGTGGAGAGGTTGAGACGATTGATGTCTCGACGGCAGTTGGAGATGTAGAGGTCGAGGGAGGGCAGGAGGCCTTGGGGTGGTGTCCACGAAGACGGCTTGTGTTGGAGGCGGGAGAAGGGGTCAGTAGAGGGAGGGTTAGATTCGCGGTTGGAGAAGTAGGCGTGGAGGCGGAGGCGGCGGAAAAACTGCTCAATATCCAAGCGTGTTCTGGGGACCTCGGTTCGAATCCCACTATATCAGATGGTGGAATTTGAATTCAATAAATATCTGGAATTAACGGTCTAATGACAACCATGAATCCATAGTTGATTGTCGGGAAAAACCCATCTGGTTCACTAATGTCCTTTAGGGAAGGAAACTGCCATCCTTACCTGGTCTGGCTTACATGTGACTCCAGACCCACAGCGATGTGGTTGACTCTTAACTACCTTCTGGGCAATTAGGGATGGGCAATAAATGCTGTGTATCCAGCGACTCCCTCATCCCGTGAATGAATAAAGGAAAAAAAATTAAGTGAACAGTGCACATCAGTAAAACTCCAATTAAGCCCTTTCACTCCTCCCATCCTCACTCGGAAAATGGATGGTAAGTCCTCAATTTCAGCATCACTTGACAGATGAAATATATTTCACATTGCCAGAGATTCCTGAGAACGCAGATTGTCACCAACATTCTCTTACACAGCAATTTGTTTTTAATCCATCCTTTATCTTGCTTCCAACATCCTTGCTTGTGTAGTCACAGCTCTGCCTGATTTCCTGTTTCTTGGCATCCACTATGCAGACCGCAGTGTTGGCTGAACCTGCAAATGACAATATGCTCCATTGTGCTACAACTATCGTCATAGAAACTAGCAGCTTCTTCGACTGCCAAGAAATCAACAGTTCAGAAATTATGGATTCCATCCAAAGCGTTTTGTTTCATATTTATCTTGTACACGTGGCCTGAAAAGGATGCACATTTTTGCATAATCTGTTTAATTATGAAGTTAAAATGTGCCTCAGAATTGTTCGCAAATGCTAGCAAACCAGCTGAACTATTTCTGGTGGTGAATCGCTAGCATTGTTTTAAGGTAATAACAGATGATAACAACAAAGCATGATGGAAAACGTGCCGCAGCAAGTAAATGTGACCCTTATAGGAAGTGGGAACTAAATGGTACACTTTTCTTTATTATCAACGTGATATAAATAAAATGTAATCTTCACTGAAACTCTCTGCTCAGCTTAATTATTACAAACATGGACTCTTTCTCACGCTGTTAATGGAAGAGGGTCTTTATATTCTTTTCATTTATGCCTCATGTAATTCTCCCTGTAAAGAATGAATTGATCATCATGAATGATTACTGTAGCTGTGCTTTTCTTTTATAAGTACCAGCATTGCCCCATCACATGATGTTAATGAAAGAGATAGCACACTGGAAATGACTGGTGAGTTGTTATCACTTAATGCAATTGAATCAAAAAAACCCTCTTTGCTTCGTTAGTCAGGATTCAGTGGAAAGAATTTGAATTGAGTGCATAAAATGCTTATACATTATCAACAGCAATTTCTAGCCTGCAGGGGATACAGATCGACAAGAGTTTACTCATTTAAATTAATGACTTTGCAAATATATATTCATATGTATTCAGGAGGATACAAGCCGTGCCTGTAAGTTAATACTTGGAGGTAATAGTCAGACAAAAGAAAACAATTTCACAAATGCTAAACTGTTCTTCCTCTGAAGCATTTTATCTGACATTTAGAGCTGTCACGAAAATGACCTTTAGTTTTCGGTTTTTCATTTAATGATACTTATAATCCGTTAAGAGGATGGAAACGGTGGGATCTTCCCAGAGCTAGTAGTTGGGTGGGATGTTTGAGTTTGGTCAGAAGGACATAAGAAATAGAAGCAGGAATAGGCCTTTTGGCCCCATGAGCCTACCACGCCATTAACCAACCTTTATTTGATCTGATTGTGGCCTCAACTCCTTTTACTGTCTCTGTACCTTTGTCTAGAGAGTTCAGTGGACAGAAGCAAGAGACGAGAAATACTGCAACAAATCAGAAGGCAATATTGGAGAGATGAGTGGGGCGGCACGGTGGCTCAGTGGTTAGCACTGCAGCCTCACAGCACCAGGAACCCAGGTTCAATTCCAGCCTCAGGCAACTGTCTGTGTGGAGTTTGTACATTCTCCCTGTGTCTGTGTGGGTTTCCTCTGCGTGCTCCAGTTTCCTCCCACCATCTAAAAATGTGCAGGCTCAGTGAATTGGCCAGGCTAAATTGCCCGTAGTGTTCAGGGAGTGTGTGGGTTATAGGGGGACAGGTCAGGGTGGGATGCTGCAAGGGTCAGTGTGGACTTGTTGGGCCGAGGGGCCTGTTTCCACACCATAAGGATTCTATGAGTTAAGCTAAAGTAGAACAATATGTCAGAACATATCCGGGGAAACAGGGGAATTGAAAATATGTAGTGCAGGCCTTAGCAATAAGGTATTTCAGAGTTTAGCTGAGAGTGGATGTGAGCCAGTGGGGCTGGACAGTGATCTATATAATAATCATCTTCAGAGATGAAGCAGGTCTAACCCCAATTCCCACAAGTTAATATTTGATCAGCTGGCATTTATCCAGTTTTCTCATTGATTTCAGTGGAAAGAGAATACAAGCTGGACGTATAACAGGCAATCAGTCTGACTGTATCATTCTTTTGCCACAGTCTAACTAGAAGGAAGAAGAATCCCTGTTAGCACAGATTCAAAGGGACAAAAGTGGGCTGAATTCTATGAAAAGTATGTGATCTGCTTTGCTAAGTAACCGCCCAGACAGTGAGAATGAAAATCTACCTCTCAGGGCACTGACTTCATTTTGTTGTTTCTACACAGGCAAGAATAATACAATTGATACAGCCCTGAAAATAGTACACCAGCTTGTGTGTCAGCTGTGGCTCATTTGGAGCATACTTGTCTCTTAGTCCCAACTTTCTAGTTTTAACATGCATATCAAGACAAAAGCCCAGACAGGAAAGCTGACGCTCCAATAAAAATAAAATAACATTAAATGCTGAGGAGAGAAATAGGGGTAACATTTCAAGTCCAGTTTGATTCTTCTTCAGAACTTAAGAAAAAGAAGAATCAAGTCCAAAGAAGAGTCTTACTGGACTTGAAACATTAACTCTTTCTCTCACAGGTGGATCCAGACCTGCTGAGTTTCTCCACTACTCGCTGTTTTTATTGAAGCTGACACTCCAGTTACAAGAGCAAGGCACTCAAATGCAGTACTGACAGTGTTAGAGGTGCTGTCTGTAGAATAAGATGTTAAACTGAGGTCCGGTCCACTATTCTCAAGTGAAGCAGAAAGATTGCTATGCACCAAAAACACAAGGGAGCTATCCCTAATACATTTGATTGTTGTCATGTTGTTGTTTACAGAGGTTGCTGTGTTCCCAATATTACAACAGTAACTGAACTTAAAGAGTATTTCAGTAGTTGTAAAATGCTTTCTGATGTCTGGTGTTCCTTGCTAAACAAATTGAACCTTTTTTTTTAGATTTGCAACAGTATGGCATGGGTTAACTTCAACGTGATGTTACACAGTGCAGATTTAACAGGCCAACATATCTATCTTGGCTTCTTTTTTACTTTATCCACTCGTAATGCATTAAAGCATTTTTTTTATTTGTGAAAAGATACTTAGATTATATTTTGACAAAACATTCATCTCTTCATTATATCCATTATTGTATTCTGGTTTGGGTTGCCGGCTACCACAAATGCTGGGTCTGAGGTTTGTCTATTCATCAGTCGTAGAGGACAGACCACTCGTGAGTCTAAACAGAAGAGACACTTCTGAGCCAGACATCTTGTGCTCTGTAGCAGCAATATCCAGCTTTGACAATTACTAACAATGAAACAGGTAACAATCAGACACCTACTCTTTAAGTCCCTATGACTTTGGGGATGTCCATGTGTGACATCGGTATAAAGCCATAGAACTTCTCTAATGAAGCAGCAAATCAATTGCAATAGTGAAACATGTTAAACCTCTTCTGCTATATTCTTGTGTCCAATTATTGTGTGAAAGCTTCTATCTTTACAGTGGAAACAGGAAAGTCAAATAAGCAAATTGAAAGTAATGTCACTAACAGCAAAACCTACACTTACATTTCCAATATTTCTACTCTTTTCTTCTCATGGTTTTGATGTAAATGTTCAGTGTAACATCTTATAGACATATGTTCTAGATGTCTTCAAATTTCTGTCACTGTCTTAACTATTGGGGTACATATCAATGCACACTCCTATTATTTTTGAAATTTTTTTCATACTTTCTCAATATATCTGTACACTACAGCAACTGTCATTCTCATAAAGATCTTACCTTATCATGATTATACCCTTATTTCAGGAAGAGCTGCCAATCTGTCATGGTCCTTCAAAGTCTATTTGAAATTAAACCACTTGCACAATTTTTTGTAGCCCAATTGGCTTTATCTCTACAAACTCCCCAGAATTGTTGATTCTCAGAATTTTAGTCATGTGGTAGTACAGAAATTGAGTACCACTGAAAAAAAATGCATTTTGCTGAAACTTTTCATCTGGCACTCATCAGGACAATTTTCAAGGAGGAACAACATTTATAACAAGTGAATGAAGACTGTTGATTGGATGGTGAGTGGAGTCTGATTGGTGAAGGCATAGCCATGGAGAATGCATCAGTAAGCAATGACTGAAAATTAACAGCCAAGCTTTGTTGAAATTTTAAACTGGTCAGATCAGCACTGATTGATCAAGGCATTGCACTGAAAAATGAACCAGCTAATGGCTATAAGTTACTTTATTGAGTTAAAAGAGGTGTAGTGTACGTACATGATCTTTCAGTCCACAAAGAATAAGGCCCATGTATGCAGTACACACGAGTATTTCACAACATGAGCTTGGTTGGTAATCCTAAAGTGGTTGTCAATGATATCTTTGCACATTCAATGCATTGACTATTTGTCAAATTGCCCAAGACTGAGCTGTTCAAGTGATGCATGCTAGCTTGTACCTAAGTTCAAGTGAGAAATTATTGTCATGCGACTATTTTTGTATCAAGTTTCATGTTTATGTTCAACTTGTTGGATCGACCAGTATACAAGGGTTTTGAGATTACATTTTTTAAATTGACCCTACAGATTTCTCTTTTTCCCTAAAAATACCTTTCTTTGTTCCCTGGGAATTGGATTCGCCATCTGCATTTGAGGTAAACCAGTCAGTGTCATTTTGCATTAACTTGGATTTTGGATGGCAATTGATTAGAAAAATTTCCCATGCTTTAGAAAGGAGAAGCAATTTTCACCATTTTCCCCATTTGCTCCTTCTATTTCCCCGCAACAAAATATTTTGTTGTTCATAAATTGACTACAGAGAACATTCCTCTGTCCTCTGCTCATCATGGCTCTTCACTGCCAAGCATCTACCTATTTTTTGGGATAGGCCGCATAACAACTAAATGGAGGTGGCTCTTTAGGGGCAGTATGGGGTCTCCGTGGTTAGTACCGCTGCCTCACAGAGCCAGGGACCCGGGTTCAATTCCACCCTCAGGCAACTATCTGTGTGGAGTTTGCACATTCTCCCTGTGTCTGTGTGGGTTTCCTCTGGGTGCTCTGGTTTCCTCCCACAGTCCAATGATGTGCAAGCTAGATGGATTGGCCATGCTAAATTGCCCATAGTGTTCAGGGATGTGTAGATTAGGTGGGTTATGCAGGATAGGTCCAGGTGGGATGCCTGAGGGTCATGTAGACTTGTTGGGCCAAAAGGCCTGTTTCTACACTGTAGGGATTCTATGATGCTGATGATGTTCTATAAATGTAGTTGAATTGAGCTAGCCATGCTTGAAGGGATACTTTTTTAGCAGCTGCTGTGGTTTAGTTGGTGGGACTCTTATCTCTGAGTCAAAGTGTTGTGTGTTCAAGTCCATTTCTGGAGATTTAAGCACAAAATTCCAGGTTTATACTCCAGGAGCACTACACTTATACAGTTGCTATGTTTCAGATGAGATTTAAGCCAATAACTGCTCTGTCCTCTCAGGTGGGTATATAAGTTCCTTTGGCACCTCATTGAAAATGAGGAGGCACTCCTGGCGTCTTTCTCAATACTCATCCTGCATTTTACAACATTATGAAACAAATTACCACATTTTTGCTTGTGGGACCTTGCCTTGTCGGAATCAATTGCCATCTTTCCTGAAGTCCCTATGCTTCAAAAATAATTCAGCACCTACAAAGCATTTTGAACACACTCAGGTGCAAGTTTGTTTTTCCTAATGTGTGTTCTTTTTGTTTTGTCTTTCCATTCCAGATTGATTCCTCCTTAATTCATGTATAATTTGATGTTCAATGATATTGTATCCATAGACTATCAAAGCATAGAGCTGCTCTAAAAACAAAATCCTTCCCTCGGTCTAACTTGAGTCATCCTTACACGGTGATTTAATTTGTTCGAGCCTTGAGGCAAACGATTTTTCCTTTTTAAGTTGTGACTGTGACTGATTTGTGTGCTTTCTTGTTATAGCTCCATGGGATCACCTTTTCTTCTTTATCATATGATACAACTTAATAGGTTCACTTCCTGAGTAATATTCCTGTCAGTTAAGCATGAACTTAGGTCACTTTATCCAGCTGGGCCCAATTAATTAATTGAGTGTTATTATAACGTGCCCACACAAATTCCTACTGACAATAGAGGAATGAGAGAGGCCAAGGAAGGAAATCTTGCACCAAGGCAGATTCAGAAGAGAGTGCAATGCCAGTTGTGACAAAAATGAATCAGGATATCATCTTCATCACCTTTCTTGGCTATAGAAAACTCATTTCAATGAAGCCATCAGTTCTACGTACATATGCATTATACAATGAGAAAGAAAACAGCATAGAACCATTTGTACCAATTCATAGACATTCCATGGTTCAGAAACTAATACTGCAATGACAACATCACTGTATACAGTGAAGCCATCGGCCATAATATCAGAAACAATGAGAAGAGCAGTGTTGTCTCTTGATCCGAGGGTGTTAAGGTCAACCTGGGGTTTACCATTCACCAGAAACTTAACTGGACCAGCTACATAAAGACCGGGGTTGCCAAACATGAAACTAGGTTTTGGAAACTCTACAGCAAAGAACTCCTTTCCTGACTCCCCACAGGTGGGAATCAAGAATGTAATGGAATACGCTCCACTTAGCTGGATGAGTGCATTCCCCACAAGATGACACCATCCAAATCAAAACCAACTATCTGATTGTCACTCCATCCATTACCTTAAACTTGTACTCTGTCCACCAACAGTACACAGGAGCAATGGTGTGTCCTACAAGATGCACGGCAGCAACTTGCCAAGGCTCCTTCTATATCATCTTCTACACCGATGATTTCACCCACCTAGAAGAGCAAAAACAGCAAATAGATGGGGACACCACCATTTGTAAGTTCCCCTCCAAGTCACTCACCACCCAGATTTGAAACTATGCAACCATCCCTTCACTATGACTGGATTTAAAACCTGGAATTCCTTTACTAACAGCACAGTGTGCTGAACTCCCGTGGGCTAGAGCAAGGGACAGCTCATCACCACCTTCTGAAGGAAAATGAGGAACTGGCAATACATGCTGGCCTTGTAAGGCTGACAAACTACAAATAAATTTGTGCATGTGTTAGACCTCAGAGGATTTCAGTCGGAGTTTTAACAAGTAACAGATGAAAGCTTTTCCAGAACAAATAAGTTGACTAAGAATATCATCTGTTTCAAATGTAGGTCTCATAAACATACCTTCCACCTCAACAATAAAGCATCTAGGAAAAGCTACCCAAAAAAAACCCCCAAAAACTGCAGATGCTGAAAATCAGAAACAGAAACAGAAATCGTTGGATAAAGGAGTCAATAGGTCTGGCAGCAACTGTGGAGAGAAAGCAGAGTTAAAGTTTCAAGTCGAGTGACCCTTCCTCAGAATGGTTCAGAAGGTGGGGAGGATGGAGCAGATGCAGTGAAGGAGGTATGTGATTGAGAGTTGATGGGGGATGGGGTAGAGTAAACCTGCAGACAAGGGTTTGGGATCTGGCCCATGACCAGAAAAATGAAGGTTGGAGTCACCCTTGCAAACTGAATGGAAATGTGCTGCAAAATCATCACTTAATCTGCATTTTTCTCCCAAATGTAGAAGAGACAACATCATGAGCAGCAAATATCGTCTACGTAATGTAAAGCAGTACAAGTAAATTGTAATTGTTAAGACCCGCTCCAGAACTTGAATCCAAAACCCAGGGCTGACACATCAGTGTGGTAATGAGGGAGTGCAGCATCGTCAGAGGTGGGGGCTTTCGGGTGAAGTGTTGAATGAAGGTCTCTTCCTTCTCAGATGCACATGAAAGATCCCATGGCACTATTTGAAAAAGAGCAGGGAAGTTACTGCTTTTGTCCTGACCAATATATCCTTCAACCAGCACCACAAAATCATATGACCTAGTTGATACCACAATGCTGTTGGAGTAAGTTAGTTTCCATGTTGTCTAAACATACCACATTAACTGCACTTCATTGGTAATAAGGTGCCTTGCAATACCCTGAACTGCAAAAGGCACCATATAAATATAAGCGTTCATTTCTTACTCTAACTTCAAAGTATTTGAAAGCTAATATTTTCATAGGTGTTTACATTGATAATGGACTGTTTAATACTTCATCATGTTCCTGAACAGGTGTTGCATAAAGTCTAAACAAAAAATTAAAACAGCTATAGAAAAGATGATGGTAAACTTGAAAGGGTTCAGAAAAGATTTACAACGATGTTGTTGGGACTGAAGAGTTTGAGTTATAGGCAGAGGCTGCATAGGCTGGAACTTTTTTATTCCCTGGAGCATCAGAGGCTGAGGGTTGACATTATTGATGTTTATGATATCATGAGGGGCATGGATAGGGTGAATAGCCAAGGTCTTTTTCCCAGGGTAGGGAAGTCCAAAACTACAGGGCATAGGTTTAACGTGAAGGGGGAAAGATTCAAAAGGGACCTAAGATGCAACTTTTTCATGCAGAGGGTGGGGTGTATATGGAATAGGTTGCCAGAAGAGGTGATGAAGGCTGGTACAATTACACAGTTTAAAATATATCTGAATGGGTATATGAATAGGAAAGGTTCAGAGGGATACTGGCTAAATGCCAGCAAATGGGACTACATTAGTTTAAGATATCTGGTTGCAATGGACAAGTTGGACTGTAAGGTCTGTTTCAGGAACAAAAACAAAGTTACTGGGAAAGCTCAGCAGGTCTGGCAACATCTTTGAAGGAAGGAACAGAGTTAATGTTTCGGGTCCGGTGACCCTTCCTCAGAACTGATGGTGGCTGGGAAAACATCAGTTTATATGCAGAAAATAGGGAGGTGGGTGGGGTAGGGAGTAAACGATAGGATAGAGCCCAAAGAGAGAGAAAGACAGTTGGACAGACAAAGGAGTTGCTAATGATCAGGCTGGGCTGGTGAATAGTTGTTAATGGGTCTGTTCAGTGCTGTGCATCTCTGACTCTATAACTGGATGCTGGAAATCGCGCACAAAAATAGAAATTGTTGGAAAAACTCAGCAGCATCTCTGGAGAGAAATCAGAGTTACCATTTCGTGTCCAGTGACCCTTCTTCAGAACTGCTGAGTTTTTGTTTTTGTTGTGTTTTTCTATTTTTGTTTGTGTTGGATAAAGTGCTCAATCCAATTTTCATGAATTTTTCGTGACCTTTTCATATGTAAATATAAACGAATCTTCCACATAAATTTTAGTTTGATTTTCAGAGTCTTTTATTTTACCTCTCAATCTCACTCTGTCTCACTAGTTCTTACCCATCAGTAATGTGTAACTCACAGTCATGACCAATGGATTGCCCAACATTGTCTCAGTATGTTTAAAATATGGTCAAGAGTAGATTTTTTTTTAGATGTAGATGTTTTCTGTGATGTTGAGGAGTATTTAAGTGGAATTGAATTTACAGCTTCAGCAGATTGAAATGGGTATTTGTTCAGTGTGATTGAGGCATTCCATATTCCTGGTTTTCTGGCCAGAATTCCCATAAACACAAATGCTCCACAAGCGTCCCTGCAGGGTCCCATAAAATTCTCAAGTCATTTGAAAATGGTGTCAGATTTTTTCAATTTTTAGTCCGAACCTAAACCATTGCCTGTGCTTATATTTTCACACAGCCACATACAGCATGGGAATGAATGTTGAGTGGCAGAGTTCTTGTCTTTAATTGAGATATTATGGGTTTGAGTCACACTTCAAGGGGAACCATTGGGTGGCAATGAGATTCTGGGGGTCTCTGAATAATCAAATAACATCTAGCCAGCTATTCATTTATTGCAGAATAGTGTTCTTCCCAGATCTGGTGAACAGGGTATTCTAGTCTCCAAATGCAGGGCTAAAATCCACCCAGACAATGCAAAGCAAATATTCAGCTGTTATCCTGGTATTCAACAACCGTGTATAGCTAGGTTCCCGATTCAGATAAGTGGTTTGCCCTATAAATTGGGGTATTTACCACAATTACAAATCAGAGAGAAACCAGATGTATGTAAAGCAGTGGAAATAATGGAATTCCTCTTGTGTCTGAGGTACAGAAGGGATGTCCAGCTTTTCACTCAAACCTGATACCGATGGATTGATTGAAATTGCATCTTTAGAGTGTGGACAAGATCAGTAGTAAACAAAGTGAATGTGAGAGTGAGACAAAGTGTTATTCCACTTGGCAACTTTTTCAAATTACACCTTCAACACCTGTTTAATTTTCACGCACCTTATGAGGTTCATTTAGAAATTGATCTTTCATTCTGGCAGATATTAATGGGTGTAATAGCGGGAACATTGGCTATGCAGCAGCACTGCTTAATGATGATCAAAAACTATCCAGAATGTATCTTTTTAAATTCATCAACATGGAAAAGGCAGGGTATGATAGCAGGCTGAATCAATTACAACCAATGAGCAGAAAATTGAGCCCTTATACTGACAGGTTAATCCTGAAGAATGAGTTAATAACAACAACTTACAATGAAATGGTGCCTTTAATGAAAGACAGGTATGCTGAAGGACTTGATGAAATGCTGTCTGCTACTAGATGTGCATTCTTGCTACACAGTCAAATTATTTTTTGTCTTTATTCTTACGTGGAATGTGGCCATTTGCATTGCCAGAATTTGTTGGCCACCTCCAATTGCCTTTGATCTAAATGACTTACTAAATCATTTCAAAGGGCAGCTGAAAGTCACTCACATTGCTGTGGGTCTGGAGCTGCTTGTAGACCAGACCATGTAAGGATTGCAGGTTTCCTTGCTGAAGGACATGTGGGGAACACGCAGACTCTTACAACAGTCTATTCTTTCACCATTCCGTCGTTACTGAGACTAGGTCTCCAAAATGTCAAAATCTTGACATTTTGGTGGCTAAGTGTGGCGTCATTTTAAATATGTCAGGTATTTCTGCTCAGTAGGGTGTCCATTTGGGTTGTGTGTTGACATTCTTCTCAACTTATTGCATATGTATTCCAGGGTCCAGATTTACTGAAAGGTAGGTCATCAGTGTAATTATGTACGCAGGGACTTTGTGTTGAGATGATGTAGACATTCCAACACAGTTGCAACTACCAAAGGACAATTACCTGGCTTCTAGTACCATCAGAAAAAGACCCTAACTCTGAATGAGTTGGACGCATCGACGGTCCTGACCCACTTTGGCAGAAAAGATAAAAAGAATTGACATCTACCCTAACTGCTGTTAAATTATTAGCTGATCACCGACACTTGACCCCTAACTAGCCATCGGATCTCTGACAGGCACCTGACAACCCTGTGGCCCTAACAGTCCCTTCACAATATATACCTCTCCCTGGAGGGGAAGTAGGGGTGGACCTCAAGGACAGCTAGGCATAGGCAATGAAAATGCTGGCCAGCAAGCGATGTCTATTTCCCATGAGTGAATAAACAAAAAGAACTTGGAACTCTGTAAGCTGGGAGCATCATTCAATCTCAGTTGGTCACCCCACCCATCCTGGAGATATGTAACATAAAATGGCTCCATGCTTCACCAATGCTTGCTTTGAGATTCCCATACAAGCCACTCAAGAGAGGAGAGAATTGTTATTTCTGGAGATGGCAATTGGAAACTATTCTGACTGACAAAGTCAGCCTGGATTGAGGTCATTACCCTACCAGAAAAAAAAATTGAGCATTCAATTGTGCTCCAAAACAGTCAAAAGTGCAGCAGGCATCAATGGATATCAAATAGTGTCCTTTGGAACATATCCTGATCACAGATGATCAAACTCGAGCTGTCAAGCACTCAAAAATAATCACAGCTTGTTAAATGTGTGTATGCAGGCATATAGGTATTAAATGCAGCATCCTACAGGTTATAATATAAGTAAGCATAAACAAACCACAAGTTCTCAATTTTCTCCCCAGTGGATTCTCACATCCTTTCCATTACAACTGGTATGATCCTCTTCCTTCTGACTATTCTGCAGTACTTCCATGTCAACCCTGCCAGGGTCAGTTGTGTGCTGATTCCATCAGGTGTCTTCTGTGCCCATTCTTAAGGGTGCCCTCAGTGCTGACTCTACCAGGATGACCACTGTGCCATGGTGACCAATTCTGTGGAAGACACAACTGAAGATTTACCAGAGGAGCAGGGCTGGAGGAGACAGTAAACAAACTGTCAATAATTCAAATGTATCAACACAGAGAAAACGAGAGTTCATGATGAAATAGGTATAACGAGATGGGGAAGCAGCAAGAACATGACCTTGTGGGGGCAACCATGTCAGAAGTAGCTACTTGTCGCAACATATTGTGTGATCGAGCACAGTAAAGCTGTGTACTCTTGCTCTACAGCAAAGAAACATAACAAAATGTAGCCATATGTCATATACCAAAATGGGGTTTGAAGTATGCAGGCTTAAATAACTCCGCAGAGACTGGTATTCCCTCACCAAATCTCCCTTTATGCACAGAGAGTGGCGTGTCCTTGACACTGATTCAGCTTCCTCAGAGCCAGCTCTCAGAGTGAACAGGATGTCTGACACTCCTGTTTTTATCTGTCAGACAGGGCTCGCAGATTGGACCAGATTAACAACCCCAATCGGGGAACACATGTTCTATGGGGTCCATCTGGCTGATCTTGTTACAATCACTACACAAGCATTAGAGGGTTGGATGCACTCATGTGCATTAAGGCAGATCGAACAGAGTCCTCCTGTCAGCAGGGAGTACTGTCTAGAAGGTGTTTGAAGAAGGCCCAAAGATAATTGATATGGAATGATCTAAAACTTTAGATCACGCAGTTACACGATGAGCCTGATTGGATGTGCATGCAATCAATGAATAGTACAATTGATTTGCAGCAGTCAAGGTAGGCTAAGAGTACATGTATAATAACTGTATGTTTTCTTTTGTTCAATGGAGGCATTGTCTGGACTTCCCAAAATCTTGCTCCCAACAGCGTAGCCAATAAACCTTTGACAGTTTGAATGAACCTGGGTGTCAAGTGATTCTTTGCTCATTTGAGTGCCCCTTTCAACCTGAAGGAAAAAATCTCTAATCATGAGCAGGCTGAGTTTGAAAAATAAGTGAGGGATAAAATCACAGGAAAGCCACAAGGTGATTGTTTGAGAAGCAGAAGAGCAGAGGACCCTGAGACAAGCAGTCAGCAAAATGTGGGTCAGTATTCCTACAGTACAGGCTTTAAGTAAATATTGGTCTACAGATTTATTACGTAGTTTTTAAGAAATAAGAAGTAACATAAGAGCCCAGGTATATATTTAGTATTGTCTGAACTGGAAAACAAATTGTAAAGGCAGTAACATAAGAGTTAGTCATGGCAGAGCAGCTCAGTCAGGTATAATGCTCCTGTGAGATAGGAGAAGTCAGGAACTCTGAGTGTCCAGAGTGACGAAGTATGCGGGTAGTGTCTCCAGATGCAGGATCTCTAAAAATCCACATTTTTCATCTGGAACAGTGGCTGGAGTCACTGTGGAGTATCTATAAGGCTGATGGTTAACATGTACTGAATGGTGGTTACAACACAGCAGCAGGCCGAAAGGGAATGGGTGACCACCAGATAGAGTAATGTCACTAGGCAGGTAATGCAGGTGTCCCCTTTACCCATGCTCCCCGTGAACATAATATCTGCTTTGGATACTGCTGAGAGGGATGATTTATCAGGTGACTGCAATGAAAACCCAAGTCAGTGGCACCAAGAATGGCTCATCTACATGGAATGGGGGAGAAATAAGAGGGGAAGAGTAATAGTGTAAGACCAATTGATCATAACAGGAACAGAAATACATTTCCATGGCTGCAGTCATTGGTTCCAAGATGGCATGTTGTCACTGGAGTGCCAAGGTCAACATTGTCACTGACGACTGCAGGATATTCTGAAAGAGAAGGGTGGGGGATCATGGTCCAAGTTGGAACCAATAGCATAAGTAAAAAGAGAGGTGAGGTCCTGTTCACTGGGTTTGATATCTTCCAATTTGCTGGGGAATACACATCAGGTAGAACTGGTCTTAGTATGCAGAGTCAGCCATTTAGGACTGAGATGAGGAGAATGTTATTCACTCAGAGAGTGATGAACTTGTGGAATCCTTTATAACATCAGATAGTGGAGGTGAAATCCCTGAGTATATTCAAGAAAGAACCATATTTATAGACTTTAATAACATCAAGAGATACTGGGCAAGCGCAGGAGTATGACATGGAAATAGAGGATCAGCCATGATGATACTGAATGTCAAGCAGACTTGATGGGTTGATTAGCCCATTTTTATTCCTGTTTCCTATGTTTTCTGTGACAAATGGAAACTCGTAAGTCTCTAACTCACCAAGGCTTTTTCAAACCCATGGCTTCTATTACACAGAAGGACAAGGGCAGCAGATATATTGAAACACCACCAGCTGCAAGTTTCTCTCCAAGCCACACACCATCCTGACTTGGAACTATATCACAGTTCCTTGACTGTCACTGGACCAAAACCTTGGAAGTCCCTTCCTAATAGTACATATCTGCTAGGCCACTACTCTTGAATGCCTAATCACTAAGGCCCTCCAGGTTGGCAGTCAACATTTCCCAGGACAAAAATAAGACCTGCATCATTTCTACCACCATCTGCAACAGCAGTGAGCTCAACAGGCTACTGGCAGGAGTGACTACAGCCAAGGGTGTGGCCTTGTCCAACATCCAAAACACCCAAAACAACCGGGCATCCTGGCTTTGTTGGCACTGAAAGGGGGAAATGGCAATGTACAAACAAAAGCTCTATTAGCCAACATAGCCTCAGAACCACACCCAACTTTCTAATTCCCCACTATTCCACTTTTGCTTAGAGCTGGGATGTGATGGCTACCCCAAACCTCAGGCTGACCGCTTTAAGCATGTCCATCTGCTCCATCAGGCTCCGCCTACGACCATCTCCACCCAGCCTTCCTTCCCTTCCAGTCTTACCTCATCAATCCCCATATTTCTATCCATGCCTTTCTTCTCCCGTGTATCTTCTCTACCCCACTGTCACCCCCCGGCACCTGCCTTCCAAGAACCACTCTTCCGCCTGTCTCTTTTCCTCATCATCCACTAGCATGGTTCACCTGCCAGACCAAACTGGAAACGTTAGGTGCATAACTTACAACTTCTAGGTCTGCTCACACTTTATCTGAGGGGGAGGGGTTGTGGACAGTTAGTGAGGATTTGGGGTCCAATGAAGAGAGCAGGAGAAAAGGGCTAGGGGCTGAATAATAGATTGTCTAAGTGTCAGAGGAGGGAGGATGTGGCAAGGCACAGAGCGAGAGGGGTAAAATGGTTTTAGACGGAGTAGTGAGAAGGAAGAGAGAGTACAGTGGTATAAGAGGGAGAAGCAGAGGAGGAGTGGTGTGAAGGGAGTAGTCAAGGAGAAAGACGGACAAGTGGAGGGATAGTGGAGGGAGGAGAATTATCATAATCTATAACAATAAAAAGTATCACATTATTGCAACTAATTGTGGTCATTACGAAAACCAAAATAACTAAAATTAGTCAAATTATAATGACCACTGCAATGATTGGACTATTGCAAGTAATCACACTTACAAATAGGGCTTAGAAATTCCAAAATTTGTCTGAGTTTTTCCTTCTGTTGTTAACAATTACAGCTTGGGATTTAGAAATTTCTCATCTCAGTTTTCTCAACCTTGATCATTTCTAGGTTGATCGAGTTTTTGTTCCAGTTTATTACCTTTACAATTGCATGTAAAGGTACAAAAGACAGATTATAGAATCAATGAGGTAACAGCAGCTGATTCTCTAGGTCCATGATGAACTG
Source organism: Ginglymostoma cirratum (assembly GCA_024137785.1). NCBI lineage: Eukaryota > Metazoa > Chordata > Chondrichthyes > Orectolobiformes > Ginglymostomatidae > Ginglymostoma > Ginglymostoma cirratum. The sequence continues at coordinate 18,829,490 of JAHRHZ010000029.1, forward strand.
CACAAATGGATATGCTTTCCTGAGAAAAGCATCTGTGAACTCACTGTTGCGGGTAAATCACCACAGGTTACCTTTAATTCAGTTACTTATGAAGAAATCTCACAGTCAGTCAGTATTGAAACAATGATTCAAACTTTATTGCATGTAGCAACCAAAATAAGACCCCTCAAATAAGCAAGCATTAGCCTCGCAATCCAATTTCGTTATTACCCAATTAGTGGTGGAGTCTGTCCAGGATTTCAACTAATCAGTGCTGAGTCCACTGCTTTTTGACAGCTATATAAATAATTTGGAAGTGAACATAGGAGATGTGATTAGTAAGTTTGCAGATGACAACAAATTTGGAAGTGTAGTGGACAGTGAAGAATGTTTACCTCAGAATACAACAGGATCTTGATCGGCCAATGGGCTGAGGGATGACCGATGGAGTATAATTTAGATAAATGCGAGGTGCTGCGTTTTGGAAAGGCAAATCAGGGCAGGGCTTATATGCTTAATGGTAAGGTCCTGGTGAGTGTTGTTGAACAAAGAGATCTTGGAGTGCAGGTTCATAGTTCCTTGAAAGTGGAGTTGCTGGTAGACAGGATAGTGAAGAAGGCATTTGGTTTGCTTGCCCTTATTGGTCAGTGCATTGAATATAGAAGTTGGGAGGTTGTGTTGCGGCTATACAGGACATTGATAGGCCAATTTTGGAGTATCGCACGCAATTCTGGTCTCCCTGCGAGAGGAAGGATGTTGTGAAACTTGAAAGTGTTTAGAAAAGATTTGCAAAGATGTTGCCAGGGTTGGAGGGTTTGAGCTAAAGGGAAGAGACTGAACAGGCTGGGACTTTTTTTCCCTGGAGCATTGGAGGCTGAGGGGTGACCTTATAGAGGTTTATAAAATCATGAAGGGCATGGATAAGGTTAACAGCCAAGGTTCTTTCCCTGTGGTGGGGGAGTCAAAAGCTAGAGGGCACAGGTTTAAGGTGAGAGGGGAAAGGTATAAAAGGGACTTAAGGGCCGACTATTTCACACAGAGGGTGGTGAGTGTATGGAATGAGCTGCCAGAGGAAGTGGTGGAGGCTGGTACAATTACAACATTTAAAATGCACCTGGATGGTTTATGAATAGGAAGGTTTTAGAGGGATATGGACCAAATGGTGGCAAACGGGACTAGATTTGTATAGGATATTTGGTCAGCCTGGACAATTTGGACTGAAGGGTTTGTTTCCATGCTATGTATCTGTATGACTCTATAATAGTAGTTTGTCTCCAGAAGTGTTCAGGGTTCGATCCTTATGCAAAACTGTTCTCCAGAGTTCTGCTAAAGGGGAAGTTCTGATGCTTGATTCTTATCCAAATTTTCATCCATCAGTCCATGAGGTAATATATGGATGATTTCTTTAAAGTCCTTGCGTCAAAACTACTGAAAGAGTGCACCTTTCCTTCTTGTCAGAAAAAGCCTCTTTTGTTCCTTGTTACATTTGGCCTTAACTGTCTGCACAAAAACACAGCTTTCCTGTAATTACCTCCTTAAATTCTTCTGTAGGGTAATCCTTGTCCTTTGTGGTAATAAAGCAGATGTCAAAGCAATTTTGCTCACTCTGTCTTTTCCCAGACCTAGCTAATTGCTTTCACTTCTTGTATAAGTTTGTCCTTGTCTGTAATAGCTTATTCCAGACAGAGTTATTGCTCTATGTAACAGTTTATCATTTGTTGATTTGTTCAATCCATGAACAGTTATTAAAGTTCTGAAGTCTATAATATCACAGTCCCTCCTCTTTATTCATTATTTTTAATATCTGCCTTGATTCATCGACTATTCTGCTGAACCCTAACTCAAAACTTGTGTGCCTTCCTCAAAATTCTTTTCATTTCTTCTAAATCTTTCCTTCGCAGAGCAATATGGACCTCATATTTTTACCAAAAAAGACATAGACATTTCTCCAGCTGAATCAGTCAGGTCAAACATCACAGATTTTCTCCTTCTGAAGTTAACCAATTCTACTGTTCCTATGTGCATGGGCATTTGTCGGTGAATGCAAAATGTTGGACAAGGCAAGTTATGATAAGGATATTCTTTTAAAGATACAGTATTCTCCTTTGTCTGCATATCCAACTCTTACAATGTTGCCTCAAGTGGTACTTCAAATTTCGAGGATATAATTAACTGCTTCACTACTGATGAATTCAAAACCACACGTGGCTTGTTCAGTTGTGTAAAGGGGATAGGAACGAATAATAGTTTTATCAGTCTGTTAGCATTGTGTGAGTGCTTTCACTATAAGTCTTCCCACCCTTTCTACCGCATTAGGTAGAACCTCTTTAACTCTCATCACGATGATGTTTTGGATCACTCCAATATCTCGTACTGTTGTAACTTCTAATGGTTTATCATTTTTAGATATGACAAGTGTTCCCAACACAAGACCTATTCTGTTCCCTCCCATGCATGAATCATTAGTTCATACTTTTGTTAATCTCCTTCGCTCACAGATAGAGATTTTACTTAAAGTTACTGTCCTATCAGTTAATTTCCTGAATTTAGTGTCATCAACCCATGTGGAAACTTTGCCCTTTTTCATTTGAATTACATTTTCTCGGTACTGATCCAACATCCAATTGCCATATATACTGCATAAGGCTGCATTTATTTGAGTTTGATCACTCCTTTCTGCTTGAATTTGGAGAGGTAAGGACTGAGGCACTGCTTGTCTCACATTTCAAATCAAACCTGGTTTATGGCAGAATTACTGGTCAATGGCCTGTATTCTCATTTGTGTTGGATTTTCATTAAATCTTTACGTTTACTTTGGGTTTGCACCAGGCTAGTATAGGTTTATAGGAAACTTTTATCCATGTATGGCAGAGGGGTGCTGGTCTCAGGGTTGGAATCCTATCCCCTGCCCTGAATTGAATAGCATATAGCTCCAATCTCGTCCAATCCTCAGTTGGGTTCACTCTTTCCGTCCCTTAATTTTTGACTGGGTCCCTAAGCACAGAGAAGGCCTCCTTGGCTGGAAAGCTGTCACTTTAAGGCATCAGTCTCTTGTTGGCATTTAGAATGATCAATATTCTGCACTTGTTGCTCAAGCTGCATTTGATGCAATATTTCAAATGCTGCCTGGAGAACTTTACATTTACTTTCCAGCTACTAAATCTTAATCTCAGACTACTGAACGCACCTTTGTGCTTTTTCAGCATTTCTGTTCACCATCTCAAATTGACTTGGATCATTTGAGAGGTAAACTATTTCATTTTGATTGACAATCTCTAGAGATTTAGCTTTTCCCTTTTACCTTGTGCTTTTTGACTGCACAACAGCTCTTTCCCCACTGACAACATTTAGGTTATCAAGATTCTGTTTTAGCTTTGTATTTTCTGATTGTGATTCCTCAACTTCTTCATTCATCTTACTTATCTCAACATTTCTCTGCTTTGATGTATATTTCATGTACCAAGTCTCTGCAAAAAGACAACTAATTCCTATCGGTCCATCCTCTTTGGGTGCACACTTTCCCACAGACTTCCTGACTCGTCTAATAAATCATCTGGTGTCCTGGAGCTCGTAACATCACAAGATTCCCAATACTCTATCCACTTCAGCTTCATCCACTTCATATTCAAATATTCCTTAATCAAGTTCTCCCATCCAGATTGATTATCTGCCATAACTTCAATGCTAAGTTCAGGAATACAAATTCATTAATACAAAAAATCTAAATATTCTGATTAAATCTGAATATTTGTTGATTCTATCGTCATCCACCCCCAACTTGAATTCCTGGCTATCATGTGGGGCAGCTGCCCTCTTAAATCAGGCTCCAGTAGAATTTCTGAGAGTACATGGCTGGTAAGTTTTGGTAAGTAAGACTTGGAGCAACTTAAAGTCACATCTCATCAAAGCTCACCCAAGGACCCCAATTGTTGTGGGTAAAGCACCATAATTTATTTTTAATTCAGCTACTTATTAAGAAATCTCACAGGCAACCATGTACTGAAGCAATGATTTACACTTTATTGCATCTAACAACCAAAATAAGACCGCTCAGGTAAGCAAGTATAAGCCTAACAACTCAACTTGGCTACTACCTGATTAATGGAGGAATCTGGCGAGGATTTCAACCAACAGCAGTCTATCTCGGGCAGTGTCCAGAGTTTTGATCCTTGTGCAAAGTTGTTCTCCATAATTCTGCTATCCTGGTGTCCAATTCCTATACAAAATTTCATCCTTTGGTCCACGAGGTAATCTATTGATGATTTCTTTAAAGTCCTTGCATCCAAGTTACTCCAAATTGCCATCTTATCAGGAGTAGCTTCTTTTGTTCCCTGTTACACTTGGCCTTAACTGTCTGTACAAACACATGTCTTTCCTGTAATTACCTCCTTAAAGTCTTCTGCAAGATAATCCTTATCATTTGTGGCAATAAAGCAGATGTCAAAGCAAGTTTGTTCACTCTCTCTTTTCCCAAGCCTAGTGAATTGCTTTCAATTCTTGTCTAAGTTGTTATTGTCTGTAATAGCTTCTTCCAGACAGAGTTTTTGGTGTAAATAACAGTTTCTCTTTTGTTGATTCACTCCATGAACAGTTATTAAAGTTCTGAAGTCTATAATATCACATCACAAATGCACTTGTAGGTGGCCAACTAGGAGATGCTACACAAGTCCTCAGTTGAGATTTGAGGAGCCAGTGATGAGGGGTTCAAAACTGCTGTGATCTTGAACAACGCAGGCACAATGCTTACTCCACAGATGTGTGACTACAAATCTTCTTGGGGAAGTTGGCAGATAGAGATGACAGCATCCCTTGTCTGCAAGATGACACCAGTACTTAAATTCACTTATCTACAGGTAGTTGCAAAGGCTTTGTTACACACTCTCATAATACGCTACTTGAAGGTACTGACAATCATGGTCCTCCTCTTCACATGCCCTCTGAGCCTCAGTTTCTAGTGCGGTTGCCATTGTATATTCATTTGCTTTCTTCTCATTCTCTATAGGTGGAGCAAAGCCAGTACAACAGTTGGGGCTGGCCAAATATCTTGTATTAAAACAAGGATATGAGAACCAATAGCAAGAAAGAGATGTCTGGTTACCTCTTTGAGAATTTTCTCATGTTAACCCAAACTTTGGGCCCATATAAAGCTGATCCTAACTTAAGTAAAAACCTGCACCATCTCCATATAATGTCAACCACCCAGCATGATGCATGACTGTTTCCATTTTCCTCACTCAACCTGTACAAGGAATTTGTAGCCTTGAGCATTATAGTGCATTCCACGCAAATGCCACTTAGCTCACTCTGATGTGGTGTCCTTCATTATTCCCTGTGACAAAATCCTGAAAACTTGGGATGAAGAGCAAGTGTGACAGCTACATCCCCATGTCCTTGAGATGCCAGGCCCTCCTACATGACCTCACAAAGATCAAACCCATAGACCACCACCACCTCAATGTTACTGATTGCAAGCTTTATTTCAGATAGGAGTTCAATTCATAAAGTGCCCTGATAATGATGTTATTGTTATGAGTGGCTAAAGCCTGTTAACATTTCTGCTGCAAACTGTTTCATTTCAGAATAGAGTCCTTCACTGAGCGCTCAAGTAATTTGTTTCTTTTGTTTCTGTTTTGCTTCACACACATTTGGGTGTTTGAGGTGCGCAGGCACTCATACAAATAGATTTCAAGCCCCTTCTATTTCTCCCACACATCATCAGTGTGGGACTTTATACTGATCCTGCATTGTAATCTCCTCTTCTTCTCCATCACTATAGTTGGTCTTCTTTCCTTTGATATCACCCCTTTCACCATGGTCTCATTCCAAACTTCCCAACATCTCCGGAATTCCCTGCTTAGTCCACGTCTATCCAGCACCATCCTCCAACCACTCTACATGTTCACTCTTCATCTTGCACCACCCCTTATTCAATTAACCTGGTCCTTCACCCTCAATGTCACACACTCATAACCCCAGTGTGTTCCCCACTCTCAAATTTCAAAGCTTATCTTTCCTTGTTCCTCTTTCTGCTATCATTGTGACACTCTCCTCTGCCTCGCAGTTGCCTACCTCCATTCGCCAGGATGTTTCTGCCACCTGCAGCAACCACATTCTTTAAGTTGAACTCCTTTGCCATGCATTCCCACCCTAACCATAAGTTTTCTGTTTAGCTCATTTCGCTTTTGTGCCCAAGTCAGGTTCAATGGTGCCCGCTAATGTGGTTGTCTCGCTTGGGTAGCCTGGGTTGGCTGCTCAGTCTGAATCCCTTACACTTGAAATGGTAGATGCCAACTACGCCTTACAGGACATGTTATGAATGATACTGTTTATGAGTGAGATGGATTGAGCAACCTGCATCCCTTACAGTGTAAAAGTCCAAGTAACCAAAATGCCTTGGCTCTGAATAACCCATACTACTGAAGAAGTAGCACCTAGAAAAATGTCTCACCCACCAAGTACCTATCCCATGCATACTGTTAAGTTTGCATGCATCTTTTCCTCTTGCTCTGCCTAACAAGACTCCGTGTGTGAACACAATTCCACTGGATGGGGATGTTAATGCTTATACCAAAACTTCAACCCAACATCAAGAATCTGAATCCTGGCTTTCCGTGTTTCAAAACATTTCACATGGGCCTGCAAGAGTCGACTTGATTCAGATAGACAAAAATGATTTAGACCACATCGAGTTGGCCACTGTAACAAAAAATGTCAGGGAAACCAACAACGTCTTTACTAGGGCTGGCCAGACACCCATTGGTCCAAACATGCCAGCACATTCTACGTGGCCCCTCCTGAAGGGCACTAAAGTGCAGATGAGGTGCAAATGGTCAGATCCAGCAATGCCACTTGAAGATTCAACTCTGGCTTTTAATTCCATATTTATTAATTGAGTTTAAATTCCATCATGCGCTCTGATGGGATTTAAACTCATGCCCTTGGAGCATTAGTCTTGATTACTAGTCCAGAGACATGATCATTGTTCTCTCCTTCATAATAGTATTGGTAGTCTTAGTAAACATTATAAGTATAAAGGAAACAACGCTGACCCTGAAGAGACGGTATATCTGATAATTGGGCATGATTTAGTGGTAGTTTTCAGGAAGGGTCACTGGTCCCAAAATGTCATCTCTGATTTCTCTCCACAGATGCTGCCAGACCTGCTGAGCTTTTCCAGCAAGTTTTTGTTTTTGTTTGTGATTTTGTGCTAGTCTCGGTTGCATAAATCTGATTAATGTGCCCAGTAAAACCAATTTTTTTTATGAAAGATGATTGGGAACTAAATACGTAATGTTTGACTTGTTAATAGAATGACCAGTTGATTGATGCATGCTGATTAGGATCAAACTACCCTTTAAATATCTCCCCTTATCACTTTTCTTCCACTCAAAATGATCCTGTCATCTGCCTCTAATTTATCTTTTACTCACATATATATTCCTTAAGTGTTGTCATTCTAACCTGCTGATTGTTATCAAAGTGTGTTTTCAGCTTTTTGCATCAGAGATGTTGCATTTTTTTTTGAAGTTCCCATCCATTGATTTAGAGAAATTTTCTGACTAAACATTTCAAAATTAAAACAAAAACATCATGAAGATCAGATGAACAATACCCATTCAACAGCCATGTGTTAAAATGTTTTCAGGAAAAATAGTGAATCCAATGGAAACGTAGATGCTGGAATTCAGGAACAAAAATAGAAATTTCTAGAAAAACTCAGCAGTTCTGACAGCATCTGTGGAGCGAAATCAGAGTTAACACTTGAGGTCCAGTGGCCCTTCCTCAAAACTGATGATAGCTAGGAAAAGATTGGTTTTATGCAGAAGATGGGGTGAGGGGAGGACGGAGGAGTAGACAACAGGTGGAGATAGAGCCTAAAGAGAGAGAAGAACAGTTTGACAGAAAAGGAGTGGATTACGGTCAGCCCAGGAGAATGAATGGCTGCTAATGGGGACTATTAGTGACTGACAATAGATTGTGTGCAATAGCAGCCCATTGGATAACAAGGCCTGGTCTATCAGGGTAGGGGACAGCACAAGGAAAGGTGCTCAAGCCCTGAAATTGTTAAACTCCATTTCAAGTCCTGAAGGCTTCAGAGTTCCCTATCAGAAAACGTTATTCCAGCTTGTGCTGAGCTTCACTGGAGCACTGCAGTAAGCCTGAGACAGAGATGTTGGCCAAGGAACAGGGTGGTAAGTCAAAGTGGCAGGCAACTGGAAGATCAAGGTCACTTTTGCAGACAGAATTTAGGTGTTCCACGAAGCGGTCACTCAGTCTACACTTCGTTTCTTCAATATAGACTAGACCATGTTGTGAGCAGTGAATGCAGTAGACACACACTGCTTCACCTGGAAGGTGTGTTTGGGGCCTCAGATGCTGACAATGTAGGAAGTGAACGGGCAGATGTTCCACCTTCTGCGATTGCAGAGGAAAGTGCTTTATATACCTCCTATATATCAATGATGTCTTCGGTGCTGCTTTCTTCTCTCATTAGGAACTGAGAGAGTTTTTCAATTTCACTTCTAATCTGCACCCCACACCGACCTTCACCTGATCCATCTCTGTCTGACTCCTACCTTCTCCTCCTTGACATGGCTGTTTTCATTTCTGGGGATAAACTGGTCACCAATACTAAACCCATCAACTCCCACACTTACCTGGATTATATACCCTCACACCCTCTTTCCTGTAAAGACTCTCCCAGTTCCTCTGTCGTTGTCGTATCTGTTCTGACGATGCCAACATTGACAAGGGGGCCTCTGAAATGTCCACCTTCTCTCTCAATGGAGAATTCCCCAGCAATGTAGTTCACAGAGCTCTCAGCCCAATCCAACCCACCTCCCACACTTCGGCCCTCATCCTCCCTCTTCCTTACAACAACAGTGATATTGTCCCCCTTGTCTTCACCTATCATCCCACCAGCAATCGCATCCAGCGGTACACTAGCCACCATTTCTGCCACTTCCAGCAGGATGCCACCACCAGACACATATTCCCCTCCCCTGCCTTGTCAGCCTTCCACAGGCACCATTCCCTCCAGGACACCCTGATCCACTCCTCCTTCACTCCAACACATTCCCACAGTCCCACAGCATCTTCCTCCGCAATTGAGTTACATGACCTGACATACTGGCCAAAAAGTCAACATCATAATAATAATCTAAAAGCAACATGAATAAAGACCCCTGAAAAATGGTCCCACCCAAAACTGACCATGATTTCTTTCAGTGATAGTAGGAACTGCAGATGCTGGAGTATCTGAGATAACAAGGTGTAGAGCTGATGAACACAGCAGGCCAAGCAGAATCAGAGGGGCAGGAATGCTGACGTTTCGGGCCTAGACCCTTCTTCAGAAATGAGGGAAGGGAAGGGGATTCTGAAATAAATAGGGAGAGAGGGGGTGGCAGATAGAAAATGGATAGAGGAGAAGATAGGTGGAGAGGAGACAGACAGGTCAAAGATGCAGGGATGGAGCCAGTAAAGGTGAGTGTAGGTGGGGAGTTAGGGAGGGGATAGGTCAGTCCAGGGAGGATGGACAGGCCAAGAGGGCGGGATGAGGCTAGTAGGTAGGAGATGGGGGTGGGGCTTGAGGTGGGAGGAGGGAATAGGTGAGAGGAAGGACAGGTTAGGGAGGCGGGGACAAGCTGGGCTGATTTTGGGATGCAGTAGTGGGAGGGGAGATTTTGAAGCTTGTGAAGTCCACATTGATACCATTGGGCTGCAGGGTTCCCAAGCGAAATATGAGGTGCTGTTCCTGCAACTTTCGGGTGGCATCATTGTGGCACTGCAGGAGGCCCAGGATGGACATGTCATCTGAGGAATGGGAGGGAGAGTAGAAATGGTTCGCGACTGGGAGGTGCAGTTGTTTAGGGTGAGCCAAGCATTGGTGTTCTGATCCCACCACCAAAGACGTTTTACCACCCCACCCTTATCTGCTTTCCGGAGGAACCACTCTCTCTGTGACTCCCTTGTCTGCCTCACACTCCCCTCCCGCCCCACCACACCCGACACTTTTCCCTGCAATCGCAGGAAGTGCTACACCTATCCCTACACCTCCCCCCTCACCCCCATTCCAGGCCCCAAGAATAGTTTCCACATCAAGCAGATGTTCACCTGCGCATCTGCTAATGTGGTATACTGTATCTGCTGTTCCCATTGTGGCCTCCTCTACATCGGGGAAACCAAGCAGAGGCTCGGGGACCATTTTGCGGAACACGTCCGCTTGGTTCGCACTAAACAACTGCACCTCCCAGTCGCAAACCATTTCAACTCCCCCTCCCATTCCTCAGACGACGCATCCATCCTGGGCCTCCTGCAGTGCCACAATGATGCCACCCGAAGGTCGCAGGAACGGCAACTCATATTTCGCTTGGGAACCCTGCAGCCCAATGGTATCAATGTGGACTTCACAAGCTTCAAAATCTCCCCTCCCCCACCACATCCCAAAACCAGCCCAGCTTGTCCCCGCCTCCCTAACCTGTCCTTCTTCCCACCTATACCCTCCTCCCACCTCAAGCCCCACCCCCATCTCCTACCTACTAGCCTCATCCCGCCCTCTTGACCAGTCCATCCTCCCTGGACTGAGCTATCCCCTCCCTAACTCCCCACATACACTCACATTTACTGGCTCCATCCCTGCCTCTTTGACCTGTCTGTCTCCTCTCCACCTATCCTCTCCTCTATCCATCTTCTATCTGCCTCCCCCTCTCTCCCTATTTACTTCAGAACCCCCTTCCCTTCCCCCATTTCTGAAGAAGGGTCTAGGCCCAAAACGTCAGCTTTCCTGCCCCTCTGATGCTGCTTGGCCTGCTGTGTTCATCCAGCTCTACACCTTGTTATCCCATGATTTCTTTCAGACATTCTTAAGTTGTAGGAAATTAATACCCAAACTTGGCCCTCGGGGTGAATACAGCATTGTAACCATTGCAAAATCATACCCATTTCAAGTGCTGTGCTGTTAACATTGAGGAAGAGGTAATGAAGTTATCAATTCTAATGTTAACTAATTTGAGTAGCTTACGCTTGTTCACTTATTTTCATAGTAATTAATAAATGATTATTTCCTCCTTTTGATTTTGAATGCTTTTGTTCAATAGCTCTGTATCTAATGCTGTTTTGGACGATTTAATAACACCTGGCTTGAATCTTAAGGAATTTGAATGTTATACTCAGGAACCATATCAGAAAGAAAATAACTTGTAGTAAAACACTTTGCAGCCATTTTTCAATATCACTTATCCACTGTTTATCACTAATGTCTAGAAAGGCAGCCTTTCTACCAGTCTTAAAAAAAAACAGATTAAAATCAAATTCATAAATCTCCAAAGGGTCAAAATTGAGTTGTGATACCAGTAACAAACATGCACATAGTTTATTGCATTGCTGCTCTGTTATGGTGTGATTTTAATGCCTTACATTTTAACAGATATTACTTTGCTCAAAACATGGTCACATTGCTTATAAAATCTAGCATTTCAAAAAATATTGCTGCTGTTGAGAATGGGTTCAGTGATACCAGAGGTCTGGGTTAAATCACCTTGTCCTTCCACCTCACAAAATTAATTTTCAACATTCTATACCTCTTAAAGTAAGTAGGATACTGCCTTCAAATTATCAGAGGATAGGATAGGTATAGATCACACTCAGCAATCTGTGTAAGGGAATTAATAATGTGCACTGGTTCTCAAAGTGTTGTTGTTCCTGTCAGTTAGCTGTACATTAAGGCAGGTTTATGTATTTGTAGATTTATGATCAGCACTAAAGCTCTTGGGAAAAAAATATGAATCATTCAGGATAAGTGGCTGATATCTTTATACTGCACACAAGTCCACCTAAAAGCAAATCTGATAAGTAGCTGACAGTAATTCTTATCCATGATTTTCCCACTCCTTATTTTACAACACTAAATTCCTTGTAACATAAAAATAGAGCAAAAGCTGAATCAGTCACATCACTCAAAAAGTAATTTCACAATCCTTTGGCTGGAACAAATCTGAACTGAGTATCTATGAGAAGTGATGACCATCTGTCAATAAAACAAAAAGCCAAACCATCAAATCACTCAAAATTCTGTTCAAATCCCTTGCCAATAAGGAAATACAGCACTACATGAATACCTACTGCACACAATGTAGCCATTCAACCACTGCTCCTGTGCCATATCTTTGGTGGAATGATCCAAATGTGATCTTTGTATTCTGTCTTCTCTTTATTGTGGCTTCCTTTGGTTCATATATTTCTCTAGTTTTCTCTTAAAAGCTGCAATGGTTTCTGGTTGAACTAGTCCATGTGCCAAAGCATTCTACGGTTTGAATTTCACACCATAATGGTGGTCCTGTCTATCAACTGGAAAGTAAGAAGCAACTTCACCACAATTAACCATGGAACAACTGACTGCATATTAACTTCTACAAACAATTAATGAATTGTCTGAAGTCAGGGTTTCTGCCCCTGTTAGGGGCAAAGTCTCGGCTGTTTGTAAGATTTGGCACTTTTTCATTCACGTGCGCCAACATAAAATTATCAAAAAAATTCAGAAGGAAATGATGAGGAGTAGCAAAATTTGTTTAATTTGCATTACGCATGCTGGGGCCAACTGACAAAAATGAATCACTTCCAGGATCAAAGAGTTTATTGATGTTACAGCAGTGGGCAGAAAACATTTGGGGGGTCCAGAAGATGTTTCACTGAACAAAGGAGATACATAAACCTTTGTTTTTCTGCCTTAGCATTTACCCACACACCCATCCCTTGGTTTTCACAACACTTCTTCATAGAATCCCTACAGTGTGGGAACAAGCCCTTTGACCCAACAAGTCCACATCAACCCTCACAGCACCCACCCAAACAATCTACACATTCCTGAACACTACAGGCAATTTAACATGGCCAAACCACCTAGCCTGCACATCTTTAGACTGTGGTAGGAAACTGGAGGAAATTCATGCAGATACAGGGGGAACATACAAACTCCACACAGATAGTTGCCTGAGGGTGGAATTGAACCCAGGCCCCTGTCACTGTGAGGCAGCAGTACTAACCACTGAGCCACCGAGCTGCCCCCATATCAGTAAGCTGCTCTTGTGTGAGCATATTGTATATGAATAAGGTAGTATTCTAGTGTTGGCATTCTGTATCTTGTGCTTATGAGGCTGTCATTTTAGTATTCTGCTCACCTTGTACTGTAGAATGTATGTTTGAAGAGACTGTCTGTGCTGTGTTGTGGTGTTTGTTTCTGTTCAATTTTGGGAGGTGTATTACAAAACATCATAATACAATCAATGGACTACATAAATATTTCATCATGGCCATGGTTGGTGATAGCTTCTTCAACCACATTTCAATAGTCCTGACTTCGTCACGTGGAAATCAATTCTCCCTACTAACTGGCTGAGGGCTTGTCTAACGCTGTCTGCCAACAGATATTCAGTTAATGTCTGTTCTGTTTAAAACTCCATTATTTATACATGTACAGGTATGTGCATGTGTAAATATGATGGCAAACACCAGAGGATCTTAAATGATGTGAGTCCAGCTTTTCCCCTTCTATCCTATATTAAACAGCAACCTTTGCATTGGCTTGTAAGAAAGGCTAATATCTGTGCTTCTGAAGGATATCCCTGATAAAAACTATCTATAAAAACAGCAATGGCTACATTTTTGCTTCTTCTTAACAAGATCCACTTGTATGATTTTTACAAAATGCTTTATCTGGTTGCTATGAGTACGAAGGTCACGATTCAGGCAGTGCAAAATACTGCTTCAGTAACAATCTGCTTTAGCCACTTTCATGCCAACCAAAAACCATGGGAAGTCATTTCACCTTAACTAAGAGCCATGGGCAGCCCTAACACTTATTAAGGGAAGGGAAGAATAAGAATGTCAATAATGAGGGAAATGTTCCAATTTGACATGCCAACGTTCCATAGAGCTTTCACCTGTGTAGCTTCCAAACCATTCTGACCAATGTTAAGCGAGATCTGTTCAGGACTTTATTTTTCTCTAGTTACAACATACATGTTGCATCAAAGGGGTGATTTAATGTTGCATTTGTTCCAATATGCAAATGACAACAAACATTAGCCTTCTTGTTGTCAGTCGCTAAACAAAGCAATGGAAAGGCTCTGACCAGCTTTACGTGGAAGCAGAGATATTATATTCCACTGTGAAATCTTCCTTTCAGAGGACTTAAGGAATTCCACATCAGTCTCACTGTCGGGCAATATCTATTCACAATGACATGACACTGAACTCTTCCATTAATGAAGTAATAATAGATAACAAATTGCGGGTTATTGAGGTATGAGGAAGGTTCATCTATTATTTGGACAACAGATCATTATTTCCTTAACATTGTTAGAACAGAACAATAAAACTATGGGTTAAGTACTCATTTATTTTCACACAGAAAAAGTTATATTATGCCAATCTTGATAGTAGCAAAAGACATTGTAAATTCCAATGATCAATGATCCAGATTGATTAGGTTACAAGGGTCTTGCTATTTTTCTATGATACTTTAAAGATTCATCGATTAAATCATCAAATAGTTGCTAATAGTTGTTCCATCACTGTGATTGCCTGAATAGATGTTAATTGCTGTAGCAAGGTGATGATGCAGTTACAGCTTGGGCGTAAGTCACCAACTCTTCATAAAGGCAAACAGGTTGTGTGACTTCAGTAGAATGGAAGGAATTCAGTAGAATTCAGTGGAATGAAGTGGAAGTGAAGACTGAGTGACAAAGATTGCGTTTTTAATTTGCGTATTTTGGACAGGTAGGCACTGGGATTGAAGTTCTGCTTTTTATGTTTTTATTTAGCCCCTTACAACTAGTTCACAAACATTTATTAGGTGAGGAAGTGGTGATTGGGTGGTGCTCTATAAAATATTATCTTTCCAAATAGAAGCAGTAGTTTGGATCAGTACTCGAGGGCTTTTTGTGGTGCAGTTGTGGAGTCCCTAATTCTGAGCCAGCAAGACTTGGGTTCAAGTTCCAGCTGCTCTAGAGGGTGGGTCATAACATCCCTGAACAGATTGATCAAGAATATCTGTATCAGCATGTGGGAGATAAAAGTATTGCATCAGATTATTTTCTTCTCCAAGCCATATATTAATTCTGGTTTTGAATTATTTTACCATTCTTGCATCTTCATTGACTCAAAATCCTGGAACTCCATTCCTAATAGGACTTTGGTACAACAAAAAATAAATATTTTTAATCCAATCAGCATTACAGGTATGATTATAAAGTGACCAAAGTTGAGAAATAGCCATTCCAGAATATCCAACATTTGGAAAAGACTGGCAAAATGAACAAGAGAGGTTGTGTAGCCTTGTTAATAGAGAATGGCTGAAGGGAACTTGTAACAAAGGACTTTGGCTCTAAAAATCAAGAAATGGAATTGGTATGATTGTAGATTAGGAAATGAAGGTCAGAAAATTCTGGTTAGAAGTAAGTAATGGCCCTGAACTACAACAGTGATTAGACCCATTGGACAAAACATTAAACAGAAAATTATTGGAGCTTGCAACGAAGGCGATAGTGCAGGGGAATTCATCTAGATGAGACCAATAAAATTGACAAAGGTGGTCTGAAAGATGAGACTGTAGAACACTTTAATGGCTGTTTCCTGGAGTAAGATATTGTGTGACCAATTAAGAATAAAATTATTTTGTATCTAGTGCTGTGTAAGAAAATAGGGTTGATTAGCAATGCTGTAGCAAAACATTTGAGGAGGTTTATTGTAGTACAAATAATAGTAGCAAGTCTAAGAATGGAGAATGTTATAGAAACCATCAAAGAACCAGCAAAATTTGATCAAAAAGGGAAAGTATAGAATATGAGTTTAAACTATCCAGGGACATATAAAAAATAATTTACAATCATTTATAACTTTACAAAACGTAAGAGAGTAGCTAAATTCACTCTTTGCTCCTTAGTTAGAGAAACAGGAGAAGTAATCACAGGGAATGGGGAAATGGCAGAAATATTGAACAAATACTTGTGTCTGTTGTATTGACACAAAGGAGGACTATCATAAAAATTGACAAAATTGGTCTCAGAAATGAAAGAGCTTTGATGAGAGTCTGAGTGAGCTAGTTCTATATTTTCTGGAGTTTAGAAGAATAAGAGGTGACCTCATTGAAGCATTCAAAATCATGAGGAGTGTTGATAAAATTGGTATTGAGATTTTGTTTTCCCTGGCTAGAGATTAGAATAGTTGGTCACAATTTCAGGATATGGAGACAATCATTTGGGACTGAAATTAAGAGAAATTTCTGAACTTAAAGGGCTTATTTCTTTTAAATTCTTTGCACTAGAGGGTTGTGCATATATTACCACAGAATATATTTAAGGTTGGGAGTGACAAATGTTTGGTCTCTCAGGGAGGCATGGATTATGAATGGGGGGGCAGTGGATTGGAGTGCTGTGGCGGCAGATGATTGATGTTAGGTTGGTATCTTTAGAAACAGCAATACTGTGAAAATCAGGCAGCGAAGTATAATTATGGTATGGAGTTTTTCTTTAGTTCTATTAAAATGTTAAAGGCGGATGTCTTTTCTGCAGATTAGGGTATGACTTGGCCTCCAAACAATGTTTAGCCAAAGTTGCTGTTAATTTGTTACAGTAAAAACTTGAAATCTTGTTGGGTAATTGAAATAACTGCACAGTGGCCAGTATCCCATCACCAAGTCACCCTTTATTTACATGTACCCAACACACGGGCTCTGGCCAGCCAGCTCAAAGCTAGTCCATAGACTGAGGAGACCTTCTGAATCTCCTGTTTATGTCTGTCAGCCAGGGCTCGCTGATTTTCTCCGGTTATTAACCCCAATCAAGGATCTCATAGTCAATGGATCCACCTGGCCCTGGTTCTTATTACTGGAGTAATCCATTCAGTCAGTCACTGGAAGTTCAAATATCATATCTACAATCATCAATCTCTACAGAGATTGTGTCGAAAGATTTGTGAACGAACAACAGACATGTTTTTTCAGACCTCCCCATGTGCTCCAGAATTTTAGTTCATTGCATTGACCGTACTGTAGAAATGGGTAATGGAGAATGGATACTTATATATGCCTGCACAGTATAATTCCTAGTTCTTTTTGAATAATGTAACAACATAATATAGCCCATAGAAATTACTGCAGAATACTGAATAAATAATAGAGACCCAGAATGATCAGATTTAGGCAGTTTCTGTGGAGATTCAAAAAAGATAGTGCAGAGAATTGGTAGATCTCCAGGCTGATTTTCAATGCCAAAATTCTTAAAATACCTTTTTTTTGTACAGTTAAACATTTGGCCATATAATTCATTTGGAAAAATAGAATACGTTTGAGCAGTTTCTTCGCTGTTTTCTTTGAATCTGAAACTTAAGGTTAGCAATGTAGATCACATCATTTCACCCAGTGACATTCAAATTCAACATAATTTGAACACTTCATAATTCCATGATTGTGATTCAAATCGACAATGTGCCTTTGTTGATCACGTCAGATGGTTGAGCTGGCATGCGACTTCTGTCAATTTGCTTTTTACGATAACACCATACACTACTTTAGAGCACTTAAAATACAATATTAAAAAAGACCAAAATAGAATATTTCACATTTTATCATAGTCCAAGGTTATGATTAACTGCAATATGTTATGTACATAAAGAAAATGCAGATTGTGTTTTAATCAGAACTTCCATTGAAATTTTAACCAAACGTAGCAATCAGTGCATAAATAGAGCTAATTATAACACTTACTAACACATTTGCAAAGTACTATTCTCCACAGGTTTCCTAATGTTATCTGCTATAATTGAAATTAAGGTACAACTGGCAGGAGACCAACGAACATCAGTTTATAGGAGCCATATTTTTGTCCTGTGAAATATATTGTTGGATTTGTCAACAGTGATGAAATCAAGAAAATAACTGTTGACATAATTGTCTGGTTGACACCAATTACCTGCTTTGAATCTTTAGACATTCCCGACCTGAAACGTCAACTTTCCTGCTCCTCTGATGCTGCCTGACCTGCTGTGTTCCTCCAGCTCCACACTGTATTATCTTATTCAAAATATATCATGTGGAGGTGCCAGTGTTGGACATGGGTGGACAAGGTCAAAAGTCACACAACACCAGGTTATAGACCACAAGCTTGTGATTTCAAATCAATCTGTTGGACTATAACCGGGTGTCATGCGACTTTTGACCTTGTTCAAAATACAGACACAGGTTACTGAATTCAAGCAAACAAAGGTTTGCCATACAAGAATCCATATTCTGCCTCTTGACAATCTGTCTGCTCCAGTTTCTAGGCTATTTAGGTAAGTAGGGCTCCATCAATGTATGGTCACATCATAATAGTTCTAATTTGATGCTGATGTTGATCACCTGAAGTGATTAAATAAGACCATGACTGCATCTTCCGGTAAAGATGCCTGCTTTACACTGGAATTTTCTCCTTCAAAAATCAGAATTTTGGGTCAAATTGAAATTTTCAGGATTGAGATCAAAAACTTTTTGGTAAATGACGTCGAGGACCAATCAGCCACGTTCTAATGAAATGGAGAGATAAGTTCAAAGGACGCAGACTGAATGGTCTATTTGTTGTTCCTAAGAAGTTCACAAATTAGCTTTGCAGGTAATAAGTATCGATATATCCTACTGCCTTAAATCTGGCCACTCACAGACTGAATGTTTGTTTATTCATTCACAAAATGTGAGCATCACTTGAAAGATCAAAATTTACTGTCCATCCCTAATTGCATCCTGGCATTGAATACTTCATTATCTGAGGAATTGTGATTACAGTCATACAGTTGTACAGTGGAGAAACAGACTCTTTGGTCCAATTTGTCCATGCCGACCAGATAGCCTAAATTAATCTCGTCTCATTTCCTAGTATTTGGCCTATATCCCTCCAAACCATTCCTATTCAAGTGCCCATCCAGATGCCTTGTAAATGTTGTAACTGAACACTGTAAATTAGCAGTGACCATTCCACTTTTGACTTTATAAAGAGTGCCTAAGTCACTGGAGATGGCCGGGCCTAGTTTACTGTCCTGGAGGTACTCCTCCAGTAATATTATATGGCTTCCAAAGCACACAGTTATCTTTCCCTTGATCTGCAGTTCTGAGGAAGGGTCACTCAACCTGAAACATTAACTCTGATTTCTCTCCACAGATGCGGCTGGACCTGCTGAGCTTTTCCAGCAATCTCTATTTTTTGTTTCTGGTTTACAATGTCCGCAGTTCTTTAGATTTTTATTCACACAGTTATCTTCTCTTGTACTTGCTATGCCTGTTTTCCTCGATATCCCTCAACTTCAGTGCACTACCATAACGTAAGGAGACCTCTGAAGAAGAGTTACTTCTTAGAGTGAACCTCATTTATATCTCAAAAAAAAAGGAAGCTGACATTGATTCAAAATTTGCCATCAGAACGTATTCTAATCGAAGACATCTAGCTAACCCCGATCATGTTACTTACCAACAGAAGCCAATGGAAGAGGAATACTAATATATTTTCAGAATTTATGTTTTTACTTTGTGGAAAATTACTAATTAGAATTTATGTGAAATACTTTGTGATATTGGAAGGGTAGATCTCACAATGAGATGCTAATGGTCATTTATGTTTGCAATTCCTAAAGGACCGTCCAATAGATTCTGTTTTTGTTTCAAACAAACAGATTTTCACAAACCAGGTCATAAATAATTAAACAAATGTACCTTCCAGTCATCTAGATGTGCTCTTTTTAAAGATTTATGTGATTGATTTAAATATAATACAATGTGTCATGGATTCTGAGAGCACTTTCAATCCCTTTAATGTACTGGGAAGAGTTTAGTTCCAGAAGCTTTTAATACACAAAAAAAAAACTGATACATGGATACCTTAATGTAGAGACATAAATATACAAGGTAAAACTGCTATTATAGTAGTTAATTTTAAAGTGTATCCCATCATTTGATAAGTTTCAGCTTTTTTCTAAAATTAGAATGACTCCATCATTGAATTTTTCAAGGCACAATAATTAATTGGAGCAGTGAAGGGTGGTTATTCATGGATTGTGTATGTATATATTGTATATATACACAGCAATTTTTAAAATAATTTCTCAGTCTTACTTTTGAAAACATTAGTGTTTAACTGTACTGTAAGAAAGTTTTCACAATGACTGATTTAGAGGGCAGTTCAAAGTAGACCAACAAGCAGATCAATAATAACTTTAGTCGGTCCAGTCATTGTAGGAACGATAAGAATAGACCATTCAACTGCCAGGGCCTGTAAAGGAATTAGATCCATACTTGAAAAGAACATTTTGCAGGACTGTGGGAAAAAAGTAGGTTTGTGAAACTAATTAGACAGCAGTGAGAAAGCAAGAATAGAAATGATGGGTCAAATAGCATTATTTATGTTCTATGATTCTGTAAGAAAGCAACTGAAGTCTGCAGCCTTTTAAATATAAGTTAAGAAGGTCTTTCTGGTGAGGAAGAGCTTTCTCTGCACCACATAGAAGATACACTCATCTTTGCAACATGACCTTAATATATTATGTATCATTGAGGTCCTCCAGCCTTATCTAACATGTGATGGGGAAGAACTTAAAAGGAGACAGTTGACTGTAACCTCTGAGGTATCGAAAGAGGATGAGAGCAAAAGCAAAATACTGTGGTCAATGAAACGAAAACAGAAACCGCTGGAGAAACTCTGCAGGTCTGGCAGCATTCACAGGTAGAGGACAAAATTAATGTTTCAATACAAATGACATTTCTTTGGAGCTGAATAATAAAGTGATGATGATATTGATAAGACAATAACCCAGAGGTAGCTACTAACGGCAGCACCAGAAAGGTGGGCATTGTTTGGGCTCCTGAGCCCATCCATTTCCATCTTAGATTCCCTACAGTGTGGAAACAGGTCCTTTAGCCCAACAAGTCCACATCAACCCTTGGAGTATCTCACCCAGACCCATCCCCCTATAACCCACACACCCCTGAACACTATAGGCAATCTATCATGGCCAATCCACCTAAACTGCACATCTTTGGACTGTGGGAGGAAACCAGAGCACCCAGAGGAAACCCACACAGACAATGTGCAAACTCCACACAGTCAGATGCCTGAGACTGGAATCAAACCCAGGTCCCTGGTGCTGTGAGGATGCAGTGCTAACCACTGAGCCACAGTGCCTTCTTCCTGTTGGTGGTAGCAGAGAAGGTGACATCTCAGAGGAGGATGGCCGGAGTGGGATTCTTGGCTAGGCAGAGACGGCCTGGCCTGGTGATGGAGCCAGGGACTCCTGGTTGCAGTAGGCACGGAGTGGGAGGCCCTTGCGTTGATGAGGTGGCAGTGGCAGCGGTGGCAGCGTTCTATGCCTGGAGCAAGGACCCTGGTGTCATCGAGGTGGGCCTGGAGCCTGGCACTCCCAGTTACAGTTCTGGTGGGTCCGGAGCCTGGCACTTATGGTTATGGTGGGCCCAGAGCCTGGCACTCCCGGTTACGGTTGTGGTGGGCCTGGAGCCTGGCACTCCCGGTGGCCGGGAGAATGTGGGTTCAGCACAGAACCGGGCATCAGCAGTGGCATTAGCATCGGTGTCAGCAAGGTGGGCCCAGCAGTGAAGATATGGCTCTTGAAGAATGGTGACTCCTACATTGGTGGGTCTGGCACAGGCGAAAAGAAGGATGACAGAGGGGTGGCAGTGCGGGTGTCGTTGGTGAACTGGCTCAGGACCCACGGCACGAGGATAAACTTTCTTTCAGTTATTCTTAAGCTATTCAAAATGGTGTTGGATTGTGGTGACAGTTGAAGCTTTTTTCACTGTATTTTACTGGATTATTCAGAGCAAAATACAAATGGCAATAAATCATTCAATTCAATTCAGTTCAAAGAGTGAGCACGCAGCTGGCAGAGGAGCAGTGAGGCCACAGTCTCAGCTTTAATAAAGCAGGCACAGAGATCAGAAATCTGATAGAAGATGCCCCACAATCAGACTCATCTGTCTGTACTAACCTACGAGGATCAGCAAAATTACTCCAATCCTTCAGTGTTATACAGCAACTTGCATCAATCTCCTGCAGTGGGCATTTTATCAGTGAGGCTATTTGCGGTATAACGCAGCATTAATCAGGTGAGAGAGGCACTATCCTGCAACTCCCTGGATTTTGTTCAAAAAAGTCCATTGCGTACATTTGATTGCTCCATTCTACTTGCCTCCCTGGGGTATGGGATATCTTTGGCTGTGCACAGATTGGCAACTGTATGCTAGTGGAAAATAAAGTTACCCGTCTAAAGAGGACTGACATTTCACTCCCTCAAATAGAGACGTGAGTGTTTGTGAGAGTGAGTGTCACACAATTCTTCAATGGCGAAAGCATAGAATAATAAAATTTAACACATCAAGGTTGTTATAACTGCGGAATTCCATGCCCAGTGAAGGAGTTGAATGTTTTTTAAGGTAAAGATAGATATGTTTTGAACAGTAAAGTAGCTAAGGGGTATGGTGAGTGGGTAAAGTAAGTGGAGCTGAATCCACAAAAAGATCAGCCATGATCTTATTGATTGTGGAGGAAGCTCGAGGAGTCAGATAGCCTACTCCATTCCTATTTCTTATGTTCTTATGAATAACCCAATTCCACAACCCATGTATGCCAGCAAAGCACACTAATGGTTCAAAAGTGTGACAGAATCCACAGTGTGAACATTTTGACTCACTGAAATGAGTTTTAACATGATGGAGTGAATGGTCTTTGCAATAGACTAAAACAAAGGAAGAATAAGTCATCCCCAATTGATACATGGCCAAGTCTGGTGGCAGATGCAACTCTTTCTTGAAAGTATTATTTCATGTTTTTACATCAGGCAACTAGGAAAAGTTGATCATTCCTTTATGTTATCTGTTCCTTTTTATGCTGTTATTTTGTTCTATTCATAATTGATAAGTGTATGGTCTCTCCTCTGAAGAATATGGTTGCTATCTGTGCCAAATTTCATGCAGCCAATACATGTTATAGCAACTATCTCTTTTACATTGGGTATGACAGGATAGTGCATCTGCTGCATGCATTACTTCTGAGTCGTTCCTCAATGGATAGACTTAGTTGCAATGGTGCCACTTGTCAAAGTTAGGGATATTTTGGTAAACATCTCCATCTCTGTGTTCAGACACAGCTCATGCATCCATACAGTAATATCTACAGTAGTAGTGTTTACATGAATAGAGACATCCACAGTTATTTGCATGGAAGTACAGGTTATCATGAACCAAATATTGGCTTGGAATCAGACTATCTGTTTCTGTGTCTCAGGTAATTATGTACTGTAGGAGGAACAAAACAGCAGAGATCAATTAGACAGGATTCCCACATTGTTATAACTCTGTTTGATGTTTAAGCTGTGCCTTGGAAAGTGTCTGATGTCTCCATAATCCAGAAACTTTAGTTAAAATTCCTGGAGTAGTCTAGTAAGATTCTAAAATACTTATGTTATACTACCTAAACTGTGATCGGAAATGTGGAAGCGAAACTAAAAACTTGCTCATTTCCCCATGAGAAGATTTTGTTTGGGAAGTGGGGTGGGTGCTGTGGAGGGGAAGTGTGAGGCAATTGGTAGATATTTGGAAAACATTGTTTCCATTCCAAATCCCTGATCACTCATGGAGGTGGCAAAGCACTCTGTAGCAAGCACACCCTGATCTACTCTAATCGTTTTAGCTCTTAACCAATATATTGAAATAGATCATTGGAAATCTTTAATATGAAGGGCAAGGGAATTTTACCCCAGCCTTTACAGATAGTGACCCGAACCACAAAGCAGCAAGTGCACATACTGTAAACTGTGCACAAATGGATTTGCTTTCTTTTAAGTTACCATTTTCAGCTGAAGGCTTTTATCCTATCACAATTTCTTACTATAATTGCGATAACAAATCATACTGCACCTTACACTGCCATGACTGGCTAGTCTGGACTGTTTTATTGATCTGTTATGTTCAACGGTGTAAACACGAGGAAAAAGTATTCTGATCATCACAAAAATGACTTTGTCAGCGTAGAATACTAGTTGGCCAACAAACCCCTCAAGTTTATTCTATTTTTTTCAAGATTTTCGATTAGATTAATGTTGATCTGTAACTTAAGTCCCTTTAACCATTCGGGATCCATTTGTTTTAAAACATTATCCAACACAAATTAATCTCTGTTCTGAAATTTTCAGTTAGTCTACTTAAACAAAAAGTTCAGAGAGATTTCACCATTCCTGTGTGAAGATATGATTCCTCGCACAGTTGAGTTTCACTAAGCGATCGGTAAGTTATTTTAATGAATTACATTTATTGCTAAGTCAAGAGATTTATGCTGCTCTATGTCACATTGCAAAGGAACCTCCAACAGCTAGTGACAACAGTAAGGAAGGGTACTAAGCTGGGCAGCCAAATAATATCTGCTCATCCTCTTTGGAGGAAGTGGTGTCTTTAATTCATAGAGACAGAGAGAGTAAGGCTAAAGATTCTTCAACCAAAAAGTGAACTACAACTTGGTTTTATCCAAAATAAGTATTCTGTTTTTCTAGATGGAGCATAAATTTCTCTTAATGTCTACATAGACCTATGCCAATGGAATAAAAAATACTGCTTCAAGATCTTTGAGGCATCTGAGTGCCTAAATTTCCCTTTACATCTTCCTCTCTATATCAGTTCTAGTAAAAAAAGGTGGACATCAGTGCAAAGTTAAAAACAACTCTCTGACTGAAATCTGTTTTATTTGCTTTGGTTAGTGATTACAGTACAATGTAGCTGTGTGTGCACTGTGCAATTTACTGCAGGCTCCATTTTAAACTGGGCACAGAATAGTCAGTTAGGAATAGCAACACTCTGCAAATCTGAGCATCACTGTACACATGTACTGGTCCTCCTGGACTGTGTTTACATCATTCAAGAATTATGGTACATAGCTGTTAATAAGCTCCTGAGTATTTGCTGGCTCCATGTAGGGGGCTGGCTTGTTTAATTTTCCTGTGCATCCTAATTGACAAAAGGAATAAACTCTGGTTAATAAGGATAGGTTAAACTTAGTTACCGCTTAGAGAATTCACAAGCTGCATTTTATATAAACACAGCTGGATTTTCATTTACATGCTGTTAGCCAAGAACTGTGAACCTTTTTGACGGGTCCTTAATTAAATTTTTCATAAACACATACCATGCACTGATAAACATTATTGGAAAACAGACTCTGGGGAGGCCAATAAAAGTATTTTCAATCTGCTTGTTAACCAATAAAGACCTTGGGGTATGTTATCCTCTTTATCTCTTGGATATTCGGGATTGCCTCAATGGAAAGCAGAGTGCAGACTGGAGGTGAGAGAATGACAGAGCTCCTTGCAGCTTCCTACAGAGGTCCTTCTCGTTCAGGATGAAGATCTGATAGGTCTGGTAATCACTGAGAAACTGACTGCAGTTTAGTCCAACTCTTTGTTTCCTTCTTTCAAATGGTCTTTAATCCTATTTGTCACCCGCTCCTAATTCTTTACTTAGACAAAGTGAACATTCTTTTCATTGGGAATTCAAGGAATGAGAAATCACTTGGTAGGGAAGATGCTTCCACTTTTGAGACCATCTGCATACATATCGATAATAGTTACCACCAAATTCAAATAAGCAGTAAGGAGAAGCTTCTTTATTTTGAGGGTGGAACCACCTGAATTATTTGAGGTAAACAATATACTTGCATTGATGGTGAAGCTCGATAAATACATGAACTGAAGTTGATGGGAGGAAAATAATGTAACCTGAGTTGGAGGAGGTTTGTAGGCTCTATTTTCTTTATTTATTTTTAGGATGTGGGCGTCATTGGCTGGCCAGCACATATTGACTGTCTCAAGTTGCCCTCGAGAAGGTGGTGGTGAGCTGCCTTCTTGAACTGCTGCAATTCAGGTGCTGTAAGTAGACCTATAATGCCATTACAGAGGGAATTCCAGGATTTTGACACAGTGACAGTGAAGGAACGGTGATACGTTTCCAAGCCAGGAGTGGCTTGGAGGGGAATTTGCAGGTAATGATGTTCCCATGTAACTGTTGCCCTTGTCCATCTAGATTGAAGTGGTCATGGGTTTGGAAGGTCCTGTCTAAGGATCTTTGGTGATTTTCTGAAGTACATCTTGTAGATAGTACACACTGCAACTACTGGGTATCGGTGGTGGAGGGAGTGGATGCTTGTGGATGTAACGCCAACTAGGCAGGTTGATTTGTCCTGAATGGTGTCAAGCTTCTTGAGTTTCATTGGAGCTGCACCAATCCAGGCAAGTGGGGAGTGCTCCATCACATTCCTGACTTGTGACGTGTGTAGATGATGGGCAGGCTTCAAGGAGTTAGGAGGTGAATTACTCAAAGCAGTCTTCCTAGATGCTGATCTAATCTTGTAGCTATTGTATTTATGTGATAAGTCTAGTTGAGTTTCTGGTCAATGATAATAACCCAAGGGTATTGATAGGAAGGGATTCAGTGACAGTAATACCATGGAATGTCAAGGGTTGGTGGTTTGATTATCTCTTACTGGAGTCAGTCATTGCCTGGCAGTTGTGTGGCATGAATGTTATTTGCCACTTTTCAGCCGAAGTCTAGATATTAACCAGATCCTGTTGCATTTGAATATGGACTGCTTCAGTATATGTGGAGTCGTGAATGATGCATTGCAAAATTGCAAAATCATCGGTGAAGATCCGCACTTCTGACTGTTATAGACCAGACCAGATATATATTAAGAAGAAAGTCTAGATACTAACTATTTCTTATTTTTGAAGGTAACTGTAAGGAATTGCTTTCCAGACGCAATTTGATTGGTGAAGCTACTCAATGTTAAGCACAACACGCATTATTTTTACATGACAGTTAAAATACAGATAAAATAAAAATAAAAGAATTGGCTTAACTGTAACTCTATTGAAAAGCTTAATGAAATAATATATGTATTAACCACTACTAATTAAGTATTCCAATATAGTAGCATCCCATAAACACACTCTTGACAAAGGTAAATTCAATAAAACAGATTGTCTCACATGTAATTCTAGCAGCAGGAAGAGAACCCCACAAAGAGAGGAATGAGGGCTTTCACATCTGGCTTCAAGAGCCAGCAAATTCAGAAACCTAAGAATAAAAATCCTGGTTCTGTGGGAGGTTGACACCTACTTTTCAGGCTGCTCTATTGTTCCAATTTTTTAAAAATTAAATCCCCGAGGCCTCACAAAGTCTTTACTCTGTTGGATTAATGCAGACTTTTCAACATCTCTGTCTCAACCTTTCTTCTTTAAAAAAAAGCCAGTACAAAATATACCTCTTAAAGCCTTAGGATTGTCAGATGACTTTATGATAGGGAGAAAGTGATTAACGAAGCAACAGAAGATGTTTGGGCCTAGGACTCTACCTTTAGGAACTCCTGCAGAGATGTTCTGGCACTGACATGACTGACCTCCAATAACCACAACCATTTTCCGATGTGCCAGGTATGACTCCTACCAGCAGTGAGTGTGCCCCGGTACACATTAATTCCAGTATCGCTACGGCTGTTTGATACCACATTTAATCAAATGTGGCTTTGATGTCAAGGGTTGTCACTCTCACCTCACCTCTCAAATTCAGCTCTTTTGTACAGCTTTAACCAAAGCTGTAATGAGGTCAGGAGTTAAGTGACCCTGGCATAACCCAAATTGAGTGTCAGTGAGCAGGTTATTGCTGATGAGGTGCTACTTAATAGGACTGAATTGATAATGCCTTCCATTACTTTATAGAGTTATTGTGTCATACAGCATGGAAATAGACTCTTCGATCCAATCAGTCCATGCCGACTGTGTATGCAAACTAAACAAGTCCCACCTGCCCCTGCATTTGACCCATATCCCTCCATTCCTCCAAACCTTTCCTATTCATGAACTTACCCGAAATTTTTTTAAACATTGTTACTGTACCTACATTCATCACTTCCTCTGGCAGTACATTCCATACACAAATCACCTTCTGTCCTTTTTAAATCTTTCTCCTTTCACCTTAAAAATATGTCGCCTAGTTTTGAACTCCCCCACCCTAGGGAAAAGACCCTTGTCATTCACCTTATCTTTGCCTCTCATGATTTTATAAACCCCAATAAGATCAACGCTCACTCTCATAAACTCCTAAATGGGGAGGTGATGGTGTAGGGGTATTATCACTAGACTGTTAATCCGGAGATCCAGATAATGTTCTGGGCACCTGGGTTTGAATCCCACTACAGCAGATGGTGGAATTTGAATTCAATAAACATCTGGAATTAAGAATTTAATGATGACCATGAATCATTTTTGATTGTTGGAAAAACCCATCTGGTTCACTAATGTCCTTTAGGGAGGGAAACTACCATCCCTACCTGGTCTGGCCTACCTGTGACTTTTAACATTTACTTAACTGCATTCAATTCCCTCATGGTGGGATTTGAGCACATCTCCAAGTTTATTTGTCTAAGCTTCCACTCTGTAACATAACTATGTTGTACACATGTGTATATAAGAAAAACCTTTCACAAGTCACTGCAAAGGTGATTGTCAGAGAAGATTATGCAGAAATATGTTGAAGCACAGGAATGTAGTTAACTCTGAACTGCCCTCTGGGCAAATAAGGATGGACAATAAATGCTGCCTAGCTAGCAATGTCCCTCAACTGATGAATGAATAAAGGGAACTCCAGTGAAAAATCTCCCATACATTCTAGTTAAGATAATTTTATATCTCAAAACCTCCATTGGTAAATATTTTCTGAATTCTTTCCAGTTTAATAACATCCTTCCCTATAACAGGGTGGCCAGAATTGTACACAGTAATCCAGAAGAGGACTCACCAACATCCTGTACAACCTCAGTATAACATTCCAACTCTTATACTCAAAGGTCTAAGCAGTGGGAACAAGCATTTAAACACCTTATTAACCAACCTGTCTATCTGTGATGCAAATTTCAAAGAATTATGTATTTGAACGCTGAGGTCTTTCTGTTCTTTAGCACTACCCAGGGTCATACCATTAATTGTATGAATCCTGCCTGTGTTTGTATTACCAAAATGCAATACCTCAATTTTATCCAAATTAAACTCCATCTGCCACTCCTCAGACCATTTGATCCAATTGATCACGATAGTTTTATAATCTGAGATAACCTTCTTCACTGTCCATTATACCACCAATTCCGGTGTCATCTGGAAACTTACTAACCATGCCTCCTATATACTCAACAAGATCATATTTATGAAAATGACAAACAAAAATGATGATCAACAGTAGACTGATAGGATGGTAATTGACTAGGTTGGATTTGTCCTGTTTTTTGTGTATAGGTCATACCTGGGCAGTTTTCTACATTGTTGCATAGATACCAGTGTTGTAACTGTACTGGAACAGCTTGGCTGGGGCAGTGGCAAATTCTGGAGCACAAGTCTTCAATACTATTGCCAAAATGTTATCAGAGCCCATAGTCTTTGTGTATCCAGTGTCTCTAGCTGTATCTTGATATCACATGGAGTGGATCGAATTGGCTAAAGACTGGTGTCTCTGATGCTGGAGACCGCTAATGGAAGCCGAGATGGATGATCCACTCAACACTTCTGACTAATGATTGCTGCGAGTGCTTTAGCCTTATCTTTTGCACTGATATGCTGGGTTCTTCCGTGATTGAGGATGGGGATATTTGTGGAGCCTCCTCCTCCAGTGAGCTGTTTAATTGTCCACCACCATTTATGATTGGATGTGGCAGGACTGCAGAGCTTAGATCTGATCCATTGGTTATGGGAGCACTTAGCTCTTGTCTGTCACTTGTTGCTAATTGCTGTTCAACATGCAAGTAGCCCTGTTTGGTAACTTCACTGGTTGACGCATTTTTAGGTATGCCCGGTGCTACTCTTAGCATGCCTTTCTGCATTTGCCATTGAACCAAGATTGATCCTCTGGCTTGATGGTAGCAATTCAGTAGAGGAATATCCCGGGCCATTTGTTTGCAGATTGTGCTGGAGTGAAATTCTGTTATCGTTGATAGCCCACAGTGCCTCATGGATAATTAGTATATCTACTGGACCGAGCAATTGTACTGAGTGGCCTGTTTTTGTGCTTCAATATATTTCTGCGTAATCTTCTCTGACAATCACCTTTGCAGTGTCTTGTGAAAGGTTTTTCTTATATACACATGTGTACGATATGGTTATGCTATAGAGTGGTAATCTCGAAGCTTAGACAAATAAACTTGGAGACATGCTCAAATCCCACATGAGGGAACTGAATGCAGTTAAGTAAATGTTAAAAGTCTTAAATAAAAGGCTCATGGAAGTAATGGAGTTGAATTTAATGGACTCCACTGGTGTATTTGAATGTGGGGATCTAATTAACCAAAAAAATAGAAAAGCACTGCTTTCCTGTCCACCCCAGCCTTTCTTCCGTATCATGGCAGAGGGTAAGACAGCAGATATCCTGCTCACCATTTGACCTATTAAAGCCCTCAAGTGGCCAATTATCTGCCATTTAGGGCCTCAAATTACCTCTGATGGTGATATTTTGGGCTACAAAGGAAGATGAACAGTATTGCAGCTTTGCCATGTGGACTGATGTCAGGCAGAAAGGTGTGGGGGTATCTCCTGTGAAGGTCCCCAGTGTCCACTGGGGGCATCTCCAAATTTGAGTCCTTCCCACCCTTCCACCTTCCCTCCATCCACTATAAATGAGCCCCCCTCCTACTACTGGCCCCTGTCCACATCTTTGAGGCCTAAACTCCCTGGAATTACTTTGAGCCCAGAACACATGAACGCCTCTTGTTTGGGACTGCTTGTAAGTAACCATTATGGCCTCTATTCACTTCTGGCACTGCTGAGTCTACAAAGCTACTACCCAATCAGATTGTCTGGTGGATCATCAGGGCCAGGGTTTCCTACTTGATTTGGAGGTGGGGAGAACAGTCCCATTCTGACACAAATAAGGCCAGACTTCTGGACTGTCAGTGCTTATCCAGATGCATTATGGGTTTTCAAAGGTGGCGGCTGCATAGGGTGCCAGCGAATTCTGGGAGATCTGCTGAGTGGTCAGTTATTGTGGCAATGACAAGTGGTTTCATGGGGCTGAACTCCACTGGGCACATAGGGACAAGTAGTTAATTCAGTGAATTTGGTAAGATACAGCAAGAAAATCAGTTAAGTCGTACAGTGAAAATCCCTTCAAAAATCAGATGGAAAATTGAACTTAGCCAAAAGAAAAATGCGTAAGACAGCCCATGAGATTTTCTGGAGGTTTGGAAGGTCAAAGCTGAGAAGAAGTATCTCCTTGTGGGAGAGTTCAGCACTTGTGGACACAGTTCAAAAATGGAGATCTTCCATTTAACACAGAGAAGAGGTGATGGTTTTCATTAAATCTGTTCCGTGAGCTATTTGCATGCATTCTGCATTATTGAGATCTCAACGGAGGGCCACTATCCTGTTAAAACCAGGGAAACAATGTAGCTGGCTCGAATGGAGCTAGGAAGAGTACGAAAACCAACCACAGAATCTCCAGTTCTTTATTAAGGTTCCAAACAAAATTCAATGAGTGAATTTGGACTACAAAGCGAGAATGACTGCTTCATATGTCCTCATCCCGGAGGTGATGCCTCATTACTATACATGTATTTCCAATACACTCCCAGCCTTTTTGTCATCCAGTTCTCCTATTCCAATCACAACAGGAAACTGCCAGTTTTTTCTGATGCTAATCTCATACTTAACGCCTACTGCTATGCTCAGAACAGTCAGAAATGGCACTCAGCTTTCATCTAGTAACAGCTGGAAAGCATTTCAATGTTATAATAAAAATCTTACAACTCAGAAGAAAGCGATTCAGCACTTTGAGTCCTTGCTGAATTTTAGCAGAATTATTCAATTAATCCCACACTCCTTAAGGCTATAGTCTCTCTCTTACCCTTCAAATATTGATCCAATTTAAACATTAATAGTGAATCTGCTTCCAGATGTATAAAGATGCTTCCTCCTGCTGCCTCAGGTTCGTTTGTCAATCCCTTTAAATCTGTGGCAGCCGATCACTGCCCCTGCTGCCACTAGAAATAGTATTCTGTGGATTAGAATCGTTTTTATCTTTATGACCAAATTCTCACCTTGCTTGGATCTCACTGCTTCTCCCTGGGGTTCATTATGAAGCTGATTCTGTCATCTTCCTTTCTCACTCAGTCACATATATGGCTGTCACTGGCATGACCCACATTTATTGCTCATCCCTAACAACACCCAGGAAGGTGGTGATGAATCACCTTTTCAAATCACTGCAGTTCTTGTGGCATAGGTAAACTACAGTGTCACGTTAAATTTCAGAAATGTGACCTAACAGTGAAGAAACACTAATATATTTTCAAGTCAGCTTGGACAATGATTCAGAGAGGAGCTTGTTTATGGTGATTTTCCTATCTCTTACCCTTATTTTTTTTCTGGATGGTAGTGGTCACAGGTTAGGACACAGCTGTCAAAGGAGCCTTGATGATTTGCTGCAGCACAACTTGTAGATGGCATACCCTGCTGCCACCGTGCAACCATGATGGAGGCATGTCTAAAATGGTTCCTGGCCCATCTGGCAGATTATGTCCTACAGCATTCGATTAGTTGGAGCCCTTCCAATCCAGGTGGGCATTGAAGTCTCCCACACAGAGTACATTGTGTTTCCTTGCTATTCTAAATATTTCACCTCAATGTTTCAGCTGATTCATTAGATAAGGGAGGCAGATGTGTGGTAAATAATGGATTTCCTTGCCAATGTTTAATCCAGTACCGTGCAACTTCAAGGTTCAAATTTAGTGTTGTCGATTCCAAAGATCACTTCATGTAAACTGCTGGACTAGCATCTTGGATGGATCTGTCCTGTCAGTCATATAGGTCATAACTAGTAATCATTGTGGAGCTGACTGGGACATCAGATATAAGGTATGACTGATGGCTGTTGCTTGATTAACCTTTTGGATAGTTTTTCCAAATTTGGCACAAGATCCAATGGATTTTGTGGTGTTAAACAGACCTTTGTTACGTCCAGTGCCTCAATGTGTGTTGGGTGCTGTGTCCAATGTCGTTCTTTTTCTGCAGTTCTTTGATACAATTCAGTGGCTTGTTGAGCCATTTCTTAAAAAAAAAATTACTCTCCTATGGGTCTGGAATAAGCTGTAGGCCAAACCAAGCAACAACAACAGCTTCGAAAATAGAAACTGCTGAAGAAACTCAGCAGATCTGGCAGCATCTATGGAGAGAAGGCAGATTTAACCTTCCAGATCCAGTGACCCTAGTTCAGGAAGCAACAGATTTCCTTCCTAAAGGATATTAATCAACCAGATTAATTCTAAAAGTTATCATGGCAGTCAATTCTGAGACTCATTCCAGATTTATTTAATTAGTTCTATTTAAATTTCTCTAGTAATCGTCGTTGTACTGAACACATACCTCTGGTGGTCTTTGATTTATAGGTCCAGTAACATCCCTTTCATAACTGAGCCACTCTTTAATTCTATTTTGGGCTGTCCAAAATGGCAGCGGGTTAGCAGGCCTGCAGGTGGCTTCGTGCCAGGGCTCACCTGCTCCCATCTGCTTTCTCTTCTTCTCTCTTTTTACTGCTGCTCCTTTTTTTATCCTTTTGCTCGTTTTTCTTTTCTTTGACGAGTTTAGTGGGAGGCAGTGAGAGCCGGGCACGTACGGAGTGGCAGCAGCCTCCCCCTCACCCCCGCCAGTGGTAGGAGAAAGCAGTGGGTGTGGCATCTCCCAGCAACTGGGGGCGGCGGCAGGCGATAGCAAGGACGTCCTTCTGGCCTTCGGGGCCTGTGGAGGCCACGGTGGCAAGGCTCCCCTGGCGATCGGATGGGGCGGAGGCAGCGACCTATTCAAGATGGTGGCACCAGCAAGGCAACGTCTCAGAGTGGGAGGGTGCGTTGGGAGAGGGACGCTTGACTTGGCTGTGGCCTGGTCTGGCAAGAGAGCCAGGGGCTCCTGGTTGTGGAGACAGTGTGGATTCATCATGGGACTCGGGGAGTGGGTTGGGGGGTTGGCATCAGCAAGGTGGACCCAGGGGTGAAGGGATAGCACCTAAAGAGTGGCAACTCCTAGGATGATGGGTCCAGCGCAGACGGTGGCACAAGTGATGTTTGTGAGCAGGCTCAGTACTCATGTTGGAAGTGGAAGAATGAAGATGGACTCTTCTTCAGTTATACCATTTCACTCCTTTTATTCTTAAACTATTCAAACTGATGACAGACTGTGATGACACTATATTTTACTGTATTATTCACTGAAGTCAGTGATTAAAATGGGACTTCAAATTTGCCATCAACCATGGAACAAGTTGAATTCTGCCCCAAATAACACAGTAATGTATTATCCAATTAGAAAATGACTGATCTATGCCAAGATCAGAAATTCAATGCGTTGACTTTAACCAACTCAATTTGAAGCACTTGTTCGTTCTCCTATTTTTTTTCTGATTAATGCGTCCATCAGTTCTGAAGACTTGCAATATTGACTGACTGTCCTCTTCACCAGTGCTGATTGAACTGGTGTGTCTCAGGCGTCTTTGTGCTTGGAATTCAGTTCAGAATTATCCCTAATCTGAGCAAACACTTGATTGCTGAAGTTTTTAATTGAGGTTCAGGCCAGTACAAATCGAAGTCATAATTTACACAAGTGCTCTACCAATTCAATTTACTATTTCAATACAACCTGTAGCTGTTTCATGTAAAAGGAGAAAGTCAGGTACTGTAAAAGAGCACACTACTCTGAGTATTAACTGGCACTTCCCAAACCTAACTGATGGAGCGTCTAGCTAACAATGCATGGTTTTCAGTCCTATAATTCTTCCTTTGAGTTAGTTAAGCATTTCAGAATACTTCCAACATGATTTGGGTAGAACAGTGGTTCAGTGGTTAGCACTCCTACCTCATAGCACCTGGGTTTGATTCCAGCCTCAGGTGACTGTGTGGAGTTTGCACATTCCCTGTACCTGTGTGGGTTTCTACCAGGTGCTCTGGTTTCCTCCCTCAGTCCAAAGATGTGCGGGTTAGTTGGATTGGCCACGCTAAATCATCCATGATCTGCAAGACTATGTAAATTAGCTGTGGGCAATACAGGGATAGGATGAGTCTTGGTATGATGTTTTTTGGAGGGGTGGTGTGGGTTTGATGGACTGAATGACCTGCTGCTACACTGTAGGGATTCTAAGTAGTTGAGTCATTGTATGAATTGTTCTCAAGTTTTTTTTAGAAGGACTTTATAGCGGCCAATTTGATTAAACATAGTACTCATTAATGTGTACCGTTCCCAAGATATTTCATCCATATGTAAAATAAATCCAACAACATTCTTTCCTGATTAATAAATCTGATTGAAGTTACAATCTATGTAGCATATTTATCATCTTGATCAAAAGATATTTGTTACAGGGTATCTAGTTGATTTGAGGTTTAAAAAAAGGCAGAATATTTCTTAACTCATGAGAAGTTAGGAAGCGAAAGTATCCAAAGGAATCAGGGTGTCCTTATCAATCACTCACTAAAAGCTAGCACACAGACAATGGGGAAGGAAAATGCAACGTTGGCATTCATTTCGGGGGATTTGAATACAGGAGTAGTGATATTTTGCAATGGTTGTATAGAGCATTGGTGAGGCTGCTTCTGGGCATTTGTGTATAGTTTTCATCTCCTTATCTAAGAAAGGATATACTTGCTATCAAGGGAGTTCAGTGGAGGTTTGCTAACTTAATCCGTGAGTTCGCAGTATTACTTTTTTCTTAGAAGAAGCTGAGGAAATTGTGTCTGTATTATCGAGAGTTTTGTAGAATTAGAGGTGATCTCTATGACAGTTGTAAAATCCTTACACAGTATGATTGGTGGTGAATGTGGATAAGATGATTCCTTGCACTGGTGACTGTGAAATCAAGGGAAACAATCTCAGGGTAAAGGGTATGTCATTTAAACCGAAGTACAAAGGGATCTGGGAGTGCTAGTACAGGATTCTCTAAAGGTTAACTTGCAGGTTGAGTCTGTGATTTTAAAGCGAATGGAATGTTGTCATTTATCTCAAGAGGGTTGGAATATAAAAGCAGCGATGTGCTTCTGAGACTTTATAAAGCTCTAGTTAGGCCCCATTTAGAATACTGTGTCCAATTTTGGGCCCCACACCTCAGGAAGGACATACTGGCACTGGAGCGTGTCCAGCGGAGATTCACACGGATGATCCCTGGAATGGTAGGCCTAACATACGACGAACGGCTGAGGATCCTGGGATTGTATTCATTATAGTTTAGAAGGTTGAGGGGAGATCTAATAGAAACTTACAAGATAATGCATGACTTAGAAAGGGTGGACGCTGGGAAGTTGTTTCCATTAGGTGAGGATACTAGGACCTGTGGGCACAGCCTTAGAATTAGAGGGGGTCAATTTAGAACGGAAATGAGGAGACATTTCTTCAGCCAGAGAGTGGTGGGCCTGTGGAATTCATTGCCACGGAGCGCAGTGGAGGCCGGGACGTTGAATGTCTTCAAAGCAGAGATTGATAAATTCTTGATCTCGCAAGGGATGAAGGGCTATGAGGAGAGTGCGGGTAAGTGGAGTTGAAATGCCCATCAGCCATGATTAAATGGCGGAGTGGACTCGATGGGCCGAATGGCCTTACTTCCACTCCTATGTCTTATGATCTTATGATCTTAAACAGGAACTGAGGTGGAATTTCTTCATTCAGATTGCAATGATTTTCCAGAATTCTATACCACTGAAGGCTGTGGAAGGTCAATCAGTCAGCATGTTCAAGAAAGATGTCTGGAGATTAATAACTTTAAGACACGAGGAGGTAGTGTGGGAAAGTGGTGTTGAGATAAAAGATCAGCCATGATTTAACTGAATGGTTGGGCAGATTTAATGGGCCGAATGCCATATTCTATTCTTGTTCCTATGTTCATAAAGAAAACATTAAGTCCCTGATGAAATCTCAGAGCTCACTTTTACCAGCTTGGCTTAGATCACATAGAGATCTACAGTGCAGAAAAAGGCCCTTCGGCCCAACAAGTCTGTGCCAGTCAAAAACAACCACCTAACAGTCACCTGGGCTCAAAAGTGGCAGGCAATCTCGCACAGGTAGGCAATAGACCTAGGACGGGTAGATTCTCAGTGTTGGTCAAGCAAGTGGCTGCCTTCAGGACCATCGTCCAATTGAGGAACAGGGGCTCGCTCCCAGGGTCCCTAAGTCCAATGTAAGGACTGGCAGCTCATCAACCTCAGAATCACATCCAAAAACAAATTTTTGGAGTAGAAAATGTATCTCACACTGAACATACACAGTCAGCCATGTCACCGTTTTCAAAAATCACTATTTATGTGCTTTGTGAACAGTCTGACTTTACTGTGTTGTAGTTGTTTTGATATAAAATTAATTATAAATTAAATCACCACAGAACATTCCAACACTGATCTAGGCTCTTTGCTCCCAAAAGTTGAACCCATTATTTATCTCCACAAGACTCAGAAATGACTTTCACAGATCTCCTTGTATACTCTGAACTGTAATTTAGGAAAATGAATCACTCTGTCTCTTACTGAATGTTCCTTTTCATTATTCTACCGTTCTCTTTGTCAGCTTGGTTATGTTTCTGCATAAGGTGTATTAACTACACCAAATCTGATGTCAATTACAGTCTTAGAAAGATGTAATGTGGAAGTACTTGGGGTAAAGTTAATGCAGTCTTTTGGTGACAGATATTTCTAATCAAGCTGTTCAGATGTGGTATGACACACCTTAGAGCAGGTGAGATGTGAACATAGACTTTGTAGCTCAAAAATGGAGAAGCTATCGTTGAAGCACAAGGCAGTCTCTTCACCTCCCCCTCCCCTACTCTTAGTGTGAGAAGTTAGAAATGTTGTTTCTGCAGATAATGATGAGATTAGTTTAAGAAAGGACAATGGAGAGTGGGGTCTTGCTAAAGAGACATTGTGCAGATAGTCACAAGATACTGAAGTCTATTGTTAGAAGGAGATTAGGTTCTGCAAAGGTGGCAGTTCGCACAGCCGCATGCACAACTTCTCCTTTTCCTCCCAGATCTCCTTTTTCTTACCGTTGTGCTATATTTTGATATTGATGATACTAAGGAAAGGGGGAGGGAGCACGGACACATAGAATAAGATTGACTAAATAAGGATAAATAAACATCTGATAGGAGGGCAGATCTCTCCAGGGGGATAGGAGGTAAACAAAGGCGGTTCTCAAAAGGGAACAGAGATAGGACAAGTGATAACCAACCAGGAACCAGAAGGGATGGATCTATGTAATGTAAGAATATAAAAATTGTAATTTTGCTCCACTGTGTGTGTTCTGATTAGCAGGCACCCGTACTTGCAAGTCTGTAATAAACATAGTGTTCCTGTTTCCAAGGCTTTGTCTCAGGCTGAGTTTGTGAGCGAGTTTTGTTTCTCACATTAGTATTTTGAGATAAGTGTCCTTAAGGATCGAGAAAGTGGTGTTCAGCGAAAGGAGAGGCAGGGAGGTAAGCATGTGGTAGTAGTACCACTAGACTTGTAATTTAAAAGCCCTGGCTAATGTTTTTGGAATGAGTTTGGGTCTCGCCGCAGTAATTGATTAAAATTTGAATAAAACTGTTTATGTCCCTCTTTGTTTCATAGACTCCCTACAGTGTGGAAGCAGGCCATTCAGCCCATCAAGCCTGCACTGACCCTTCAAAGGACATCCTATCCAGGCCCAACCCCCTACCCTATCCCTGTAACACTACATTTACCATGGCTAATCCATCCAACCTACACACCCTTAGACACTATGGGCAATCAGCCTAACCTGGACTTCTTTGGACTGCGGAAGGAAACCAGAGCACTCAGCGGAGCCCAAGCAGACACAGGGAGAATGTGCAAACTCCAAGCAGACAGTCACCCGAGGATAGAATTGAACCTGGGTCATTGCCGCTGTGAAGCAGCAGTGCCAACTACTGAGCCACCACGTGTCCCATCTTCACCACTTGCTTTCCAATCTATTTTTGTGTCATCTGCAAACTTGACAGGAGTACATTCACTTTTCTCATCCAAGTTATGAATATGTATTGTAAATATGGCTGCGTAAGCCACTCTGCATCTTCTTCAACTAATCATCTCTCCTCACATCTGCAGGCACTAACACTACCCAACATGAGGCCCAGCCACAACTGATCCTCTTTGAGCCAATTCTATCAGACCTGCACTTCAAAATCCATAGTAATGGCAGGATCATCAGTGAGGATGTTCATGCGTTACAAGGTGCAGTGGAGGCTGAATGCATTCTGCCACACTATAGGGATAGTAAGACTATAAGATGCATAAGGAACATAGTCACACACACTTCAGTTTTTACAGAGACGATCACTTCAAAACCACTGCTGAAAGGAAAAGTCAACATTTTATTACATAAGTTAATAAAGTAGAAAAACTACTCAATCTTTGCAGAAGGTGTCATACAGCAGGCAGAGAGCTGACCGCAAGCTGCACAAATGAAGCACTAAGAAGAAAAGTAAAAGTGTCAACAAGGCCCATTGTAATTGGGCACCACTGGCCTCGGCCCTGTGAAACCTTCTTTTCTTTGATGGTCATCCTAGCCCACCTCAGGATCATTATTCTTCGGATGGTATTCAGATCATTCCACCTTCTCCCGTATCTCTTCCTCAATAAATACAAACTTCTTTGATGGTTGAGGTTGAGCAGGGTACAGCACACTAGCCTAATGCAGGATTACCCACACGGGGTATTCCTACGTGGCACCAGTCCAGGATTGGACTTCATCTTCAGGGCACTTATGGCCTTGGTCAAAACATGGACAACATTGCAACTCCTTTTGGCGACAGTCTGAGGATTTCTTACAGGTACCAACATTCAAGTGTCAATCATGTATTCCTTACTGCTGAGAAAGTATCATGGTTTGGGCCAAGGGCTATCAACAGAGTCTGGCACCTCTGCCTTGTCCATGATGTACAAGTTATCGCAGCTCCTTGGATATCTCACGCAGACTTGCAATACCTGGTTGTTATGGTCACAAATGATTTGAGCATTAACAGAGTAGACTCATTTTCTGAACATTGTTGGTTCACAATAGAGTGCTCACAATGCAGAACTTTTAGCTATTCTTTTTATTTCTCTATTTTTGTACCTAATCTATTTTACTACCAAGATTTGTACCAAGGTACTTTGTACCCAAGATGGCATGTTGCATGGCGGCATTGTACACATTTCACTGTACTCCTACACTTTGTACTTGAGTATGTGTGACAATAACCTAATTCTAAAGTTCAAAAATCAAAGTTCTAATTCTAGTTGCCATGTGGGCACAATGCAGGAATCCAGTGACGACAGAGAATCTTCATTGCCTGATTCCTCAGGTCAAGGAGAATAAAAGTAAGTCAGCGGGTTATAGCAAAGACAGCATCAATGACATCTCAGATACAGTTATGATTTGAGGACTATGACATATCACAGATTCCCCAACAACTGCCTGAAAGGCTCTGTTGGCAAAGAAATTAGGGCATTTACTACCTTTAGAGTCACCAAGGTGTGTTTGTCACCCAGTTCTTGTGACAGCTCATCTTTGTTCAGCTGTTGACATCTCTGTGATGTAATGGCTCAAGACATCCTGAGACATCCTCTACATTGGTTTTCATTCATTTGCATTCATCCACAGTACTCCTTTGACACAC
Source organism: Ginglymostoma cirratum (assembly GCA_024137785.1). Classification (NCBI taxonomy): domain Eukaryota; kingdom Metazoa; phylum Chordata; class Chondrichthyes; order Orectolobiformes; family Ginglymostomatidae; genus Ginglymostoma; species Ginglymostoma cirratum. The sequence continues at coordinate 18,870,204 of JAHRHZ010000029.1, forward strand.
TGACCATTGTCCTGCAATTTCTCCCTGTCACGATTGTATGGCAGTTGGCTGAGGCTATTCTGTGGCTTCAGTCATCTCTATTGCCAACTCTGCTGTTTGCTTCACAAGTAGTACAATCGCAAAAAGGACTGCTAGGTGTCACCTCTGCAGGCTTCATTCATTTCCAACAGTTCTGTGAGAATAGTAAATGCGAGTCCACAATCTGAGTAAAGAATCATTTTAGCACCGTCATCCTTGTCTATGAAGTTCTAGTTTCTGCCCACGCAGAAACAAGCCTTGTACCTGGCCAATGCCACATGTGATTCCACTGGTTGCTGGTGTTCCTTCTGGGGCCAGCTCCTTGCCACCAATATCACAGGAGCTTGGAGACGCCCTACTGAGGTGGATTAGCTTGTAGCCTGACAAGAACACATCACATGCACGTTGGTCATCCTGACCTCATGAAATGTGACCCAACAGAGCATCATTCTTGCCTTGGAGTGATGCAGCTGTCATGAATGCCTGCAATAATTTAGCACCCCAACCCTATTGCAGAGACCTTTCCTCAGATTCTTCTTGTGTGTGAGTATATGGCAGGTGTATGATTCGTTACTATTCTAGAAACTATGTAATTTGGCCAATGATGAAGTTTTAGTCAATGTTTCTTGCTCCGTATTGACCAAAGACATGTAAGATGCCAATCAGACTACAACGCACTGTAAATTAGTTCTTCATGTTAAGAATAATGCATAGCATTAAGTTGAATTTATAAATGTATATTTTGAGTTAACAAGGGGATTTCATTTTAATTTCATTTTGTTTAATGTTTTAAAGTTGTTTTGGGATTAGTACTGGAAAGTTTGTCAGTCTGTTTTATTTATATGCATTTTAATAAGGTTTTACAATCTTCACGTGCACTAAAAAGCTTGTGCTGTTGCCTAATGACAGGCGTCCAGAGAAATAGAACATTCCAGAATGTCAGTCAGCCTGTGCGTAGGTATGCCAGAGGGTTGAAGCAAGGCATCTGGACTGTTGAGCTTAGGAAACTCATGTATGTGTTCTGAAGTTAAAAGTAATAGTGATTTTAGTTTGCAGTTTTACAGTCGGCCCCAGGAGAGACATTAGCTAAAGAAAATAATACCTAGTGAGTTCATAGAAATTTGCTAAAAATAAAACTGATTATAGCTGTCTAGTCTAAATCTGAAGTTTCCGTTTATATGTGTATTGCTGGAACAAAAGGCTAGTTTAATTTTTTCCTGGTTTTTGAAATAAAATCTTTCTAATGTTTCTTTTTGAAGTGATGTAATATCATTTTTGTACTTGTTTGATAAATGTTTCATTTCTAAATTGCTAAATTGCCCACAGTGTCCAGGAATGTGCAGACTAAGTGGATTAGCCATGGGAAGCGCAAGGGTACAGGGATAGGCGAGATGGGCTTGGGTGGGATGCTGTTTGGAGGGCCGGTTTAGACTCAATGGGTCTAATGGCCTGCTTCCACGCTGTATGGCTTCTATGGTTCTTGTGTTAAAATCATGCTGGCAATTTCTTGTGAGAGCTCATGAACCTACTCCCTCAGTTAAAAAATACAAAGTTAGGTTCTACCAAGTCAGTTTTCACATTGGCATCTGACTGATCTAGGACAAGCATCAACTAGGACCATAGTATTCATGACATCAAGTCAGAACTGGATGGCATGAGCTCCGTTATCATGTTGCTCAATGTGAGTTGAAGGTAAGATGGATAATAATGTGGAATCGCAGGATTCCTGAATACTGAGTAGCCCATTCAGTGACTTTATATTCCAACTGTGAACCCCATCCCTTTCCAGAAATACTTAGTCTTCCCACTTTGAGGGCTGTTTTATTACTTCCTTTTACTCTTCTGATTTTGAGTACTGTTTTGTCGATATGAAAAACTTATTGCGCAATATTTTTTTGCAGTATTACACTAAGCTTTAGAACTTGTGACTTGCAGTCTCTGCCTGTGACCCACCAACTCCCTCCCCGTTCTTTACTTCCACTAATATGTCATGATCTCTGCTTTCTCAGTGCCTTTTCACCCTCCCCTACTGTTACGGCTGAACCCCTCTGCGCTATCTTCAATATTCCTGCTTTAGATATTTTCTCATCAACATATCCAGAAATGTTATTACACACCTTTGGAGTAGATGAGACTTGAACCCAGGCCTCCTGGCTCAGAGATAGCCACCCTACCAAGGTACCACAAGAGATCTTAATGTCTCCGATTTATCCTTGGGCTGCATGACTATTAAGGTTCTGATGCTCTTCTGGGTCCTGAACCCTTCCTATATCGAGCCACATTGAAACATTAACTCTATTTTTCTCTTTATAGATGCTGCCAGACCTGCTGGGTTTCTCCAGCACTTTCTGATTTTTTTGTCTCAGATTTCGAACATTGTAGTTCTTCATTTTTATTCTTGTTTTTATACGACTTGACTACCAGCCAATCCTCTTCCCTAATCTCCCATCCTACTATCTTCCATTGTTCCCTATGATCTTAACCAGCCCCTCAGCTGACAAATCACTACAAGGCCAATTGTAAATTCATGCTGCTTGTAGCATCAATAGACAAATCCCCTGTTTATTGACAGCCCAGCTGCTCCCCACCACCCCCAAATCCCCCATCTACCAGTGAACCATTCCCTTTGCAGGGCAGCCTCAAGTGACCGTGGCCCATCCACTCAGACTGAATTTGCAAGATGACTCCAATTGGCCAACCAGCAAGGCTTGAAGCTCTCACATTGCCATTCTGCAGTTGTGTTGTGTGGCAGTTTGGGAACATGTCCTGCCTTAGGTCTCACAGACGCATCTAGTCGAGTTACGGAGGTCACAGCAGTGTCTATACATTGAAGCGTGGAAACTTTGACTTCCTAGGTGTACAGCAATACCTGCTGGGAGCATTGTGGGAACTGTGCGGCACATAAGACTTCACCCACCTTATATGCAGACCACCGAATTTTCTCTGGAGTGTGCCATTCTCCATGCCTAGTAGCCCAATGCACAGCGTCAGTCCTTTCATGTGCTAATACCCTCAATGCAGGCTTAGCGACAGCAGTAACATTTGTTTTTAATTTCTGAAACAGCTTGCAAGGTTGTCTGATTTGCAGTTGACAATAGGCGATGCAGTAAAAGCCAAGGATACAGCCAAGGGCTTGCAGGGGGATTTGGATCATTAGGCAAACAGATGGCAGATAAAATTCAATGCTGACAAGAGCCGGGCCAAATAAAGTGTGACACAAGTACAAAATTAATGTTACCACAAGGTGGTCTGAAAGGGACCTGGGAATGAAAGTGGACTTCTCTTTGCCAACATCTAGACAACAGTTTCAGACAATTAAACAAGCTAGGAAAATGCTTGAAGCTGTAGTCAGAATTGCAGCGAGGTTGGGTTGTCTTCAGAAAAACAGATGTTCAATGATTTTAGCGATATTTTTTGCATCCGCAATTAATACTCTCAAGTTAAACAATGTATACTGTGAGTGGTGATGAGGGGTTCTTTTTCAGGCTGGCGACTCAAGTGGGATCAGTGTTGGGATGGCAATTATTTACAATGCACGTTAATAATTTGTAGGAAGGAAGTAAAATTACTTTAGCCATATTTACAGACAATACAAAAATAGGTTGATAAATTGTGAGCAGGTACAAAGAGTTTACAGAGAGATTTTGATAGCTTAACTTTGTGAGCAAAAAGTTGGCAATGGAGTATAATGAGGGAAAATGCAAAATTGTTCACTTTGGAAGGGAGAACAAAAGAATAGAATATTATTTACATGGATAAAAACTGCAGAAAGCTGCAAAACGAAGGGACTCGTGCATGAAATACAGTAAGTTAGTATACAGGTGCAGCAGTTAACCAAGAAGGCTAATGGAATGTTGCCCCTTATTTCAAGGTGGTTGGAGTATCAGAGTAGGGAAGTCTTATTGAAACTGTATAGGTGCTAGTGAGACCACACCTCGTATACTGTTAGCAGTTTTGGTCCTGCTTTTCAAGGAAAGATATTATTTTATTGGAGACAATTCAGAAAAGAGTGATCACTCGGGCGATCCCTGATATGGAGGAATTGTCTTACGAGCAAAGACTCTACGCACTGGAGTTATAGAAGAATAAGAGGTGATCTCATTTAGGATTTATAGACAATTTGATAAGGTTAATTTCTGGGAGGAAGCTTTCCCTCGTGGGTGAGTCTAGGACCGGAGAACATTTCTCAAAATAAGGGGGTGCCAATTTAAGACTGAATTGAGGAAGAATTTTTTTCTCCCTGAGGGTTGTGAGAGTTTAGAACTCCTTGCCACAGATAGCTGTGAAGGTAGAGTCCTTGTGTATATTTAAGATTGAGATGGATACATTCTTCATCAGTAGTAGAATCAAGGGTTATGGGGAAAGGACAGGGAAGTGCACGTAAGGAATTTCAGATCAGCCATGATTCTATCCAATGGTGCAGCAGGCTTGAGGGGCCGAATGACCTAGACCTGTTTCTATTTCTTATGATCTTATGTGAAGTGATCGAGGGAAATTAACACCAGGGAAGAATCTAATGCCTCCTATACAGTGCCCCAATTTCTCTCGAGGAGCTGGATGAGAGGTGAGAGGATGCGTATAATTGAGTGAGAAGGAGCAGGATGGAGAGCCCATCGCCTTCCGACCACTTTGCAATAAAGGTGGGGCGGGGAAGATTATGGCAGGCCTTCATACCCTTGTTAAGAATTGAAGCCCTCATGTAGCCAATTATGGGCCACTTATAAGGGTTTCATCCCACTGCTGACATTCTACCAGCAACAGAGAGGTCCAGTCCACATTGCAAGGATGACTGGAATATGCTGTGGCAAGGCCTTTAGGGCCCTGAATCAATCCTATGATTATGCTGAGGAGATGCTTTCCACATGGTATAAACAGTAGAGTGTGGGAAGAGTATGCTGGATTTGAAGTAGAACTGAAGAGACAGCCAGTTCAAATACACTATAAATAGAATTCACAGAAGATTAAGCTGAAGACCATTCTTGCCATTTCCCTGTCCTTGACCAGGCTGCCAAGATTCCAAACTTTTAGAAGAGTCCTAAAAAATGACAAAAGAATATACACCATTGACACAACATGGATAGGTTGGGGGTGCTCCTGATTAGGCACTCCTCTGTTGTCACTGCTGCCCACACTGTCAATTCCCCTGCTGTCCATACTGAAATATCTTTGGCCATTTTCTGGTCTGGTTTGATCTGGTAGGTCCCATTGAGTCTGACCCATTCATCTCACCATGGTGTCAATTGTTGCTGTTGCTCCAGGCCTGGTGTAGTCCCAGTCATGGCAGCAATTCCTCATGGGATAATGAACTGCTGGGCCACTGGCTGGACATGAGCTCTTAGTCAATAAAGCACAGGAATTAGAGGATAGACAGTTAACTGCCTAAACAGCACTTCATTCCACAGGAGTTCTTGGAAATGATCTCAACACCCGCTTAGCAACAATGAATGGGGTCACCAGTGCAACCATTAAATTTAGCTTCTACAGTGCACTATGGAGCGAATAGACATCTGAGTCACAGAAGAACTTTCTGTCGGCTAGAATTGATTTGAGCTCTGAGCTGAGACTGCTCATTTAGTACAACTATAAAACCTATATAATAATGTTAAAATGAGGATTTTAATGAGGAACTGCTTCATTTCTTTAACTAATTAATTTTTTGCATTTAATTCTGTTAATTTCTTTCTGAGCACAATGATTTGCTATTTTTTGTTTGGAATGATACTACAGCACATGTGGTGTTGTCAGTGGAATCTTTTGTTGAGGGTTTACACATCTGCAGTTAAAGCTCAGTGTTTAAGAACAGAATTAAGAAACATTCACAGAGAATTAATGTTTTGGTAAGTGAAACCAGACTTTGATTCTTCATTGTAAATCATTGGACATAACTTGTTGTTTTGACTTGTGTGAGCAGAATTATAGTCATTCTTTATTGGAATATCTTTTGAGTTTTGACAGTCAATAGAAGTAACAATGGCAGATTGCAATTAAGGGAAGACTAATGGGTGGATTTACAAAATACCTGGGGAACAACATTGGAATTAAAGAGAATTTTCAAAGAGGATACAAGAGAATAAAATAGAAAGTACAATAGGATGTATGAGGGAGGGGAAGGATGAGCAGTGAGATGAATGGGTGAAGAAAGAGTGGACAAATCAGATAGAAAGAGGAGAAACAAAGGTAATCCATATGGTCTTTATACAATAGTGTTATAGTTGATGTTACCTCAACTCGATATGCTGCCTGGTCTCTTTTAAATAGCTTCCCTTGGACTTAGAATTTTGCCATGACAGAACTTCCAGCACAATGGCTGTGGATAAATAATCAGAAGTCCTGCGCTCAAACTCAGCAGTTTGCATTTCATGAGAAGGAATGCAGTCAAGTCAGGATTCTCGAAGGTAATTGGTCTCTTAAGTTATTGGTTGCTTTCCTTCCTCTATGATTTTGGTAGACCAGTATGCAAATAAAAAACTGAATTTTTTTTTGGATTATTACTTTAGATCTGGTCTCAGGACAGCTTTTGGGAATGGTGAGATGACCTTTGGGGAATTAAGATGTTGTCTGGAATGGTTAAAATAGGCATGAATGTGTGTAGAAAATCGATAAACTTGTTAACTGTAAAGGTCATTGGAATTATCAATAAAAGTGTCAAAATCCACCGTGAAAAGCATTTGCTGATAGAAGCTAACAAGAGGGCCTTTCAAAATCTCCTGTCAAAGGGAATTATCAAACTGCCAAATCATTTAGATGTTTCCCTTTTGAAACCTTTGAACAATATGTTAGTGTATTAAAAACTTACTGTTTCACTCTTCCTGTTGACATAGATCTGATCACTGATGGACGACAGATGTCACAACATTTTATTATCACAGTAGGGTGCTTGCCATTTCAGTTTGATAGATGTTCCAAGTGGTTAAAGACACTGCTGAAGTGGGACCATAAATAAATTCTAATTATTGATGTTAAAAGGGATAATGCATTAGAAAGTAATGTTTGTCCTTATTTGTCTTCGTGCAGTTGAATGAATGCAAATTAAGTAAATGGGGAATTGTAATGTTTTTTCAATGTCATGAAGCCTGCAATATAAATTTAAAACTTTACTGAACATAGCTTTATTTGATCTCATCTTTCCATGGCTCCTGAGGTCTGCCCGTGGTAGATAGCAGGTGAGTTATCATGGCAACTATAAGGGGAAATGGTGGTGGCTTAAGGTGCATGGGTTGTTAATGTTTCACAGTGGCTGGATAAAGGAAGGGTACAGGACCAGGAAGGGCATCAGCACTTAGATAGATATTGGCTTCAAGGATAAAATGGGGACATTGGTGATAACACAGTTGGGCTGAACTGAAAAAGTGGGAGGAGGGTGAAGAGTTTTTGACTTTTTCATTTTTAGGCTTAATAGTTACTGTGGAGCGGATTGGAGGCTTGGAGCAGAGCAGGGCAGTTATTGGACTGGGCCTGGCGCAGGCGGTCAAACCACATGCTTGCTGAGCTACTGCGATGTAATTTCTGTTTGAAATTCTTTACCAGACTGTAATGTCAATCCTTTAACAATGTTATAGCTACATTTATTTCTAACATTTTTTTAGGCACTGTAAGTAATGAAAATACTTTCCTTTTATTCCTTTTTTGTATCCAAGATTGGTACCTACTTGTACCTAAGATGGCATCATTGGAGGCAGTCATTGTAAAAACCTTTCACTGTACTTGTGTACTTCTGTACTGGAGAACACATGACAATAAAGGATATTCTATTCTACTCTTTGTAGTATCAACATAATATTCAACAACATCAGCGTTATACTCATCTGTCTAATGCTTTAGCAGAATTGTTAACTAGTTCAGGCATTTGGATAACTTCTTCATAAAATAACCCTTTAAAGTCGCTCAACAAGTTTTTCAAAGACAATTTCACATTTGTAAACCCATGCTATGCCGAATCAGATCATTATTAACCAGGTGTCTATTTATTCCACCCTTTATAATAGATTATTTTTCTAATACTGATGTAGGGTGAACAGGTGTGCAGTTCTTGTTTTTTTTTAAATCTCAATCCCTTTTTAAATATTAGAGTGACATTTCCAAACATCTAATCCAGTCTACAGGAATCATTCCAGAATCTAAAGAACTTTGGAAGATAGTCTGCAATGCATTAACTACCTTCTTTCAACCTCCTTCTGATATTTAGACCACCAGGTCCTGGGGAATTATTACTTTCTGCCCCATTAGTGCCTCCAGTAGAATCTTCTTACTAATGCTAATTTCCTTCAAATCCTCCCGAGCCACTTGAATCTCTACTCCTGGGAGGCTTTCTCAGTAAAACAGACAGAAAGTAATCAATTAGCTTCTCTGTCAATTCCCTATTCTCCAATTAAATCCTCATGACTCTGCTGGTAATGGACCCACATTCGTTTTAAACAAGTGTTTCTTTTTTTACGTATGTATTGAAGCTTTTGCAATCATTTTCCTATGTTTTATTTTGCTGATTGCATTCATATTATAGGCTCCCTTTCCTTATTTGTTCCTTGGTCTCTTTTTGTGTTATTATATCGACTTCATGTTCCACAAAATTACTTCTATTTAGAGCAACAGTACAGGCCTTTTCTTTTAATCTTAGTCAATCCTGAACTTCTTTTGTTAGCGACATTTGACTGACCTTCATTTGAGATTTTGTACCTTGAAGGAATGTATCATTACTGCATGTTATTTAATAGTCTTTAAAATGCTACCCACTGCCTTTGTACTATCTTGCCTTTTACTGTATTTTTCCAGTCCACCTCAGCCAAGTTGTGCCTCATGCCTTCATAGTTTCCCTTATTCAAATTTAACACCCTTGCTTCAGAAAGAACTCCCTCACTTTCGACCATAATGAAAATTCTATTTTCATTGTGGACATTCATTCCTAAAGGTTATTTTATAAGATTGTTAATTAGCTATTTTTCAATACATCATACTAGATCGCAAATAACTCATTTTCTAGTTGGGTCCTCAACATACTGCTCTAGAAAGCCATTCCTAACACATTGCAGAAACTCATCCTCCATCAACTTCTGTGTGGAAAAGTTGCTCCTCAGGTCCCTTTTAAAGCTGCCCCCTCATCTTAAACTCCAATTCTGGGGAAATGACTTTGGCTATCCACCTTATCTATACCCCTCATGGTTTTATAAACTTCTATAAGGTCACCCTTCAGTCTCCTATACTCCAGGGTAAAAAATCCCAGCCTTTCCAATCTCTCCTTATAATTCAAATCTTCCAGTCTTGGCAACATCCTTGTAAATCATTTTGAAACCATTTCCAGTTTAATAACATATTGTTTATATAGCAGGGCGACCAGAATTGTACACAGTACTTTCGAAGGGGCTGATGAATATACTTGGCCAGCTCCAGTCACAGAGAGTAAAGACTGCAAACATAGAAGATGAGCAGGCTTAAAGAGAAAAGAACTGATGAAAAGAAGAGAACTCTTTTAAGATTGGTGCTTCAGTAGAAGAGAGGTGATTGTGTGACCTTTTCAAATGACAATCTAGGTACATGCGCATTGAGAATGGGAGTTGTAGCCACATTATGTTGCTACATGTTCTGAAGCAGAATTACACCAATGCTAAGTGGGAAAAATTTGAAGCAGCACTCAGAATGATTCAACTAAAGTATACCAACATCTCAGATAGGATTGGAAGGATTATATTCATTGCATTTCAAGGCAATGCACTCAAATGAATAATGAATAACATTTTAACTTGAACAGAGAATGCATGACACTTTACATGTACCAATGTGATTGAATAGATCAGACAAATTCTAAGTGAAGCCGATCTTGCCCACACAAGTTATTTTCATGTCGATGCACATAAACCATATTCTTTGTGTGTAAATCTAAGCTGGGCTTTTGAACTATGCAGTGTTATGTGTACTTGCAAGAATATATACCCATCAAGTCAAAGGAAGGCAGGGCAAATCCCTTGTCTTATTGTGAGGTACGGTCTGCTCTAAACCCTGTTTTTCCAACAAACGACTCAGCTTTGCTCTACCAAAATAAATCCGTAAAACATTTAAAACGTAAGTAAAAATTACTGTTAATATTGATGGAGAACTATGAAGGTCAATTGCATTCCAACAGAACTAGGAAATACCACTTCAGAATAAGAGGGTGTCCCTTTTTAATACAGAAACGAGGACATTTTCTTTTCTCTCAGGAAGATATTAGAGTATGGATTTCTCTTACAAAGAATATAGTGAACATTGGTATTTTTAAGTTTATTCAAGGTCAAATTAGATAGATTATTGATAGACAAGAGAGTTAGACAAGAGATGGAAGTGAAGCTGGGACCACGAACAGATCAGTCATGATCTTATTAAATGTTGAGGGAGGCTCGAAGAGCCAAAATGCACTGCTCCTACTCCTAAATCCTACCTTCCTATGTTAATTCAATTCCTGTTGGAGTGAAAATACCGAGTAAGCATTGCCGTACAAACACTCTTAAGTACCTATATGTTAGTTTCACCAGTGTTCATTTCTAGGCTAATTTATTTTATTATTACAATAATTTTCAGCAAGTTTAATTTTTATGTCTTATCAGCCAACAACTGTACAATCGTTTTAGAGATTGTCTTTGGCTTAAGCTGCAAATTTGTATCCTTTTTCACCCACTTCAGCCTCACCATGTCTACTGTCACAGGCGGAACCAGAACGTTAAAATCCTTGATAACAAGGTGTAGAGGAAAGCTAATGTTCCTGCTCCTCTGATGCTGCTTGGCCTGCTGTGTTCATCCAGCTCTACACCTTGTTATCTCAGATTCTCCAGCATCGGCAGTTCCTACTATCTCCATTAAAATCCTTATTTTCCACTTCAATTCCAAGCTGAACATTTCTATCACAAAGACTATCTATTTTCACCCACATAATAGCAATTCATCACTTTATAGCCCTATCCTGACCCGTTCGCTACAGAAACCTTCATGTGTAATTGTAGCTAACTTTTATATTAGACATTCCACTCCTTTCTTGGCTGACTCCTAATTCTCCATATTGTGAAAACACGACTTCATTCAAGATTTGCTACTGTTACCATATTCTGCACGAAGACCTATTAGCTCTATCACCTCTATCCTTGTTGACCAAAATTGGGATAATTCTTAAGATTAAATTCATACAATTGCAAGCTTTTGTAGTGCTTCAACATTTCCATTGTTTTTGCGTAGGAAAGTGTTAATATTTGCTTGATGATCGCCTTCTCTTCCTGCGCTATTAATGTGCCACTGATTAATGTCCTTAACAAATCTTTCAAGCAAGATGAAATGTCAATGGTTTTTTTTTCTACCTTAATAGTCTTGTGTGTCTGATGTTTGGATCTACTACCCTTCATGTGTGATTTCTTGTTTTCAAGTGCTGATTTCATGAGGTATTGGTTTTTTTCTTTTTGTGTCCCTTTATATTACACCTGATCTTATTCTCTCAGGGTATTTGAAAATGAAATGCTTGTCTCTTCAGTGTATTTAACACAACTCCCAACGTGAGTGAGTTAGACTGATTTACTCAAGTTGTCTAGCATTTTCTTCTTTTACGCTCAACAGCTCTCAATCTCCTCTAGGCTCTGAGCCAGCCTGTAGTGAGGATGTGATTTGTATTGTTAAATAACTTCTTTGCTAGATTGTAAGAAATATTTCCTTCACATTTCTTGAAACTGTACCATTGTTTTGACACAGTAGTGCTTTTATTGTACTCCTAGACACCTCCAATTGAATATCTTCATAATAGGCAGTGTGGAGTTGCTTTGTTGATCGTGCTGCCCTTGACATATTCTCAGTTAGATACATTTTATCAATTGCGAAAATCCTGTGGCACCTGATATACACAAATAATATAAATGTATGATCCAGTATGAGGATAACCTCAAATTTACAAAGGGATCTGAAAGCTTACAAGCTGAAGAAATTGTCTGAACTGTTTGGAACTGAGCCCGAATCATCACAAACAGGCTCGCTGCCATTGCTAAAATCGTGGCTGTGCCTGAGATGCAGAAATTGAGCTCTCGAATATGCATACCACATCCCCGACATACTCACAGAGAGGTGAATGAAGGAGGGTTGCCTTTTCCTCACCACTGGAGTACAGAGAAAGATGTCCATATAAAACAGCAGCTGCCTCCAGAGTTTTGCAGACCAAGATTGGGGAACAAAACAGACAGGGTATCCTTGCAGAAAGCAGGCAGTGAGGCAGAGTGTGATAGGGAGAGACCAAGTCAAAGTGTATGTGGAAGTGAATGGGCAAGATTATGTGTAGCATTGTGATTGAGTTGGAGTGAGTGAGAATGTGTATTGAAGGGAGCAAATAAAAGTTCGAGTGGGATGGAGCAAGTGAGAGATAAGACTGTGTGTGGAAGGCGCAAGAGTGTGTCAGCGAGAGGCATGGAATCAGAGATAGTGAATTTGTGTGTTTGTGCAGGAGGACGGAGCAAGTGAGAATGTGTGCTTGAGTTAGGGTGCAAGGAAGATTGTGCATGTGAAGGAGGGAGCAAGGGAATGCATGTGCTTGAGGGAAGGACAGAGTGAGAGAGAGGGGGTGTGCGTGTGGGAGAGAGAGAGAGTGTGCAAAGTTGGAAGTGAGTGAAAAAGTAATTGCATAAGTATGAGTGAAAGAATAAGTGTGTATTTGTGTATGTGATGGACAGAATGTTCGCTGGGCATGTGGGAGGGAGTGAGAGAGAGGGTGTGTGTGTGAGATAGAGAAAATGTTTGCATGACAGAAGAAGCAAAGAAAAGTGTGCATATGGAAGTGAGCAAGGGAACAAGTGTAAGAGTGTGGCGGGACTGACAGTGAGATTGTGTATCCATGTGGGAGGGTGGGAGCGAGAGAGACTGACAGAGAGAAAGTCAGTATGTGGGAGGGAGAGAGTAGTGGATGGATTTGACGTGTTTCGCACATGAAGATTTAAATCTTTTATGTCCCTGTTTAGGCCAGGCTATAAAATGAATTCACTTGACAAACTCTTGTTTCTTCAATATAACTCTTGTAGCATGTTTTGACATAGACCTGGTAAAATATCTTTCAATTACCTTCGAAGGCTACATTCCTGGAGGGTCCTAGATCCTCTCTGAATGACCAAAAGGATGTGCTATCTCCAGGGTCTGTTGGCTGTATTCGGTACACTCACTTTCTGTGCTGTTGCAGATGGTGTTCATTTAATATAGTTTGCTGAATCGGTTTTGCTTGGCTGTGATCAAAATGAACAAGTTGCAGTCTAGAATTGTTGCCGTTGCTGTTGACAGATTTGAAGATCCCATTGTATCAATGAAGTAAATGTTTCATGTATCCACCCTGATGAACCACGCTGACACCAAGGAAGATAATGTCAATGCATGGATGTCAGACCCATTGAACATGTTAGCTTATCGTTTGTGGACTGCTTCACATTGTACCAATTTCCTGAGTACATCTCTTGTAAGATAGGTTAAAGATTGATGATTGTACTTGCACTAGCATTAATTTTAGTATATGATGCATATTGTCCATTTCTTTTGGACTATATTACTTGAATGGAGATAAAATCTTCTGCTTTTCTGATGGCATCCATGTGGTGTGCACTGTTGAGCACATGTACTGTTTGAATGGGATCTGTAAGCTGTGAAATTGTTGATACCTCTTGGACCTTGTTGACATGTTTTCCTGTGAGACAGAACTTTGGAGTCATTGGAAGTATGATTGGCTTGTTCCTTTGTTGACTCTTTGCATGTTGCCGTAGAGTATTGGGCTGTCCTGGGCAATGGGATTTCTTTCACACTTCAGCCCTATTGTAAAGAAAAACATGCATAAGACAAAAATGCTAGACATTGATTTGGTGAAGGAGACAAGCCAAATCTTATTCAAGATTGAAATGTTTTGCTGAACCTGTTGATGGATGTAACAGGTGTTGCAGAATTAATCTTCAAAAGCTTTAGCTAGCCCACATGAGTTGCTTGGAACATGCACCTTCCTTCTAGCAGTATATTCTTTAGGTTTGTTTCAAAGTGGCTTTTTGAAAGCTATAATTTTGGGTAGAGGCAATGATCACTTCTATAAGCTGCTCAGCCAAACTAATTTAATTGATATCACATTCCACACCTATGCATCACCAGCTGCCTTGAAAAGTGGTCAAATGTTTCATCCAACTGTTGGCAGTATAACATGAACATAACAGTATAACATTACATGGCTGTGCATCCTGGGGCTGACCAAAAGTTTGAATTGGTCTGTTAACATCAGAAAATTTTGTCAGAACCTTTACGGTCATTAGAAACACTGACGGATTTTAATCTTTTGATTCCCAAAGCAGTATTGATAGCCTGTCTTTCTTCATTAGCATTAATATTTCATCCAGGAAATGAAAATCGATTCTTTCCTTAACTAAAACTCTGACAAAAATTGAATGGAGTGCCGATCCATCTTTTCATCATTACTGTGATCTTTACAATGCCAGTTTAAGCAGCTCCATTGCAACATAGCCCATTTTTCGATTTTAATTTTTTTTGTTGGGGTTTTGTTATTTTTTTCTTGTTGTTGTATCAAAACTATGCCTTTTGTCTATGCCTTTTCAGGTGGTTTTTGTTCCAAATGTGAGAATAGTGATGCCACATATGCTTTTCTCCTGGTTTTGCGCTGTTCCTGCAGAAATTGAGGACAAGAGGAACCCATCACTGTTCTGGGAGGGAGAGGAAGTGACAAACACAGACATTTTGAGAGGTTGACCAGACACAGTTGAGCGCCTTTTCAACATTAGAGGGGTAGGATTTCTGACAGCAAAGGAGGACATATCAGAGGCACCACAGTAGAAAGTAGTATGATTGGAACAGATGCAACGAGACAAAGAAACAGGGAAAATGGAATGAAATCCTTGTTGGAAGCAGGGCGTGAGGATGTATAGTCGAGATAACTCTGGGAATAAATGGATTTATAATGCAAATTCATGGACACCCTGGACCCCTAAATGGAGACAGTGACGTTAAAGATCAGTCAGAGATAAACCAGATAAAGGTGAGAGAAGGATAGAAATCGAAACACATTTGATGAACTTTTCCAAATTAAATCAGCTAGGTGCACTTTCGGGAATTTAGCTCTGTGATACACTTGGCATTGTAGCATACTTTATTGCATTGTATTGAATTGGCATTCAAGAACAATATCAGTAATTAACAAATTTACCTATTGAGGTGACGCACTGCACTTTCCCATTAACTTGACTGTAGGGAGAAACTAATCTAATTTGGGAATTGTCGAGAATCAGAGGACACTGACTTAAGGTGACTGGCAGAAACATACAAAATGACATAAGCTTTGTTTTAAAACAGATAGAGGTTAAAATTTGGGATACACTGCTCAAGCCTGTGGTGGAAGCAAATTCAATTGTGACTTTTTAAGGGAACTTTTTTTTCCCATTCATTTGAGGGACGTAGGTGTGGCTGGCTGCCCAGCATTTCTTGCCCATCCCTAGTTGCCCTTGAGAGAGTGATGGTGAGCTGCCTTCTTGAACTGCTGCAGTCATCCTGCTGTAGGCTAACCCACAATGCTATTAGGGAGGGAATTCTGGAACTGGATATATAGCTGAAGAGAGAACAGGTCTAGCAGGGTTGCTTTTGCAGAGATCCAGCATGGATATGATGGGCTGAATCACCTTCTCCTGTGTTCTAACATTTTTTTATTAAATTTATGGCCTCTCTTTCTTTCCACTGAAAATTGAGTCCATTGATTTGACAGCAGATGTCCACGTGATTAGCCATTCCCACAGCCCTAAGGCCTAACCACAATCAGCTGTGATGTCTTAAAACAAGAGGTGAAAATGCATGGGTAGCAGACCAACAATTTATGAATGCTTAGGACTCTGACTCCCTCTGTTCTCTAATACCATATTTACCCTTCTTGTTGCCTTAGCTCTATTAATGCAGGCTATTTGCAGGACACATGTTGACCTTCCGTCTGAATTCAACTCCTCCTCCCAGCACTCCCAATAACATTTCAGGCCTGAGGCTGCTGAGTCTCACTCACACTTAGACTGAAAATGCCTTTCCACACTTCCCCAAACTTCATCACTACCTCCCTCAACCATCATTAGACATTTGCCTGATGTTAGTTGTGAAACGTGCAATTGAAATAAATGTCATGAAGACTGTATGATTAGTATTGCATAATTACAGAGCTGCAAGTGGTAATCGGGTATTTAAACATTAATAGTCATCAGTAGTGCCCAAGCAAATGGCCCATGAAAAGAGATGCTGTCAGTTTAATATGTCATATTTATTCCAAAAGGAAAATAATGATAACTTGGAAAATCTCAACCCACAGATTCTAATTCTATTTGACAGTGATATAACCACAAGACTCAGAATATGAATTTATATGGATGTGACAAGAAAACTATCCTGAAGATTAAAAGCAACAATGAAACTGTGTAAAGCAGTGGGAAGATGATGGAGAATAGGGAAAGATAAAGGGAGAAAAGAAAAGGTAAAAATATTGAAGGAATAAAAATAAAATAAGAAAATAGAAGTATTGATGCACTTATGGAAAAGTTAGACAGGGAGTTATAGAACTATTGCAGCACAGAGGATATGTCTTGGCCCATTGTGTCTGCACCAGTTCTCTCTAGCACCAGTGTTTGTAGAACCATTCTCTCACCTTCTCCCTGTGCATGGTATGTTCTTCCTTTTCAATCAACAATCTAATTCTCTCTTGAATACCTTGATTGAACTTGCTTCCACTACACACTTAATCGAGATCCAAATGACTCGCTTGTGATGATGATGTCACATTAAGAGGTTATTTTGTCCTGTTCTTTTTTATGGGAGGTTGTAAGGCAGAAGTGACGAGCTGTGTCCAAGAAAGTAAACATTTTGTGAGAACGTGGGTTTTAATTAATTTGGGACACAGGAAGCAGCTGGGTGAGGCCAGCTCTCACAAACCAGGCACACCTCATCCCCGCATTTTCCTCTTGGACTGGAGAACTCCACGGAGATGGTGGAAGCTGGTACAATTACAACATTTAAAAGGTATCTAGATGGGTATATGAATAGGAAGGCTTTAGAGAGATATGGGCCAAATACTGTCAAATGGGGCTAGACTTATTTGGGATGTCTGGTCAGCATGGATGAGCTGGACCGAAGGGTCTGTTTCCGTGCTGTAAATCTCTATGACTGTGTATGATTCTAACTATCCCGACACGCTCGGGTGCACCTGTACCCACGGTCATTGCCACAGACATTAAATTGGCCTTCTTAAGAGTGAACCCACAGAAAGTGCCTGGCCTGGGTGGAGTCCCAGACCGTGCACGTAGATTCTGTGCAGACCAGCTGGCAGGAATATTCGCAGTCATCTTTTACCTCTCCTTGCTACAATGTGAAGTCCACACCAGCTTGAAGAAGACAACCATCATCCTGGTGCCAAAGAAAAATCATGCAGCATGCTTCAATGTCCATTGCCTAGTGGTTCTGACATCGATAATTAAGAAGTGCTTCGAGAGGTTAGTCATGGCTCACATCAACTCTAGTCTATCATATTGTCTTGATCCCTTGCAGCTCGCCTACCAGCGCAACAGGTCCACAGCAGATGCCATTTTCCTGGCCCTGCACACATCCCTGGAACATGTTGCTAACAAGGATACCTACATCAACGCCTACTCAGTGATGACAGTTCCCCTTTTAACACTTTGATTCCAAACAAACATCTCTCCAAAATCAGAGATCTCAGACTCAGCTCCCGCGTCTGTAACTGGATCCTTGACTTCCAGGCCCATAAACCGCTACCAGTAAGAATAGGCAACAATGCGTCCTCAATGATAATCCTCAACACCGGTGCCCCGGAAGGCTGCGTACCGAGCCGCCTATTATACTCCCTATACACTCATGACTGTCTGTGGCCAAATTCCACCCCAACTCCATTTACAAGTTTGCTGACAACACCACCACTCTATGTTGGATCACAAACAACGATAAGATAGAATACACCAAAGAGACTGGGTGATTAGCGGCCTGGTGTAAAGGCAACAATATCTCCATCGGTGTTAGGAAAATGAAGGAGCTGTTAATTGACTTCATGAAGCAGTGTGGAGGGCACGCCCCTGACTGCATCAATGATGCTGAGGTGGAGATAGTTGAAAGCGTCAAGTTCCTGGGAGTGACAATCACCAGCAATCTGACCTGGTCTACCCATGTCGACGTGAAGGTCAAGAGAGCACAAGAATGCCTCAGAAGGCCAAGGAAATTTAGTATTTCCACAATGACTTTTCCAAATTTTTTTTGATGCTGCATAGAAAGCATCCTACCTGGATTCATCACGGTGTGGTATGGCAACTGCTCTTGCCAAGATCACAAGAAATTATAGAGATTCATGAACACAGCCCAGTCCATCACGCAAATTAGCTATTGACTCCATCTATACTTCCTGCTGCCTCTGGAGACAACCAACATAATCAATGAGTCTTCCCTCTTCCACTGTCTTCAGTCGGGCAGAAGCTATTAAACTTGAATACAAGTATGAACAGATTCAAGAATAGCTTCCTCCCCACTGTTACAAGACTTTGAATGGATGTCTCAAATGTTAATTCCGATCTTTCTCTCTCTCTGTCTCTCTCTGCACCTGCTCTGCGGGCTCTAACACTGTATTCTGCACTCTGTTCTGCCACACTGATGCATTTTGTATGTTGCAATCTGTCTGTACAGCACATAAAACAACACTTCTCACTGCATCTAGGTACATGTGACAACAATAAATCAAACATCGACCAAACAACTATAACAGGATCCTTGTGACACTGACAACTCTGCAATATGTTTATTTCATATTTACAGTACAAATTCAGCAACTTCATGAAGCTCCTGGAAAGTGTGCTCCCATTTATTCCACTAGATTGCTGATTGCATGCAGTGATAGTGGCCAGTGTAATAAACATATGTAAAAGAAACAGAGTTGGCTGAAAGCCACAGAGAAGCAAGAAGGCAGTTGCCGCCATCAGGTAACCACTTTAACTTTCATTTTGAGCTTTGGCACTGTTGACTTTCTCAGGAAAAGAGAGGAGAATTAGGAGCTTCTTAAAATGGAGGTGAGTTGAGCTAGTAGTGATTCACAAACGATGGATTTATGGTAGTCACATTTCATTAGCCATCTGTTGAACTTATCATTTAAACGTTGAGGGGAAATTTGAAATATTCTTTCTCAACAATGAGATTATGATTTCTTTTTCATATATGCTGCATTTCTCACTGTATCTTACTATTGCCCACATTGATCAAGGGAGTAGAGCATTCCACACACAGACTTTCTTCTGCTGAGGGTCTATTGATAATACCAATCCAACAGCTGTCTCCCTTAAGTCCCATTTGTCCACCCTTTCTATGTCTAAACATCAGTTAAAAGCCATCAACTATTTCATTTCAGATCTTCATTACTTGTCATATTATCAGATTCCCCCATTATCAATGAATATTTTTATACATACATGAACAGTCTTTAAAGAAAACAATGAGAAAAAAATACATATTTCTATTTTTAATGATCAAAATCTGACACAACCAACCCCCTATATTTCCTCTTCTTTCTTCCAAGACAAAAAAACCAGGTCAATTATAAAGTCATCCACACAAGCAATTAATTTTCCATGTTCTTGGCACACAAGATTCCCTCTTTTAGGATGTTTTTTAGGGAAAACATTTCTTTTTGTAAAACAATCCGACAATTGTGGATTTATGGTGTCGTAGCACACAGCACAGAAATAGACCCTTCGGTCCAACTCATCCATGCTGACCAGGTATCCTAAATTAATGTAATCTTATTTGCCAGCATTTGGCCTGTATGACTCTAACCCCTTCCTATTCATGAATCTATCCTGATATTTTTTAAATGTTGTAATTAAGTACAACAGTTTTATTTTAGAAGTTGCTTTTGTTTCTTGCATTTTTTTCACATAACAATCTCAATTCTGAACATTTTCTCTATGACATTCTTTACAGATGAACGTTGTCCCAAGTAGATGGCTTATCTTCATAGCATTGTATGTTTTTTTCCCAGAAGGCCCCTGGTTTAGATTTCTGTCAGAATTTAGACTAGCATACTCCATATCTATTGCTTCCACTGGCGTCAGTATTTCAACATCTAAGGTGCTTTTACCTGCATATTTTTTAATTGTCTTCCCAGGTTAAAGACTAGCATTTATTATTCTTTTCCACCAAGAATATGAAAAACCCTGCTGTACTAGAGATCTATCTGAAAGGTTGGCACTTTAAACATCACTTAAGATGACTGACATCATACTTTCTGAATCCATTGCTTGAACATTAAAGGCAGACTCCTCCAAATTTAAATTTTGTCAGTGTTTTATTAGCTCTCAGAATATCTTTTGATCATAGCATGTTTTGCTATGCAAATCAGTTCTGATAAATAATAGTCAGCTTTGGTCCAGTGCAACTGATAAAACAAATTTCTTAACTAATCTGTTTCTACCTTGGACGCAGAGGGACATTGTTCTACTTATTGAGAAATAATTGACATGTTCTAAAGAGAAATGGTGATCCAAAGATGACCCACTCTGCTTGATGCCTAATCCTGTACATTGAGTGGCCTCTGAACCCAAAGGACCAAAATTAAATTTTGTTTCTTTTCTTTTATTTTCAGCTTTCACACTTTGTTTGAATTCTGCAGAACCTCTGCACAGAAAACTATCAACGTGAATCATAATGCTTCCTGCTAGTTTCTCTTCATGAATACCATAAAACATGGCTGTGTCTGCTTTTAACTGAATGCCATTTGCTTTCAACAGGATGGATAGAACTGAAAGATACCGCACCCTTGATGCATCACCCACTCCATAAATATGCTGTTAAATTGGCAAATTTTCCTTGCTTTGCCAGAAGCATCCTTACAAAAAAAATGTAACCACATTTTAGGGCTATTCAGAAGTGGGATTCAACCTTTAATGTGAAAACAGAATTATAACTTGAACAAATTAAAAACAAACTTAACTAAGACCATTAGAAATAGATCTTAATTTGAGGACATAGTATATTTCAACATGAAATGGTAGAAAGACTGGAAACAGCTGGGTAAGGTTGAGATTCGATGTAAAAATGTTAATTTTACAACATGATGATCAGACATTTAAGGTGAGTTACTTAAGGTACACATTATACATTTACTGAATTGGGACAAATAATGGTGTGTAATGCATATTGGACAAATGTGAAGTATAGATTCCAACAGATGAAGGTTTGATGCATGGTATAGACCTATTTGTCCCCACGGATAGCCGCCAAAAAATTCGCCGTGAAGTAACATATTTTCCAGAAGGACTTAGCAAAAGAAGGCACTACAGAGAGTTGCAAACACAGCCCAGTCCATTGCACAAACCAGCCTGCCATCCATTGATTCCATCTATACTTCCTGCTGCCTTGGAGATGCAACCAACATAATCAAAGAGCATTCCCGCCACAGTTATAATGTCTTTCACCCTCTTCCATCAGGCAGCAGATATAAGAGTTTGAATATTGGTATGAACAGATTCAAGAACAGCTTTTTCCCCGCTGTTATCAGACTTTTGAACAGACCTCTCAAATGTTAATTCTGTTCTGTGTCTCTGTGTCTCCCTTTCTCCCTTTCTCCCTTTCTCTCTTTCTCTCTTTCTCTCTCTCTCTGCACCATCTCTGCGGCTGTGACACTGTATTCCGCACTCTGTTCTGCTACCCTGATGCACTGTTGTATGGTATGATCTGTCCGTACAGGATGCAAAACAACACTTTTCACATCATCTCAGTACATGTGAAAATAATCTATCAATCAGCCAGTCTCATTAGGGTGAACAGGGAAAGTCACCCAGCATGCTTAAATGTGCAAGATGAGGGATTAAGGGTAATAATTTAGTAATGATTTCAGTAGGGCAGGAAAAAACAATATGAGTTCTACAAATGGACCTGAAAGTGAACATTGCCCAAGGAAAAGATAAGGGTCTTGTGAAAGGAATTATGATCATGGGAAGGGGAGCACCTTGAAATAATAGTTCAGAATGAAATGAGAGGGTGAGTAGAGGTCATAGTTTTTTTGGTCAAGGTCAATGGAGAAGGCTACAATGCCAGGAGAAGTCGAAGACCTTGCATTCAAGAATATTTAGTAGCTATTCAAAGGATAACAAAATAAAAAGAGCTGGAAAGAACTTGATTTCACCCAATTTAAGAAGGGATGCCTTTCGAATGTCCTACTGAACCACAAAGGCTGCTGGAAATGAATATTTTCCCAGGAATTTGTGTAAGACTTTTTGACATCAGTTCCAAAAGACTTTTTTTTGGAAAATCAAACCTGAGTACATACTAGGAGTCATCTATTTTCACTGCCTTATCTCAGTCCAGCAATTTAAAGATAAGGTTTGCATTGGGAATCTCCAATTAGATATTTTCCAATCTTGATTAATATCTGTTAAATTTCATGATATATTCTTTTATAGAAAGAGCATTCAGCTTTCTAAACATATCAGACATTAATTATAAATTCATAACATTAGCGGTCTGGAGTACAGAAAAAGCCCCTTCAACCATTGAGTCTGCTCTGGACAATAAAAATCTAACTTTTCTCATTGCATTTTCAAGCACTTGGCCCATAGTCTTGTATGTCTCGGCATTGCAAGTGTACATCTAAATACTTCTTAAATGTAATGAGGGTTTTTGCCTCTACAAAACTTAAAGGCAGAGTTCCAGATTTTCAAAATCCTCCGGGTGCAAAGGAAATCCTCACAGCCTCTTTAAACCTCCAGCCCCTTCCCTTAAATCCAGTCAACATTCCCTCCACCAAGGTGAAAAGCTTCTTCCCATCTACCTTGTTTGTGTCCCCCATAATTCTACAGATCTCAATCATGTCTCCTCTGAACAAGGAAAACAACCTAACCAATCTCTCTTCATAACTAAAACTCTTCAGCCAAGTCAACAGCCTGATAAATCTTTTTTGCACTTTCTCAGTGCGATCACATCCCTCCTATAATCTGGATTCCAGAACGGCACAAAGTTTTATGCAGTTCCAACATCACCTCCAGGGTCTTAAACACTATCACTTGTCTAATAAGGGTAAGTATCCCGTATGCCTTCCTAACCACTTTACCTACCTGTGCCGCTACTTTAAGGGACCTATGGACATGCACACCAAGGTTCCCTTTGATCCTCTGAGTGTCCATTATGTAATCTTGTGCCTTCTTTGTCCTGACCAAATATATCAGCTCACACTTAAACGTATGGAAGTCCATTTGCCACCAATCAGCCCATCTATATCCCCCTTCAATTTCAAGCTATCTTCCTCATTATTTACCAGCCCACCAATTTTCATATCATCCACAAACTGACTGATCAGCCCTCCTACGTTCAAGTCTAAAGTATTTATATATACCACAAACAGAAAGAATCCCGTCACTGATCATTGGTGAACCCTACATATACTATATAGGCCTCACATACATTTAATACCTCAGGTTTCTTCAAAATTTTGTTTGCAAATTTTAATAGAATTTCTAAATTTGCCTCAGTGTTCAAATGTTGAGGTTGTAGTTCCAAAAATATTTGCACCTGATCCTGCTTTTTCTTTGAAGCAACACTGTATGTGTCATAAATAAGAAATAACACAACGTGGAGCTGGAGGAACACAGCAGGCCAGGTCAGAGGAGCAGGAAAGCTGATGTTTTGGGTCATGGCCCTTCTTCAGAAAATGTGCCAGAACTGGTTTTTCTTGGTAAACATTTGTAACCCCTGTCCACATATCCATTTCATTTTTCCATTGATCATGAAGTTCACCTTCATTGAACTTTGATGGGAAAGCATATACTTTCAGCCAATTCTCACCAAGATAATCTTAATTACAATCTTTTGTCTGAAATAATTCTCAGTTGCTAATCTCCATCTTTAGGCAACATCCTCTGTTATCACTTTTAATAGGTTCTAACTAGACTAGTCAAACAGAAACTAAGCTGACTATCCCCCCCAACCTCCCCCCAACACCAATGCAGTGTAAGCAACAATGAGAAAGTTAAGAAAATATGATAAGAATACATAAATCAGAGTTTCAACATAAAGGAAAGGAATTCTTAATTTTCCCAAGAAGCCTGACATGGTAACTCCAATATCTTGCCTATGAGTGCAATTATCTTATTTCTATGCACATGTCTCTTGGTAAAGCTCAAATTCACATTATTTATCCATCACTTCCAATTCTCCCCTCCTTTTCCAAGTTGTGAGATAGTGCAAATTCCTGAGTTGTAACTCAAAATGGGTGTCCCGTGACTGCAACTCGATAAATACTTGTCTCAGTCATCATGCTACAGTTTCTTCACAACAGCATGCCCCCAGTGCTCCATGGCCACCATCCTATTTGACCTTTCATTCACACAAGTCAGCTTCAGCAAAGACCAGCCCAGGCTGCTCTCAGATCAACTCTCAGATCCCTTCAACCCTTCAACACTTCATTTTGCATATGAAGGGCAACTAAGACTTGCATTCTTCTGTTTGTCATTTTACATGCATGAACATATATGCATCTCATGCATCTGTAAGAATTCATTTTTAGCTCAGTCACTCATGATTACTTGAAAGCTGCTGGTCTCTGCATACTTCAAATTGGCACACACTTGCAGACTACAACAGTGACCTACAAGCTGTCAACCACTGTGTGGGTTACAGTTCTCTCTTAGAAAACAAAGTTTTTACTGCTTGGTTTCAAATTGTCAGTCTCTGTGTGGCTCAGTTTACGACTGGGCCATTGTCAGTCTTGCAGCTCAATTGCAATACATTAGGATGATTGCACAAATGTAAACTGGTGAACTGGGGAGTAATTGGCTCTGGGGCTGGATATGCTCAGTTGGGGCTGTCGTCACAATTCAGTCCAAGGCTGGGCCAAAGTCAAACTTGGGGTTTTGGCCATTAACAGCCAGAGGTCTTTTCAGGAGGCAGTCCATGAAATACTAGGGAAAATGGAAAACTCAAGTCTGGGATGGGCTTCAATGGACTGGCGTCCTCTGGGAGTGAAAGCAGCAAAATAGGGATATCATTGAGCATAGGTGGGGATGGGGACATCTGGAACCAAGAGAGGTTGATGGAGAGGATGTAGGGGAAGGTACTGGGTGAGAGGTTATCAAGGACTCAGGGAGAGCAACACAAAACAGAATATGAAGGATCAGGGTGGTTATCCTGCATCTCAGGTAGAACCTACAATTCTTTACAAGGATACAAAGTTCTAGCCTTGAAATTTTTGATCCAAAGTCTATTGCACAATAATGATACACAACAGTCCAAAAGCATTAGTACAAAACAGAAACTCTGCCTCTAAAGAAGCTTTAATGGACTTGAAATGTTAGCTCTGCTTTCTCTCCACAGATACTGCTAAATCTGCTGGGTTTCTCCAGCAATTTTTGTTTTTGTTTCAGATTTCCATCATCTACAGTTCTTTGTTTACTTTACATATATTTATGATACTTGCCTATATCACTGTGTGAAAAAGCTCAACAATCAACAATCTAGTGAATAAATGGGAACACAGTTTCCAGGAAATTGCTGGATTCGCTCTTTAAATATGAACTGAACATGCAGCAAAATTATCAATGTCACAAGGACCCTGTTATTGTTTGTTTAATTGTTTGTTTGATTTATTGTTTTTTACATGTACCGAAATACAGTGGAAAGGAATTGTTTTGCTTGCTACACAAACATGTCATACCGTACAAAATGCATTAGGGTAGCAGAACAGAGTGCAGAATACAGTGTTACAGCCGCAGGGAAAGTGCAGAGAGAGAGATCAGAATTTGAGAGGTCCATTCAAAAGGCTGATAACAGCGGGGAAGAAGCTTTTGTTGAATCTGTTCATATCAGTATTCAAACTTTTATATCTACTGCTTGAAGGAAGAGGGTGAAAGAGATTATAACTCAAATTATGTTGGTTGCATTTCCAAGGCAGTGGGAAGTATAGATGGAGTCAGTGGATGGCAGGCTGGTTTGTGTAATGGACTGGGCTGTGTTCACAACTCTCTGCAGTGCCTTCTTTTGCTAAGTCCTTCTGGAAAATATCTTACTTCAGGGTGAATTTTTTGGTGGCTATCCATGGGGACAAATAGCTCTATACTATGCATCAGACCTTCATCTGTTGTAATCTGTACTTCATATTTGTTAATTGGCATTACTCTCCATTATATATTGTAATTCAGTAAATGTATGATCAGTACCAATTGACCTTGAGCAATTCACCCTAAATGTCTGAATATCATACTATAAAATTAACATTTTTACATCAAGATCTAAAACTTACCCGGCTGTTTCCAGTGTTTCTGCCCTTTCATGTTGTAATATACTATGTCCTCAAATTAAGATCTATTTTTAATGGTCTTAGTTAAGATTTTTGCTTTAATTTGTTCAAGTTATAATGCTGTTTTCACACTAAAGATTGAATCCCACTTCTGAACAGCCCTAAAATGTAATTAACAATTTTTTTAAGGATGCTACAGGTAGAGCAGGAAAACTGTAGCAATTAAACAATGTTTTATTGATTGAGGAATGCGTCAATTTCTCAGTTATGTTTATCCTGTTGAAAGCAAATGGCATTCAGTTAAAAGAAAACATAGCTATGTTTTATGGTATTCCCAAAGAGATACTAATAGGAAACTTTATGATTCCCATTGATCGTTTTCTGTGCGGAGGTTCTGCAGAATTTGAGCAAAGCGTGATAGCTGAAACCAAAAAAAAAAGAAAGAAAAATTTAAGATTGGTAGACAGGGTTCAGAGGCTGCTAAATATACAGGATATAGTATCAAGCAAAGTGAGTCATCTTTGGATCACCATTTCTCTTTAGAACATGTCAATTATATCTCAATAAGTACAACTGTGTCCTCAAAGAAAGAAGATCCTACATCCAAGGTAGAAACAGATTAGTTAAGAAATTTGTTTTATCAGTTACACTGGACCCAAAGCCCACTATTACTTATTGGAACTGAGTTGGATACCAAAACATGCTGTGATCAAAGACATTCTGTGAGCTAATAAAACACTGAAGAAATTTAAATTTGGAGAATTGTGCGCTCAAGTTTCCAACTGTATTTTACATTAGGTGATCCAGGAAATATGATGTTAATCATCTTAAGTGATGTTTAAAGTGCAAATCTTTCAGATAGAAATTTAGTACAGCATGGCTTATCATATTCTTGATGGAAAAGAATAATAAATGTTAGTCTTTAACCAGGCAAGAAAATAAAAAGGTGCAAGTAAAAGCACCTTAGATGTTGAAATACTGACACCAGTGGAAACAATAGATATTGAGTATATTTGTCTAAATTCTGACTGAAATCCAAATCAAGGGCATTCTGATTTTAAAAAAATACAATGTTATGAAGATAATCCATCTGCTTGGGACAGTGTTCATTTATAAAGAATTTCGTAGAGAAAATGTTCAGAATTTATATTGTTATGTGAAGAAAATGCTGGAAAGAAAAACAACTTCTAAAATAAAACTGCTGAATGTAATTATAACATTTAAAAAAGTATCTGGACTGGTACATGAATAGGAAGGGGTTAGAGGGATATGGGACAAATGCTGGCAACTAGGACTAGATTAGTTTAGGATATCTGGTCAGCGTGGGTGAGTTGGACTGAAGGGTCTGTTTCTGTGTTGTATAATGCTATGACTCTATAAGCCCCCAGTTGTCAGATTGTTTTCCAAAAGGAAATGTTTTCCCTAATAATTGAGTGCAGGTTGGCATGCCAGGAACAACACCAGGCATACCTAAAAGTGAGGTGTCAACCTGGTGAAGCCACAATACAGGACTACTTACTGCCAAACAGTACAAGAGGCAAGTGGTGGACAGAACAAAGAGATTCCATAACCAATGCATCGGACCTAAATTCTGCAGTCCCATTACATCCATTTGTCAATAGTAGTGAACAATTAAACTGCTCATTGAAGGAGGAATGTCCATAAGTATCTCCACTCTCAGTGACGAAGACTCGCAGAACAATAGTGTAAAAGAGAATATTTCCAATAATCTTCAACTTGAAGCTCTAAGTGCATGATCAATCTTGGCCTCCTCTGCTGGTCTACAGCATCATGGATGCCCATTTTCAGCTAACTTGCTTCACTCCGTTTGCTATCAGAAAAATGGATGAAGACACCAGATAGTGCAAAGGCTGTTGGTACTGACTCTATTTCAGCAATAGTAATGAAAGATGCAGAATTTGTTGCACGGTTCTGGTATAATTATGACACTGGCATCTACCTGGCATTGAGAAAAATCACTCAATTATGCTTTGTACACACAGAACAGGACAAATCCAATCCACCAACTGTCATCATGTAAGCCTACTTTCAGTCATAAACGAAGTACAAAGAGTCATCAACAATGATATCAGGCGGCTCTTGCTTGGCAATAGTTTGCCTACTGACTCTCAATTTGGATTCTGCCGGGACCACTCAGCACCTGACCTCATTAGAGCCTTGCTTCAAACGAATTAAAGAACTGAACTCTGGATTGAGGAGAGAATGATTACCCTCAGTATCTATATCTCATTTGACTGACTGTGGCATCAAGGAGACCAAGCAAAACTAGACTCAATGGGAATCAGTGACTGATTGCTCTGTTGGCTTGGGTCATACTGAGCACAAAGGAAGACGCCTGTGGTTGTTGGAGGTCAGACACCTCAGCTGGAGTATATCTCTGCAGGAGTTCCTCAGGGTAGTGCCTTAGGTCCAACCGCTTTAAGCTGTTGCATCAATTACTTTCCCTCCAATATAAGACCAGAGGTGGGAATGTTCACTGATTATCATGCAATGTTCAGCACCATTTGTGACTTCTTAGATACTGAAGCAGTTCATGTCCAAAGTTGCAAGACATGCACAGTATTCAGGCTTGGGTTGACAAGTGACAAGAAATATTCCTGCTGCACAAGTGCCAAGCAATGACCATCTCTAACAAGACAGAATCTAATCATCACCCATTGAATATCAGCTATCAACCATTAATTGACCAGAACTGAACTGGAATAGCCATATTAACATAGTGGCTACAACAGCAAGTCAAATGCTACGGTGAGTAACTCAGTTCCGGAATCTCAGAGTCTGTCCAGCATCTACAAAGTGTGGTAGAATACTCTCTACTTGCCTGGATGGGTGCAGCTACAACCATTCTCAAGAGGTTTGACACCATCCAGGACAAAGCAGCCTGCTTGCTTGGCATCATACTCACAGTAGTTACTTTATCCGCTCCCAACAGATAGTAGCAATGATATGTATCATCTCCAAGAAACACTTGAAAAAATCATCAAGGATCTTTAGAAAGCACATTTCAAACCCACAGCCACTACTATCTAGAAAAACAAGTGCAACATATACAAGGGAACACCAACAAATTCCAGTTCTTCTCCAAGACTCTCATCTTCTTAACTTGAAAATGTATCACCACCCCTTTATTATAACTGAGTCAAAATCCTGGAACTACCTCCCTAATATCACTGTGGGTGTATCTATACCAGTATTCGAGAAAGCGGCTCACCACCTTCTCCATGACAATTGGAATGAGCAACATAGGATAAGCCAGCTCAGAAAGTCCACATCTCCAGAATGATTTTTTTTTTAAAATCGCAGATGGCCAATGGTTCTGGGTTTGGGGTAAGTGCCGGGAACAATTGTGAATTTCCACAAATGTTTCTGTTGGTGAGACCAGAAACCCAGAAACTAGTTAAATGTTGTTAATAAATTAGTGAAATGCATTTCAAAGCAGAGCCATCGAGCAATTTCCACAAAGCTATTGGCATCCTGGTGCACATTGGATGTCAGATTCGGATGTTCATGTTGCCCTGTGAATCTTCATGAGCCTGAAGTTGCCATAGCTTTTGCCCTTGAATAATTATGTCCACTACTGGCTTCTTTGTGACTTGAACTGTATATTGTGAGTCTATGGCTTGGAAGAAATTAGTTCCTGAGGAATGTTTCAAGAGATGAACTGATACACTTTGATTCTCATGATTGGCATGACCAATTCTGATTCATGCTATTTCCTATGCAAATTTAATTCCCTCTTGGCCACAGGGAATGTGGCAGCAGACTGGAGGATGGCTAATGTGGTTCCACTTTTTAAGAGGGGTGGTAGAAATGAATCAGGAATTACAGACTGGCGAGTGTCATGCCAGTGGTAGGGAAACTATTGAGAAAATTCTAAAGGAATGAATTAATACCCACTTGGAAAGGCATGGGTTACTCAGGGATAGTCAGCATGTCTTTGTCAGAGGGAGGTCATGCCAAACAAATTAGTTAGAAATTTTTTGAAAATACAATCAAGTGTGTGGATGAGAGAACTTCAGCTCATGTAGTTTGTGTAGATTTTAGCAAAGCGTTTGACAAAATCCTACAATGGAGATTTATTGAGAAGGTTAAAACACATGGAATTCAGGGAAACTTGGCAAAATAGATGAGAAATGTCTTAGTAATAGGACATAAAAGTCGTGGTGGAAGTCTGTGAGAGTGACAGGAGGCTGGTGTCCTGTAGTGTGCCACAGGGATACCTTATTGTTCATTCTATACATAAATAATGCAGATGGAGTTCAATTTAGATAAATGCAAGGTAATGCATTTTGGTAGGGCAAATCGGTACAGGAGTTATCCACCTAATGGTAAGGTCCTAAGGAGTGTTGCCAAACAAAGAGACCTTGAGGTGCATGTTCATAGTTCCTTGAAAGTGGGGTCGCAGGTAGACAGGATAGTGAAGAAAGCATTTGGTGCGCTCGCCTTTATTGGTCAGTGCATTGAGTATTTGTAGGTCATGTTGCTGTACTGGACATTGGTTCTGGAATACTTTTGGAATACTACATTCAGTTCTGGTCTCCCTGCCATAGGAAAGATGTTGTGAAACTTGAAAAGGTTCAAAACAGATTTACTGGGGCTATTTTCCCTAGAATGTCAGAGGCTGAGGGGTGTTCTTATGGAAGTCCATAAAATCATGAGGGACATAGAAGGAGTGAATAGCCAAGGTCTTTTCCCCAGGGTAGGGGAGTCCAAAACTAGAGGGCATAGGTTAAAGGTGAGAAGGAGAAGATTTAAAAAGGACTTAAAGGGCAACCCTTTTCACGCATATGGTGGTGCGTGATTGGAATAATCTGCCAGAGGAGGTGGTGGAGGCTGGTATAATTACTATACTTAAAAAGCATCTGGTTGGATATATGAATAGGAAGGGTTTAGAGGGATAAGGGCCAAATGCTGGCAAATTGAATTTGGCTAATTTATGATATCTGGTCGGCATGGATGAGTTGGACCGAAGGGTCCGTTTCCATGTTGTACTTTCTAAGACTTTGAAAATGTGAGGAGAATATTTAGCAAATTTGCAGATGAGTGGTGGAGTGGTGGAGTGGTTAATTGTGAGGAAGATAGTTGTAGGTTACAGGAAAATATATATGGGTTGGTGAGGTGGACAGACCAGTGTCAGGTGGAATTTAGCCCTGATACGTGTGAGGTGATGCACTTTGGGAGAAGAAACAAAGTGAGGGAGTACTTAATGAACGACAGGACACTGGTTAGTTGAGAGGAATAGAGGGATGTTAGGGTAATTATTCACAGATCCCAGAAGTCAGCAGAGTATGTGAATAGGATAGTTAAGAAGTCAAATGGGACACTTATTTTCTTTAGTCATGGCATACAGCATAAGACCTAAATGAAAATGTTGATGTTGTACAGAACATTGTTCAGGCCACAGCTGGAGTACTGCGTGCAGTGCTGGTCACGTCACTACAGGAAGGATGTGATTGCTATCGACAGGTATAGAGGAGGTTCACCAGGATATTGCCTGGGATGGAGAAATTGAGCTATAATGAGAGACTAGGTGGGATTGGATTGTCTTCTCCAGAACAGAGAAGACTGAGGGGAAACATGATTGAGGTGTATAAATTATGAGGGGTATGGACAGGGTGAATAGAGAGTAGCTGTTCCCCTTGGTTGAAAGGTCAATCACGAGAGGGCACAGTTTTAGGGTAAAGGACAGGACATTCAGAGGGGGTTTGGGAAAAAAGACTTTTTCACTCAACGGGTGGTGGGAATCTGGAATGCATTGCCTGGGAATGCAGTAGAGGCTGGAAAACTTACAACTTTTAAAAAACATTTTGGTGAGCACTTCAAGTATCATAACATTCAAGGAAATGGGACAGGAAATTGGGATTAGCGCACCATTAGTGGTAGTTGTGTTGGTGCAGACTTGATGGGATGAAGGTCTTTTTCTGCACTGTCTGAATCAATGGCTATATGAATTCATTTTGCCTTACTAAAATGGCATTATATTTCACGCAGATATCTAATGTAACCATGTAGTAAATATGTTTGGGTGTACTTCTAATGGTATCTTTCAATTTTAAAATCTTTTAAGGTGTTTCCTTTATTCCATGATGCTATTAAAAAGATGCCAAATTTATAAAATATTGTCTTATTGGCAGACAGGAAAACTAGTTTAGGATCGGTGTGAGGTAATCTACCAAGTCCATTCTGCTATTCTGTTAGATCATGGCCTATTTATACCTCACCTTCATCAACACTTCTGTGTTTTGTATCCCTTGATGCCCTTCTCTAAGAAACAATTATTGATCTTAGTCTTGAAAATTTCAGCTATTAAACCTTTTTGGGGAGAGGATTCCACATTTCCATTTAGGTTTGTAATAAACATCAACAATTGATAAAATGACACTTACTCAAGTGTTTTAGATGTTTCCGTAAAATACAGGATCAATGGTGAAATGTGTTCACAAGTCAATCTCTATGTTAGAGGAGATAGACCTGAGATCAATCCCACACTGGATCTTAGGTCATATTTGTAGGTATCAGCTGGGTGTCTCCAGTCAGTTTGCTATTGAAGATCATATCACATTTTGGGCTCTTGCAAAGTTGATCAGAAAAGCACAGGATTGGATAAGACTGGAAGAGCTTGGTTAGAGGGGTCGGGGTGTGACCAGGAGAGAATGGAAGAGGAGGTCAATCAGGATGGAGGGTCAGTCAGTGATCAGCAGTAATTGAGGATGGGGCATGAACAACATCTTGTATTTTTAATATGGAGTCTAAAGGAGTACTCTTGGAGAACCATATGCAAGTAGGTAAGTAGTAAATTCATACTTTAGAAATAGTAAAAACTGCAGATGCTGAAGTTAGAGACAATACAGTGTGGAGCTGGATGAACACAGCAGGTCAGGCAGCATCAGAGGAGCAGGAAAGTTGTCTTTACAGGTCAGAATCCTTCTTCAGAAAAGGGCCCCAACCTGTAACATCAACTTTCCTGCTTGTTTGATGCTGCCTGGCCTGCCATGTTCCTCCAGCTCCACACTGTATTGTCAAATTCATACCTTACTTGTCTTGACCTGTACATTATTCCTTAAGATCCCTGTGTGTGTGTGGTATATAGATTTGCTGAGCTGCATTTGGGGAAGATATTGTGCACATTGCAATTTAGTTATATTGGAACCAATAGTTTATGTGGTGTTAACAACATTCTCAACAATGTACGTCTCAGTGGAGTTTCAGTAGTTATTCAATCTATGGAAGAAATATTACAGCTCAGAGAATTCTGGCCTTCAAGATTAGTGTAGGTCCTTTCAGGGTTAAGCTGCTTCAGGAACAGTGAAAGAAAATGTGAGCCTTGTAGCCGGAAATACAATGTTAAAGATGTGAAGGACATAATTTCTTCAATTTGAGCTTCTCTGAAAGATGTTAGATTGTTTCCTTGTCAAGGTTACATCAGATAATCCTCTCTATAGATATGTGGACCTTGACAGTTTCTAAATCAGATTTTCTTTTCATTCTTTTGACAGAAGAAGAAAAGCATTTATGAAACCAATTATGAACCAATAAATATGAATATATTTGAGAGATGATTTCAAAGAGGAGATCGAGTTTGCAAAACTTGTGTAATTCACAAATGTTAAAAATTGTCTGCATCATGGGAAAAGTGTGAAAGTTGTATCAAGGCTATCTCAGCTGTACAATGTATCAAGGCTGTATGTTTTATCAAAGCATTACATTACTTCAGCTGGCCTCACTCTGAAGTAATTAAAAATCATTAAAAGAGTCAAAGGAGTGTGAAGATCATTAAATAAATGGTGACAAGCTATGGAAAGCATTGCCCAAAGAAAAGAAAACCAGGAAAATGGATGGAATGGAAGAAAAGAGCTGCAGAAGAGAAAGAAGCAGGTACAACTATTCTCATCCAGAATGAGAAAGGGTTTTAAGAACTTTAGTCTAGCGATGTAACAATCATTCTCAGTTATGTATCTGTAGTTAGAATCTATTTATTTGTGATAGTACTAATGTTTGTAAGTACAGAAACCTGGTTATATTGAGTTTCAAAAGACGGATAATTGGCAAATTTTGTTAATTTGATAAGACCTTTAATTTTCATGATGACTGTGAAAATAGCTGGGCTTCATTTCCAATGTGCTATCCAGTGAAGTATGATATTACTACTGGTACATTTTCTCCTTATTGATTCAGGCACAGAACAGGTGATTCTGGAGTTACTATTACTGCTGTGCTGAAATTAGCAAACGCAGGTGGGCTGTAGCAGGGGTGGCGTGGTGGCTCAGTGGTTGGCATGGCTGCCACACAGCACCAGGGACACAGGTTTGGTTCCACCTGATCGTCTGTGTGGAGTATGCACATTTGATTTGAATTGATTTATTGTTGTCACATGCACCTGTGTACAGTGAAAAGTTTTGTTTTGCACGCAGTACAGGCAGATTATAACATACAAGAATGTACATGCCATAGGGTGAACAGAGTGAGGCATACAAAGTTGCTGATGGCGCATGAAATGTACAAAAGCAAGATTAGCATTAGGTTTGAAACTGGAGAGATCCATTCAGCAGACTAATAACAGCAAGAAAGAAGCTGTTCTTGAACCTGTTGGTACATATGTTTAAGCATATTCTCTCTGCGATTGTGTGGGTTTCTTCTGGGCGCTCCAGTTTCCTCTCACAGCCCAAAGATGTGCAAGTAGATTGGCCATGCTGTCCAGTGATACCCAGGCTAGGTGGGTTAGCCATGGGAAATGTCGTGTTGCAGGGATAGGGTGGGTGTGGGTGGGTCTTGATGAAATGTTCTTTGGAGGATTGGTGTGGACTCGATGGGCTGAATGGCCTGCTTTCACACTGTTGGATTCTTTGATTCTACCTAAGATATACTAGGTCAGGAATCGAACCTGGGAACTTCCTGAGTGTGGGACAACCATTTAGCACGTTGTTAGAAATACTCACTGTTAAAGATGAGCAGTGTTACTGGAGTCATGAACAAGAAGCAGCTCTCAATTGAATCAAACATATTGCCACAACAGGTCAACATGCTCCAAAAACCATCTAGCCAGCAGGGACATTCTGTTCAGCTCCCACTCACCATGGGAACCGACATTCCAAAGAGAAGGAACATCACCACAAGAATGAGCAGATACCAAGAAAAGAATCTTGACATTTTGGGGTTCACCAATAGCAAGAAATTGAGCCTGAATTAAATGTAGAGTCACCATAATCTTACTAAACAATAGGATCACCCTCTCACCATCAACACACCTCAGGCAAGGGGAGAAGTTGAGAAAGAGAGTCCATCATGGTCACCTCAGATAGAGCAGGAATTGAACCCACACTGTTAGCCTAGTTCTGCATAGCAAATCAGCCATCCAGCCACCTGAGCTAACTGACTTCAAACAGAAGCTCATGGCTTGAAGAGTGGCCATTTATAAACAACAAGTGTTCAAAGGAGATGAAAATGGCTGTGACCACACCTGGAATGGGCGGGGTAAGTGTTTCATTCTGTGAAGGAGGGTCTTTAATTTTGAGCGATGTGAGGCCCTTCAAAGGGAAACAGCTTTCCACAGACACCCCTACATACTAAGGCTGAAGTTTGCTGGGAGTATTACATGCTGTGTGAACCTTAGTCAGTAACTTACAACGCCAATTCCAAATCCTTGCCTCAAGCACACTTGATCATGTCATGCAATATTATGAATCAATCCCACTAACTGCTGTGAAGCATTTCTCCTGCATTGCAGCTTGCAAAGATTGACTTCAGTTGCCAAAATAGCAATCACCTGCTTTTTTCCCATTCCCTGCACATGTCACAGGGTCCGCTCATTCCACAGTTTGGATCATCCAACTTTGAATCTCCACAGTGCCATTCAGTGCATCGAGTCAACGCTGGCTCTCTAAAAGCATCCCATTCCTCCTGCCCCACCCCTGTCATAACCTTCCATTTTCCAAGTCTAATCTACCTAACCTGTACATCAGCAGACACCATGGGCAATTTTACACAGCCAATCCACCTAAACGGCACTGTGGGTGGAAACCCGCACTGACACAGAAATAATGTGCAAGCAGTTCCCCAAGGGTGGTATTGAACCCTAGTCCCGGCTGCTGCTGTGAGGCACTAACATTAAACACTGAGCCACCATGCCACGCAATAATTTGCATTTCCCATCGTATACAGAAGCAAGGTTAGAGTGAGAAAATATCCTTTTCACTCAGCGAGCATTCAGGATATGGAATAAACTGCTCGAAAGTGTGGTGGAGATGGATTAAATTGAGGTATGCAAGAGATCATTGGATGAGTATTTGGATAGAAACAATGTGTAAGGTTTTGGGCAAAAAAGAGGAGTTTGGCACAAAGTATTGATGCTCATTTGCTGAGCAAGTGCAGGCATGATGAGCCTATTTCTGTGGCATAATTATTCTGTGATTCTGTGTCTTGCTAAGGATGGTTCAACTCTGTACCTTCAGTGTTGTAGCTGGAAAGAAATTCATACACTCATCTGATGAAGAAAAGTGAAAATATATTTATATGTTGCTCCAATCCGGCATTAGCCTTTATATATTTACATCAACATCACTCATTCCACCTACGTGCCTCAGATGGTTTTCTTTTTTATCCGTGCAATATATCTTAGTGCAATTTCAACTTCCATGTTCTATGACTGCATGACTCTATAAAATCTGGGTTCTGGAACTGAGATGGAGTGAGCACTGTGGATCTTGTTGGCTTTGGTGTTTTGGTCAGGTGACCCTGAAGGGATTTGTATCTATATGTGCTGCATATCACCCACAGAAGGCTTGTGTTCTCCTCTTGGCTTGAACTGTGACAAGGACTGAAGGTGACAGTCAGCGTGAGGTTTTAATTCCTCCATTTCTATTACTTTTTCTTGTAGTTTGATGGGAGGGCCCATCATTCAGAGTGACAGGTGAAAAGGCTCCATTAAAACCATAGTAACAATATGCTTCTATATATACCTGGGCCAGGCAAGCTGTGAAGACAGAAAGATAAAAGGACAAGAGTGAGGCAGGGAGAAGCAAATGTATTAATGCCTCAGGCGCTCCCTGTGGTCCATATGACAAATACATTTTACCACATTTAAGTGTGTTTGTGTTCTCGGTGTAAATCCGTTCCCCAGGTACGCAGCTTGTAATTGAAAATTTCACACTGAGAATTCATCCAGTACGTGTTGACAGCTCCTGGCCTCAGAGAAGCAACTGGAGGATTTTCCTTGTTGAAGCTACATAGCAGAGGTGAATAAAAATAACTGAAACCAGAATGAAACAGGCGCAAACAAAAGGAGAGGTTGAAAAGCAAACAGCAAGATTTAATTATTGTGTAAAACAACTAATTAAGAAAACACTGTTTACACAAATTGATCTAAATTCAACAAAAAATACAGGGTCATTCCTTTCTGTGCTCCAGAGATAAAGTTACATTCCATAGCTTATGCCACCTATACTTTTAACAGGATATTCCATCAAACTGGTCACTAGTGAGGGATGATAAATGAAGAACTGTTGTGCAGATATTGGACCAGCTTCGGACTGTGATGAGCAGTGACGAATCTATTAATAATATTGCACTTACAGTTCTGGTACATAAATGTCAAATAAAAATCAAACTATTATTAAAGTTTGTGACAGCTCTGTTAATAGAAAGTAAAAGGGAAGGCATTTTAATCTTTGAAATGATTGATTGTTAGAGATAGCAGCAATGAATTTAACACTTAAGAGATCACAAAAATATCTTTCAGTGCAGAGTGCAGCTTAGTTTGATTTCTGACCCTAGGAAATCAAAACACTTAAAACAAAATACCTGCAAGGACTATGAGTCACACCTCTAAAAATCAACACAATTCAAATCAGAAATAATGCAGATTATAAAGCACTGAAATGTTTATTAAACAGTTTTAAATTTTGCAATTCATCTATATTTTGGATGGAAGTCACCCACTCAGTGGCTTAAGCTGCTAGCCATATTTTATTTTATATAGATTGCTAAATCCAATAAACCAAATGAATAAATTGGTCAATTAAAATCTTTGTCAGAAAGTGTCTGCTCTATTAGTCAAAGTACATTCAGTGTAATCATAATTGATGATCTATTAATCTGTGAAAAGTTCAGCTTCAAAGGATTTATAAATATTAAAAGAGTCACCAGCACTGCTCTGTGGAAGTAGCTGGAAGCTGCGTAAACATCCCATTCTCTGGTCAGAACCAATGCTACTATTCGACGTTCAGAAAGCCATGACAAGACTCTGATTCTTGTTTCCATGTCAATGCAATCTCCATAAGAAACCTAATTGATTTAAAGATCATTTCACAAAGCTTGGTCTTTCTTTCCACTTATTAACGGTAATGATTAAATATTACCATTAAATGTTTGTGTCACCTATGTTGTTGGGGGGGATTCTGAGGGGCAGGATTTACATGCATTTGGAAAGGCAAAGACTGATTGGGGATAGTCAACATGGCTTTGCGTGTGGGAAATAGTGCGTCACTGACTTGATTGAGCTTTTTGAAGAAGTTACAAAGAAGATTGATAAAGGCAGAGCAGTAGACATTGGCTATATGGACTTTAACAAAGCGTTCAACAAGGTTCCACATGGTAGACTGGTTAGAAAGATTAGATTCAATGAAATCAGGGGGAGCTAACCAATTGGATACAAAATTGACTTGAAGGTATGAGACAGACAGTAGTGGTAGAGGGTTGCTTTTCGGACTGGAGGCCTGTGACCAGCGATGTGCTGCAAGGATTGGTGCTGGGTCCATTGCTTTTCATTATTCGTAAAAATGATTTCGACGTGAATATAGGAGGTATGGTTTGTAAGTTTGCAGATGACACCAAAATTGGTGGTGTAGTGGACCATGAAGGGGATTATTGCAGAGTATAGTGGGACCTTGATCAGGTGGGCCAATGGGCTGATGGGCCAACGAACAGCAGATAGGGTTTAACTTAGATAAGTGTGAGGCGTTCCATTTTGGTAAGGCAAACTAGGGCAGGACTTATAAGTTTAAAGGTGAGGTTCTTCGGAGGTGTTTTCAAACAAAAAGTGCTAGGAATGCAGACGCACAATTACTTGAAAGTGGAATTGCAGGTAGGCAAGGTAGAGAAGGTGATGATTAATATGTTGCCTTTATTGGTCAATGCATTAAGTATAGGAGCTGAGATGTCATGCTGCAGCTGTAAGGGACATTGGTTAGGCCACTTTTGGAATACTGCATGCAATTCTGGACTCACTGTTATAGGAAAGATGTTGTTAAACTTGAAAAGGTTCAGAAAAGATTTACAAGGATGTTGCAGGGATTGGAGGGTTTGAGCTATAGGAAGGGGCCGAATAGGCTGGGCTATTTTTCTTGGCGCAGCAGAAGCTGAGGAATGACCTGATGGAGGTTTTTAATATTTTGAGGAGCATGGATAGGGTAAATAGCCAAGGTCTTTTCCCCAGGGTAGAGAATTCCAAAACTATAGGGCATAGGTGTAAAATGAGAGGAGAAAGATTTAAAATGAACCTGAGGGGCAACCTTTCCATGCAAAGGGTGGTGCATATATGGAGCAAACAGCCAGAGGAAGTGGTGGAGGCAGGTAGAGTTACAATATTTTACAAGCATCTGGATGGGAATATGAATAGGAAAGATTTAGAGGATTATTGGCAGGAAAGCCTTGCACCATCAAGGATGTAAATGTTGAGAGTGTAACATTATACGATAAGGGTTAAAATTCTGTGCTCAAAATGATGTGGAGGATTTATTGGTGCTTTCAAGACTGAATTCAATAGATTCCTTTTAGGTGAGAGTGTCAAGAGAAAGGGATGAAAGGCAGTTTGATGGGATTCAGGAATATCAACCATGATCGAACTGAATAGTAGAATAGGTACATGGTGTTGAATAATCTGTGCATTCTCCTGTATTCTCATAAAATTATTACTCAGCAAATTTAGCTTGTCCTGCTATTTGGGTCTGTACTTACAATATTATTACATTGATGTTGCAACACTGAAACAAGTCTTTTGACCCAGTTGCTCTGTGTTAGTGATTATGCTCCACAGCATGTGAGCCACCTCCCTCACAACTTCAACTGGCCCTATCAGCATATCATTCCATTCCTTTCCCATTTGGGTATTTGTCAGATTTTTTAAAAAATACATCTGTATGCCACAATTGCTCCATGTGGTAGCACCTTTGAACCACTTATTGGTAAGTAACTTTTGCCTAAATTCTTGACTGCATTTAATCACAACTGCTTTGTATGTATGACCTATAACTTTGTACTTCCTTCACTAGAGGTAACATCTTTTATACATCTCTCCCAGCAAATCCCTTTGTCATTTTAAAGATTTAGTTTGTCAGCCATTTCATTTTTTTTTATCAATACCAAGCGGTCTTCTCTCTCTATAATGGAATACAAATTGCAAGGTAAAGTTTCACAAAGTTTCCTACAATTGTTTCACTTTTAACAGTGCAGCTACAAAACACACACTACCAACTTACCAAGCTTATAACAACACCCTGCAAGCATACAACTTCTATCACCAGAAAGACAAGGATGGCAGTTGCATGGGAACACCACAACCTACAGGTTCCCCTCCAAATTACTTACCATCCTGATTTGGAATTATATGACTGTTCCTTCACTGTTGCAGAGTTAAGACCCTGAAACTCCACTCCTGACAGGACAGTGGGTATACCCATCTACTTTGGGCTGTGACAATTTGGGAACTTTGCTGACCACAGCCTACTCCAGGGCAATCAGAGATGAGTGATAAATGGTGGCCTAGCCAATGTTGTCTACAATCCATGAACAATTAAAACAAAATTGAGAAAGAAATCTCAGCATTCCTGATGTGAAAATCAGCTGCTACTCAATTGGTATGAAAAATGACTGCATAGTCTGCACTGAATCTTGCAATCCAGGCATATACATGAAGAACCGTCATAAAAAAAGAGTTGAACTAGATAGCTCAGCCTCAAAATCTCAGAATCTTTAGGAGAAATCTGGCATAAGGGGAGAAAGCTGAAAAAGAAGAAGACTGGGGGCTAAAGCTGGCTTTAATACTGAAAACACTGCATGAACAACCTTCTACTCATAGAATTGCAAAATCGCTGAGATATCAGCTCAAGGAATGTTTCACAGCACATCGCAGGAATGAAAGGGATACATGTGGGATTAGGACAGACGTAGTGAAGGTATCGCATAGAGGACAGTGGATATTGTCATAATTGAACAAATTTACCCAGGAGGAGTTCAAGCCCATTTCTTAAAAGCAGCCTGATGCAGTGTTTACTTATATGGATGCTGGAAAGCTAAATGGTTGTCTTTTGAAATTGCTATTACTTGATGCCATTTTAATAGATTGTTATTGCTTGATTATCATAACTGGTTATTTCACGTTGAGTTACAAAATTAGCCATAATGCATTCCATTTTCTAATCTGGTTCATTGTTGCATGAGTCTCATCATACTGGAGTAAAACCGCTGTAGGTGAATAATGCACTACTTAAAACTATTAATCTACCACATTATTCAATTTTATTGATGTGGATGAGGTATTAAAGAGGTTATCCTGTGCAACAGTAAATGCAGTGATCTAGAAACAGACAGGAAAGAGCAGCTTGACAATGAATCCTTCCAAAACATTGGTGTAGTTTTGACACACAAAACAAAACCTGGGAAAGCCATAGAGTTGGCTGTGATACATTGGACAATATCAGTGTAAAAATGTTCAAAGGTTACTGGGGACAAAATTACAGGAATGTTAATTGGGAACCCAGTATCAAAATGTCAAGCAAGTTAATCCCGAACATTTGGAGTGCAAACAAGCAAACAAGCAAACAAGAAAGAGATAACATTGACTAAAGGCATCAAATGGAAATCTAATGCTAAACTTGGAAGTGAGGTAGTTATTTTTCTTTATTATAAATTTGAACTTTTGGAGAAAGGATGTAGTTTGCAATGTTTGAAATGACAAAAAATCTTCGGCGCAGCATGCAGTAAAATGCATTTGGGGTGAAATTGACGATTGACAGTAGCACAGAGTGTGCATTAGTAGAATCATTCCATATCCTGCCCACTTTTGGAAAATTATATCATGTGAAGTGTTAAACAAGTGTTATTTCACCATTTCTTAATCTACATTAGCCTCAAAGATCAGCTTCATTTCCAATGTGTAGTATTCCCCGATACTCTTCATTCCATTGTTCACAGCCATGTCTTTAATTGTCTCAGCTATAGGTCCTTTTATTACTTTCCTAAACCTGCCTGCCTCTCT
Organism: Ginglymostoma cirratum; assembly: GCA_024137785.1. Lineage (NCBI taxonomy): Eukaryota > Metazoa > Chordata > Chondrichthyes > Orectolobiformes > Ginglymostomatidae > Ginglymostoma > Ginglymostoma cirratum. The sequence continues at coordinate 18,912,767 of JAHRHZ010000029.1, forward strand.
ACCTTTCTCTCCTTCTTCATGAAGCTTATCAAAAATAAACCTCCTTGACTATGCTTTTGGTCATTTATCCTGACAGCTATTTCTGTAGTTCATTGTTAAACATAGTTTGCTAATGTTCCTGTGAAGCAAATAGCTTGGTACTTTGAATTGAGCATTTGCTTGTCTCGACATCTGGGGTACACCAACCTTTCCACGGATAGCTGTTGCAGATATAAATATCTGGCAAGATAACATTCACTTTATTTTGAGCTAAGATTTAATGACAAGGAAGAGAAATCTCTTGATTGTCAGATTCTTACCACTAATAATAAGAATTACAGTAAGCTATGAAAAGAAAATGTATACCCAATATGCCCTTGTTACAGGAAGGATATTATTAAGCTGGAGAGGGTTCGGAAGAAATTTACCAGGATGTTGCTAGGAATGGAGGGTTTGAGTTGTAAGAATAGGCTGAACAGGCTGAGAGCTTTTTCATTGGAGCATAGGAGGTAGAGAGATAAAAGAACAAAGAACAAAGAAAATTACAGCACAGGAACAGGCCCTTCGGCCCTTCAAGCCTGCACCAATCCAGATCCTATATCTAAACATCTCGCCTATTTTCCAAGGATCTGTATCCCTCTGCTCCCTGCCCATTCATGTATCTGTCTAGATACATCTTAAATGACGCTATCGTGCCCACCTCTACCATCTCTGCTGGCAAAGTGTTCCAGGCACCCACCACCCTCTGCGTAAAGAACATTCCACGCATATCTCCCTTAAACTTTTCCCTTCTTATCTTGAAATCTTGACACCTAGTAATTGAGTCCCCCACTCTGAGAAAAAGCTTCTTGCTATCCACCCTGTCTCTACCTCTCATGATTTTGTAGACTTCAATCAGGTCATCCCTCAACCTCCGTCTTTCTAATGTAAATAATCCTAATCTACTCAACCTCTCTTCATAGCTAGCACCCTCCGTACCAGGCAACATCCTGGTGAAACTCCTCTGCACAGTCTCCAAAGAACCCACATCCTTTTGGTAATGTGGTGACCAGAACTGTACGCAGTATTCCAAATGTGGTTGAACCAAAGTCCTATACAACTGTAACATGATCTGCCAACTCTTGTACTCAATGCCCTGTCCGATGAATGAAAGCATGCCGTATGCCTTCTTGACCACTCTTTTGACCTGCGTTGCCACCTTCAGAGTACAATGGACCTGAATATCCAGATCTCTCTGTGTATCAATTTTCCCAGGGCTTTTCCATTTACCGCATAGTTCGCTCTTGAATTGGATCTTCCAAAATGCATCACTTCGCATTTGCCTGGATTGAACTCCATCTGCCATTTCTCTGCCCAACTCTCCAATCTATCTATATTTTGCTGCATTCTCCAACAGTCCCCTTCACTATCTGCTACTCCACTAATCTTAGTGTCATCTGCAAGATGACCTTTTAGAGGTTTATAAAATAATAAGGGGTATAGATAAGGTGAAAGTCAGGTATCTTTTCCCTAGAGTGGGGGGTTTCAAGATGAGGGGGCATATTTTTAAGGTGAGAGGAGAAAGATTTATCAAAGACATGAGGGATCATTTTTCTACACATGTTGGTTCAAGTATGGAATGAACCTTCAGAGGAAGTGATAGATTTGGGTACAGTTACAACGTTTAAAAGATATTTAGACATAAATACATGAATAAGAAATGTTTGGAGGAATATGGGCCAGGAGCAGGCACTGCGACTAGGGATTATGGTTGACAAGGACTGTTTGGACCAAAGGGTTTGTTTCCATGCCGTATGACTCTATGACTTTATGACAATGGGAAAGAAACATTTAACAACTTTCCTTAGTTGTAGAATTGATGAAAAGTTTGAGTGTACATGTAAATATTTCATTTATGAGAGCTGACAAATGGACAAAATGACTCAGTTGTAATGTGCTGACCCTCTACCCAAGAACTGAACAAGAATGTAGAATTTCTATTTAAGTGAGTTTTGAAGGCTCTCAATATTGCAGTAGGAAAGCACAGAACCTAACTGCTTCTCTTAAATAATGTACGTTTCTGAGCCTTCTGCGTTTTCAGGATGGTTTCTTCACATTATTATCTTCTTGAAGAATGAACACATTTATATCAGACACAGCAGTAAAACACAAAAATCAACAACCAAACATTGAAAATTGCTTTGTGTTTATTGGAGAAATCTAGCAGCTGCTATTGAAAAGAATATGATGAACGTGAATAATTCAGTAATGCAGTAGAGCCAGCTGCCTTTCTTCCTAATCTGTAATCTTTATTGTGCTATATGGAATATACTGAGGAGAGCTTTATTTTCTAAATGGTAGCATTGGCCCAGTTCAGTCTGATCTTTGGGAAATGTAGACTTGAATGAGATGCTGCTTATTGTTGTGGCACCAATAATCCACAAGTAATCACCGCTTTTGCAAAGCGAATTTAATCTCTACACCTGACCAACTCACTCTCATAAAATCATACTGCAGTAGTTCACAACTATGAGACCCCATTTCCTATTCAGTAGCAATCGTGGATCCCCTGTCTGAATTTCATGAGAATGCGACATGGAAAGGGAGGAAAAAATTCAAGGACCCCTATTTTTTCGGTAAGAGGTTTGCAATTTGCAAGAAGCCTGCACTTCATCTGGTTGAGACAGATTGCAGACAAACTTACTGCTGCCTCCTCATTCGAATGCATTCAGTTTGTAACCTATCTCTACTGCAGGCTGGTTGCAAACTCAACAAGGGTCCGAGCAGTAGTGTGGCCTGCCTGCGTTTCATCAAATCTGCAAATGAGCGAGGAGATCAGACAGAGGGTATCCCGGTTTCTTTTCTGGTGTCGCACTGGAGGCATTAGTACAGGAAGCACAAAGGAAGAGAAAAAGTATGTTTCATCGGGAGTCAGGAGGCCGTCAAAGCACGACCTGAGAAGGAGCTAAAAGCAGGTCGCAGGAATATCAACTACTGGATCCTTCTTCGAAAACTATGCAACAATGCCACAAAAAGATGAATGATCCCACATTGGGCCTCTTCACAGAATGTGTCCTACTTTTTTTTTAATTTAGAAATATGCTTTGTTCATAAAAATATCTTTATAAACATGAACAGTCACTAAAGCAGTTTGGTTCTGTGCAGTGGGAACAAACAAACATCGGATATTGCCTAATCTAGCAAACAAACCAAATGCATCTCTTACTTGTACAAGAGTATATTTACATATATTTGAGGCACCAGGGTGTCCGATAACTGAATGGACCCCCATTTAACCTTGGCAGAAAGACCTCAGATGGTGGTCTTTCCCCACTGCGCCTTGGCAGCAGCTGCCCCTAGCTTAAGAGTGTCCCTTAGCACATAGTCCTGGGCTATTTGCTGCACCACACACTCTCACACTGCTCAAGGCCCCAACATCAATCAACAGTTAGGAATCTCGCCTAACACTCAAGTCTCCACTTACACTCACAAATCACAGATGGCAGTCTAGCATTTATCATGATTACTTCCCAAAATCTACATCTGTTTAGTCTTGATAGGCAGAAAAACATAATGCAATGCACTCACCCTGTCTGGCAGTGATCCCTAACAGAGAGGGCAGAACAGAATTGCAGGCGACAGGTATGTACTGTTAGGAACGCATACAGTTATGAGATTTGGAAAATGGACAATGGACTTTACCTGGTTTCAAAGTAGTTATCATTTTATTGTTTCAAACTGTAAGGTCAAAAGGTTGAAGGCAATGGTTTATCTGCTGCTTACAGAAAAAAGTACTTTGGAAATCAATGTCCAGTAACAGTTTCAGTGAGAGATAAGAGTGGAGTTTTAATGCTTTAATTGATGAACAAGCAGACCCGGAAAATCAACTTCAGAAGAGTCCAAGTCAATTTCAAGATATGCAGGTTTACAGCTTGTCATACCAACAACATTCAGGTGAAATTATTGAGCATTCATAGGCAAATGTGAACCCAACTTCTATCTACGGCACAAGCGCATTAACGATGTCAATGAGGTAATCAGAAAGTCACAACTTGCAGATCTCAGTCAGGGTAAACTTTACACACTACTTACCTCCATACTCCAAAAGGAATGGACAAAAGCACTATTTGCCAAAATCAGCACTGGTGTCAGTGCAAATATCAGCCCTCTGCCCATCTTTCTTAAGATATAGTCGGGAAACTGGCATAGTTTGATACACTACACATAAGGTAAACGTACTGTGGACAATGGGTCAGACACCACATTCATTGGCAATCTTCTTCTCAAGTGTCAATTTGGATCATCGGGTTGGACACCTGAAATAGTTTATATTTTTGGAACAGATTATCAGTCTCTCAAACTGCATGGATCTGGATATTAAGACAGTCCATGAGGTAACAAACCTGCAGTTACAATTGCAAAAGATTCCAGACCATAACATCGACCTCATTCATCTTGAACCCAGCCAAGCAGCGCAGATTCAACAAGCCACATCAGGCAATGACTAAATGCAACGGCTCAAAAAACTTAGCATGAACTGGCTGCTTGAACTCATCCAACAGTTCCCCGAGCTAATATACTCTCTCTGATCATTCAGAGAAGAACTAAATTTCTCCAAGAAAGTAATATTTAAAGGCAAACAAGTTGTCATTGCACATTAAGATATGTTAGATCATACGTATATAGATCACATAGATATAGAAAAAAAAAGATTGGTGTGTGAATACAGATTTTACCAGTATTAATAAGGACAGCGATCAACTAATCCAGTCACGTCACATGCCAATTCTATTAACCTCAACAATCCAGTAAATCTCTCTTTCTACATGAGACTCTCTCTGAGCCATGGGCCAAGATTGAATCTGATATTTTCCAGGTCCAAGGACACAATTAGATTCTGATGGCTGACAATTTCACCAAATTCCCTTTTGTGCATAAAATCAATCATATGGCCAGTGCAATACTTGTTGACATATTGACTGCAATGTTCAGTATTTTGAATGTATGCAAGAAATTGTGTCTGACAGTGATATGCAATAGAATAGTGCTCCCTTCCCTGACACATGCAGTTCTCCTGTCCTCACTTCTCTCAACAGAACTGTCTCCCGGGATGTACTATTCATACCCTAAAATCCATGATCATTAAATACAAAGCAACTTACCAAAATTTACAAATAGCTACATTAAATCCACATGTAATTCCTCTAAACAACAGTTTTCCCTCACTAGTTGCCTACATGTTTGGAAGACAAATCCACACAGTTCTTCCTTACCACATGCTCAGCACTCAATCACATGTTGTTTGAAAGTAGGGGGAAAATGATAAAAGAATGTGATCAATGGACATACAGACAGTTATCCCAACTTTAAACAGATCAAAGTAGATGAATTTGAGATTTTCACAGAAGAAAACATGCGTTCCCAGAAAATACTACGTTGTTGTGTCCGAGCTAGGTTATGGGACGTCGTAATGAGAAATGGACAAGTCCTACATCGTGTGCAATATTGTATTATGATTCTCTTTACTAACTCACTTACAAGCACTCTATGTTTACTATACTGTGTTTCTATTCATTCATTCATAAAACTGCATTTTTGTAGTACATTTTACTCTTACAAGATAAACTAAATTATACATCCCTTCCCAGGCTGCCAACCCATCACTGTTTCTTTATATTGTTTTGTTCAATTGTTATCAGCCCCATGCTGGAAGCAGTGTTTAGACCTGTTTCTCTATCAAAGTTTTCGGGGCCTGAATAGGCGGCAGGACATCTAACAGTTCCCTCCACCAGCATGTCCTTACAGTCTGCTGCTTTTTATCTCTTTGAAATTTCTTTATACACTACCTATTTCTATAAGACTGTAATTCCTTGTTCTAACTTTTATTTAGGACTACCATCTTGTACTAACGTATAGATTTGTGCTTTCTAAATATATGATAAATAGGGCCCTACCCACTTTAAGAAACTTTCTTAAAACAGCGCTCCCGTGAAACTGCATGAATGAATGTGTAGGAACTGTCAAAGACCAGCAATTGGAAATGAAATCTCACAACGCAGCTGCAGGAGATCAGTTTAATACCCTCTATACTTTTATTCAGTGCACGTATAAATTTCTTGTTTATTTAGATCATATAGGTTTGGTATTTTCACTAACATTATTAACGTTAAAGACAAAAGGACTGTCACTTCTTAATTATGCAAACGCAGACCAGACAGACATTCTAATCCCATCAGGAGTAATAGCCAGCATTTAGCAAGTGCTGAAGCTATCTCCTGTTTCCCCAGGACAGATGTCACACAAACTTGTGTAAAATAGGTACAACTATGTGACACCATAGCATTAAAATTTTAATGTATGTAAAAACTGTGTATAAAAGAAGCTACTGTAAAACTGTACTTTGGATTCCATCGCCACCTCAAACCGTGCGGCTGCGGATGCTCAATAAAGAGGGTATTTTCACCACTCACTGATCTTAGTTATTGAGTCACGATCCCACAGTAGAAATAGACAATATATCTGAATACGTATCAACAATCACCAGTTACACAAAATGATGTGTCTGATAGTGCAGAAATCATGCCAGAAAACAACCAGCCAAATGATACCTACCCATCCACAATGGAAAATAACTTTCTAATAAAAACCGAAAGAGCTGCGGATGCTGTAAATCAGGAACAGAAACGAAGTTGCTGGAAAAGCTCAGCGGGTCTGGCAGCATCTGTGAAGGAAAAAACAGAGTTAACATTTTGGGTCCGGTGACCCTAAGTTCTGAGAAAGCGTCACCGGACCCAAAAAGTTGACTGTTTTTTCCTTCACAGATGCTGCCTGACCTGCTGAGATTTTCCAGCAACTTTGTTTCTGTTCGTAGATAACTCTCTGTCTGTTGAAGTGACATCACCAGGTCATGATAACATTATATTAATCAGATCTAATTATGCTGCACATCCACCAAGATGTCATCTGAATCTAAAGAGACAATATATGTATGTGCCTCATTGTACATGTTTTTGGAAAAGTGTTCTCATTCTTTCAAGGGAAAGAGGGAGAAGTTGTATTATGACATAGATTCCAGATCACACTGAAAAAAAAATCATTGAGAGATGTGATATTCTTATATAAACATACCCATATCACCTTCAGTCACTCTCTCAGTGCAGTGTTTTCAGTCAGTCAGCAATGTGTATGAAATGCAGAGTAATATCAGTAAACACAGAAGAATAACAGTGTGTAAAACTGTGGTACTGAATCATGTAAATTGTTGATGTTGTTGATAAATGTCAAGATATTTATTTCAACAACAGCCTAGCCCTCTATGGGATATGTTATGCAAAATAACATATTGAAAGTGTAAAGCATATTAGTAGCCATTGTCTCATTTCCATGGCAGCATAGGAGGATACCACCTAATCCCTGAGTACTGTAGCAGAGATTCAGGCTTTTCTTTTCTTCATGGGGTGTGGGCATTGCTGGCTGGCCAGCATTTCTTGCCCATCCCTAGTTGCCCTTGAGAAGGTGGTGGTGAGCTGCCTTCTTGAACTGCTGCAGTCCACCTGCTATGGGTTGATCCACAATGCTATTAGGGAGGGAATTCCAGGATTTTGACCCAGCGACAGTGAAGGAACGGCGATATATTTCCAAGTCAGGATGGTGAGTGTCTTGGAGGGGAATTTGGAAGTGGTAGTGTTCCTATATGTCTGCTGCCCTTGTCCTTCTAGTTGGAAGTGGTCCTGGGTTCAGACGGTGCCATCTGAGGATCTTCGGTGAATTTCTGCAGTGCATCTTGTAGATAGTACACATAGCTACTATTGAGTGTCGGTGGTGGAAGGAGTGGATGCTTATGGATGTAGTGCCAATCAAGCAGGCTGATTTGTCCTGGATGGTGTCAAGCCTCTTGAGTACTGTTGGGGCTGCATTCATCCAGGCAAGTGGGGACTATTCCATCACATTCTTGACTTGTGCCTTGTAGATGGTGGACAGGCTTTGAGGAGTCAGGAGGTGAGTTACTCACCACAGTATTCCTAGCTTCTGACCTGTTCTTGTCGCCATGGTGTTAATGCGGTGAGTCCAGTTGAGTTTCTGGTCAATGATAACACCCAGGATGTTGATAGTGGGGGATTCAGTGATGGTAACACCATTGAATGTCAAGGGGCTGTGGTTAGATTGTCTCTTATTGGTGATGGTCACAACCTGGTATTTGTGTGGCGCGAATGTCAGCCCAAGCCTGGATACTGTCCAAACCTTGTTGCATGTGCATATGGACTGCTTCAGTATCTGAGGAGTCACGAATGGTGCTGAACATTGTGAAATCATCGGTGATCATCCCCATTTCTGACCTTATGATGGAGTGAAGGTCATTGATGAAGCAGCTGAAAATGGCTGGGCCTAGGACACTACCCTGAGAAACTCCTGCAGAGATGTCCTGGAGCTGAAATGATTGACCTCCCACAACCACGACCATCCTCCTATGCATCAGGTATGGCTCCAACCACCAGAGCGTTTGCCCCCTGATATCCATTGATTCCAGTTTTGCTAGGGGTCCTTGATACCACACTCAGTCAAATGCAGTCAAGGGCTGTCACTCTCACTTCACTTCTGGAGTTCAGCTCTTTTGTCCATATTTGAACCAAGGCTGTAATGAGGTCAGGAGCTGAGCGGCCCTGACGGAACCCAAACTGGGCATTACTGAGCAGGTTATTTCCGAGCAGGTGCTGCTTAATAGTGCTGTTACTGACACCTTCCATCACTTTACTGATGATCAGCAGGAGACTGATGAGGCAGTAATTGGCTGGGGTGGATTTGTCCTGTTTTTTGTGTACAGGACATATTTGATATTTTTCCACATCGTCGGATAGTTACCAATGTTGTAACTGTGCTGGAACAGCTTGGCTAGGGGACCGACAATTTCTGGAGTACCAGTCTTCAGTACTATTGCCAGAATGTTATCAGGGCCCGTAGCCTTTGCAGTATCCAGTGTCTCCAACCGTTTCTTGATATGACATGGGGTGAATCAAATTGGCTGAAGACTGGTATCTGTCATGCTGGGGAGGCCAAGATGGGTCATTCACTCGGCACTTTTGACTGAAGATTGCTGCAAGTGCTTTAGCCATATCTTTTACACCGATGTGCTGGGCTCTTCCAACATTGAGGATGGAGATATTTGTGGAGCCTCCTCCTCCAGTGAGTTGTTTGATTGTCCACCACCATTCACAACTGGATGTGACAGGACTGCAGAGCTTAGATCTGATCCATTGGTTGTGGGATCGCTTAGCTCTGTCTATTACTTGCTGCTTTCACTGTTTGGCATGCAAGTAGTCCTGTTTGACGGCTTCACCAGGTTGATACCTCATCTTCAGGTATGCCAAGTGCTGTTCCTGGCATGCCCTCCTGCACTGTCCATTGAACCAGGGTTGATCCCCTGGCTTGATGGTAATGGTTGAGTGGGGGATATGCCAGGCCATGAGGTTACAGATTGTACTGGAGTACAATTCTGCTGCTGTTGATGGCCAACAGTGCCTCATGGATGCCCAGTCTTGAGCTGCTAGATCTGTGCGAAGTCTGTCCCATTTCACACAGTGATAGCGCCACGCAACGTGATGGAGATTGTTCTCAATGTGAATGCGAGACATCGTCTCCACAAGGACTGTGCAATGATCACTCTTACCGATACTGTCATGGACAGATGCAACTGCAGCTGGCAAATTGGTAAGGATGAGGTCAAATATGTTTTTCGCTCTTGTTGGTTCCCTCACTACCTGCCGCAGACCCAGTCTAGGAGTTATGTCCTTTAGGACCCAACCAGCTCGATCAGTAGTACTGCTGCCAAGCCACTCTTGGTGGTGGACATTGAAATACCCCACCCAGAGTACATTTTGTGCCCTTGCCACCCTCAGTGCTTCCTCCAAGTGTTGTTCAACATTGAGGAGTGCTGATTCATCAGCTGAGGGAGGACGGTGTGTGGCAATCAGCAGGAGGTTTCCTTGCCCATGTTTAACCTGAAGCCATGAGACTACATGGAGTTCAGAGTCAATGTTAAGGACTCCTAGAGCAACACCCCCCTGTTTGTATACCACAGTGCCACCCCCTTTGCTGGGTCTGTCCTGCCGTTGATACAAGACATATCCAGAGATGGTGATGGTGGTGTCTGGGAAATTGTATGTAAGGTATGATTCTGTGAGTATGACTATGTCAGGCTGTTGCTTGACTAGTCTGTGAGACAGCTCTCCCAGTTTTGTTACTAACACCCAGATTTTAGAGAGGAGGACTTTGCAGGGTCGACAGGGCTATTTCTGCCGCTGTCCTTTCCGGTGCCAGGTGATCCGTCCAGTTTCATTTCATAACTGAGGTCATGAAATCCATGCTTGTTGCAATACAGGCTCAGATCACTGCCATCATTGTTGTGGATCTCAGTGTTTGAAGGTGCATTCACACTCTCAAAGAACTTCAGCCATCTCATACAATACTCATGCCTCACCACTGGTACTCACCCAGAATCCTTGTTGTTGCATATCAGCCAGTCAGTCCATTCTATGTCACCCATGTGAGGTGGGGAAATCCAAAGTCAGACCATCAAGATCCTCATATGTTCAAGGCTACCCACCAACTCTTCAATTGTCTATTAGGACCTTTCCACCAGCAATGCTGCAGCAATTCAGGGATCACTGTATAGTAGCAGTGGGCCTGGCAAAGTAAACTGGAAGGCAGACAACAAAAGGATGCAGCAGGGTGAATTGTTCAGTTATGTGGGTACCTTGGAAAGTGTTGTTGGATGACGTTATTATGGAGCCCCTTTTTGTTGGTAACTTTCAGTTCAATGTTGTGACCAAGAAGAAACTGCGATGGTCCTTAACTTTGGATTGAAAGGTGGGAAATTGTGGACCAATGGTGACGGAAAGATCAGCTCTCAGGGCAAACAAAGCCTCTGTAGTCACCATGGACTGCTTATCTTGAAGCAAAACCCCCCAAAAGATCTATCTCTTCCTTCTCCAATTACATGGTGGTAAGGGTTGAAACATCATGATAGAGAAAGTGTAGAACACGTAGCAGATGATTGTGAGTTTAAATCACCATGCTGATGAGCTCTGGAGGGTTTCCCTTAATCAGTCCAAGTAATTGGACCTTTCAAGCACAGATGGTTTTCTTCACAATGCTCCTTACAATTGCATGGCTCTTGTTAAAGGCAAATTTTCCTCACTTAGTTATTTCTTTTCTATTCATGCATGGGATGTGGGTCTCACTGGCCAGGCCAACATTTATTACCCATCCCTAATTTCCAAGAGGGCGGTCAAGTATCAACCTCATTGCTGAGGGTCTGGAGTTACATGTAGGCCAGATCAGGTAAAGACAGCCGTTTCTTTCCCTAAAGAACATTAGCGACACGGATGTGATTTTCTGACAATTGGCAATGGCTCAATGTCACCATGAGACTCCTAATTCCAAATATTTATTAATTTCAAATTCTACTATCTGCCATGGTGTGACTCAAACCCAGGTCCGCAGAACATTACCAGGGTCTCTGGATTAATAGTCTAGTGATATTACCATTAGGCCACTACCTGCCCTTGTTGTGGTGAAGTCATGAGCCAAGTGTTTTGCACTTATCTCTTGTCACCAAGCAGTCAGCCTCAGGTACATCACAGTAATTCAAAGATGGCGGAAACACCCATTTCCTTCATGATGGAGACACCAGTATAGAGAGCAAGTATAGAGAGCATTCATAGACATGTTATTTCTATACATGATTTCACGACAGCTGCACATGAGTCCTTGCGGATGTGATACATTTCCCTGTTTACACATTGGACTTGCAGACCCACACTCATGTAGTTGATGGCTCCCTGCACCATCGACCATCCTTTTAGACTGATAAAGCCAAGAACTCACTCTTTTCACTTCTCTCCAGAAAAAAAGGCAAGTAAATAGAGTTGACATATGATAAACCACGAGCTTAATGAATGGCAAAGCAAATTAATTAAAAGAGCTTAATGTCCTCCTCCTCTTCCTAAATTAATTAGGGCAATTGTCAGCAGGGAACATATCCCCCTCAGTTTTCAAATACTTGCAAATGATAACATTTTAATTAGAAATTTGTCAACATCAAATACAGTTCTGAGACAAGGCATTATTGGCCAAAATATTAAACTGTGTTGACACTGGCATAAATCTCAGATGTGGAAATGGCATTTCATTCCCAAGACTGTCTGGATTACAATCAGCAGAACCTGGAACTTCATCTTTACAATCCCAATAGATTTTGGCAGCAAAAGCTCCGCACAAGACTTATCACTTGACTGCACTGATTAAAAGGTAGGAGTAGTGAGAGAAATGGAAAAAAAAAATCAAGACAAATTAGGGAAGAAGGGATGAGAGAGAAAGATTGAAGTCAGAACACAACAGGCCAAAAATAAAATACATTAGGAACTCAAAGTGGCGCAATGCAGAAGAAGATTCTCATTAACTATTGCAGGGAGATCAGGAAGATGAAAAAATGGAAAAAATTCCAATCAAAGGGTGGAGTAAGTGCAATTATTAATTCTCTCAGTTTGTAATGGATTACTTAAATAGGAGACGAACATTTAAGTAATTATTATGAAAGTCTCCACACAACGAGGTAATTAAAGTGAGTGTGCATGATCCAATTCGAGTAAATTGCAGCAATAAATGAGTTTATTGTAACTCTGAAAAATGACCTCGTATAATTCAAGAGCACAAGTCCTGGAATGAGATACCAGTGAATTAGTGTTAAAAAGGGAACGTGTGATGCATGAAGTGAGCATGTTTTATTTGATTTGTAACTGGGGCTGCGCAGAAAATAAAATTAATTCTGGGGCACAGCTGTTTCATAGTTTAAAAGTGGCACACTGCCCACAAATCCATCTTGTAAACTGCTTTTATTGCTGTTAGTTGTTATACAGATGACATTATTTGAATGAAAAATGACTAAACAGTGTTTATATTTAAAATAGATCAGCGGTGTCTTTCGTTTGTGAACCTAATGATGAAAATGATCACTCTGAAATCAGTTAAAAACATTAGACCACTAGTTCTTTGATTGAACAAACAGAAGGAAGATTTCTTGTTTTCTAAATGGCAGTGAATCATGAATGGTCTTTATATTTATACTTACGATTTTATTATACATATAGCAGAGAGAATTTGCCTGCCTTTTTCCAACATCAATCATTCTAGAACCAAAAATAAATTGCAGCCTTTAGAAATAGAGAAAAAAAAAATTTTTGAGCAATTTTTTTAGTTTTACATTAGCATTCACAGTTAACGTAGCAGGGTCTTCTTAAGGTAAGGATATTAATTTTAATTATAATTATAATTAAAGGAATTTTTCTACAACATACATTTGAGGATGCGAAACTGAGCCATAACAACATCGCCGCTGGTGGGAGGGTGTAACTTTACCATGTGACAATTTTACTTAGGATATATCCAGCATAAATATTGAGATCGAGAGCTTATTTTCACATAAGGTGATAAATGTATGTGCAACAGCAAGCTTTTTAATATGTGACAGATATTACATAGAAGTATGACTTTTACACCAATGAAACATGAGTAGCATCCTCTAATAGTCTGGAGAGGTAGTTACACCAGAAATTGGTGGGCCACCTCATTTGTACACCCACGGGAGTAGCGATGGCTGTAAAATCCACGTAAAATTAAGGATCAGTGTTTAAAAGCTCAGTTTTGTTGAAGATTGCAGGAGTCGACTGGAAGATCAGGAGCTAAGTAAAGAACGGCACATGCACCATGTAAACAATGTTGAATGGATTTCTTGTGGATGCTTTGTGCCACTTTGCAACAGTGTGTTAGCATAAGAGGCAATGCCAAACAAAGAAGGGTCGACATGCAGCATAATTCGGAGGCAAAGCTCTCCACAGATTTAGAAGTGTCACTTTCAAATCCTGTTGGATAACTGTTGGAGAGAGAAAATTGAGCAAAATCACCGTTTGGATCATGCAGAGGAAGATGGGTCCGGCACTGAACGGCAATGCAGCCAATATCCTATATAGTTCCTGCTAAGTAGCTAGCACTCGATAAAGGACACTTGACAAGCTTGTAGGAGCAGAGCTACGAGTGTATCACATGGCTACCTCTCTCATTTGGCAACAATTACATTTTGTGAATCTCTAAACATTCTTCTCCACTTTAAAGGACTTATATCCTCACATCTCATGCTTTAGTCTTGCAGGCCAGACATGTTGCAACTAACAGTCTTTGTTTAATATAGATCAAATTTTTTACAGGTCAAAGCAGTTAGCATCCTAGGACAGAAAGAACACTGGAGAAGATGTCTCCCACCTGAAATACCTCATGCCACTAGAAAATAAGCAGGAAAGGAGTGGCACTCAGCTCATGATATCAGATAATTGCGCGAGGCTCTTGAAGTGCAGCTGTAGTTTCGCTCTCGGCCAGGAGACCTGGGTTGAAGTCCCACATGCTCCAGAGGTGTATAATAACAACTCTGAACGATTTGATTAGAAAATATCAATCAGAGAATTGAACCCTCACAGGTAGAACCACTGAATGTCTGCAGTTTATGGGGACACGATGCAAATGCTTCAATACCAACTTCTGGTGTAACCAACTCTCCAGACTATTAGAGGATGCTACTCATGTTTCATTGGTGTAAAAGTCATGCAATTCACAAGCTGATATTTCTATGTAATATCTGTCACATTTTAAAAACATTCTGTGAACCAAAGGTAAAGTGTACAAGGATCCTTTTGAAGGCTTCCTCTGATACTGCACTCCTGAAGCCCCCATTGACCTTCTGTGAACACAGCGGCTGCTGACCCGGACCTCACGGTCAGGAAACACCAAGCAGGTTCTAACAATGCAACAGCAACTTTCCCTTCAAGGTTTCAATTGTCTTCAATGAGTTTATAAAGCCTCCCAATCTAACCTCCCATCTCCACTCCCCTTTCTCTGTGACCCTGAGGGTAACCTGAGGCCGGGTCCCACAGCAGAGTGAACAGACCGATTCGCAGAGCAGCAGCAGAGCAAGTCCTGAATGGAAGCCCACACATGGAGGCAACATGGCCTCATGCTCTGGGGCCCAAGAACACGCAGTGGAACTTAAGTACTTATTGTCACTTATTATCATTCTGGACTTTCTCAACTGTTTCCATGCTCATCTCTATATTTTGTTTTAATTTGTAACAAAACTTCTTTTTTACTCTGTAACTACACTTAAAACTATCTGTTCCTAGGTACTTTGCACCTAAGATGGCGCTGAATGGTGACATGACCAACTTTTCACTGCATTCATTCAAGAACACATGACAATGAAGGCAATTCTATTCTATTCTATTCTGAAGCAGTAAATGTGGACATATTGCAAGTTTTCCTTCACTTCTTTTTACTGTAACTGAATGGCTGCAAAAAAAGGAATAAAGTATAGTCAGTTTTTACCAGCTAACCACTGCAGTTCCCACACCATTCCTCACAGGTGTCAGCTCTACACCGCTTTGCAATTTCAGTGAAAGAGATAAACGGTTATGGCCAAATTGTTTGTCGAACTTGTGTGTTGTCGATGAGCAGCATGGAGCATGAAATCGATCGCTGTACAAGGCTTGAGAAGTGCAACAATCAATCATGTACATCATCCTACTCCTCAAGTACACAGAGGTTCTTTACAAGAGTGCAATCATGAGTGTTAATGATGCACCTCAGCAGCCAACCTGAGAAGTTTTAAGCAGCCCGTTTACTTTTCCCTCAAGTTATTACAAAGTTCTGGCTAAACAACATCCAGTTTAGTTCACACCACACGAATTAAATTGTAATGGGGTGCCGTAGTTCGATATTAATTCACACCGAATCAAGTTAGAACCTTTTGCTGCTTCAAATTGAAACTATTAATTCTTTTTCTCTTCACTATTTTAGAGATGTGGAGATCAGGCAACGTGCACTTTTCCCGTCAGATCCTGCTCTGAAAATTCAACATGCTGAGTTTATCGATGTCAGCTCCCCTTGCTGCCACATTACTGGAGCCACTGAAAAGGGTCAAAAAAGGGTCGTTGGGTCAAAATCCCAGAACTCCCTCCCTGAGGGAACCATGGGTGCACCTACACCCATATGAACTGCAGCAGTTCAAGAAGGCAGCTCCCCAACACCTTCTCAAGGGGCAGTTAAGGACAGGCAATAAATCCTAGACTGGCCAGTAACACCCACATCTTATGAATGAATAAAGAAAGAGGGTGTCCAAAATGTATTACCAAAGCTGGTGAGCAACACATCAACATATTGTGACGATGGTATGGTTTTAAGAGATGGATTCGGCCCTGGGTTTTTTTTTTTGGAGATAGATTTTAAGACAGAAGTACTAAACTGTCCATTTGTATCCAACAAATTAAACAGCTTGTTGGCTTTTTTTTTCAAGTATGAATAATAGAAGCAGCCTGAATGGGTGGGGCAACAGAACCAGGATTTTTAGTTTTTTGTTTTTCAGTAGCGGTTGTTGCTGGGTCTTGAAGATGGGTGAAATCTGCAGTAATTTTTTTCCTGCTACTGTCTCCCTCTCTCTCTCCCTCTCTCTCTTTCTCCTGGTGTTTTTCCTACTGCTGCTGGAAATGCTTGTGAGACAGTCTGTTTTACTGAATTTTCATTTTGTCAAGGATGCATTTATGAGATGTTACTATGTTGGAAGTTACTCTTTAGTAGTAAATTAATCTATTATTGTGTTAAGCTTTCCAATAGAGTTAAGTTATTCTAATTTCTTCTTTATTTTGTTGTATTTTAATTATAGTGTGTGAATAAAGTGTGTTTTGCTTCAAATTTGGTATTTTGACCATTTGAATTGTATCCGGAGTGCAATGCCTAGCACCGACTTTTAAAATAGGAAAATGTTAGGATCTAGGCTATCTTCTGAAAATTTTGGGAAGTTTTAGTCTGGTCCACAACAAAGTGAATCTTAGGAATTGCCTGTGGGCAGATTTCATGCAGCACGGAGACATTTATGCATTATCAACTCCAAGGTCAACGTCTTAATTATAGGACGAGAGAAAGCTAAAATCAACCTTATATATTTGAGTAGATTTTGGCCCTTCATACCTAGGTTAAAAAAAAAGCAATGTAGAGAGGAAATTGAGATCAGAAACATCACTGAATCGAAACAGCAACCATCATTAATACCTATCAAATAAAAGGGGTGGTATCTGAAATCCTTCAATTATTTATTCTACTTTCAGTTACGCCCAGGCACAAAAGATAAAAACATTCCTTCCTTAGTAATAAGTGCTAATTATTAGAGTTAACAAGAGCTGCTACCAGTCCAAAATCACAACTTTACAATGAGCAGAGTTATTTGCAAAGCAGGTGAATCATTATGTCCATTTAACCCACAATGCAATAGGTTGACTTGTGCATAATTCTGCTCCTCATTCTACACAGATGATGCTGAGGGACAGGAGAAAGTGTTGAAAAGATTTACAAGGATGTTGCCAGAACTGAGTGAATGCAAGTACCGGGTAAAATTGAGCTGGCTGGGTCTCTTTTTTTTACGCAATTGGCCAAATAAAGAAAAATCAAATGGAGGCCTTTAACGCTATTTGATGGATTGAATGTTGAGAAAAAACTTTGATTTGCAGGTCAGTCCAGGCGAAGGGATGTAAATAATAGATAGTGATTAACTGATCAAATACAGGATTTATTCTGAATTTCTCAGCACAAAGATGAAGCTCATTGTGATGCACTACAGAGAATGGTGATACATAGAGGCAGGGCAGGAAAATGTAAGTAGGCTGGGAGGCAGCTCATGAAATATATACGCTATTATGGACCAATTGGGCTAAATGTTCTATTTCTGACCTGTGACTCCTCAACTTTTTAAAAATTGCCTGATTAATATCCAATTGAAGAAATATGTGTAAAATTATTTGTTTTCTCTTGGTCTCTGGAGTTGTCAGTAGACTCAACATCTATCCTTAACTCTCATGCTTTGACACCAACCCTGCTGTGCAGGATCTGAACTCAACTCTATTGTCCTATCTCTGAGCCAGCTCTTATGGTGCTGACACAAATATTCTTTCCTTACATCTTACTTCCTGGCTATAGCTTGAAACTGATCCTGGGGTTGTGACTCTGATATTGACATTGACACTCAATCATTTTGGCGACAGCCTCATTCTACTCAATTTTGTTTAAGCTCCTCACTAGTTGTCTTGTTCTATGCCCGTCTTTGTTTTTTTCACCCAGCTTTCCAATGTTATTTTTACTCAACTCTGTTCCAGATAATGGACCTGTCATGTGTCTTTTTTTATTATTCATTCATAGAATGTGGGTGTTGCTGACTGGGCCACCATTTATTGCCTATCCCTAATTGCCCTGAGAAGGTCATGCTGAGCTGCCTTCTTGAATCACTTTGCTGTGGATAGACCCACAATGAAATTAAGGAAGGAGTTCCAGAATTTTGACCCAATGACGATGAGAGAACAGTGACATATTTCTGAGTTTGGACTGTGAGCGACTTGGAGGAGAACTTACAAGCAGTGGAGTTCCCATGTAACTGCTGTCCTTGTTCTTCTAGATGTTAGGGCTCATTGGTTTGAAAGGTATACTCTAAGGATTCCTGGTGAATTTCTGCAGTGCATCTTGTAGACACTGTTGCTACTGTGCATTGGTGGTGGAGGGAGTAAATATTTGTAGATGTGGTGCAAATCAATTGGATTACTTTGCCCTGGATGATATAAATTTTGTTGAATGTTGTTGGAGCAGCACTTAGCCAGGCTAGTGGGAAGTATTCCCACACATTGTTTTTACCTTGTAGGTAGTGAATGATATTTGGGAAGTAAGAAGTTAGTCACTTGCTGCAGTATTCCCAGCCCCTGACTTGCTTTTGTAGCCATTTTATTTATATGGCTAGTCCAGTTAGGTTTCTGGTCAATGGTAAGCTAAAGGATATTGATGGAGGAATGGTGCCTCGAGTGTCAAATGTGATGGTTAGGTTCTCTCCTTGTTGGAAATGGTCACTGGCTGGCACTTGCATGGCGCTATGTTTCTTGCCACATGTCAGCTCAAGCCTTAATATTATTCATATCTGTATTGAGACATGAACTGCCTCACTGTCTGAGGAGTTGTGAGTGGTGCTGAACATTGTAAAATCATTGACAAACATCCCCAATTCTGACTTTATGATGCAGGGAAGGTCATTGATGAAGCAGTTGAAAATGGTCGGACATAAGACACTATCCTGAGGAACTTCTGCAGAGTTGTCCTGGAGCTGAAATGACAGACGTTAAACAAGCACAACCATGTCTTCATGTACCAGGTACGACTCCAACCAGTGGAGAATTTTCCCCTGATTCCCATTGACTCCAGTTTTGCTAAAGTTCCTTGATGTCACATTCAGTCACATGCAGTATTGATGTTCGGGGCTTTCACTTTCAGCTCAGCTCTGGAATTCAGCTCTTCCGTCCATGTTTAAATGCAGGCTGTAGTAAGTTCAGGAGCTGAGAGGTCCTGGAGGAAGCTACACTGAATGCCAGTGAACAGGCTATTGCTGAGCATGTGCTGCTCCTTAGCACTGTCGACACCTTCAATGTCTTTACTGATTGAGCAGTAATTGATCGGATTAGATTTGTCCTTTTTTTTAATGTACAGGACATAATGAAGAAATTTTTCACAATGTTTAGTAGATGCTAGTTTTATTGGTCATCTAGGGCCAAGTTAAGTTCTGGAGCACACGTGTTCAATACTATTTCAAGAATGTTATCAAGGCCCCTCACCTTTGGAGTATTCATTGTCTCCAACCATTTCTTGATATCACATGGACTGAATCAAATTGGCTGAAGAATGAATCTATGATGCTTCAGCCTCTGGAGGAGGCAGAAGTGAACCATTGTTTTGCCACTTCTGTCTGAAGATTGTTGAAAATGCTTCATCCTTGTGATTTGCACCGATGTGCTGGGCGCTCCCATCATTTAGAGTCACTTCCTCCAATGAGTTGTTTAGTTATCCAGCACTATTCACAACTGGATGTAGCAGGATTACAGAGCTTAGTTCTAATCCATAGGTTGTGGGATCACTTAACTCTGTCTATCACTTGCTGCTTATGCTGTTTGGCATGCAAGTAGTCCTGTTTTTTTAGCTTCACCAGGTTACACTTTATTTTTATGCATGCCTGGTGCTGCTCCTGGCATGCCCTCCTGCACTCTTCACTGAACCAAAATTGATCCTGTGATTTGATAGTAATGGTAGAGTGGGGGATATGCTGGACCATGAGGTTGCAGCTTGTGCTGGAGTACAATTCGGCTGCTACTGAGACCCACAGCACTTCATAGGTGCCAGACGTGAGTTGCTAGATCTGCTTGAATTCTATCCTATTTAATGATAATAACCATAAGAAACAGGAACGGGAGTAGACCATTTGACTTTCAAGCCTGATCTGCCATTCAATTGTATCACGGATGATCTTACAATCCCCACATCCACTTTCCTGCCTTTTTTCCCATCACCCTTGATTCCCCTAACAATCCAGAATCTACTCATCTCAGTCTTAAATATACATAAGGATTCTGCCTTCACAGCTCTCTGTGGCAAGGAGTTTCAAAGACTCACAACTCTCTGAGAGAAGAAATCCCTCATTATCTCGATATAAATTGACACCTCTCCATTCTGAAACTACGTCCTTCAGTCCTAGACTCTCCCATGAGAGAAGACATCCTCTCAGCAATTACCGTGTCACACCCTTTAAGAATCCTACACATCTTAATGAGCGCAAATGGAAGGTATTCTCAATGTGAAGATCAGATTTTGTCTCTGTAAGGATAGTATGATGGTCACCCTTATCAATACTGTCATGGAAGAGATGTAACTACGATAGACAGATGCATGAATGAGATCATGTAGGCTTTTCCCTCTTGTTGCTTTCCTCACCATCTACTGCAGACCAAATCTAACAGCAAAGACCTTCAGGACTCAACTAGCTCAGTCAGTAGTGGAGCTGCTGATCCACTTGTGGTGTTGGACATTGAAGTCCCCCACTGAGTGTATATTCTATACCTTTGCCATCCTCGGTGCTTCCTCCATGTCTTGCTCAATATGGAGGAGTACAAATTAATCAGCCGGGATTGTGATGGGATGGCCTGTTGGCTCAGTGCTTGGTAATCAGCAGGAGGTTTCCTTGGCCATGTTTGACCTGATGCCAAGAAACTTCACGGGATCCAGAGTCAATGTTGAGGACTCCTAGGTCAACTCCCTCTTGGCCATAATGCCACCTCTGCTGGCTCTGTCCTGCCAATGGGACAGGACATGGGGATAATGATGGTGTTATGTGGGACATTGTGCATCAGACATGATTAGGTGTGTATGACTATGTCAAGCAGTTTCTTGAAAATTCTATGATCTATGAGACAGCTCTCCTAGTTTTGGCACTAGCCCCCAAATGTTAATAATAAGGACTTTGCAGAGTTGGTCATGCTGAGATTGCTGTTGTCATTTCTGGTGCCACAGTTAACACCCGGTTTTCCATCCAATTTCATTCCTTTCTTATTACAACTGAATGGCTTGCCAGGCCACTTTAGAGGGGCAGTTATGTTCCAACCACATTGCTTTAGGTCTGGAGTCATTTGAGTGAATACATAAATGATATGAGTGAAAAGTGCAAGGTGATATGAGTGAACCTGTTGGTTTTTACAACAATCAGCAATGATTTCATGGTCACAATTTGACTTTAATTCCACATTTTGTATTGAACTTGATTTCCACTCATTAGTGGGCAGGGAAATGAAGTCATGAAGAGGAAGGTTTCACACTGTTGGTATTAAAGATTTCTGAAAAGTCTGACCACAATTATAGATTTCCAAAGAACAGGATTCAGTGACATGAAGACTTCATATTATTAGTTCCTTCTGGTTTTGGAATTTGAGGTGTGTTTTGGAGTCACTTTGCACTGTTACAACTTTTAAACTAGTATGATACAACTTCCATTTCTCTCACTTGTTTTGTTCTAAGTTGAAGTAAGCCCAACCCCTTTCAGATACATTAAATCTTCCACAATAAGGGCTCACGGTATTCCTGATCTGGGCACTTTGTCCACTAATTTCACACATGTGTGCATTGACATTAGGAGATGCTGTTAATCTCTCTCCTGCTTTGTCAGTGCTGTACATCACCCTGATTCTCTTTTCTTCTCCTGAGTTATTCTGCTGAACATTTCCACACCTGTTGAACTACTGTTTCTTGGAGACTGATGATCATCCGGTGCAACATCTCGCGACAGCCCTTCAGTTGTGAGCCAAGATGTACATTTAGAATAGAAGTAAGTAGGTCGTAATTGACAACCCAAGAGTGCAAGTTGTAAAATCCCTGTAACCAGCATGCAACAGTACAGATGGGCTGAATAGCACAATAGTAATATTCTACAATGTTTAGTCTGCATTGGCAGGTCAAATCTGGGGCTTTTGCGAGCTGTGATGATTTAGTTCCATGGGGAGTAGGGCTTTAATGTAAATAGTGTGCAAAGCATTGAAATGAATGAATCAGTTATATCAAGGTTTTAGCAGTAAACGTTAATAAACAACAAAAATGAGTGCTCTCAATCTTTTGGGAGAATCCTTCAATTAAATGGGCTGATCTTAAGTATTTTTGCAAGGATGTAACATTATGTGTGCACCTGATTTCAGGGACTGTTCAGCTTAGAGTCTTCAAGTACCGAGTTTTATTAGTCTATGAAGTATGTTGAATACTGACCTGTTAAAGTATTCAATTCAGTTTGGGGTAACTGCTTATGACAGAGCCTTCCAAGAGAAATACTTGGACTAATACAAGAAGAACTCAATGATAAATTTGCATATAGAGGGTCTTACACCTCCAGTGTCAAAAACATTTACATTTTAATTACTTTTTGTCTCATTTCTGCAAGTGAGTGCAATGTCTTTGTTTATCAGCTCCAACCCTATCCTTCTTTTCAATAACCTTCAGTGGGATCCCCCAACTCAGAGCATGCATTATCTATCTGTAATTCTATATTATTGATAGGTTAACATTGCAGCATCCACAAGGGTTGCTGGTGAATTGTTTTCTCCCCCAGATTTACATGTAAGGAGCTGTTTTATCCTTGTGCAGTTAAAAAAAAAAAGCCTTGTTATCCAGAGTTTCACGGATAAGTATAGGGCCAGGGAGATGGTGTCTGCTACAGATCTGTTGCGCCAGCAGGCGAATTTCAAAGAATGAAATTGAGATGAGCTATGACTAACCTCTCAAAGAACTTTATAATTATGGAGGTCAGGGCCACTGAGCAGTAGTCATTGAGCCACGCTGCATGATTTTCCTTTGGCACGAAGATCACTGTCTTTTTGAAGCATGTGGGGACTTCAGATCATAGTAAGGAGAGGTTAAAGATGCCTGCAAATGCTCCCACCAGTTGACCACACAGGACATGAGCGCAAGCTCAGGGACTCCATTTGGGCCAGTTGCTTTCCGTGGGTTCATAGTCGAGAAGGCTGATCTAATGCCTGCGGTATGTCTGTGGGTAAAAGCGCATCCAAGGCTGTCGTTTCTCTGATGTTCTGTTCAAAGCGAGCGTAGAAAGCATTGAGCTTGCCGGGCAGGGATGTACTGCCCACAATTCTGTTTGACATTGCTTTGTAAGCCCGTTATGTCATGTAAGCCTTGCCACAAACAACAGGTGCCCATGTGTTTGGTTTGGGTCTCGAGCTTAGTTTGGTATTGCCTCCTGGCATCTCTGATGGTCTTATGAAGGTTGTACCTGGGTTTCCTGTATAGATTAGGGTTACCTGACGTGTAGGCCTCAGGCCTGGACTTCAATCTCTTGGTTTATCCGTGGTTTTGGTTGGGAAACATTCAGATTAACTTCTTCGGAACACCGTCTTCTACACACTGACTAAAGAATTTTGTGATGGTGGTGGTTCATTCACGAAGGTTGGTCGCTGAGTTCTTCACATTTGTTTCATCATCATCACAGGGATAGAGAGAAAGACAGTACTCAGTTTACAAATAGAATAGCAAGTTATGATTTTTTTTGCCAACTAAAACCCCAATTCTATCAGTCCTGAATAACACTGGCTCTAATACAAAAGCTGGTATTCACAAGTCTTAGAAAGTTTGTTTTGTTTTGATGCATCACAAAACCTCCAAACCACAACTTGCTTTTAATCTTGGGATAGATTTCACCTACACTATTTACTTTATTGGCAAATGTAATGGCCTGAACATGTGTTCAAATTTAACAGTTGAGTTAAACAGAAAATTTGATATAAAGCTGGTCTTCCATCTCCTTCACTTCTCGGTTTCTATTTTTGCAAAGAAGTTAAAGTGTGTGTACCTGAAAGAACAGGAGAGAGAGACAAAGGGTCATATCTCACGGCCTGATACAAGGCAAAATTCGCAGCATGTCTGCCATTTTGAAATAATGAATTAATGGCCCATCGGGCCCAATTGTCTCAAATATTACGCTGCGCATGTCATAATTTGTTTGGCACATGGGCCAGGACTGGTGTGTAGACCAATTTTCCTGTGGTAGTGATTAAAAGGCAGGATAGAAATGAAGGGCAATTTCTTTTTGGATTTGCCTTGCAGTCTCAACAGAGCCCCCAACTCAGTTCTGACACTGCAGGGGCTATTTGAGCTGTCAGCCAATCAGATTGGATGTCACCACTTCAGGGCGGGACTTATTCCCACAGAACATCAAAAATCGTCTCTCTACTTGTTTGGCCCATCAGCAGCAAAATATCCCTGTAGTGACACCTTTTCTAAACCAGTTGGTTCACAACCAATATTGATAGTGGGAGGGAGAAATATGGTACCCTGGCCTATTAGATCGGCCTTGTTTGACAGTACTACATAAAATCACAATATGAAGGCACGCTGTTGTTTCAGTGTATATGTCCTTTTCTTTTCTCTGTTTACATCTGAGAACTGTTTATTCATGTTTGCATATAGATATATTTAAGATGTGTATATATGTGTATCCAGTGAGTGTACTGTCTAAATGCATGATACATGTGATATCACTTAACATTCTTCAGTCTTCTGGTTAATTATTTTTCATAGGTATTTATCAAAAGCATTTGTGTTCAACTGTTTTTAAATTGATAACTCACTAGCCTTATACATGTCTGAGAATTTACGATTACCTTTTTCTGTTTGTAAATACAGGTACCGAATCAGTGTAAATGTGAAATTCACTCCTACTCATTTCCATAGTTAATAGAACCGATATCGGACTGTGCCAACTCAACATATAACAAAGACATTTGACGTTTCAAGGTGACTTTTTTGTTCAAGTACATGTAGTGGTAGAGACGGTGATGAAAGTCAACCTCAACCCATTGTCTGACTAATCCGATTAATTTAAGAGCAATGAAGTGGGAAGTGTGTTATATTCTCAGCCATGAGTGGGGAGTAAAAATTATATCTGTCAACTCATCATCTACGTGCTGCACAGCACACAATAGGTAAATAATTAATGTTAAAAGGAAGAAATTGTAAACCAGAATGTGGTTTTTTGAATTTTCAACATTGCCATTGGCTAATCATTGTCTTACACCAGCCAACGTTATTTTAACAAAATCCATGGAGAGAATCATGGAATAATAAAATGGTACTCCAGTGGAGGCAATTCAGCCCATTGGGTTTCTGCCATGTCACAGAGTCATACAGTCATACATATTGGAAACAGATCCTTCAGTCTGATTTGTCCAGGTATCCTAAATTAATCTAGTGCCAGTCACCAGCATTTGGCCCATATCCCTCTAAACCCTTCCTTTTTTATGTACCCATCCAGTTGTTTTTTAAATGTTGTAATTGTACCAGCCTCCACCTGGCGGCTCATTCCATACACACACCACCCTCTGTGTGAAATAGGTGACCCCACCTCCCCCCCTCCAAGTCCCTTTTAAATCTTTCCCTTCTCACATTAATTCTGTACCCTCTAGTTTTGGACTTCCCTACCCTGGGTAAAAAAGACCTTGGCTATTCACCCCATCCATGTCCTTCATGGTTTTATAAACCTCTATAAGGTCACCCTTCAGCCAACCCTCAGGAGGCTAAGGAAATTCGGCATGTCTGCAAGGATCCTCACCAACACTTACAGATGGACCATAGAAAGCATTCAATCTGGGTGCATCACAGCTTGGGACGGCAACTGTTCTGCCCAGGACTGTAAGAAACTACAGAAAGTTGTGCGCACAGCCTACACCATCATGCAAGCCAACCTGCCATCCATTGAAACCAAAAGAACTGCAGATACTGTAAATCAGGAGCAAAAACAGAAGTTGCTAGAAAAGTGCAGTAGGTCTGGCAGCATCTGTGAAGAGGAATCAGAGTTCACATTTTGGATCCAGTGACCCTCCCTCAGAATAGACCCAAAATGTGAACTCTGATTTTTTTCTTCACAGATGCTGCCAGACATGCTGAGCTTTTCCAGCAATGCCTGTTTTTGCTCCCCTCCATTGAGAATTCTTATTGCTGCGGAAAGGCAGTTAACATCATTAAAATCCCCTTCCCATCCCAGTTATAATCTCTTCCAACCTCTTCCTTCAGGCAGAATATACAAAAGCTTAAACTCATGTACCAACAAGTTCAAGAACATCTTCTTTCCTGCTGTTATTAGATTTCATTTCATTTTATTTAGACCTCTCAAATTTCAAACCCAATGCTGTTCTTGCTTTTGTACACCTCCTGTACAGCTATAGCCTTATATGCCTCACGCTGTTCAATCACCCTATGTCCAGGTATGTCCTTGTATGTTATGATCTGCCTGTATTTCATACTTAGGTACATGTGGCCACAAAAAATCAAATCAAATCAAATCAAAACAAAAATGGCCCCAGCCTATTCAGCCTCTCCCTGCAACTCAAACCTTCCAACCTCAGCAATGTCCTTGTAAATCTTTTCTGAACCCTTTCAAGCCTGACAACAAATTTCCTAAAGAAGGAAGACCAGAGCTGAGTATAGTTATCCAACGTACTCCATGCCTTTGTTCATTCTCCAAAGTTCCATAAGTTTTACCCTTATGAATATTTGGCAATTCTCTTTCGAAGGCTATGAAGTAATTTCTTCCCTCATCCTTTAAAATAATTAAACCCGATTATAATTCTGGAAGAGGCTACCGCCTAGTGGTTTTATTGCTTGATGGTTAATCCATAGATCCAGCTAATATTCTTGGGACATGGGTTTAAATTCTGCCAAGGCAGCTAGTAGAATTTGAATTTAATAAAAATCTGGAATTAAGAGTCTAATGATAACCATAAATCCATTGTCAACTGTCAGGAAAATCTCATCTGGTTCACCAAATGTTCTTTAGGAAAGGAAACTGCTATCCTTACTTAGTCTGGCCTACTGAGAGCCAGCCCCTCACTTTGGTGCCAACTCTCTTACACATGTCTCCTCAAGATGTCTAACTGGTGAAATCCATCTTGCCATTTTTTTTTAGAGAGGCCAGGCTCCATAATTCTGAGCCCTGATGGGCATTGCTGTGCAGGGAGGCATAGCCTTGCCAGTGGCACTGCTATTCACAAGAGCTGCTGGTCTCAGATTCACCAGCAGCTCTTGGGAAGTACTCCCCAGGTGTTCTTGAGCCTATGAAAGACCAGCCACTGGTTGCTTAAGTGCCTGAATGGCTCGTAGTACCGCCAAGCATGTTTGACAGAGGCAACATGAGTTTGTCATAAATCTGTCAGCCTGCATTTGGAATATTGTGAGCAGCTTCGAGCTCCATATCGAAGAAAGGATGTGCTGGCCATGGAGAAGATTCGGAGGAGGTTTACAAGAATGATTCCAGGGATAAAAGAATCATTATCCCTTGCTTTTGTATACCTCCTGTACAGCTGTAGCCTTATATGCCTCGCACTGTTCAATCACCCGATGTCCAGGTATGTCCTTGTATGTTATGATCTGCCTGTATTGCATGCAAAACAAAACATGTTTTTTGTCATATGTGGAGCAGTTAAGGACTCTGGGTCTAATAGAGTCTAGAAGAATGAGGGGTATCTGATTGAAACTTACAGAACACTGAGAGGACTGGTTAGAGTAGATGTGGAGATATGAAGGTGAGACTAGGTCCTAGGGGCATAGCCTCCGAGTGAAGGGATGGCCCTTCAGAATTGAGAAGAGGAGAAATTTCTTCAGCCAGAGGGGAGTTAATCTGTGGAACTCATTACCACAGAAGGCTGTAGAGGCCAAATCATTGAGTCTTTAAGGCAGAGATAGTTAGGTCTTGATTAATAAGTGGATCAAGGGTTATTGAGAGAAGGAAGGAGAATGGGATTGAGAAACATACCAGCCATAATCGAATGGCAGAGCAGACTCAATGGGCCAAAGGGCCTAATTCTGCTCCAATATCTTATGGTCTGCTAATGAAACTTGATGTCTCCATAAAATCCAGCCCATTAAGTGCAAAGTGGTCACCACGTTCAGGGGTATAAAAGATACATCATGAATTGAAAATATACAGAAGTTGCTGGTTAATTTAACAAATGCCATTTGTTCACATAAAAAAGCATCTCACTTGTTACTTTGTAGAACTTGCTGGTTTTGCCATTTAGCTCAAAGCACAATGTTAGACTAATTATGAACATCGTAGCTACAGTTGAGAACTGATGATGCAATATGCCAATCAAATGTTTTGCACCAAAAAAAAATAGAAAATCCAGATGTATCTCATTCCTGTACATGGTAAATTCTTCTTAGAAATTTTTTAAAAATCTAATCTTTTTCTTATATTTTGTTCTTTTCTGCACCATCTCTTAGTCCAATCTTTTCCTCTCTCCTTATTTTGCTTTCTTGTACCTGATATGACTAATTTAACTTCCTTTACCTTCTAATTTGTTCTGAATTCTTAAATATCTTTGGTTAAGGAAAAACACTGTTGCTCGTCCATTCATTAAACCCCTAGATGTCTTGTTGCCCTCATTGTGATGCTCTTCACTCTCACTTCCAGAAAGTTACAAGGAAATAATATTTATGCTGAAACGTGCAGGAACTGACTAACTAATAGTAAATGATAAAAGATTTGTCTCAATACCTGGGGAGATTACGATTTAGTGGCAATGTCATTGGAGTAGGAATCCGGAAACTTGGGCAAATGCTTTGGGTACACGGGGTTTGAACAGTTTTCCCTGACAGTGTGAAAATAATCTGTATTTTTAAATTTGTTCATGGAATGTGGGCATCACTGGCTATGCCAGCAATTATTGCTATTGCCATTGACGATTTGAAAAGCCTTGGGAGTCCAGATGTCTAGGCCATTAAAATGTCATGAGTCTACTGCAAAATATAATCAAATAACCTGATAGAATGTTAATTTTTGTATTTAGAATCTAGCAGTTGGAAGTCAAGCTTCAGCTGTACAAAACCTTAGCTAAGCTGTGCCTGGAGTACTTTGAGCAAACCTATGTGCCGAACCTTATGTAGGATATATTGGAATTGGAGGAAGTGCAATTCAGCTTTCCAAGAATGATAATTGTTCTTAAAGGATTAAGTAATGAGGAGGGATTACACAAACCAGGGCTGTATTCTCCTGAATTCACTAAGTTAAAGTTTTGAAGACGTTAAAATGTACAAATAGGGTGGATAGCCTGGATATCCATGGTAAGGGGCTGCAATCTGTATATAATAGCTAGACTTTGGAGGTCTGCAGTTAGGAAACATTCCTGGTTTGAGCTGCTTCCATAGAGTCTGCTGTTCCCACTGATTCAAACCAAAGCAGTTCTGTCCTCATGGATTCTGAGTACCATGAGGTTTAGGCATTAGGTGCTCCTACTGCACTTTTGAGGTTGGTCTGCTTGGCTAGACTGTGCTTACTCTGATTCTGCTACATCTCTGGCTCTACCTTATCTAAGGGTGACTATTGGCTGACTCTCAGTAATTCCAACAAACTGTTTTTATTTGCAGACTAATGTAAGTAATACTGATTACAGTCCTCAAGTACAATTCTCCTATTCTTTTCTTCTCAGAGTCTGGATAGGATATGACAATTAATTTTGGAGCCACATCATCAAGCACATTATCATTATCATTACACATATTCATTCTTTTTGTACAAAAAAGTAGAGTAAGTTTGAAAGACTCTCACAGATGACAATTGATGCTCAATCAATCAGCTGCAAATTTTAAATTTGGCATTCACAGCTTCCTATTATCTAATGATATGTAGGATATGGGGAAAATGTGAATATATGCCCTTCAATTACAAGTCAGCTATAACTTGATTGAGTGGTGGAGCGGAATATGAAGGCTAAATAATCTGCCCTTCTTCCTACGGATGCTATGTAAAAAAGAAAGCTTTGCAGTTGTGCAGTGAACTTTTTGACCTAAGAATGCCTCAAGCTGTTTTTCACCTATTCGGGTAGCTATTGTGATGAAGTCAATATTACAGCATTGAGGATGTGACAGTCAATTTGTACACACTGTGCTCCCATATGAGCATAGTGCCATGATAACAAATTAAGTTAGTGATGTTGTAGGAAACTAAATATTAGCCTGGATGCTAAGGACCCCACAGTCACTTTCATTCTTGCC
The DNA here is from genome assembly GCA_024137785.1 of Ginglymostoma cirratum. Classification (NCBI taxonomy): domain Eukaryota; kingdom Metazoa; phylum Chordata; class Chondrichthyes; order Orectolobiformes; family Ginglymostomatidae; genus Ginglymostoma; species Ginglymostoma cirratum. The sequence goes on from JAHRHZ010000029.1 coordinate 18,943,217, forward strand.
ATCGGATCTTCAACGGAGAAATTTGGTCTGCATAAATTGACTCTGTCTGTCTAGAATTGCTTTAGAAAATGATCATTTGATTTCAGGTAATGTTTTGTCATTGATTCCAAAATGAGAAAGCAGAGGTTCAAACTGTGTGCCAGCTGCTCTTGACATCCATCAACCCCGACTCTTACAGCCCACTAATGGCTTATGCTTACAGAAGACTAATGGTAATATCCATAACTAACCAGATTTTGTTTATTTTCCTTTCAAACTAATTTCATTAAAACAACTGTAAATAATTCACCCTTGCATATGAACACATTTTGTCAGAAGTCAGTCAACGTGTAATTTAAATCAAATTCAGTTACAACTGTCAGCAGCAAATGAAGGAGTTTCTGAGGGGCACATTCTTGCATTTATGGATCGTTCACTGACACCACCGATTTCTAATTAGAAATGTCACAATATTAAAGTGTAACAAAGTGATTGTAATTGTGCATGGTGCAGAAGTGGGAATTTAAACCTCTTGAGTATAGTTTGGTTGTAGTTCAAGTATTTCAAAACTTCGACAAACTGTTTTCTTTTTGTTAGAGTTCTACGAATTTAAGAAAACAAAAAAAATTCTGCAAATATTTACAAAAGCTATTTGAGTAATGTAAGTTATTTAATTTAATCAGTTATTATCTGAAGATTTTATTTAAGATAATATTTCTGCAAGATAATTACCTTAAACCAGTTGTCCTTTTTTATAAATTACATATATTATAAATTGTTCTCTTTTACTTGTTTACAAAAAAACAAAGTAACCTTTTGACTCAAATGGAAAAAGGAAAATTATGTGTAACAATGTCAAAAGGTTTCTTTTCTAGTTAATTAACAGTTGTCGCAATATGAACAAAAGGAGATTATTATGGTGATCAGGAAGTTTAAACATTATAATACATCAAAATGTCGTAATATTATGAAAGTTTTACTTCTGATACTTTCAGGAAATTTGTAATATGCAAGAATATAGGCTGGATAAAGGGCTATTTAGTCTCTAGCAGTTACCAAACATTATCCTCCATGATAAAAGACAAGCATTTCTTCTGTTTGCCTTTATACCAAGTCGTTGGAGCCAATGAGAATTCCTGGGCTTTTGGTCATTTCTCAGTTTCCTTAGTAATCATGCCTCCAATTAACTATTTCCAATTATAGTGTCTTCACTGTTGAATCTCAATCAACTGATTTGACTCATGTCCATGTTCATAATTAAAAGCCTTCCTTGGAGTTGAGGTTTGTCAGGCTTCACATTACAATCTGCATCACACCTCAAACCAAAGCCTCAGACACGTAGGTCAGAAGATTATATTCAGTTCAAATAATCCTTGTTTGTTCAAGAAATTTTAATTATTATTCCATTGGCTTACTTCAAAAACTATTACAGTTCAGTGGATCAGTCGGATGAGCTACCAATCACAGTAGGCTCAATGAATCAAGTGGCATGCATTAATTTCACTGGAAACCTAAGCCTTCCAGTCAAAAACTATGACAGAAGTGTTTAAGTTTGTGATATACCAGTCCTCAGATGAGGTTCCCCAAATTGCGCTTGTTCCAACAGGGATACTTCAGATCAGTAGTTCTTGAGTGACAAGGGAGGAACTGACTCCCCTTGATCACACTGAGGTTAATTTACAAAAGATCCTTTCCCTTGTGGACCCTTTCCATCCAGACCAAATGAATTTATGCTTTAAAATGACCCAGCTTAACAAGGCTTTATTGAGCCAATGTTGAGCACTACTTGGGGGAAACACTGAGGGTAGCATGCGTCTGAAATACACTGCGGGTTTATATCCATCACCGAGAGTTGCTGGGCAGCACCACCTTGTCTGAGCTGGTTGAGTCCTAAGGGAAATAACTATTAGACTGGGTCAGTGGCAGGTTTTTAAAGGAATCATTGAGATGGAAAACATACCTGACCTCATCTTCAATGATCTACTTACTGTAGATTCACCTGTCCATGATGGTATCAGTAGGAGTGATCACCCTACAGTCCTTGTGAAGATGAAGCCTTGTTTTCTCGTTAAGAATACCATCCATCATGTTGTGCGGTATTCCGACCTTGCGAAAGATTTTGAACAGATCTAGCAACTCAAGATCGAGTATCCATGAGGCACTGAGGGCTATCAGCAGTCGAAGAATTGTACTCCAATGCAATTTGCAACCTCATGGCATGGCATAACTTCAGCACTGCCATCAGCATCAAGCCAGGGTATATACCAGGATTCAATGAAGACAGCAGTAGAGTATGCCAAGAGCAGAACCAGGCAAATCTAAAAATGAGGTGTCAACCTGGTGAAGCAATGACACAGGATGACATGTGTGCCAAACAGCATTGGCAGCAAGTGGCAGACAGGGTTAAGTGATTACACAAACAAGTGATCTAATCCAAGATCTGTATTCTGCCACATTGAATTATGAATAGTGCTAGATTATTAAACACTCACTTGAGGAGGATGTTCCATAATAACCTCCAAGCCCAACACACCAGTATTAAAGATAAGGCTGAAGGATTGGCAATAATCTTCAACTGAAAGTGCTGATTGGATAATACATCTTAGGTACCTTCAAACTTCAGGTAAGTTATTTCCTTCCAAATGATCTTAGGAAAATTTTGAAGACAATGGATACTGCAAAGGCTATATGTCCTCACATAATCCTGGTCATTGTACTGAAGACTTGTGCTCCAGAATTTGCTGAGCCCAGCCAGGCCCTTTCAGCACAGCTACAACACTGATATCTAACCATGTGGAAAATTGCTCAGGTATGCCCTCTATACAAAAAACAGGACAGATCTAATCAAGTCAAGTATTGGCCATCAGTCTACTTTCAATCATCAGAAAAATGGTGGAAGCTGTCATCAACAGTGCTATCAAACAAGTTTGGACTAAATTACTGCAGGTGCTGGAATCTGTACTGAAAACCAAAATGCTAGAAACCACAGTGGGTCAGGCAGTATTCATCGAGAGAGAGCAAGCTAACGTTTTGAGTCTATCTGAGCTATGATGAAGATTCATCTAGAATCAAAATGTTAGCTTGCTCTCTCCCCACGGATGCTTCATGACCCACTGTGATTGCCAGCATTTTTGTTTTCCATGCTATCAAACAACACTCACTTAGCAATACATTGCTTGCTGGTGCTAGAGTTCGTTTCTGCCAGGATCACTCAGCTCCTGACTTCATTGCAGCCTTGGTTTAAACATAGACAAAAGAGGTGAGCTCTGGAGGTGAGGTGAGAGCAAAAGCCTATGCTTTTAAGGCCACATCTTACTGAGGGTAATATCAAGAAGCCATAGCAAAGTTAGTCAATGGAAGTCAGAGAAATGTCTCTGCTGGTTGGTGTTATACGTGGTACAAAGATGAGCTCCTCGGTTTTAGGATACCTGCAGGATTTCCACAGGATGGTGTGCTTGACCCAACCATCTTCAACTGCTTCATCAATGACATTCCTTCAATCATAAATTCAGACACGAGGGAGTTTGCTGATATTGCACAACGTTCAGCACTATTTGTAACTCCCAGAATAAAGAAAGAGTCCATGTCCAAATGCAGCAAGACCTGGATGATATCCAGCTTGATTGTGACAAGTCACATTAGCACCACACAAATGCCATCTATAATGAAGGAAATTCTAACTGTTGCTCCTTGTCATTCAATGGCATCATAGTTGCTGAATTCTCTACTATCAATATCCCACGGGTTATCTTTGACCAGAATCTAAACTGGACTCACTGTATAAATACTCTGGCTATAAGCACAGTTCAGCGGCTAGGAATAAGGCAGCAAGTAATCAACTTCCCAAAACCTGTCCATCATCTGCAAGACATAAAGCAGGAGTGTGATGAAGGCAGAGCAGTAGACGTTGTCTATATGGACTTCAGCAAAGCTCTGCATGGCAGACTGATTAACAAGGTTATATCACATGGAATCCAGGGGAAGCTAGCCAATTGGAAACAAAATTGGCTTGAAGGTGGGAGACAGGGTGGTGGTAGATAGTTGTTTATTTAGACTGGAGGCCTGTGAGCAGCAGTTAGCCACATGGATTGCTGCTGGATCCGATGCTATTTGTCATTACGTAAATGATTTGGATAAATATAGGAGGTATGGTTAGTAAGTTTGCAGATGACACCAAAATAGGAGATGTAGTGGACAGTGAAGAAGGTTATCTCAGAGTACAATGGGACCTTGATCAAATGGGCCAATTGGCTAAGGAATGGCTGATAGAGTTTAGTTGAGATAAATGTGAGTTTTTGCATTTTGATAGACAAACCAGGGCAGGATTTATACAATTAATAATTGGGCCCTGGGAGTGTTGTTGAATAAAGAGACCTAGGGGTGCAGGTTCATAGTTTCTTGAAAGTGGATTGACAGGTAGACAGTGTAGTGAAAAAGGTGTTTGGCACACTTGCATTCATTAGTCAGAACATTGAACATCAGATTTGGTATGTCATGTTGCAGCTGCACAGGATATTAGAGAGACCACTTTTAGAATACTGCATACAATTCTGGTTGCCTTTCCATGGGAAAGATGTTGTTAAACATGAGAGGGTGCAGAAAAGATTTACAAGGATGTTGCCGGGACTGGAGGCTTTGAGTTATAGGGAGAGGCTGAATAGGCTGGGGCTCTTTTCCCTGTGGAATTGGAGGCTGAGGGGTGCCCTTATAGAGGTTTGTAAAACCATGAGGGGCATAGATAGGGCAAAAAGCCAATGTCTTTTTCACAGGATAAGGGGAACCGAAACCAGAGGGCATAGGTTTAAGGTGAAAGGGGAAAGATTTAAAAAGGACTCGAGGGATAACTTTTTCCATGCAGAGGGTGGTGCGAGTATGGAGTGAGCTGCCAGAAGTGATGGAGGCAGGTGCTATTACAACACCTATAAGGCATCTGGATGGGTATATGAAGATGAAGTGTTTAGAAGGTTATGGGCCATATGCTGGCAAATAGGACTAGGTAGATTGGGATATCTGGTTGACGCAGACATGTTGGACGTACTGTATAACTCTATAACTTATGACTGTTGCTAGTAGAGTTGAGGTTGATGGTTAAGCAGTTGATTTCAAGATTCGTGGTTTTGCAAGATAATTAATATTCTCTTGTCTTAGTTCCTTTTGACAATGGCTGTCTGGCAGCACTCCGAATGAGAGATTATCTTCTCCCCTTCATAGCCTGCAGTGCAGGGTGTTTGATTGCTGTTCTCAAACTGTGCCCTTCACAGCACATTAGTCCACGTGTCAGTACATCAAGCCATTAGCACAAAAAGCCAGTTTTTAGTTTTTTTCTGTGTATATCCCTTGAAAGCAGAAATATGCCTGCAGGAGGGAGCTGTGGGTCGTCAGCCTCTCGTTACTTCTTCCCTTTTTATTCCTTCTGTTTGAAGTTTCCCTGACTCTGTGTGGGTGTGACCAAGTATGGGCCCACACAGGATTACATAGAAACATAAGAACATAGAAACCCTAAGAAATCTAACTCCTTGAAGACATTCAATGTTTTGGCCTCAACTCCTTCAGTGGCAGGGATTTCCACAGACTCACCACTCTCCTCTCCATAAGACCGTAAGACCATAAGACATAGGAGCAGAAATTAGGCCATTTGGCCCATCAAGTCTGCTCCACCATTCAATCATGGCTGGTAAGTTCCTCAACCCCATTCTCCTGCTTTCTCCCTGTAAGACTTGATCCCCTTGATAATCAAGAACCTGTCTATCTCAGTCTTAAAAGTACTCAATGACCTGGCCTCCACAGCCTTCTCTGGCAGTGAATTCCATAGATTCACCAATCTTTGGCTGAAGAAGTTTCTCCTTATCTCTGTTCTAACAAGTCTTCCCTTTACTCTAAAGCTGTGCCCTCAGGCCCTAGTCTCTCCTACAAATGAAAACATCTTCTCAACATCCACCCTGTCCAGGTGATTCAGTATTCTGTAAGTTTCAATTAGATACCCCCTCATCCTTCTAAACTCCAATGAGTATAGTCCCAGAATCCGCAAACGTTCCTCATGCATTAAGCTATCTATTCCTGGGGCTATTCTCGTGAACCTCCTCTGAACCCACTCCAGAGCCAGTATATCCCTCCTGAGATATGGGGTCCAAAACTGCACAGAATACTCCAAATGAGGCCTGACCAGAGCCTTATAAAGTCTCAGTAGTACATCCCTGCTTTTATATTCAAGTCCTCTCAAAATAAATGCCAACATTGCATTTGCCTTCCTGACTACTGACTCAACCTGCAAGTTTACCTCGAGAGAATCCTGGACTGGAATTCCCAAGTCTCTTTGCACTTCAGACTTCTGAATTTTCTCCCCATTTAGAAAATAATCCATGTTTTTATTCTTCTCACCAAAGTGCATGACCTCACACTTTCCCACGTTGTACTCCATCTGCCACTTCTTTGCCTACTCTCCGAACCTATCCATCTTTGTCCTGAAAGGCCTACGCCTTATCCTTAGACTGTGACCCTGATTCTGAATTCCCCTGTCAATGAGAGCATCCTTCCTGTATCTCCCCTGTCTAATTTTGTTAGAAATGTATAGATTTCTGTGAGATCTCCCTCATTGTTCTAAATTCTCGTGAATACAGTCTGAATTGATTTTGACAGACAGCCATTGAATTTACACCCGCAGTCACTGTTTGCCTGGAGCAGTCATCCTTCCAAAAAGAAACTTTAGAATTTAAAGTTTAGTCTGTCCATGAGTTCTGATATGTCATCATAACACGGGGATGATGTTTGTCTAACGTCAAACTATTCCAGCCCAGTATACAAATACATAGCAATCTAAAAAATGCTATTCATGCACTTCATGTGAGATCATTAACTTACCTTTGCAGGTGTATGTATGGTCAACACTGTTTTTGTGAATTAACCTGTTGGAGTTATTCTTTTTTTTTCACCTTCACATTGATTAGAACTTCCTGGTGTTTTGCTGTCATTGCCTGCCCTGATATCATTGGGACCAACAGTTAAGCATTGTTTCATTGTAATTTTGTTTTTTTCAGCTTGTTTTCCCTTCTTGAATCTATTCCTGTATTACTCAATAGGTAATTCATTTTTCTTTCCTTTCTGAACCATTCCATTCTGACCTTTGTCCAATTTGTTTGATCTGTTTTCTTTGCTTGGGTGTCTTTATTTTAACTACATCACTATTAACCAGATCCTCTAGAGACATAACATTAGGCTTTGTTCAAAGCTCCCTTGCACCGTTTAATTGTGTTAATCAACTTGCTTATGAAGTTATAATGCTCCTGTTATTATTAACCAGATATTCCATTTTAGCATAAGCGTGGGCGTAGGAAAATGTGGATGTTCAAAAGGACCTGGCTGTCCCTGTACGCCAGTCAATGAAAATAAACAGGCAGGTGCAGCATGTAACTCGGATGCTGAATGAAATATTGGTCTTCATTGTGAGAGGATTTGGGTTCAGAAGTAGAGAAATCTTATTGGAGTTGTACAGGGCCTTGGTACCACCGCACCTGGAGTATTGTGTGCAGTTTTGGTCTCCCTATTTAAGAGAGAATGTGCTTGCCATGGAGGGAGCACAATGAAGGACAAGGGGACACAGAATTTGATTTGCTATTCAAGTCCATTTTATTAACAAGATACTCCTTATTAAAAACATCATATGAGCATTTCCTAAATTTCCACAATCTTTACTCTCTATCAAGGGTGGACGCTGGGAAGTTGTTTCCGTTAGGTGGGGATACTAGGACCTGTGGGCACAGCCTTAGAATTAGAGGGGGTCAATTTAGAACGGAAATGAGGAGACATTTCTTCAGCCAGAGAGTGGTGGGCCTGTGGAATTCATTGCCACAGAGCGCAGTGGAGGCCGGGACGTTGAACGTCTTCAAGGCAGAGATTGATAAATTCTTAATCTCGCAAGGAATCAAGGGCTACGGGGAGAGTGCAGGTAAGTGGAGTTGAAATGCCCATCAGCCATGATTAAATGGCGGAGTGGACTCGATGGGCCGAATGGCCTTACTTCCACTCCTATGTCTTATGGTCTTATGGACTAAGCTCAATGCATCTAAGGAAGGACATTACCTGCAATGATGCATGTGTTTGAACTGGGCCCTTGGAATCTCCCTCCTCTCTGATGTAGGGCTGGCTCTCTCCCACAAATGTGGGTTCCATATGACAGGCCAGATCTTCTCCTTGGTCTTCTTGGGTTTCAGGACTGTCTTCCACTGCAGGTCTCCTGCTGCGGGTCTTTGTTGAGGGGGGTGGCTTCCAGGTGTATGTTTTTATTTCCCCTTGCCTTGGAACTTTCTGAATGGTCTGTAGCCTTTGGCCATTGGGTTCATGTGTGGGATTCAAAGCATCCAATGAGATGTCTCCAACATCTTTCACTTTTGCTATGCCTGTATATCTCAGACACTAGCTAGAAGTCAAGGTGCCCGGACACCTGATCAATACTTCACTTATACATAGCCAATAAAAATATGGAATTAAGAGTCTAATGGTGACCATGCATCTGTAGTCAACTGCTGGGGGAAGCCCATCTGGTTCACTCATGCCCTTTCGGGAAGGAAACTGCTATCCTTACCTGGTCTGGCCTACATGTGACTCCAGACCCACAGCGATGTGGCCTAGCCAGTGACATCCTCATTCTGGGAATGAATGGAAAAAAATCTCTCGGGCTGGTTGTAACTGGCTCCCCCTGAATCTCTGTGACTTCTTTGATCTTCATTTCTCCTGCTTTCTGTGGCCGATAACTGCTGGTTGCTGTTTAATTTAGTTTGGCCAGTTTTCAAACCCGATTTTTCTATGGCTGTGGGCTAATTTACAGTATCCAATCTTGGGCCTATGGCCACTTGACCACACTAGACTGATGCCATGGATGGCACGACTGTTATATGAGAAGAGATTAGTTCAACTAGGCCTGTAATCATGAGAATTTAGAAGGATGAGAGGGAACCTGATTGAAAAACATATTATCTGGAAATGCAGAACCAGGGGTTGCAGTCTCAGGATGGGATTGACTATTTAATATTAAGGTGAGGAAACATTTTCTTTTCACTCAGAGGGTGGTCAGCCTCTGGAATTTGCTTCCATAGGAGGCTGTGGAGGCCAAGCTACTGAATATATTCAAGAAATAAACTGTTTTTTTAATACATTGAAGGCATCAAACTGTACAGTCAAAAAATAGGAATATGATGTTGAGATACAGGACTACCCGCGATCATATTGATTGGTAGAGCAGGCTCGAATACTCCTATGCCTAGTTTTTATGACATAGGGCCGTTACGTTTATGTATTAATAAATATGCTTTCTCCATTTTTCAGATTGGCTTTCACTTAACTTGCCCATTTCCAAAGGCAATAACTGATTGCCAGTGTCTACTTCTTTGTTTGTTGGTTTGATCTCTGAGCTAGAAAGAAAATCTTAACAGTCTACGTGATCATAAACAGCATGCCGAGTCCTGCCATCACCAGCAAACCCCACATGCTGACTTTCAGGAAGAGTCTAGGTTGGTGACCAAGAATGGATTTCCTGAAACATTTTCCTCTGTCCATTTCAAGAGGTCAATTACAGTGCCAAGTCTAAGCTGGAAGTGATTTGTTACGGTTCGGTTGCTCATTGCTTTAACCATCTTGTACTTTAATATTTAATCCTGCTCTGGGAGAATAATTATGCTGGATGTTTTTGACTTAATGTTCATGCAAACTTTGATTTGTGAATCTGTAGAGCTCCTCTGCCCCAGTTCAATGACAAGAAGATAATTGCTTATTTTGATGATCTAAATGCAGAACAGAGCATTTGAACTGTTCACTTGCAATCTGTTAATTACGTTGTCATTTCTTAAGAATGACATCCATGTAATCTGTGTCTCTTCAAATCAGAGCAGATTTTCCTGGAATTTTGCCTATAATATCTACATTGCTTGCGAAAATACGCCTCCAATATTTAACTTTGATTCTTTTCAGTGCCTACTAAGTGATGTAGCTAATTATCCTCATATTCTTTGGTAAATCTGTAAAGATTCATCTGGAAAATGTAAAACAATAGCGGGAATATCTTGCAAGAGTTAAATGTTAACTCACTGCATTAGGAAATGGTTATGACAGTCTCATTATATTAGATTAATAACAAATAAATAGATTTTAACGGGACCAAAAACAAAGTTGCTGGAAAAGCTCAGCAGGTCTGGCAGCATCGGTGGAGGAGAGAACAGAATTAACGTTTCGGGTCTGGTGACCCTTCCTCGGAACCCGGACCTGAAATGTTAACTCTGTTTTCTCCTCCACCGATACTGCCAGACCTGCTGAGCTTTTCCAGCGACTTTGTTTTTGTTCCTGATTTACAGCATCCACAGTTCTTTTGGTTTATTTTTACATGGATTTTAACACCTGAGAATGGCATCACAATGCAGTATCCATTATCCATTCGCAATTTGTCGTTGAATGAGGCATTTAACCAAGACCCCATGTGATCTCGGATGGATTTAAAGATTCTGTGATACCATTTGAAATAAGAACAGGGCAGTTACTCCAATGGCCTGGCCACCATATGTCCCTCAGTAAACATCTCAAGAAACAGATTATGTGGTCAATATTACATTCCTGTTTCTGCAAGCTTGCTTTGCATGAATTTGCTATGGTGTTTCCAGCAAAAAAACTTGCCTCACCATCAAAAGTACTTCATTGGCTGTCGGTGGTCATGAGAGATACTATCTAAATGCACATTTTACTTTCTTTTCCTTAGTGACATAGGACAGATTTTCCTGGAGAATGGAAACCAGTAGATTATTAAGTCTCTGAAACTTAGCCTTAAAAGTTCATACAGAAAGAATAAAGACTGTGTAATATGAATAATTAAAGGAATTCTCTGGGCTTATGAGTTCACTGCATGAATTGAAGCTGAGGATGTCCCACAGCTAAGATCAGCTAACACATCACAGTCTAGAATCAAAGCTGGAAGTGATTTGTTATAGATCAGTAGCTCATTGGCATAAATGGTATGACTTAATGCAGTGGTTCAAGTAGGTGTGTTCTCTGAGTGCATTCAGTGAAATTGAAAGATTGAACTCACAGAAGATTGATGCAATACACCAGTACAAATACCGAACTGTAATTATGTAGGCAACATTTTTGTCATTCACCTTTCGAAATAACAAAAACATGGTGGGTTCTGTTTTTAGGCCTATTTTGAAGAGCCATTCATGCGTTTAACTTGGAGACATTGATAGAACCACTGTGGTAAGTTGCAGGAAGGATTTAGAGGTTTTGCAGAGCCTTGTACTGCCTTGCATAGGTAGGAAGGAAGTAGGTGCAGAGCCACTTGCTCTACTTATAAACAAGACATGAATGAAGAAACAGAGACTGAAACCTCTCTGAGCAGAAAGGAGAGCAAGTGATCTCCTTAGAAGTCCTCACCTCAGAAGTGCCTCAGGAACCATCTCTTCATTAAAGTGATGGTCATTGAGTCATGACAACCTGGAACCTTGAACAGGGTTAGAATGTTCGCCAAGTGGTTGGGAAGACCGCAGTCATCCTTTCGTTCTTGCTACCTGTTCCTTCCAAAAAATGATAAACAAAGTTGGCAAAGAATTGCAATTAACTTACAGTCTCTAAAGATACTCAGGAGGTGACAGAGGTGCTCTTCAAATGGTGTCATCAACAATTGCCCGTGCTTCTGTGATCCCCCTACACTAATGGGAAGTGATACTTCAATCATAGGAGTTATTACACTGTCAATGTGAAGTTGGTATATGACAAGACCAAGAAATCCATCTCAGTGAATGCCTTCTCTTCTGGCAAACTCTACAATGCTGTGATCCTACAATAGCCAGCAATTCACATTGCTTTCAGATCCCAAGAGAAACAACAGACTAGTTGCATGTGACTAGAAATAGCTGCTTGCTACATGTCTTTTCCATCATCCCTTCTGTCGTCTCCTATACAAGCTCAGACAGCCTTTGACTGGTGTGATGGAATCTCATGCAACATCATGGAGCAACCCATTATCCACCTGAAGTAGAGATGTCACTATAATGTTTGGCTGATTTTCTACACAACATGCCTACCCACTTTGTGGCAGTGCAGTCAACTCCATAACCTTGCAATTACAAATTCCAGCCAGGATTTGGAAGATATCTTGTGATAAGATGCAGTAGAAGAAGGAATAAGAGTGGGAAGAATGAAAGAGCAACACACACACATGTAACCGGATACTGCATAAAAAGAACGAATGATGAAGATTCATTTTGTTTAGGCCGTAAGACCATAAGAAATAGGAACAGGAGTAGTCATCTGGCCCCTTGACCCTGCTCTACCATTCAATAGGATCATGGTTGATCTGGCATTCCTCACATCCACTTTCCTGTGTTTTCCCCATAATCCTTGATTCCCTTACTGATCAAGAATCTACTAATTTCAGCCTTATTTAAACACGCTGGCCCTACCACTATCTGTGGCAAAGAGATCCAAAGACTCTCAACCCTCTGTGAGAAGAAATTCCTCCTCATCTCAATCTTAAATTGGCACCCCTTTCTTCTAGGACTGGTCCTAGCCTCTCCTATGAAATATTTTCTCAGCATTCGTCCTGTCAATCCCCTTAAGAATCCTGTACGCTTCAGTAAGATCATTTCTCATTCTTCTAAACTCCAGTGAACTGAGACCCAACCTGTTTAGCCATTGCTCATAAGACAATCTCTCCATGTCAAGGATCATCCCAGTGATTCTTCTCTGAACTGCCTCCAATGAAATGATGTCTTTCCTTAAAATAAAGGAAATAAGACTGACATGGTCTCACCAGCACCTTGTACAATTGCAGTAAGGTTTCCCTCCAACTCCTTTGAAATAAGGGCCAACATTCCATTAGCTTCCCTGATTACCAACTACAAGTACTCCTATTTCCCTTTGAGTTGCAGCTTTCTTCGTTGTTCTCCTTTCAATAATATTGAAAAATTAAGACCTTCACATTTTCCCACATTGTACTCCATTTGCCATGTTTTTGCCCACTTAACCTACTAGTATCTCTCTGGAAACTATCTGTAATCCTCTCATAAACTGCCTTTCCAGCCGTATTTGTCAGAAGTCACATTACACCAGGTTATAGTCCAACAGATTTATTTGTAATTACAAGCTTTCAGAATACTGCTCCTCCTAAGTGGCACTTCACCTGATGAAGGAGCAGTGTAGTGTGACTTCTGACTTTGAACATCCTAGTCCAACACTGGCACCTCCACATCATAGTTATTCTTTTTTATTTGATTCATGAAGAAGCATGGCAGACCAAAATAAACTCTTCTGAATTTTGTGATAGTGCATTGGACTTGCTCTGTCGAGAAGTCCGGACCAGAGAGGAGGCTCAATTTTGGTGGTGGAGCAGGAAGCCATCCTGACTAACTTTGCAAATTGGGAACACACAGTGAAAGTGATGAATGCCAAACATGTGACACCAGAAACCTGACAGCAGTGCTGCAAAAACTTTCAATATTAGTGCCTCCATTTAAGATGTCAAGATGAATGAATGCCTCATGGCTCACATCTCATTCCCCACATCTCATGCCCTTAAATTTGTGTCATCTGCAAATTTGGCGACAGTACGTTCACTTCCTTCCTCCGAGTCAATAATAGATATTGTGAACATTTATGGTCCCAACACTGATCCCTGTGGAACACCATTGGTCACGGGTCATCAACCTGAAAACCTTATGTCCACTCGCTGTTTCCTGCACATTAGCCAATTCTCTATCCATGCCAATGTTTTGCCTCCAACACCGTGAGCTCTCATAACTTAACCTTTTGTGAGGTACCTTGATGAACACCTTCTGGAAGTCCAAATACAACACCTCTACTAGTTCCCTTCTATCCACTCTGGTTGAGACTTCCTTGAAAAACTGAGAGGCAACAACAATGTTATTGGTGGGAGGACAGCACATTTGTGCCCCACGTACCGATATCATGCACACAGAGTGGGATCTCAGTAATCCTTACAGTTTGCTGGAGCACAGCACAGCTTGCTGGATTGCTGTTGATCACTGTAAGAAGTGTTAAGGGCATGAGATGTGGGGAATGAGATGTGAGCCATGAGGCATTCATTCATCTTGACAACTTAAATGGAGGCGCTAATATTGAAAGTTTTTGCAGCACTGCTGTCAGGTTTCTGGTGTCACATGTTTGGCATTCATCACTTTCACTATGTGTTCCCAATTTGCAAAGTTAGTCAGGATGGCTTCCTGCTCCACCACCAAAATTGAGCCTCCTTTCTGGTCCGACATCTCAACAGAGCAAGTCCAATGCACTGTCACAAAATTCAGAAGATTTTATTTTGGTCCGCCATGCTTCTTCATGAATCAAATAAAAAAGAATAACTATTCAGCGGGTTGCAGTGTATTGCCACAATGTCCCTCTGATAGGGACTGTGCCTTTATAAATGGAAAGTTTCCTTAAAGAAGTGATTTCTTCCCAATGTTAAGCTGTTCCCTGGAATGTGTATTTCAAGATATGATGGGGTCTGTCAGGAACTATTCCTGGCCACGACACCATTATAGAAAGGAGCTTGATGCATAACTGTAGCTGCTTATAAATTGGTAATCAATGAGACCCAGTGATATTGGGAAGTATAGCCAAATATTAGGACAGTAAAGCTTTGCACCCACTATACCTTCAAATCTATATTTTCTTTTTAAAAAGGAACACCTATTTATAGACAGAGATAACAAGGTGTGGAGCTGGATGAACACAGGACGCCAAGCAGCATCAGAGGAGCAGGAAGGCCGACGTCTGAAGAAGGGTCTAGGCCCGAAACGTCAAGCTTTCCTGCTACTCTGATGCTGCTTGGCCTGCTGTGTTCATCCAGCTCTACACCTTGTTATCTCAGATTCTCCAGCATCGGCAGTTCCTATTATCTCTTCTACCTATTTACAGATCATGTTTCACCATGTCTGTACATCCTAAAGTATTCCATAGTCAAATGAAGTAATTTAAATTCATTGTTGTAATGTAAGCAATGTGATGATTAAATATATGCAAAACACGATCCTACAAATAACACCAACATAATAATCAGGTGACTTGTTTTATTGATGTTGTTTGAGGGATAGATATTAGCCATGATATCACATGAACTCCTCCACACCACAATTATTGTGTCATCTGCTAACTTACTGATCATACCCTCTACACTCATGTCTAGATCATTAATATACACAATGAACAGAGCCAATCCCCCTGGTATGCCACAGGACAGACAGTTCCAGGCGCAATAACACTCTTTGAACATCACCCTCTGCTTCTGTCATTAAGCCAATTTTGGTTCCAGTTTGCCGAATTGCCCTGAGTCCCATGAGCTCTTAATTTCTTGACCATGATAGATCTTGTCAAAAGCCTTCCTGAAGTCCATGTGGTTTTCCATGGGTTTACCATGATGGTGCATCACAGAACCAGCACCACTTTACCTGAGCATTGAGTTCACGATTCTGATCTCCTCTAGAACCTTGGTGTCTATGACTGAAAACTGAAATCTGTTACCATTTATCATCTCAGGGAAGGAAAATCCACTCTGTTGTGCAGTCTGCTTGCACACGCACAGGACCAAACATTCGGTCTGAGCATGTGCAACAATCATGTATCATATTTCCAGTGTAAGAAGGAATTACCTTTGTGCGGTAAACAGACATTCGACTAAAACGGCAGTTGAATTGGCCTAAATAAAATAAAAGAATTGGGGATGCAGGGAATCAGAAACAATAAAAGCCCCAGAAATTGCTGGAGAAACTCAGCATCTGTGGAGAGGAAACAGTGTTAACATTTTGAGTTCTTCATCATTGAATCCCTACAGTGTGGAAACAGACCCTTTGGCCCAACAAGTCCACACCAACCCTCAGTGCATCCCACCCAGACCCATCCCCCTATAACCCTATAACCCACACATCCCTGAACACTACGGGCAGTTTAGCATGGCCAATCCACCTAGTCTGCACATCTTTGGATTATGGGAAGAAACCAGAGCACCCAGAGGAAACCCACGCAGACACAGGGAGAACATGTAAACTCCACACAGACAGTTGCCCAAGGGTGGAGCTGAACTTGTGTTCCTGGTGCTGTGAGGCAGCAGTGCTAACCACTGAGCCACTGAGCCACCGTGCCACCCCTTTGCAGATCCTTCTTTAGAACTTGCCTGCCTGGACACATTTCCACATTAGCATGGCTTTTAAAGGGAATATTTTTGCAATTGCTTTTAGTTTTGCCACTGATCTAGATTCTAAGCAAAAATTGATAAGTTTCTTGTCAAAAGAGGCAGTTCTTCTGGTAATTCAGTTAATGAAACATTTGAAACCAAAGAAAAGAAAGCGAGAATTGTTCAAAGACAGTAAAATGAGAGCTAATTTCTTTTTTGGATTGATGCTATTTGTCTTTTACCTGAATGCCTCAACTGCAGGGGGAAGTTGGCAGGTACTCCAATGGTACCAAGTAAGTTAAGATGCTATTTACAGAATAAAAAGCCATCTCTTGTGAACAAACACATTAAATACTTCAAGAGCTTTACAGAGCAAAACATCAAGCAGACTCAATGTTTGATGGAGTGTATGCAGCTATTGGGTAAAGCTCAAGAGGCTAGTTACCTAGAGCTTGGCAGAGCTTGTAACAAAATCAAATAAGCCCTGTAACTTTGCCGAAACCTTACTCATGCCTGCATGTAAAAGGTTGGAGGTGTGATGTTAGGAGCTGGCGCTGCAAAATAGATCGACAAGATTTCATTGCCTGATGATACAGCTGAACAGCAAACTGCTACCCACATCAGCTGACATAGAGGAGGTGAAGCAAGTGAAGTTAACTACCAGCAGGAAGTTTGCTTTGTGGATTGACAAATGTCCTGATATAAGTGGGCACTGGCAGCTGCTGTCCAACATTTGTTGTGTTGATGGGAGCCTTGTAAGGTGTTACCAAGTCATGCAACTGGTGAAGAAGATGGTATATTTTTGCCAGTGGATTTGAAATCTTAATGCTTCTTTAACTTGTCGTCTGTGTTTTGTTGCAAACCTCTCCAGTAAGTCTAACCATGGTAAATGCAAGTAAGTGTGACATTTACAAGCTATCAAACCAACTGAAAGAAATAGGTGCGCCGTGGAATTCCTTGTCATATTGAAGAATGTCTTGACACTGAAAAAGTTGGGAACTTTTGTAGATGCATGGAAGGCAGCAAGATTGCTCAGTGGGTAGCACTGCTGCTTCACGGGGACCTGGGTTCGATTCCACCCTCGGGCGACTGTCAGTGTGGAGTTTGCACATTCTCCCCATGTCTGTGTGGGTTTCCTCTGGATGCTCCGATTTTCTCCCACGGTCCAAAGATGTGTAGGCTAGGTGGATTGGCCATGCTAAATTGCCCATAGCGTTCAGGAATGTTTAGATTAGGTGGGTTATAGGGGGATGGGTCTGGGTGGAATGCTCTGAGGGTCAGTGTGGATTTGTTGGGCCAACGGGCCTGTTTCCACACTGTAGGGATTCTATGATTCTGTGACTACATCCATTGTACTCCCTCATCTACACACCTAGTCACCTCCTCAAACAAAAATCAATCAAATTTGTTAGACATATTTCCTCCGACAAAGCCATGCTGTCATATAATGATCAATCAAGTGCTGTTCAAAATACAGATTAATTCTGACCCTCAGAATTGCTTTCCAATAGTTTCCCTGCCACTGATGCTATATTCACTGGCATGCGGTTTCCTGGTTTAGCCCTATCACACTCTTGAATAATGGTACCACATTTGCTAACTTCCAGTCCTATGGCATGCCTCTTGTGGCAGAGAGAATTGTGAAAGTAATGTCAGAGCTCCTGCAGTCTCCTCCCTTACCTCAAGAGTAGCCCACTCTTCCATGAAACCATACAATGGAACCATTGTGGTTCCCTTAGAGGTTTGGTTTAAATTTTAATGTTTACGCCTTTTGATTTTTTTTGTCTAACTGCTTGCACAGGTGAAGAAAGTAATGAGAAATATTGTATCTGAATCAATTATGCACTCCATTTCTCCAAAACAGAAATGCAAGTCAATCTTTAGACAATCATCTCTTTTCACATTGATTGAATTCCCTATATCATATGACTCTGATCATCAACAAGATTTAAGGACAACTTGACGAAACAACACTTACAATTGATTACAGCGCAGCATCTGTATTTGATAAGCAGTTCATAAAATGAAGCCATGATGTAATTTTTTGCAAACATTTCAGAGTTATATAAAAAAAAGGTCATGATTGTATTTGTGTATCTCTCTAAAGTAACTGGTACCTCACAGGGATCAAGAATAAGGAGGTTCAATTTGGGATTTGTATGTCTTCACTGAGCATCAGCAGGCTGCTCAGATAATGACAGCTCCCGGTTGTAATTGAAGTGGTTTAGGCTCTGTCACTGTTCTTGTTCTTGTTTACACATACACATCTGTTCAGTGTTAATTAAGCCAGAATCAGCGAGCATTATAATCACTTTGGGGGCTGAAAGAGGTGGGAATTGCCTCTGCAGTACGCACACCTTGACATCTTTGATTGCCTACAATTTAATTCAATCTGCAATCTGATTTCTTTAACCAAGCTCTAATGATGCTAATAAGCAGCTAGGATAATGTAAAATTGTGCAAAAATGTTACTGCTAATTTTGATTTGGTAAAGCAGGTTGATTTTGTTAGACAATCCCCAAGGGCACTGCTGCATGTTTACTTCTCTCCAATTCCCATATCCCTTCCATGTGCCTCCGAACTATTTGGCCAGGAAGGACAGGAAGGTGGCTTATTATTAAGTATTGCGATAAAAATATCAGTTACAGCTTAGCACGCGCTTGTTTGTCCAGACTAAAGCAAAATATGCTCCATGATGGAAGTCGGAAATAAAACGGAAAATATCAGAGAAATTCAGCAGATGCGGCAGTATCTGTGGAGAGAGATATCAAGGGAACACCTCGAATCCTGTTTGAATTTTCTTCATCTTTTCTGAAGGTGTCATATTGGATTCAAAATGTTTAACTCTGTTTTTCTCTCCATAGACCTGCTGAGTTTCCATCATGATTTCTGTCTTTATTTAGTACTTGTTTATCTAGGCCTGGAAGGTGCAAGTTCCATGTAGGCTGCTTCAGGGGTCAGTTAGCTCAGTTAGTTGGATGGCTGGTTTGTGATGTGGTGCGACTCCAACAACATGGGCTGAGGTTACCATGAAAGATTCTCCTTCTCAACCTCTCCCCACACCTGAGGCATGGTGAACCACAGGTTAAACCACCACCAGTCTTCCCTCTCTAATAAGAGAGCAACCTGTAGTCCTCCAGCACTTTGGAGACTTTACCTTTATATGGTGAGAGATATTAGTAAGATTAAAGATACACAATGAAGTATTGCAGAATTCTGTATAAAGAAGCAAGGGAAAAAAGCACCTATCTGCTTCTCCCACCTCACTGACCAATCCTCACCACTGCCTACCTGCACTCATCTATCATCATCCCACCTACCTTCCCCAGCCCCACCCCTTCTCTCTCTATTTATTTCAGAACTCCCTTCCCCCTCCCCCATTTCTGAAGAAGCTGTCCTGAACCAAAACGTCAACTTCCCTGTTCCTCTGATGCTGCCTGGCGCGCTGTGCTCCTCCAGCTCCACACTGTGTTAACCCATGGACTAAACATGAATGCTGCATGCTTGATCAAAGATTTGGAATGGGAATCATTACAGAAAAGAATGGAGAAAAATAGACTTCCCATGTTGTATAATGTATGCATTTACAAGGCAATTTCATTCTAAGACTCTGGGTCAACAATCTTTCTTCCCCCCCACAAACACCCCATATTGGAACAAGGTACCATGGGAAATACTCACATCCCTATCACGTAAAACTTTCAGACCCATCTTCAGGTCATGTCCGGTTAGTTAGCATTGCCTTTAGAAGTGTTGGTAAAATACCAATATTAGATGGTGAGGCCAATGCAACCAAAGGAGATGAATTTTAAGTTGGGTATGGACACAAAGCAATCTCAGAGGAAAAGTACATTAATATAAGTTGTAGCGCAGGTTAGGAAGGCCATAACAAAAAAGCAAATCAAGCATCAGTCTTTATTTTTAGAATGCTAGATTTGAAATATAGGGAAGTTACGCACTTTCAACAATTCAACACTCCCTCAGTACTGCAATAGATTAGATTTTGTGCATGGATTCCTACACTTGGGAGTTACAAACCTACAACAGACCTTAGTTAGACCATAATTAGTGTACTCTATGCAGTTCTGATTGCCACATTATGAAAAGAATATGGAGGGACCACAGATGATGAGGACATTTACATGAATTATACTGAAATAGATGCTATTACATATGAGGAAAGGATTGACAAACTGGGTTGTTTTTCCCTTGAAGAAAGAATACTGAAAGGTGACCTGATAAGTCTTTAAAATAGTGAAAAAATACTGGTACTTATAGAGCAGAGCATAACCAGAAGCCATCAATATCAGCTAGTCACAAATAAATCCAGTAGGGAACTCCAGAGCATTTACCTAGGAGGTGGTGTGGTACAGAATTAAAATGATGGACTTAGACGATAAAATATACAATGAGGCCCAAGTGGAGCAAACTCTGGCATGGATTGGTTCAGTTGAATTGCCTGTTTCTGTATGATAAATCTAATGTGATCCTATATAATCTCCTCTGCTGTTCATCTTTAAATACAGATGAAAGACAGTCCAGTTAGCTACTATCTACAATTCTTTGTCATAATAATAACCACTGATTAGTAGGAGCATGGGACCGGAAGTATCTCTTCAAACCTGTTCTATCATGATTCAGGATGTCCCAAAGCACTTTACAGTTTTGAAATGTAGTTAATGTTGTAATTTAAGAAATACAGCAGGTAATTTGCAAAAACAATGTCCAACAAACAGCACTGGAGTAATTTGTTTTTGATTTGTTTAAGGATTCAGTATTGGCCAGGAAATATTAAAGGATATTTTATTCTATTCTACATTCTATTCTGGAAACCAGGATAAATTTCCTACTGTTCTTTAAAGTAACACAGTGGGATCAAACTTCCAAATGGGGGATGTAGATGAGGTATCTCAAGACAGCACCTTCAACAATTCACCTCTCCCTCAATACTGCAATGGATGTTGGGCATGGATTCCCATGGATTCCTACATTGGGTTTGAACCACTCTCTCTCTCTTTCTTCTCAGGCATCATACCTAGAAGTGAAACTGTGGACACAGTCATGAGGTCTGCAGCACAGAGAAAAGTCATTCAGCCTATCAAGTCTGCATTGGCCTTCTGTGTAGATCCATGGTTATGTTTGGCAATGGATTCCCATTACCTTCTGTAAATACCCGACTCACAGTCTCTCCCAATATTACTGCCTGCCATTGGCATACATCAGAAGCACTTAAATGTTGATACTCAAGATCTTTTTTCCACATTATGAATTCAGCTTCTTTGACAATCAAATCCTGGAGAGAGACTTGAATTCAGAGCTCTGGCCCAAAGATAGGGCACAACCACTACACAGTAAGGTCTCCTACGCTTGAATATACAACATTGTAAATTAGAAAAGTCAGAGTATTATAACTGAGCTTGATGAACTGAATTTGAACACAATGATACATTTGGTCTTATTCATTGCTCTATACCCCTCACTACTGCACCCAGGAGCATTTAAATTGCATTTATATAGCATCCTTCATGATCACAGGACATCCTAAAGAATTTTTCAGCCTAATAGAGCACTTTTAAAGTGTTGTGATGAAGAATAAGTGGCAGCAAACTCCCACAAAGATTGTAACAAAATAATCTGTTATTGTGATATTGATTGAGAGATTGAAATTGACCAAGATGTGGAAGATAGCTTCCCGAACCCATAGCTTTCTAAGCAAGATGGAAGTGCCACCAACTAAGCCATAGCATCATCTCCATAACAGCAAGTTTGCCTGGACGAGACATAACTTGTGTTTTTATTTTACGCTCACACCACTCTTGATGACACGCCATGAAGAAATTCATGGGATGGGAATTAATTCTAACTTTAGCTTTTTCCCCCGTGGGTAGGATTCTATCTGTCAACACAGTTAGATAAAATGGACAATGAAAGTGAGTGAATTCAAGAAAGAGTTGAAGCTGGGATTTGGAATCAAGTTCCTTCAGCTGAGGTCCTACACTTTAATTGTTAAGGCTGGAAAAGTCTTTGATACTCCCATTTCAATTTTCAGAACAATTTCAATTCCTTTTTAAAAAGAAAGGTATTTGAATTATCCTATTCCCATGGCGCTCCTGCTTCTGACAGCTACACAAATCAGTATTTGATTTATTGTGAGTTCATGACATTTATCTCAAGCTGACAGTTAAATATTTAACAAACAGGACTCTAACTTTGGTGCAACCTGTTGATTTGTAAGGGAAAAGAGTCAGCCAGCACTTACCCTCATTGATCAGGGCCCATGAGATTTTACACTCCACTGCTGGCAGTTATAAATACAAGAGGCACTCCTTAAGTTCAGTGGGCAAAGTTTGAACTGCCTAATGGTGTCTCCAGTTCTAATGCATATTGTGCTGGTGCAGCAGATGGAGGGGGAAATGGGGAGCTGTTGGCATTGACCTGCGGTCCTCACAAAAGCCTAATCCTGCCCTGCCTGTATTTTACCACAGCAGGGGTATGGATACACTATTTGAGAAGCTCAACACTTTTAGTTACACATACTGATGGGGGGCACATAAAAGGGTGCCCTTGTTTAGGGGTTCCCAGAGTCCATCGAAAGCACGCCTTCTATACAATAATAAGGTTATTCATCCCTTTTACACCCTTACTACAGGCTCTCAAACCCAGGCATGCCATCCTCTTACCCCATCTTGCTGGGGTCATCCAGCCTGACTGTAACTCTGCATCTGGGTTCCTCTTCGTCAGAACTGCTTACAGTCCCAGCAGTGGCCATCGCTCCCACTTTTCTTTTATTTGTTCATAGCTAGGCCAGCATTTACTACATATCTCCTAAGTGCCCTTTAGAAAGTGGTAATAAGCTGCCATCTTGAAACACTGATGTAGACACACCTACGGTGCTGTTAAGCTAGGAGTTCCAAAATTTTAAAATAGCAACAGTATAGGAACTATGATATATTTCCAAGTCAGGATGGTGGGTGACTTAAAAGGAAACTAGCAGATGGTGGTGCTCCCCTGCATCTACTAACTTTGTCCTCGGTAATAGAGATTTCACGTTTGGAAGACATTGTCAAAGGAGCCTTGAGTTGCTGCAGTGCATCTTGGAGATAGTACACACTGTTGTCACTGTGTGTCACTAGGGCAGGCAATGTATATCAAAGGTTGCAGATGTGGAGCCAAACAAGGTGGCTGCTTTGGCCTGGATGATATTGAGCACCTTGAGTGCTATTAGCAGGTCTCAACCAAGTAAGAGAAAAGCATTCCATCAAACTCCTGATTTGTGCTTTGGAAGTGCTGATCAGGCTTCAGAGAATCACCAGTTGAGTTATTCACCATAGAATAAATAGTGCCTCATTCTCGCAGATGAGAATGACACTCTTGCCCCCTCTGGGAAATTCTGTAGGCAGCTGTATAGACAGATGCAGCTATCACAGGCTCTGATTCACTAGGGGCAAGTGGTGGCCATGGGAAGGGTGGGTGGGACATTGGTGTAGTAACACAGCCCTTTCGCTGTTTTCACTTGGCTTCCATTTCTTCCTGACGGCAAGCCTTGAGGTGTCCGACCCTTTCCCGGATGTTCTTCCTCCAATTTGGATGGTCTTGGGCCAGTATTTCCCCGGTGTCTGTGAGCATGTCATACTTTAGCAATGAGGCCTTGAGGGTATCACTGAAGTGCTTCCTCTGTCCACCTGGGGCTAGACTGCCATTTCGAAGCTGGAAGAAGAACCTGCTTGGGGAGTCTTATGTTGGTCATGCAGACAATGTGGTCAGTGTCTCAATGCTGGGGATGTTGGCCCGATTGAGGATGCTAGTGTTGGTGTGTCTTTCTTCCCAGTGGATTTGCAGGGTCTTGCGCAGGCAGCATTGATGTTGCTGCTCCAGTGCTTTGAGGTATTTGCCGTAGACAATCCACATCTCAGAGCCTCAACGGCTGGCAGGAACCACCAAGCTCTATAAACCATGATCTTGATGTTGGACCTAGTGTCTAACCTGCTCTTGTCGCCCACAGTTTTTGAAAGGTTGGTCCAGTTCACTTTCTGGTCAGAGGTTACCCCACGGTGTTGATACTGGAGGATTCTGTGTTGGTAACGCCTTTAAATGTTTAGAGGAATGGTTATATCTTCTTGGAAATTGTCACTGCCTGGCACTGGTGAAGTGTGAATGTTAGTTGCCACAGTCAGATTTTAGGTATTTGTGACAATGGTTACTTAAGAAAGACAGTCAACCATTCAATAGGAATTTTGGGATAGTCCATTAAGTTTGTTAGGAAGAAAGAGTTTAGATACAACAAAGTAGTTAATTGGACAAAAAATATATACAAACCATGACAACTGGGGGTGGTGCACTGATACCAGAGGACAAACAGGTTAGTCACATGGTGTGTATCAATCTCATTAAAGCTGTCATAGCAGGATCCTGCTGTCTATCTGAAGTGTTAGAGAATTCTTTCCAGAATCCCTCCTGGTCCATCTTCCAAAGAAGAAAGCTCTCTGATGAGGAACTGCCCAGACAAGGGCTGCCTGATGAACAATACTTCCTCAATTCTTTCCTCAGAACATGGACCCTCCAAGGTCCATGTGCAGCAGTGATATCCAAAACTGGAACTGGCATTTGAGAAAATGTGGAGCCATGCAGCATAGAAGGGATGCTCTTGGTAAGGACTGCCCTCTGATGTTGGGCATATGTCTGTATAACTTATTTCTAGGGGTTAATAGTGTGTCATTCACCCAGTTGGATACTTCAAGCCAATGCCTGATATAACTCCTTATGTTGGTATACCTTCCCTTGCTCAACTTCATCTGAGTCAATTTTCATTTTTATTGGGAATGAAACTTTTATTTCCCTAAACACTATATTGAATAAAGGATACATATATTTCTATAGGATACTTTGACATCAACTTATGGAATATAATGGCCTTGGTTGTCATTATTGTCACCCTCCTTTTTTTTTTCCTTATGGAAACTGGTCCACGTATTGGGGAAAGTAGGTAACTGCTGTAACAACAGATAAATGAGATCTCCTGCTAGACAGGAAATTCTGCAAAATCTCAAGCTCCAACACCACTTATCATACAAAGTCCAAATGCTGTACATTCTCTCCATATCTATTTGGCTATTGGTTGCTATTGGTTACTTTGGTTTCCTCCCACAGTCCAAAGATGTGCAGGTTAGGAGGATTGGCCATGCTAAATTGTCCATTGCGTCTAGGGATGTGCAGGCCAGGTGGCAACTGCAGGATTAAAGGATAGGCTGGGACCTGGGTCTGGGTGGAATGGTCTTTGGAAGCTTGATATGGACCTGATGGCCAAACGGCTTTTTCCACATTGTAGAGATTCTGTGATTCTTTTCTTTCTAGGTTTTGTTGCCCAGAGCCTGCTTCAGTACCTGTGCAGTCACAAATGGAACTGACCATGGTGTGGTTGTCAGCACACATCTCCACTTCTGATCCAACAAGGAAGAGAATGTCATTGGTGAAACATTGAAGATGGTTTGGCCTAGGGAGCTACACTGAAGAACACCTGGCATTGCAATTGGCCAGCAGCTCTCCGAAGTGGGACCTCCTCTTGAGATTGGGGCAAGGAGACTGCCTTAAAACAAATAACACCGATTATCCTGCTGCTGTGGAGTCAGTGGGATTGTGGGTATTATCTCTGCTGACGTTTTACCCAATGCAGTCGGGGTATGGAGAGGGGTGAAGGGGGCGTTAGGAACTGCAGAGTCCCATTAAATCTACTCGATGAACTCTGACAACTTCTCCTCATTGGTAAGCCAAGCCCCAGAGGAATTAGAGCTGCCTTCTACCAGTGAAAATGCACCTTGGTGAAAAGTTAATGCTTGGCCATTTATAGGATTTTGGAGGAGGTCTATCTGAATTATTTAATTCCATACCTTCTGAGTACTCCATTAGAAGCGTTATGTCATCATTAGATTTATGTCATGAAATTAATAACAATTCAATCAGCAAGAGATGAATATGATTTAAATTCTTTGCTCTTATAAATAAAGATATAATGACTGTCAGTTTCATGATCTCTGAAGGATTAGTTTAAAATGAAGATGCCAGACAATGAATTGTCTATCAAGGACTTTGAGATAAGTAGAAAATAAACAATCCCTGATCAATTGCTTAAAGGGGAAGTCTCTAATGAATCAATAGACATCTCATCAGTCTAGATCTCTGTTAACATAGTTGGTGATCCATGGTCTGTTTGCTTGTCATTTGCCATTTGTTCATCTTCATAATCACTCTCAGTGATTATTGTCAGAAAGTGACATTCACTATTGGTGATTATGTCTCTCAGCGGATGAGGTCAAATTAGTTCTGCTTTATTTTTGTCTATTTTCAGATTTGAGGCTCACAGGCGGAGAGTGCAAAGGTTTTTTTGTTAGTGCTCCAAAGTTACATTTATGTCTGACTTGACTTTTCCTTTTTATCAAGTGACTGGCTTTTAAACAGTTTGCAATCACCATCCAAATAAACAAAATTACATATTCCCAATATTATGGGCAAAAGGAAGGCTTGTATTTCTGTGGCACCTTTCAAAACTCAGGACTTCCTGAAGAATGTTGCAGCTAATTCACTATTTCAGCTTCCGAATGTTGCCATAGAAGAAGTGAAGTAAGCTCTCTGGTGTTTAATGCATTGATGTTTATTTGATGAAGTAAGTTAATAGCCCAAAGAATGTTTGTGCCTCACAGCACTACTATTGTGCCAAAGTTTATTTGTACTTAAAACAGAAACTCAGCAGGACTGGCAGCATCTGTGGAGAGAAAGCAGAGGTAACATTTTGAATCCAGTGATACTTTTTCTCTGAGTGCTGTAGAAAGGGCATTAGACTTACAACATCAACTCTATTTTCTCTCCACAGATGCTGCTGGACCTGGTGAATGGATTGAGAACAAAACGCATTGTAAAAGCTGTCATGTACATTACCTAGTTCTTGACATCGAGTTACAAACAGTTAGCGTATCCTATGGATTACAGACGTAAGATTATAAATTTACAGTCATGGAATTCATGAGATGCTGGACCTTTTTTCATTATATGATAGACAATTCACTTCATTCCTGCCTATCAAGATGAGAAAACAAGGTAATGTGCCTCTGCAAATGCAATATTCAATTGCTAATATACATATAAACATTTCAGCGTATCAAAATGAGATAAAGTGCTTTGTATTTCTAAATAGAAAATAAATCAGTTCTTGACAAAAAAAATCAGCTGCTCGTTGATTCCCATTAACGTCAATAATGCCTTCTATTCACTGAACGGAACATCCACCTTGTGGAGAACGCATTGCAAGGATAGTGCAATAGGAGATGAGAACCCTTCTGGAATATTTCTACTGCTGCAAAAAAAAAATTTCATTTAGCTGTTATGAGCCACTATTCATAGGGTACATTTAGAATGACAATGCAATACTCCTCAAAAAGCGTCCTGGTAGATATTTTAAAGCTGCATTTCTTTGGAAGTTAAACACGTTGAGTTATCAAGGCCTGAATTTTATCAAACATTGGCTGACTGTCAATTTTGGGGAGTTTCATGGAAGGTTTCTAGGGAGTTACCTCACGCAATTCACCACTGCTCATTTTCTTATATGTGTACTACGCCTCTATGGAGCTTCACTCGCATTAAATTGTGTTCGCTTGCATAGATAGAGTCATCCAGCATGGAAACAGAACCTTCAGCCCACACTGACCATTTTCCCAAACTAAACTAGTCCCACCTGCCTGCACTTGGACCATATCTCTCCAAACCTTTCTGATTCATGAACTTTTCCAAATGTCTTTTACATGTTAAAACCGTACCTGCATCACCACTTCATCTGGCAGTTCATTCCACACACGAACCACTCTTTGTTTAAAGAAAAAAATTGCCCTTCATGTCCTTTTTAAATTTTTCTTCACTCACCTTAAAAATATGCCCCCTCATTATGAACTCTTCCATCCTATTGAAAAGACCCTTGTCTTTCACCTTATCTATGCCCCACATGACTTTACAAACCTCAAGAATATCACCCCTCAACTTCCTACGCTCCAGTGGAAGAAGTCTCTGCCTTTCCAGTCGATTTTTATATCTCATACCCTCCATTTTCAGCAACATCTTGGTGTGCTGTTCAAGTACTCGCCATTGGCAGGAGCTTCCCACTGTCACTGCCATATTTAAAGCTCAGGTCTGTACCAGGTAGATCACTACTAACCACAAATAGCCCCTCACAGCACAAGTAGTGGGAGGGAAATGAAAAATAAAAGCTTGTGAGGATAAATGGGTGGTGCAGGTGGCACATCACTTCCCATTGAATTCATTCATAAATTGCATTCATAAATAAATTGCCACTTTATTTCACCACCAGTCTGATTGCCTGCTATTGTAAGTGCATTGTGAGAATTGAGCTGTATGGGCGACCTGTCTCTTGTACCAAAGAAGAACAGGCCTGAGTGATGAGTGACCAGACTACTGACTGGTTCCTGTGCAGTTCCCCAACTGACTTGCCGATAATCCCCATTATCGTTGCACTAGAGTTGCACAATTGACCAAATGTAGAAGTAAACTCAAGTGTGTACAGCATCACAGAAAAGTTTGCACAGGATGGTAGAGTTGATTGTTTTAAAAGATCTCACACAGTTTCAGTTGAGATAATGGTCAATAATGTTATGGGAAATTGTCATATCTTTGGCTAATATTACTCCTGTGCTGTTGAAATTGAAAACTCATTCAAGAAATGCAGAATGCCAGTGGCAGAATACATGTTCACTTCAGTATAGTCTGGCACTTGAGAAGAATGCAAGTTTGGACATAGAGTCAGAGAATCATACAGCAAGGAAACAGATCCTTTGTTCCAACTCATCCGTGCCAACCAGGCATCCCAGTCTGACCTAGTTCCATTTACCAGCATTTGGCCCATAGCCTTCAAAACACTTCCTATTCATATACCCATACAGATGCCTGTTGAAATGTTGTAATTGTACCAGGCTGCACCACTTCCTCTGGCAGCTCACTCCACACATGCACCACCCACTGTGTATAAAAGTCACCCCTCAAGTCCTTTTTAAATCTTTCTCCTCTCACCTTAAACCTATGCCCAGGCCTGAGAAACTCAGGATTTAGAGATGACAAGAGGAGACAATGTTTAGAAATAGGGAGTGATTTAAAATTGTTAGCTTTAAAATAATGTTGATTTCTGTTTCTTTGAAATTTTGCTCATGCTTAATGTCAATGTAATAACTGACGTGTTAGAATGACTTAGAGAGAAAAGCACAGCTTAATTACTTTTTAAAAAGAAAAGTGGATTTAAAAGATCAGAATGTAAGACTTTTTATCTTGTGTAAACAGTCAACTACTTGTAGGCGTCAAAAGGTTTGGAAAAGTCTTAACTGTAAAGGTTCACAGAAACTGCTAGGTCACCGTCAGAACATGTTGTCAAGGATTCGAATAATGTATTGCCAAAACATCAGGAACTGAATAAGTTTTGCTTTGTCTTTTGAGTAAAACTGAGTGTGTTGCATTTTAAAAGGTTATTCCACTCAAACACAAGTGGCTAAGAGAATTTGTTTCTATTTTAGGTTCAGACAAAATCATTTCAAAGGTGAGCAATTATAGATAAGTCTTTTCTGGAAAATTGCTACTCACTCTTTAAAGAAAAATCATTGTGTGCTGAGAAAGCAATGAGGCTTGCCAAAGTCAGAGAAAATTGTCGCACAACAAAACAACTCAAGCATGTCCTCCAAATCTGACCGAAATCAGGATATCACCAGCTTTATGACACTCCAGAGCTGGACAGAAGATTAAATTTTGGCCCCTACTCTGCAGACCAGGGGAATCCCAGAATATTGTCTGACAAGCACTCTGTTTTTCTCCAGGATTTGAGAAACGGTCTTGGGTGCCCGAACATGGCCAAGATGTTTCATTTATGTGCTGACTGAAATAAGAAAGACTCACTCAATAATGTTGTGAGTTCGACATGAAGAAACTATGGTCCTGAAGCTGCAATCATAGTCAGGACCTGGACAACCTTGTTGCAATATTTAGCAGGGTCTGAAAATGGGCAGAAAGTGGGATCATCCCGGAAGATTTCTATTGCCTGTTCATTAAAATGTTGTTGCATACAGCTAGTCCTCGGCTGTACTGCGAGGCTTCAGGCCAGAGCAAGGGACATATTGTCACAAAAGGCACAGTACAGCAGTGAGTCAGCACCAAGAATTTCCATCATTGCATTGGCAGCTTTGGTGCAATGAATGAAGAGAAGGATGTTGCCTGGGTTGGAGGGTTTGAGCCATAGGGAGAGGCTGAATAGGCTGGGGCCATTTTCCCTGGAGTGTCGGAGGCTGAGGGGTGACCTTATTGAGGTTTATAAGATCTTGAGGGGCATGGATAGGATAAACAGCCAAGGTGCAAAACTAGAAGCCATAGGTTTAAGGTGAGAGGGGATAGATTTAAAAGGGACCTGAGGAACAGCTTTTTCACACTGAGGCTGGTGTGTGTTTGGAAAGAGCTGCCAGAGGAGGTACAATTACAACATTTAACAGTCAGCTGGATGTGTATATGAAAAGGAGGGGCTGAGTGGGATATGGGTCAAATGCTGGCAAATGGAACAAGCTTAATTTATGTTATCTCGTTGGCATGGACAAGTTGGACCAATGGGTCTGTTTCTGTGCTGTACAACTCTATGACTCCAAGGAGAGATGCAGCTCTCCACCAGGATCAGTTGAGATTGTTTAAGGCAGGGTGTTAATTGAAGTGTTGGCTCCTAAACTGGCACCGCTGCCCTCAAATCAGCATTATATATACATCACATGTACAATTGGCACGGAGAAATATTGCATGGTCCTGAATTTGAGGTTTGAGCAGAGACGATATTAGCGAAGGAATGAGCAGCTGTTCCTGTGCCTGTTAGCACAAAGGGTTCTTCAAAAGATGATTTAAGGTTATGACCATTTGCTTCCATCATAGACTGGTCACTGACTTGGCAGGGACAGATAGTGCGGTCAGATTAGCCCCATATTGATGGCTGTTAAAAATTGAAATTGACAAATGTCATCATCTATTCATTGTAATTATGTCTTTCCTGGTTAAAATACTAAAACATCAAGAAAACATTGATTGATCATACCTAGTGGACCAAGTTGGCATGGGAAACTGTATATTTTTTCTGTGGAACTTCGATCTTCCTGTTGGCATCTTGCAGTGTGTGTTCAGAGAAGTTTTTCAAAGCCCTAAGCAAGGAGAACTGCATTGACGTTCAGAAAAAAAAAATAGCCTTGTAGATTTGGCTTATGTTTTTTGACATGGTTTTTGAATCAGCAATATGATACGTGGGCTTAAAATTGAATATTTCCAAAGAGAATTTACAGTAATGTATGCCACATGCACTTACCTAGGTTTCAAACCAATGATGTTTTCCCAACCTCTGCATGGTGACGATGTTAAGACAAGCCAACAAGCCAATAACGCATTACATCTACAACCTATTTAGTTACCTGTTAAAGTAACTGACCTATATACAATGAACAAAATTAGCACTTGATGTTTGCCATCTGAAGCAAAATCAAGATGTGCTATAAACGTCATACGACACATTGCAAACACTCAGAACTGAATGTTAATGGAAATGTTTGAAATTGCGAATGCTTAGAAAACTGAATGTTTCTGATGCCACATCCTACCAAAATTGTGGTTTTCATTTCATAATTTCATCAGAGTTCTCTATGCAACATCTAACAAGGTTGGAAATATTACCACCCCATATTTTATTTCACTCAATGCACAAGTCAAATGCCACATAATCAACTTAAAACACTTAAAAGTTGAGGCAGTGATGGGAGCACACTATTGTTGGAGGTCAGGGAATCATAGGGCAGAATTTTGTGCCCTGTTTCAACACACGTTTGGTAGTGGGGTGCAATTTAATTAGTTTTATTTAATACGGCCTTCCTGTTCCATCAACAATTCATGGCCTCACCATTGGTATTAGCCTACTGTCAGTAGGCACTTGTCATCTGAGGAAACTGAAAAGGAAACATGATTTCTGGGGAGGGGTCTATCAGTTAAAAGCACTCAGTAATTGATTGAGGGACCCACCAACATTGGGTAAAGGTGGACTGCTAGGAGCCATCCCTTTCCTTTGGTACTGAGCCCCAGTCCTCATGAACACAACCTGTAAGATCCGTACCTGCAATCACTCAACTGCAGTTAATTCTTTCATCAATCCAAGACTTTGGATGGGTGTTGTAGCAGAGCCAGCCATTTCTTGCCTAGTGGAGCTACTGAGTACAGAAGACCTGGGGTCTTTCGTCTCAGGAGAAGGTCTGTAGTTGGCCTGTCAAGTGGACTGAATGATAAATGATGCAAAAGATCTTTTCTAATAGAATGGTTTATTACTGATTCTCCAGTAGATGGCCAAGATCCCAAATATTTCCAAAAGATTCTGCACAGGAGAATGCAACACAGCCTATCAAGTCTTTGCTAGCACTCTGTTAAGCGATCAACTCAGTCCTATTCTCCTTCTTTACCACGACAGTCCCACAAATTTATTTGCCTCAAATCACTATTATTCATGTTGAAATCATTAATTATCTCTATTTTCACCATCTTCAGGGACAGAGACTTCAAGCAACCACTCACTGTTTAAAAGAGTTTGCTTCTCACAATGGTCTTGCATCTCATGCCCAAACCCTCATAATTGTGTTCCTTAGTTCTTGTATCATCAACCAATGGAAACAGGTAATAGAGATAAAAGGTACTGCAGATGCTGGAGAATCCGAGATAACAAGCATGGGGCTGGATGAACACAGCAGGTCAAGCAGCATCATAGGAGCAGGAAAACTTGACGTTTCGGGCCTAAACC
>JAHRHZ010000029.1:18976594-19005774 GCA_024137785.1 Ginglymostoma cirratum
CTTGACCTGCTGTGTTCATCCAGCCCCATGCTTGTTATCTCGGAAACAGGTAATATCCTGGTTTGCATTATCCAGACCTGTCATAATCTTGTACACCTTTGATAAATGTTCCTTCAATTTCTTTTTCTCCAAGGAGAAAAAAACCTATGTTTCTCCAATGTCACTTTGTCATTAAAATCCTTCGTCTCATTCTGATTATTTTACTCTGCATCATCTCAGGGACCCATATGTCTAATCTGGTGGCCAAAACTGGATAAACCATTATACTTGTGACCTAATCAGAGATTTATAAATGTTCAGTGTAATGTTTATGCTGTTGTACTAAATGCTGGAATTTATAAATTCTAGGTTCACACTTGCTTTGCTAACCACTTTCCCATTATAATCTGACCTGCCACTTCAAAAATCTTTGACCATTTACTGCTTTCTGCACACTGTTTAGAGTAAATATGACCTCTCAGTATTTCATCTGACAAACTGTATCACCCGACACTTCTTTATTCTAAGTTCCTTCAACCACTAAACCATCCGATCTGCTTAAACCTGTTTGTGTTTTGTTGCTTTTGTGTGATATAATCTTCACTTCTTTCTACTGCTTTAAGTTTGGTATGATTGGTAGATTTTGCAATTTAATGCTGCATTCCAATATCGAAGTCCTACAGCAAATAAAAAAACATTATCTTCACACTAGCCCTTGGGAAACATCACCGTTGTCCACACTCCAATCTGAAAAATAAGTGTTTATCACAGTTCACTGTGTTCTATTCCAAAGCCAATTTTTCCTATCCAAGCTGACATTAATCCTCTTATTCCAAGAGCCTCAATTTTGTTAACCTGCTTTTTATGTGGTACTTTGTCAAAAGCTTTCTTAAAATCCATATAAGCAACATCAACTGCATTTCATTCATCAGCCTTCTCTGTCACTTCAACAGAAAATTCAATTACATTATTCAAAATTGACCTAGCTTTTACAAATTCACGCTGGGCTTCACTTAATTAACCCAACCTCCTTTAAGTACCTGCTGATTGTTTTCCCTGATTGTTTCTGAAAAAAACCCACCAATTATGTTAAACTAAGTGACCTACAGCAGTTGCAACCGTCCTTACAAATTTTCCCAGACAGGATACTTATCTATTCTAAGCCTAGCTGAGCCTTTCCTTGATCTCTTCCCTCTCAATTTTCATCCCATTCGTTTACTCTACAATCTCTGTTTCTGACTGTTTTTGTTAGATTTCTCTTCCTCAATATACATCAATGCAAAGTACTCAAGTGTTCCAAACTTGCCCTGCATCTCTAACCATACATCACTTTCTTATTCTGTCACAATCACTCATACACAAATGTTTCCCCATAGACACTTGTTTGACTTGGCCTGACTCAATTCCTATCGCGATATTCAACGATGCCTCCTTCATAGTTGGACCAAGATCAGGGAATTTCCTTTTGCACATTTCTGAAATTCCTCTTTCTCATTATTTTAGCATTATCCCAAAAATATTTTATTAGTTAGTATCACTGTTGCATAGTTCATGGAATCCCTACATTGTGGAAGGCCATTCAGCCCAATAAGTCCACAGAACCCCTCTTGAACAGCATCCCACCCAGACCCATCCCCTTATAACCCTGTATTTCCCATGGCTAATCCACCTAACCCACACACCCCTGGACACTAGGGGCAATTTAGCATTGCTGACCACCTATTCTGCATATCTTTGGATTGTGGGAGGAAACGAGTGCATCCAATGGAATCCCATACAGACATGGGTAGAACATGCAAACTCCACACGGACAGTTGCCTGAGGGTGGAATCAAACCTGGGTCCCTGACACTGTGAGGCAGCAGTGCTAACCACTGAACCACCATGCACATCTATGTCATAGCCTGACAGGTTTGCCCCTTTATCTCTATCACTATTTGGAGTCCTATAAAATACCCACCAGAGTGTAATAATGTCCTTTTTTCTCAAACCAAATAGATTCTGTCCTTGCTTCCTTGTGAACATTCCCAATACTTTAATGTCTTTCCTAATTAGTACTGCTACCCGACCTCTGTCTGCTCTACATTAATCATTACTGAACACCTTGTATCCTTAAATTTTGAAAATAAACTCCTAAACACAGGTGGAATAAATTTAGCACGGTGGCACAGTGGTTAGCACTGCTACTGCATAGCACCAGGGACCTGGGTTCAATCACCCTTGGGCAACTGTCTTTGTGGAGTTTGCACGTTCTCCCTGTGTCTGAGTGGATTTCCTCTGGGTGGCCTGGATTCCTACCACAGTCCAAACATGTACAGGTTAGGTGGATTGACAATACTAAATTGCTCATAGTGTCCAGGGTGGGAAATGCAGGGGGATGGGTCTGGGTAGGATGGCCTTCAGAGGGTTAGTGTGGACCCAATGGGCCACATGGCCTGCTTCCACTCTAGAACATAGAACAGTACAGGCCCTTCGGCCCACCATGTTGTGCCAAACTTTTACCCTAATCCTCCACCTCTGTGAGGATTCTATGAACATTTTAAGATACATTTCTGTTATTGCCATTATATCATATTCAAAACCGATGATTTGTGCTTACAGTTCACCACTTTTTATCCACTTATGTACATGCATAACAACCCTGTCTTTACATTCCTCCTTATTCTGCTCCAATTTAACATGAACCTATTCCCACATCTAGCGCTATATGGCACTCTCAATTGATGCACCCTATTTAGCTCTTGGACCTCTATACGTCCATTTCCTTGTCAATTTAGTTTAGGCTTAAGTGTTTACAGAGAGCAGGGGCCATGATCCCCCAGCTGAAGAGTCAGTGAGGAATGCATCCTCAACGGTCACGACAGCCCCACTGCCACTTAATGGCCTACAAGACAAGCCAGACCAGTACGTGCAATTTGCCAGATTTACTCAATTTTCCCTGTGGCCTGAATGCCTTCCATTAGGTCAACATTGAGCCTTGATGGGGAGCAGCCCTTAAGCAGCCATAAAGTGGGTACTTAATGGCTTCAACTTAAAAATGTTGAGGCGTGAATGTTCAATATTCAAGGATATAATGTGGACAGAAATGATCAAGAAGGAGTAAAGGAAGGTGGGCTGGCAATAACGATTACGAAATACATTAAGAGTGTTTGGGAAAAGGGGATGTTGTGAGGAAGCAAGGATGGAATTTATTTGGTTAGAGTTAAGAAGAATAAAGGATATTATCACCAGGTAAGTGAGGGTAGGTCACCCTAGATCTCAGCCATCCTTGTAAGATTCTTGGAGAGAATGGGAATGGAAGGGGAGAATGGCACAAATACACCCAAGGAATTTTATAGCTTCTCGGTCTCCCCAGCACATGCATACCCATTGGCAGGGTCCATGCAGTTCTGTCCTGTGATACTAATGGGAGATGGGAAAAGGAGATCTCTACACACACATGTTCTGAGGAAGGGTCACTGGACCCGAAATGTTAACTCTGTTTTCTCCTTCACAGATGCTGCCAGACCTGCTGAGCTTTTCCATCAACTTTGTTTTTGTTCCTGATTTACAGCATCCGCAGTTCTTTTGGTTTTTAAAGGAGATCTCTAGTTGGTCTAGGTCAACACTTAGCGTGAGATACTCATAAAAACACTTGACTACCTATGTATCACTTTACTCTATATGAGACATTCCTGTGCATCAAATAGCAGACGCCATTGCCCACAAAATTATGGAAATTACATTTCAAAAGTGAATAACCAGTCTTGAAGGATTTTGAGCCACACTGAAAATGTGAAAAATGTATTCTAAATGTAATTTCTTTCCTTACAGAGGACATAGTATAATAAGTGGCTGGAACTTATGCACTTTATTCTTGTCTCATTAATTCTGCTGTAATCCAAGTAAAGGTGAAAAGCATATTTGCAAACCATAACCAAAGTGCAAGCTGACTTTTTTTTCTGAGGTTAGCAATTACTCTTTTTGAAAACTCCTGTATGCACAGAGGGCTGGATTTAATTGAGGTGATGGCCGTCTTTCCTATAACTCTCCAGTGGGAGCCATGTGTCACTAATTTTGTGGAAAGTCCTCCAAGGTTAACTGCCACTTAGGCACACTGTTGCCGGGCAAGCAGAAGCCGACACGTCTAATGAATGGCAGTACTGATGCGAAACAGTGCCTGTTCCCGGATCTGCACACACCTGAGTCAGAAATGCCTGTTGGATCCCAAACTCAAGGTGAGAGATGGCAGGAAGTGTGTTGCGGGATGGGCTCATGGGAAAGGGGGTGAATTGGCTGTAAGGGCACAGGCGTGCCTCATTGCAGAGTCTGTCTTCTCAATACACAATCCTCTG
Organism: Ginglymostoma cirratum; assembly: GCA_024137785.1. Classification (NCBI taxonomy): domain Eukaryota; kingdom Metazoa; phylum Chordata; class Chondrichthyes; order Orectolobiformes; family Ginglymostomatidae; genus Ginglymostoma; species Ginglymostoma cirratum. The sequence goes on from JAHRHZ010000029.1 coordinate 18,980,907, forward strand.
ATCGGTTGCTATATGCCTTTACATGAAAGTATACCCCTATCGGATCACCGCAAGCAACCTCTAGAGTTTACTTATCGTGCTCCCTACATTGCAGACTCCTTATTCACTGCTGAATCAATACCAATGGTGATGAGATACGTCCTAATTGCCCATTTGAGGACCTTGGTTAGTTGCCAGTTGAGAACGCTATCCATGGGCCTATTCACCATGAATTTAATCAGTACATATAGAGACTGGTAGGTGGCACTGCCCCCTCACCCACCTGCTAATTAAATACTTTCATCTGTCAAACCAATGCAGGGAAAGGCATTAAATTCCACCCTCTGCAAATTAAATACATGCACGCATAAATGTAGCAACTTGCTCCCTACAGATTACAGCAAAGTTAGAAGTTTATTCTTGTGAAAAGTACGGTGGAGATAATCAAACATAACTGAAGCACTTAAATATTTTGTGTGGATGGGCACTGTGTGTGTGTGCGCATGTTGGGTGGCAGTGTGATAAGCGTTAAACCACATCAAGAAGAAAGAAATGACCTGCCATTATCACAGCTCTCAAATATTTCAAAGTATTGTATACAGATGGATTACTTTGAGCTTCAGTTATAATTGTATAATTGATAAAAAAAATGTCAAGTAATAAGGCAACACTTCTGATATCTATTATGAGAAGGGCACAATAAAGGTAAAATATAACATTGGCTTAATTGCAAACCAAATTAATGCTAGTCCTCTCTATTGGAAATGGTATGGGAGAACTAAGTCTTCCTTTTAGATATTTTTAATCAATGCATACAGCTAAGTTATGACATATCTCTGGCACGTATGGAATTTGAACACAAATCTTTTGATCCAGATGTAGGGACACTCAATGTGAAGCACGGGCCCCTTAGCTCTTCTTTTTAAAGCAAGTAACTGCAAGAAATCACCTGGATTACTTTAATACCTTGCTGGCTCATGTTAGGCCAAAATACATTATTACCATTCTGGGGGTCCTGTCAACATATCGTAAAGCTAATGGTTCAGCTATTATGCTATATTATAACCTAATTACCTTGTCTTCAAGGGAGCCTAAGAATTGGATTTTACAAATTTTAAAGGGCATCTTTGATCATCTGGAATTCAAGAGGTTCTCTACTACTTCCTAAGTCTCATATTGAGGTGAATGCAACATGATCCATATACATAGAATCCCTAGAGTGTGAAAGCAGGCTATTCAGCCCATCAGCCACTGTGCCACCCACTTCAATGTTATGTTAGTACTACCACTTCAAAACTACTGCTTTAATATTTCAAGGCAATCATAAAGGAAATTATTTGGCAAACGAAATGATTAATCAAGATAACCAACTCAACCACATAGATCACTTTCAAAGTCATCCTTTAAGGGCAGGGTCAGTAAGTTTTATTATCAGATTTTAATTACACTGGTTAAAACACAAATTACCAGTTATTTCTTTCCCCTTAGTTAATACTAGTGCCCAAAAAAAATGATACAAATTTCTGTTACACTTTCCTTTCATGGTTTTATTAACAGAGAGTTTTGCAATCTAAAATGCATTCAGACACAAATCTGTCTTTATTCTTCAGTTTTGACAAATTCCAGGTCATTCAGTTATGAATAATTTCACCTGACTATTGCAGAAAACCTGTATGCTTGGCAATGATTCAATTTGACTATCTCTTACTTGCAATCCCCACCCTTACAACCTCTGGTATCCTACTAAAAGCCACGAATTGCATGTCTTAAGATAACTTCTTAAAAAAAAGGTTTGCGTCCTCTTTATAAGAATGCCTCTGTATTGTGGTTTGTTTTCAAACTCTATCGGTGTTTTGTAAAGGTTAAAAAGCAAAGTGTCTCAAAATTATATTCATCTGAAATGTTCCACAGAGAGCATTCTTCTTAACAATAATACTTTTTTTCCATAAGATGACAAACACTGTTCCTGCAAGAATTCAATCATCTCAATACACATTGCAGTACCCTTGAAACTATTATGTTTTCAGTTGTTCTTCATTCAGAGAAGCTACTTCCTTTAAATGCTGCAATTGCTTTGTGCAGGCATTGCTCATGTTCAACATGAAGCAAGCCATAAGAGAAATATTTACACCAACATCACATCCAAGCAGTGGTAATTGCTGAACACGGTGACCTGTTCATGCTAATAATGCCTGTCCATAACCCACAACTTTGGAAAGAAGCTAAAGCCTGTTGTGCAGCAGTAAGATATCATTACATTCAGTCAGTTCAAGTCAATCTTTAGATGGCTTTCTTTTCACAGCAGTACTGTTAAGCTACATGATTGATGCCTGAATTGTGACCCTAGTTTTAACAGCTTCTAAAACTTTGAACTGTTCAGAGTTTCCTTCAGAACTTAGATGTGCAGCATTCTCTATCTCAGTGAGAAAGTCAAACTATGTCAACATCAGGTTTCTAACCCTGTGGAGCTGGTAGTTTTCAAATACCAGATGGTAAAGGAAGGAGACAGAGCGTGGTAGAGGAGGGTTGCTTTTCAGACTGGAGGCCTGTAACCAGCAGTGAGCCAGAAGGATCGGTGCTGGGTCCACTGTTTTTCATCATTTGTATTAATTATTTGGAGGTATGTTTAATATGTTTGCAGATGACACCAAAATTGGAGGACAGCAATGAAGGTTACCTCAGAGTACAACGGGATCTTGATCAGATGAGCCAGTGGGCCAAGGAGTGGTAGATAAAGTTTAATTTAGATGAGGTGAGGTGCTGTATTTTGGAAAGGCAAGTCAGGGCAGGACTTATACAGTTAATGGTAAGGTCGTGGGGAGTGTCGTTGAACAAAGAGACCTTGGAGTGCAGGTTCATAGTTCCTTGAAAGTGCAGTTGAGTGTAGATAAGACAATGAAAAGGCATTTGGTACATTTGACTTTATTGATCAGTGCATTGATTATAGGAGTTATGATGTCATGTTGCAGTTGTACAGGACATTGTTTAGGCCACTTTTGGAATACTGCATGCAATTCTGGTCTCCCTGCTATCGGAAGGATGTTGTGAAATTTGAAAGGGTTCAGAAAAGATTTACAAGGATGTTGCCAGGATTGGAGGGTTTGAGCTGTAGGGAAAGGCTGAATACACTGGGGTTATTTTTCCTGAAGTATCAGAGGCTCAGGGATAATCTTATAGATACTTATAAAATCATGAGGGGCATGGATAGAGTAACTAGACAAGGTCTTTACCCGAGGGTGGTTGAGTCCAAACTAAGGGAGCACAGGTTGAAGGTGAGATGGGAAAGATTTAAAAGGGACCCAAGGGGAAAACTTTTCATGCAGAGGGTAGTGCGTGCATGGAATGAGCTGCCAGAGGAAGCAGTGGAGGCTGGTACCATGACAACATTTAAAAGGCATCTAGATGCGTATATGAATAGGAAGAGTTTAGAGGGAGATGGGCCAAATGCTGGCAAATGAGACGAGATTAATTTAGGATATCTGGTCAGCTTGGGCAAGTTGGACCAAAGGATCTGTTTCCATGCTGTACAGCTCTATGACTCTATGACTTTATTCACTGTGAAGAGAAATAGAACTGGACTGTGACTTGAGGGGGCTACCATAACAAAAGGAACATCCAAGAGAGCTTGGTTTAAGGTCAGTGTCATAAATACCATTAAAAGAGAGCAAAGAGTCTATTAGAACATAGAACATTGAACACAGTACAGTACAGCGCAGTACAGGCCCTTCGGCCTACGATGTTGTGCCGAACTTTTACCCTAAATCTAAGGGCTATCTAACCATCACTCCTACCTTACACTATCATCTATATACCTATCTAATAACCTCTTAAATGCCCCTAATTAGGCCAACTCCGCTATCCATTCCAGCAGTGCATTCCACGCCCCTACCACTCTCTAAGTAAAGAACCTATCTCTGATGTCTCCCCTATATCTACCTCCACTCACTTTAAAACTACGCCCCCTCATAATAGCTACCTCTACCCTAGGAAAAAGTCTCTGGCTGTCTACTCTATCTATACCTCTGATCATTTTGTACACCTCTATCAAGTCAACTCTCATTCTTCGTCATTCTAAAGAGAAAAGCCCTGGCTCTATCAATCTTTCCTCGTAAGACCTTTTCTCTATTCCAGGCAACATCCTGGTAAATCTCCTCTGCACCTTTTCTAACGTTTCAACATCTTTCCTGTAATGAGGCGACCAGAACTGTATGCAATACTCTGGATGTGGCCAAACCAAGCTTTTGTATAGCTGGAGCATCACTTCACGGCTCTTGAACTCAATCCCTCTATTAATGAAAGCTGACACACCATACGTCTTCTTAACAATTCTATCCACCTGGGTGGCAGCTTTCAGGGAACTGTGGATATGAACCCCAAGGTCACTCTGCTCCTCCACACTGCCAAGAATCTTTCTGTTAACCCTGTATTCTGCTTTCAAGTTTGTCCTTCCAAAATGAATCACCTCACACTTTTCAGGGTTAAACTCCACCTGCCACTCCTTAGCCCAGCTCTGCATCCTATCAATGTCCCTTTGTAACCTAGAACATCCCTCCGCACTATCCACAACTCGACCCACCTTCGTATCGTCCGCGAACTTACTAATCCACCCTTCCACTCCTACATCCAAATCATATACAAAAATCACTAATAGAAGAGGACACGGAACTGATCCTTGTGGTAGACCACTCATAACTGAGCACCGTGTTGAATATTTTCCATCCACTACCACACTTTGACTTCTAAGGGTCAGCCAATTCTGAATCCAATCTCCCTATTTCCCCCTATCCCATGCCTCCTTGCTTTCTGCATGAGCCTACCATAGGGAACCTTATCAAATGCCTTACTTAAATCCATGTATACCACATCCACTGCTCTACCTTCATCCACGTGTTTGGTCACCTCTTCAAAGAATTATTCACAGCTCCCAATTTTAAGTGGCCAAACCAAAGGTTTGCTTTAATTGTTAGCCTATTCAGAAAGACACAGTGTAATTCTTCAAGTAATCTAACCCACATCCATCTCTTTTTTTTTTCAGTTTCCTTCCTTCCATGCTCAGTCTCTTCTACATACATGCTCAGAAAACTATGTAATCAAAAGAATAGTTTTCTTGTCCTCAAAATTCCTGAGTGAAATTCTTGTGTCATTTTTACAAGTGTCATGTATGATAAGGCAAAAGAATAAAACCTACAGGCAGTTTCTACTGATGTTTTAAGTTTAGCTTTGAACTTTAAATACACATCCGGCATGTGGGAGTCTTTTAAAGGCCAGTTGATCAGAGTTCAGGACCAACATATTCCTGTGAGGATGAAAGACAAGGATGGCAAGATTCAGGAACCCTGGATGATGAGAGATAGTGAAAGTTTAGTCCAAGAGGAAAATGAAGCATATGTAAGGTTTAGGAAACTGAAATCAGACAAGGCCCTTGAGGAATATAAAGGAAGCAGGCAAGAACTTAAGTAAGGAATTAAGAGGGCTATAAGGTATAATGAAATGTCCTTGGCAAGTAGGAACAAGAAGAATCCCAAGGTATTTTATATGTATATTAGGAGCAAGAGGGTATCTAGGGTAAAGATAGGTCCACTCAAGGACAAAGAGGGGAATTTATATATGGATCCAAAGGAAGTGGGTGAAGTCCTTAATAAGTACTTTGTATTGGTATTCACCAAGGAGAAGAACATAGATGATGGTAAGATCAGGATATGTTAATATTTTGGGGCACATTGATTTTAATAAGTTGTTGTTGCATGTCTTGAAATATATTCATGTAGATAAGTCCCAACAGCCTAAAGGGATCTGTCCCAGGATACTGAGGGAGGCAAGGGAGGAGATTTCTGGGGCTGGGACAGAGATCTTTGTATCCTCTTTATCCACAGATGATGTCCCAGAAGACTGGAGAATAACCAATGTTGTTCCTTTGTTTAAGAAGATCAACAGGAATAATCCTACATCAGTGGTAGGAAAATTACTGAAGAAGAGTCTTAGGGACAGGATTTACTTCAAATTGAAAAATAATGGACTTATTAAGGATAATCAGCAGCATGGTTTACGTGTTGGGGAGATCTTGTTTCAGATTTTTGTGTTTTTTCAGGAAGTAACAAAGTTGATTGATGAGGGTAGACCAGTGGATATGGCCTAAATTAACTTTACCAAAGAATTAGAAAAGTGGCTGGTCCAAAATGTTCAATCACATGGGATGCACCATGAGTTAGTAAGTTGGATATAAAATTGGTGTGGTCGTAGAAAGCAGAGTGTAGTTGTGGAGCAGTGTTTTCCTGACTGGAAACCTGTGACAAGAGGTGTTCTGCAAGGATCAGTGCTCTGGGACCTCTGCTGTTCGTAGTATTGGAAATGACTTTGATGAAAATGTAGAATAAATAAAAATTGATTGTCATGTGTACTTTTACATGAAAAATACAGTGAAAGGTTTTATAAGTCGCCACACCACACTGCCTATATTAATGACAGAAGTCATTCATAATAAGAAAAACAGTTCGGTTAACAGCTCCTGGGTACAGGGAAAGTCAGTTAAGGAATGATGGAATATGCTGAAGATGCAATGTGGGTGAAATGTAGGTGGGCTAATTAGTAAGTTTGCGGATTGTGGGTAGTGAAGAAGGTTGTCAAAGGATACAGCAGATTATTTATTCATTTATATATTTATTTATTTATGCGTCACATGTACTAAGAGCGTATACAGTATACAGTATAGGCAAAGAGAAGTACAGCTAAAAGTGCACAAAGTCGCCATTCACTGGTGCCCACTTGGTTACAAAAACTAGAATTAAAAGGTTTTAACAGAGCCAAAAGGTAAGCAAGAAAAAAAAAATCCAGTTCCCAGAGTCACAAGTCCAATCTCCACAAAGGTGCAGACGTCGTTCCAATCGCTAGGGCTCCCAGAAGGCTGCCACAGCCCCCTTCACCAGCCCCGCTCACACTGCCCATTGCCATCTCACCAGCCCCGCTCTCAGCCCCCACTGTCCCCTCACCAGCCCCGTTCTCACTTCCTAATGCCCCCGCACCGGACCCACTCTCACCGCCCAACGTCCCCTCACTGGCCATACTCTCACCAGCCCCACTCTCACAGCCCACAGCCCCCTCACCGGCCCCGCTCTCGCCGCACTCATGATCTGCCACCATCATTCCAGCCTACGCTCAACCGCTGTTGCTGCAGGACAAGGCCCATGCTTTCAGCTCCGGCCACATGGTTCCCAGTCACGACCCAACTCTTAGGTCGTTAGTTAAAAGGGCGGGGTAAGGGGCTGGATAGAATTACTGTAGAGAGGAGAGAAGAGAAGAGAAGAAGAAAGGAAAAGGAAAGGAAAGGAAAGGAAAGGGAACTGGCAAGCAGAGTGGAGCTCCTAATGAAACAACTTACTTTGTCACCATCTTACCCTGCAATCCAGTGAGTCAGAGACTGAGGGGCCACCTGATATAAGTATATAGATCAGTTAGAAATTTGGGCAGAGAAATGGCTGATGGAGTTTAATTCAGACAATTGTGAGCTGATGCATTTTGAGAGGTAAAATGCAAGAGGAAAATGTATAGTGAATGGCAGGACCCTTAGGAACATTGATATACATAGGGATCTTGGAGTGCAAGTCCATAGCTCCCTGAAAGTGGCAACACAAGTAGGTAGGGTGGTAAAGAAAGCACATGGCATGCTTGCCTTCATTAGCTGGGGCATTGAGTATAAAAGCTGATAAGTCAAGTTGCAGCTGTGTGAAACATTTTGCCTCATTTGGGGTATTGTGCACACTTTTGGTTGCCACATTATGGGAGAGATGTAGATGCTTCAGAGAGTGTGCAAAGAAGGTTTACCAGGATGTTTCCTGGATTGGAGTATATTAGCTATCGGAAGAGGTTGGACAAACTTAGATCATTTTCGCCAGTAAGTCATAGACTGAGGGGCAACCTGATGTAAGTAAATAAAATTATGAGAGGCACGAGTAAAGTGGACAGTTGGAGTCTTTTTCCCAAGGTGGAAATGTCATAGGGGCCATACGTTTAAAGTGAGAGGGCGAAGGTTTAAAGGAGATGTGCGAGGACAGCTTTTTATACAGAGCGTGAAGAAAAGCATTATCTTTGTGTTTCATTATTGTGCCCTAAGTAAGCAGCAGAGTTGGTATGGATGCTGCAAGTCATTCTGTGACAGTAAAAAGGATAAACAGGGAATGGAGCAAGAAGCAGCTAAGAAAAGCAAAATAAGGAAGAAATGAACAATGTACAAAATAGCACATTGTAAGACAGCATTTCATTCTTGGAAAAGAACAGGAAAAATATGTTGGACATTATTTAAAATATAAAAGGTATCATAAAAACTTGTTCAGCTCTGCTTTATCAACATTAAGGAATTAAGCCAAGTGGAATATCATCAGCTGAAAGTATACAGGAAGTACTTTTATACATTTGCCTTCTCCCAGGGGAACAACTCGATGATCAGTTCTCAACTAGCTTGAGATGAAATGGACACAAATTAAAATGAAACCACTGCATTTGCAACTTACTTTGCTCCTCAGTTAGAGAATGCAGAGTAGAAAATTGTTCACTTTTTCTCCAGGGGATAAAATCTTCAGGACTCTTGGCAATAATAGATGAGGAGTCAGCTATTTGCAAAAGGAGAATCTCAATAACACACTTGCCTGTCGGTTTCTTTATTTAGAACCAGACAAAATACTGTGGTTCAGCATGAGTAGAATCTCAATACAGCTCTTGTTCAGTTAATCAGTTACTCATGTCATCACTACTGATGTTGAAATTGACTAATCATGAATCGTAAGGAATACATGTTTACAAATTTATTTAGAAACACTGGCTGAACTAACAATACCCCATCTACAGGCTTTGCTTCGAAACTCTTTACAACAAGTTAAGTACAGTACTTAGGTTTGCTTATTGGCAGAATGCGAAAGCAGTAACAATTTTTAGACTCATATACATGACTGAGGAGCAAATATTTATTTTTGAACCTGGACCTCTTGGTCACAAACAGTGTGCCATTCATTAATCACTGGTATGACTCTGCCAAGAGATCCATTATGGTTGTGTTCAGCATTCCAACAGAGTGATTATAAAAAAAATGAATTTACTCCAAACAACAAGTTTATAGCAAAGATAATTTTTACGAAGCGGCTTCTGAAAAATTCAATCACATCATGTTAATTCTTTCAGGACTGACTTGACATTGATTAATCACAGTGTGCTACAGAGTGCACTCTCAACTCCAACTATACACTCATCGTACTGTCAACACTGAATTTCCTGGAGTCGGCCCTGGCCCGAGAAGTTATGTCCCACGCCCCAGATCATTTTCCCAGTGTTAGGATCACATCTTTGATAATAGAACCAGAGCCTCTTGAGGTACTACCACAGACATTGCGTGGGGATGTGGTTGGGCTAGGTTACGGTATTAGCAGTGGTGATGGTGTTGCGCAGATTGCGTATTGTGCCATTGACTAGTATAGGCAGCGCTGCCAGCTGAACAGGATTTAAATCCTGTACCAGTTCTCAGGATGAGGACATTGCATTCAATTGCTGACATTCATTGTTCATCCCTGATTGCATTCAGCTCTGCATCGCCTTCACCAGGGTCATTTGAGATGGGCAATAACTGATGGTCTAGTTAGTGAAGCCCACATTCTATGAATGAATAATAGCCAGAAAACAATTCTAGGCTGCCTTAGAGAACAGTTAAGACATTGCCTACAAACTCATTAAGTTTAAAAAGGTCCGTTTTGTGTAATACAATCAAGCACTTGGCAATCAGTTGCTTGAGTCAAAATCACCACTTACTGTTATACCACTTCCGTTTGATCCTTACCCAAAACACATCAGCATTTATAAAATACAATTGATAGGACATGTGCCAAAATGTATCATTCAGTTCATTGGATACTGTTACAATTTGTATTCTGCACCTGATTTCGGTCATGGGAGAATATCCCAGAGTTTGTGTCGGGAAGGTTAGATGAGTGCATGGAATCCCTTCCTGAACTTACCCCTGCATGTTCCCAAATTACATAATTTTCACTAGCATGGACTCTTTTAAAAATGTTTGGGGCTGACATCTTTTGATGGTGCACACATTCGGGTATAATTAACTACACTTAAAAACGTGCATGTCCTTTTCTGCATTCTGAACACTGATGTGGAAATGCTCCCCTGAACACTAGCAGCCTTATGAATGAACACTCCTTAATACTACTCAAGTTCCCAAATCTAAATATTCCCTGTTTGCTGTTTAATTATCAGCTATTCATGTTTCATTGCCAAATCATGATGCTCTCTTGCTTGAAACAGTTTTTACCACAGCACTAGCTTAGACTCGAAGATGTTACGTTGCCTCATCTCTGTCTCCGGTTGATCATACTAATGTTGTAGATAGGTTATTTGTGGTTCTATCTGAAATCATAAATCCTCCAAAATCACTGCTGTTTGTCCTTCCTGTTTTCTCATCATTTAGCTGGAGTTGTCCTTATGGATGTGGTTGGAGGTTGGGGCTACATTATTATTACATTGTAAAAAGAAAATGAAAACTCATCATATCTTATCTTAAGTATCCCAAACTGAACTAATAAAAATAAACGTCTGTCTTTTCCTCGGCTTCACTAATATTCAAATCCAATTGTATTTCCAAATGAGTCATTATTTGTTCAGGATGATTAAATTGTCAGTGGGTCACTTGTTAATTGTGAGACACTCTTTGATATTTTTGAAGTTAAATCATCTGTCAGTTTGGAAGAAATTGTGATTTCAATTAGGATCCATACATGTTTCAATTGACCAGAAACTGAACAGAACTAGACACAAAACGACAGTGACAACAGAAGCAGGTCAGAGGCTAAGCCTACTGTGGCGTGTTAACTCACCTGCTAACTTTCCGAACCCTGTCTCACCATCTACAAGGCATAAGTCAGAGGTGTGATGGAAAAATCTCCATTTGGCTGGATGAATGCAGCTCCAACAAATTTCAAGAAATTTCACATTATCCATGACAGAGCAGCCTGCTTGTTTGCCATCACAACCACAAACATCCACTCCCTCTACCACAGGTGCACAATAGCAGCAAGCGTATGCCATCCACAAAATGCACTACAGAAACTCTGAAAGGGTCTTTAGACACTGCCTTCCAAACCCACAACCGCTACCATCTAAAATGACTAGAACAGCAGATACGAGGGAACACCACCATTTGCAAGATCCCCTCCGAACCACCCTCCATCGTGACGTGAAAATATATCACTGCTGCTTCACTGTTGCTGTGTCAAAATCCTGGAATTCACTCCCTCACTGCATTGTGGGTCTACTTACAGCACATGATCAGCCGCGGTTCAAGAAGGCAGTTCATCACCACCTCCTCAAGGGCAACTAGGGACAGGCAATAAATGCTGCACCAGTAAGCAGCATCTGTGTCCCACAGTGAATTTTAAAAAGTGCAAATTAATAATAACCTTAGCCGAGATCCTCTCGTGTTAGCATGTGTCTCACCCATTCGCTACACCGTAAGGTCCAATCAAGCAGTTGGAACACAGAGGCAGTCATTTGTCTGAAATGAAATCCCCAGAATCAGAAATCCCAGCAAAAAAACTGTTGTCGGCAAATCAAAGGCCCACACTTCTCACATTCATCATCACCACTGAGAAAGACATGGCTGTTCCAGAAGGAGAACCAAATTCCTGAGGGCTAAGGCCTTGGGTAAATACATTTTGGAGGGGCATAGGGGTGTTTCTGCTGTTGGGGGACATCAGGTGAGAAGGCCAGGGTTTTGAAAGCAAAAGCTCTCAATGTTAACCATCCTGTCTGCACACTAAGGGACCCAAACCCCACTGATAATCTGCCCATACTCGTTTTCCTGCATGTAAGACCATGAAATGTAATAACAGAAACAGTCTATTCAGCCCATCAGGTCTACTCCACCATTCAATGAGATCAAGACTGATCTGATAATCAGATTGGTTGAGTCTTTTAGTTTTGTGCCAACTGGAGTTGGGAAGGCAGTAGAGTTCTGGGATGACACCACTTACTAAATTAAGCTGTTTTTCTACTTTGAAGTTTGCCATCTCTGAGACTGGAAGATTCTGCCTTATATTTTCTCAGATACACTATCATTATGCAATCTGTGACAAATAACATTGGTCTTTGTGTTCCATTCACTATAAACATCTGGTTATTCCAGAAAGCTAGATTGAGCCATTTATAATTCCAAGTTACTGTAGAATGCTAAAAAAAAAGGATGCTTCTATATTTTTACTGTTCAGAGTGCAAGTTCATGCAGAAGCTGAATTTCAAACTGTGGGGTCTAATCTGTAGAATAAGACACAGTCTCCATGGTATAATAAATACGACTGCAGTGAGACTGAATCTCTTCCCTGCAGCTTGAACCATTAAGGAGCTGCCAGTTTCATTCAAGGTGTATCCAGCAAAATAATTCAATCAGATTATTGCAGACATGTGGGCAAACTCATTGATTTCTTCCATGCTAAATGTCTTTGGCTGAAATGAGATCTTGTAATGACTTAGGGCAGTTGGCCTATTTCCAGACAACAATTTCACCTTGGGTTGTTAAGTTTCCTTAGTGAAGTCCGTAGCCCAATATGGGTAAAGTCATGCTCCAGTTTCCAGCTGTGATTATTTTATATTAAACATTCATTTCCTCTTTCACATATCTTGCAGCAGTTTTTAAAAGTGCATCTTATGCTAGTTAACTGGATTTTTAGCACATAAATGAATTTGGTACAATAATCAACTGTAAAAAATCATGCTCTATACTGTTCGGTGTCTAAGAAATCAAAGATCAATGTATTTTTCAAGTTGCAAGAATATTTTCTCTTGGCTTACATAATCATTAAAAAATTTTTCCCACCCTCCAGAATATACATCAATTCATCATATGCTCTTTTTAGTTATCCATCATGTTATTATTCCCTATTTTGTCAGCTGTGGCTCACTGGTAGGCAGACTCAACTTTGAATTAGAAGGTTTATGAGTTTGCTGTTACTTCAGAGACACATGCATACATTCTTGACTGACACAGCAGTGCAGGACTGCATGAGCTTTGGAGGTGTTCTCTTTTGTATGAGATGGCATTCACAAAATCCTGTTGCTTTCTCGGGTGCATGTCAAACATCATCAACAAACCATACAAAAAAGCACAGAACATTCTTTGCTGCGAATATTTAACCTACAGAGATAAGGTTTGATAAATTGGCAGATAAGCCTCTGAGGTGTGCTGAGATGTAACTGTGGCTTCAGTGGTCATGTGGTGGGGGTCTGCTAGAAGGTTAAAACTAGTCCAACTCAGAGCTGGAACGTCTCCTGCCTTATCATCATATACATATTATTAATAATTATGGTGTAAAAGCAACCTAGCAGTCTGGCCTGAGCTTGTATGAAAAATCTATACTAAAACACAACCTACAATTAACATCATGACTAAAGGTTAACTGGTTGCTTTCAATTTTAATTTTAAATTGCAAATTAGCAGCTATGTTTCTTGCACTAAATAAATGCACGTCCAAAGTATTTCATTGACTGAAAGGTGCTTTGAGATATTCTGAGGTTTTGGATGCAATATAAATGAAATCCTTTTCTCTTTCTTTGTGTTGCTGAGAAAAGATAAACCTTGCTCTCAAATGTCAGTAAGGTATGTGGTCATTTCTTCACACTTAACCTTAATGTGTCTTTTTTTATTGGTGTATTTCCAATTTAGGATATTTGTTCCTTCAGGATCAAAACTGGTTCAAAATGTTTTTAAATATCTTATTTAATGCCATTACGCTTGAGCTCCATCATTTTCTGTTGCTTGAAACATGCATGTAAAGCATCATCCATTGATTTAAAAAATAGTGAAATAGCAACTTGGACCCTTTGGTAAATGACATGGGTTTTCAAATACTCAGGCCATAAAAGTAATGGGACAGATATTCCACTTTGGGAGCAGCTGAGGGTCTGAGCCCAGGAAGCACACAGATTGCAGGTTAAATCTCAAATAAAATTAATTTAAACTCTCATAAATGTAAAATCTTCCATGAAAATCACAATGAGGCAGTTTAGTAGGATGTAATCCTTTCTTTTCCTTTCTTTTCATTAATCAATATTGATGTGCTTAAGAATGGTAACCTGGAGCAGAATTTAATTGTTCCCCTCAACCCATGTGTGGGACAGGGGTTCACATAACATCGGGTTTGTGACCATCCTACATCCTACCCAGACATCACTCAACTAGCTATAATTTTCCTGGGGTCAGGCAAGCCTATGCCAATGCAAACTGAAGTTGTCCAGTGGCCAATTCATTGTAATTTTCAACAACAATAGAAGTTGCAGGAGAAACTTGGCAAGTCTGGCAACATCTGTGGAGGGAAAGCAAAGTTAACATATTATGTCCAGTGACACTTCTTCAGACCTATTTTATTCCAGTTTATTTTGTTTTACATTTTAATCTTCAAGTCAGCAGGAGAAGGGAAGAAGATTAGGTACGGCAGTGGTGTTACAAAGCCAAGCAGGTTAGACTGTTTGGGACTCAGGCAAGGAGGGGTTCTGTGCCTCCCTCACGGACCCCTTTTACAACATCCTTCTTTGACATTTGGAAACCAGCCCCCTGCATCACCCTGGGACCTTCTCTAGCCCTAGTAAGAGACCTCACCTTCTGTCTGGGTCCAGGCCCATCGTCACTAGGGCTGTCGGTAGTGGCAGCCACCACTCCCAAAGGCAGTGTTGGGACTAGAAAGATGCCAGCCGATGGGATTGCTATCAACTATCTTCCGAAACAGCCTGGTGTGGTTTTATCAATGCATGGGAAGATAGGATTATCAAGTCAGAGGCATTTTTAAGAACAGCACCTAGTTTTTCAACTGCAAGTAACCAGAATTATGTCCAGTGAAAATAAATTGTAAGAAACATATTGGACCCTTTAATAATTTAACTGGTTTACATGAGGCAGTTTATCATAAATTAAACTGTCCATGTGTAGAAACTTTGTAAGACAATGAGAGCAGTCTGAAAAGTCTTCTGAACAATTGATTTGGTGGCACCTGACAATTTTGATGTTGGGGTGTGGGCGGAGACTGATCAAGCAGATCAGAAATCATGGATAACAGTGATTCCACACATTACTCCACTCAGATCATGCTGATGCAGAACAGTTCCCTGCTGGATCCTGATCCTAGGGTAAAATCTATCAGCCACTTATCAGGTAAGGACCTGATTGACACATAATACCCTAGGACCTCAAGGGAAGAGGTGGCTCTCAGCTCTTACCAGCTCCCCATCCTGCAACTAAGAACCATCTAAAACCACTTCATCCACTGCGCCTCCTGAGTCCCCCAGTCAATGGCACGAGAACACTGCCTTGCTCATTATATCATCCATATCAAATCAGGTTAAAAAAGAAAGCAAAGTCAGAAAAAGGAATGTTAGCTGAATTTAGAGGCTCCGCAGTGGTCAAACACAGAGGTGGGCAGGGCCAAATATACAAGTGATGGCTGATATGCTGGTTTTCCAACCTTGTTCCTGCACAGCACCACCCACTCTTGCGAAAACAGGATTCAAGTTGGCAGAATTATACACTTATAGTCTCTTATAGTCTCTAGTCAATTTGACTTATTGAAAGCCTTGCTAACCAGGGTTGATGGAAGCTGTCTGAGTTTTTCTGGTTGATCTTCAGTTTTCCAAAGGCGATTGGGGCAGTTTCGCTTCCACGAGTCTCAGCAACAGGCTGTTTGGGTAGGAATCAGAACTCTGGGCAGACTCAGAGAACCAGCTTGGATCCAGGTGAAGACAAAGGCAGATTTGTGGAGAGATTCCCCATACACCGTGGTGCCCTGATACTTTTGCTGTGTTTTCACTGTAATTTTTTAAAGAATTGTTGAAAAGGTGCTTCCATGTTGAAGTGGTTCATATCAGTTATTTACCGTCTACAGTAACTAAGTTTATCTGTCAAGCTAGAAGCTCACTGAATGGTGCTCTCGCTCAGAGAGCCCACCTTCAACCCTGACATGGACAGGGAACCTGCCTCCATACCAAATCAGGGAGCACTTGAAATAAAATTCCAAAGATTAGCTATTTCCCTCTGGGATCCAAAAACATTGCTAGTTTCTATTTCTTGACTCCTAAGCAAAGATTTGGCCCTTTATATCCACTCACATTTTCTTTCAAATGTTACTGTCCAAGTTACTGTGACTACACAACAAGGCAGGAAGCGTTTGCAGTGCACGTTTAAGCACTGTGAGAAACAGTTAAGGATCAGAACCTCTGATAAGAGTCACAATAAAGTTGTGCATACATTGATAGAAGTCTGCGATAACCATACCTTACAATGCTGCAGATAAATCTATGGATTATGTTTCTCCCACATATTATTGCCCGCTGATTGTCCCTTCACAGGCTCTACACTGTTTTAGTAATCTATGGCCCTGGGTGTCTACATTTACACTTCAACACGCTGTACTGTATGACTGGACTGCTATTATTTGCTAAAAACCGAAAGAACTGCGGGTGCTGTAAATCAGGAATAAAAACAAAGTTGCTGGAAAAGCTCAGCAGGTCTGGCAACATCTGTGAAGGAAAAAACAGAGTTAACGTTTCGGGTCCGGTGATCCTTCCTCAGAACTGATAGTGGCTGCGAAAACATCAGTTTATATGCTGAAAATAGGGAGGTGGGTTGAGTAGGGAGTAAACGATTGGACAGAGCCCAAAGAGAGAGAAAGACAGTTGAACAGACAAAGGAGTTGCAAATGATCAGGCTGGGAGGGTGAACAGTTGTTAATGGGAGCTGCTAGTGACTAACAACAGGGAGTGTTTAATGGCAGGCTATGTGTTAACAAGGCCTGGTGTGTGGGGTAGGGTGCTGGGACATGAGAGAGATTGGGGCCTAAAATTATTGAACTCAATATTGAACCCAGAGGGCTGCAGGGTCCCCAGCGGAAAATGAGGTGTTGTTCCTCCAGCTTGCATTGGGCTTCGCTGGAACGCTGCAGCAAGCCAGAGAAAGAGATGTTGGCCAGGGAACAGGGTGGTGCGTTAAAGTGGCAGGCAACAGGTATTTCAGTGTCTTTTTTGCAAGAAGAACGCAGATGTTCTGCGAAGTGGTTGCCAAGTCTACGCTTTGTTTCCCCAGTGTAGAGGGGACCACACTGTGAGCAGCGAACGCAGTAGACTAGATTCTGGGAAGTGCAAGTGAAGTGTTGCTTCTCCTGGAAAGTATGTTTGGGCCTTTGACTACTGGGGGAGGGAGGAGGTAAATGGGCAGGTGTTGCACCTTTGCCGGTTATAGGGGAAGGTGCCGTAGGGCTGCGGGGAGGTGTTGGGGGTGAAGGAAGTGTGGACCAGGGTGTCCTGGAGGGAACGGTCCCTGCGGAAGGCAGACAAGGGAGGAGGAGGGAAATATGTGTCTGGTGGTGGCATCTCGCTGGAGGTGGCGGAAACGGTGTGTGATGATCTTCCGGATGTGGATGCTGGTGGGATGGTAGGTGAGAATAAGGGGAACCCTATCGCTGTTGCGGGAGGGAAGAGAAGGGGTGAAGGCGGAAGTGCGGGAGATGGGAAATGGGCCCTGTCGACAATGGAGCTGGGGAACCCTCGGTTGAGGAAGAAGGTGGACATTTCGGAGGCTCCCTTGTCGAAGTTGGCCTCATCTCAACATGTGCAACAGAGATGGAGGAATTGAGAGAATGGGATGGAGTCTTCACAGAAAGTAGGGCCTGAGGATGTATAGTCCAGGTAGCTGTGGGAGTCAGTGGGTTTGTAATGGATATTAGTGGCCAGTCTATCCCCAGAAATGGAAACAGAAATGTCGAGGAAGGGAAGGAAGGAATCAGAGATAGTCTAGGGTGAACGTGATGGCAGGGTGGAAATTGGAGGTGAAATTGATAAAGTTTTCCAATTCCAGATGAGAGAGGGAAGCAGCACTGATGTTATCATCGATGTATCGGAGAAAGAGTTGTGGGTGGAGATCGGAATAGGACTGGAACAAGGAATGTTCCACGTAGCCCATGAAGAGAAATGCATAACTAGGCCCCATGCGGGTACCCACGGCAGCCCCTCTTACCTGAAGAAAATGAGAGGAGTTGAAAGAGAATTTGTTGAAGGTGAGGACAAGCTTGGCCAAGCTGAGGAGGGTGGTGGTGGGTGGGATGGTTCAGGTCTTTGCTGCAGATAAAAGCGGAGACCCCTAAGACATGGGCATGTAAAGAGATTGCATGTCCATAGTAAAGAGGAAGTGGCTGGAACCAGCAAACTGGAAGTTTTGAAACCGACATGAGGTGTCAGGGGAAACATGGATATATGTGGGTAAGCATTGGACCAGGGGAGAGAAGACTGAGTCAAGGTAGGGGCACAATCAGGCTGAAACAGTGGGTCTGGTCTGCCCGGACAGTCCTGTTTGTGGATTTTCGGCAGGAGGTAGAAACGAGCTGTGCGGGGTTGGGGGACTATTAGCTTGGAAGTGGAGAGGGGGGAGTTTACCGGATGAAATGAGATCTGTAGTGGATACAATGGTCTGATGTGTCGTGGCGGTGTCATGGTCCAGGGGAAGGAAGGAGGAGGTATCTAAGAGTTGGCGCTCAGCCTCTGCATGGTAGAGGTCAGTATGCCAGGGCTGCAACAGCACCACCCTCAATGGGGGGCTTAATGACAAAGTCAGGGTTGGATCTGAGTGCACGAGTGCAGTCAGTTCAGAGGGACATAGGTTGGATTTGGTGAGGGGACAGCGAAATTGAGGTGACTGATGTCACGTTGATAGTTCTCAATGAACAGATTGAGTGCAGGTAAAAAGCCGGAGGGAGAGGTCCAGGTGGAGGGAGAGTGTTGGAGGTGGGTAAAGGGGTCTGTGGGCCGGGGAGAGGACTCTTGTTCAAAGAAACGGGCACGGAGGTGAAGATGGCGGAAGACGAGTTTGGCATTATGTCATGCCCGAAATTCGTTAAGGTGGGGATGCAGAGGGATAAAGCTGAGGCCTTTGCTGAGTACAGAGCGTTCAGCATCAGAGAGCGGAAAGTTAGGAGGGATGGTGAATACCCGACAGAAGGTTGGGGGGGTTGGGGGAGAGGATAGAGTCAGAGGGAAGGGGAGGAGAGGAATGTTCCAGAGGGCCATGGGTATCTTTGAATTGTTGCATCTTGTGGGCCTTGATGTCTGAAAGAAAATGAGCCGGAGGATGAAGTGGAACTGCCGAGTGGTGCAGCCCTGAGCCAGTGTGTTGCGATGCCGTTGGAGAGAAAGGTTGAGAGTGTGCATGTGGCGCCGCATGGCACTGAGTGTGGATCTCAGGATGCAGCAAGAGCAGCTGTCCGTGGAATGTTGAACATCACGGAGATATCTGTGATCCTGGGGGGATTCAAAACATGAGGGATGAAACTTCAGTTGGAATCCACTTGGGGTGAGTCTGAGCCGGAGGCAGTCACTGAGGAATGCGATATGGCTTTGGGAACTAGTTTTAGCAAATACCTGGTCAAACACCAGGACTGGCAGTGAAATTAATGATGGTGGGCAAGGATAGAGATTGGAACAGAAATTCTGTCATAGAGGGGAGCAGAACTTCTTCAAGGTGGGCATACCTGAAAGAGTTGTGGCAGTGAGCTAAATACTAAATAAAAACTGAAAGAACTGCGGATGCTGTAAATCAGGAACAAAAACAGAAGTGGCTGGAAAATCTCAGCAGATCTGGCAGCATCTGTGAAGGAAGAAACAGAGTTAACGTGTGCTATTATTTGAGGTCCTTCGCCTCCTTAGTTTATCCTTAACTTAAAGTAAGTTTCTTTCCCTCTTTGTAACACTATAAGATCGTTATTTAAACTAAGATATACATTATCCTTACATACTGTTCTATTGTTCAGCTTTTTCTTTTGCTCCACTTTGAGTCTTGATCACCATCTCTGTTCTGGTGATGTTGGAGTAGCATCATTTACATTATCATCCTTAACATATTCACGATCCGTTATGTCACAGGGAGTTATAAAAATGGAATAACGAAAGAGGAAAACCATGGCAAGTCAGTTGAAATTGAAATCCCCAATTGGAAATATCAATATTTTTAAAATAATAGATGTAAAATCCCATGAGAATTGTCAAAATGAGACAAGTCTTGAAGAAAGTAAGATTCATTGACTATAACGGTAATAAAGCAAGTGAAGTGCATAAACTCGACAGATTGGGCCAGATCAAGATAGTACGGTACTTATCCCAAGTTAGAGCAAAAGATCAGGAAATTTTAAAGCAACTCCATTCTTGTGTTTAATGACACAGGGATGTCTATGAGTGCTGAGAATGTCTGTGTTATTGGCAGAGGGATATTTAAATATGCATATTAACAAAGGTAAGACTGTGTTTACTTAATTATATTTTCTACCTCGATTTAATAATGAAATCATGTGTTTTTCTGTATGACTGGGCATCTACATAATGTTCATTCTCCTCACTGATTTCACATTGCATAAGGAGGCTGAACATTTTACATAGCAGAATGCATATCTTTATTTACTATAGCATATGGTTGGCATGTTTTCTGTTAATAAATAACCTACAATCACAATAACCTACTTACAGCAAAATGCATGTATAAAGACCAATTCCTGAACTATAAAGCTACTTGGTCAAGCTTGTTTTTCAATTGGTTGATGATAATCAGCCTGTAGGCTAAATTTAGGTTCATTGTCATTTCCCATTATGTTTTCATCAAACACTGACATAGATCACCCTGAAAAAAAAATTACCTAATTAACCAATCCACATTTTTTTCTGACTAATGCAATGTAGCAAAACAAAACAAGGACTGTGTTGCCTCAATGGCCATCATTATCCTTTGCTGAGCTACAACCTTAGAATTATTTCTTAGAGTTTGGGAAGGTTTTTTTTACTTTCTCATTGGCTCTTTTTCTCATTTGTTCAATTCATCTTTTTTGCCATGGATTTTGCTGCCATGGATTAATTTACATTGTGTTCTTTTTCTTCACAAAAATTTAGCATTCTCATTCTTGGTTCTTCTAACTTTGATGTGGACTTTTGCAAAGAAGATATCTCCCTGAGGGGTACAGAACATGTTTTGCTGGCACGCCTATCACCTGCATGGGACTTCTAAATCCTCTGGAGAAACAGAGAGAGAGAGAGAGAGAGGTGTGTAACAGCAACATTGTCTCTCGAACCAGCACCAAGACTCTAATCACTCAAACCCAGCTCCAGTGGGCTAGGATATTTTATTCACCTGACTCACACCAGATTCCTGAAGCAACTGTTTTTACTCAGAACCTGGTTGTGACAGGAGACTCACACGATGGCAATGGAAACAAATCAGTGATGTCCTCAAAGCATTCTGAAAGAAGTTAAACACACCCAATGGGATACCCTGGCTGGTGATCGTTCAAAATGGAGAAGTTGATTTAGGAATGCAACGGAAACAGTAAGACACTTTATCAGTTTAGTAACTCAGTAAGTCAGACTGGAAAAGAACATTGTTCATTGTTGAACACCAAAATAGAACCACTACTCATGGTGTACATAGGCTAGTTCCAGTCCAAGACAGACAGTTTGGCCGACCCATCCCTGAGTCTGCTTCATCTCTTTTATATCTGGAAGTGCTCTCGCACATAACTGATGTTTTTACCCCAATCACTAAATCAACTGGGTCTGCTTCATTTGTTTTTCTTTACTTTTTTATATCCAAAGTACTCTTACACACAACAGAATTTTTTATCGCTGCCACCAAATCGCCATGGCATTTCTTTTTGTTTTTAACTACTAACCACCACCAGGAATTCATCCATGCAGCCAATTAGATACTTAAATGCAACGACCCCTAAGAGAAATGAAAATATCAAAAGTGAAGGAGACATAGGGAGATGGGGAGAGGCCTGAATCAAAATGGAGTTGGAAGGGGAGATAAAGCACTGTATTCTCCCCAGTGCCTAACTTTACCTAAAGGTGTCGAGAGAATTGGTGGACACCATGTGCTCCGTCTCCAAGGACACCAGGGCAGACTGTCAGCAGATATGACCCCCTCTACAGCTCGCTGCCGAGACCTGCTTCGAGTCAGCCTGGCTAGGCCCAGGAGCAGACCCACAAGATCTGCCCACACCTCTTTGCGCCAGGTGATCAAAGACCAGGGCTGTAGGGCTGAAGGACAACTAAAAGCACCACAAAAGATTTTTCAAATAACTAAAAAGGGAATGCAATCATCCACAAGCAACACAAGAAACAGACTCCGCAGTGCCACAAAACAAACGGTTCGGCTGGGAGCTTGTGAACTGCCATAATCTGCAATTTGTAAGTGCAACATCTTCCACCCCAGGTTCCCGATGGAAAATGGGAGGACTCCAGCATTTAGAGCCCTCCACTGGGGTTCCCCGCTGCCTGACAGCAAATAAGCCAAGGTGTGACAGTGCAGGAAAGAGCCAAAGTTGGGTGGTGTACAGTAGCAGCCTATCATAAAGTATACATTTGCAAGGCGGAAGTATACACTGAAATTACCCAAGGGGTGGCTGAACTTGTGGGCGTGGTTTTGTTAGGGAGCTTCAGGACCCTACGAGGTCTGCTTTTTTCTTTCTCTTTCTATATGCAGATGTGCTTTTATACACAACTAAATGGCTTTCCTCCTGTCAAATCGTATTGGCATTCTTTTTGTGTTTACTACATTCTTTTCTCGTATACTTTTTAATTAACCAGTTTTTCTACACAACCTGTTCAGAGATATTATTACACATCTCTGGAGCAGGTGGGATTTGAATTCAGGTCTTCTGATCCAGGGGCCACTGCACAACTAGAGGGCCTTTTTTGTTTTCAACTATTGACTGCCACCATTAAATCACCCATGTAGCCAACTGAATATTTACAAACAAAGCCTGTTACAGGCAAAATAAACCATCAAAAGTGAGGAAGGAGTAGGGAGATCAGGAAGGGACCTAAGTATGCTATATTTATATTTTCTAATCATCCTATTCAGATATGTTATTGCACACCTCTGAAACAGGTGGGACTTGAATCTAGGCTTCCTGGCTCAGAGGCAGGGTCACTGTCATAGAGTCACAACAGCTATCCCAGGGTTGGCTTTATAAAGGCCTCAGGTGATGAGTTCCAGTTGGGCAAGCCATTGCCTATTACCCAATGAGCTCCACAGGGAGATTAATTAGTGATGCCCCTTGAGTCTTGTAGACATAATCCCAGTCAGGACTTTGGGGAGAGGATGAGACAATGTGGCCTAGCCTCTCACCATCGACAGTAAGTCCCATTGGCAGGTACCATGTGGGACAACAGAGCCAGTATATCATGCACTATCCATGCTAGTCTACACTGGAGCAGAGTGCTGCTGCTCGACATGCTACTTCACAAAGATAGTAAATATGGAAAGTCATAAGGATTATTTCTGAAATATTGAGACACACACAGCTTGAGTGGCCTCCTGTGCCTTCACACATTGAACACCCTAATGTCTATGTGGAAGACATCCTCCTCAAAGAATACCATTAGCTGACAGCTACCAAAGCACTCCCTCTGATGCAGGAAATCAAAGATTTCCCATGCCAATGTCTGAAATGTCATATTCCCTACTGGAACATACTCCACACTCTACAAATTAATGACATACACTCCCAGAGATACATCTCCTGGTCAATTGCAAGCATCACCACAACCTGATAACTGATCCGTGCCATGAAGTCCCACGTTTCAACCTTCCAGGGCTGCACAGTGGCTCAGTGGTTAGTACTGCTGCCTCACAGCACTAGGGACCCGGGTTCGATTCCACCCTTGGATGACTGTCTATATGGAGTTTGTACATTCCCCCGGTGTCTGCATGGATTTCCTCCAGTTTCCTCCCACAGTCCAAAGATGTGCAGGCTATGTGGATTGGCCATGCTAAATTGCACATAGTGTTCAGGGATGTGTCGATTAGGTGGGTTATGGAGTGTGGGTCTGGGTGGGATGCGTGTGGACTTGTTGGGCCGAAGGACCTGTTTCCACACAGTAGGGATTCTATGATTCTATGATCTGGATAGCCCTTAACCACATGAGAATGGGTCAAAGAAAACATGGCAACTGACTCCATGAGTGCAACATGAGGAAAAACATAGATTCTGACTGCGACAATTAGGTCAGACCATTGCCTGCATTGGGAACCTCTGACCTGAAAAGATCCATTTCTGGTGGAATTACAATCATTTGTATGAACAGAAGTAGTCCATTCAGCAGCTTTAGCCTGCCCCAAAATTAAAAATGAAGATGGCTGATCAAACACTTTCAAAACCCTTTACTCATCTCATTCCCATAACCCTGAACCCATGAGTAATCAGAAATCTAGCAAGAAATCAGAAAACTAATCTCTACCTTAAAAGAAGTCTTGAAGACTGAAAAGTCTACCTTAAGCATTCCCAAAGAGCCTGCCCAGCCGTCTGTGGTAGAAAATTCCAAAGGTTTCACAGATCTCTGAATTCAAAAATCCTCATCTCAGACCTGAACGGCACCCCCTTTATGTTCAAATTGTATCCTTTAGTTCTAAACTTCGCAACAAGGAGAAACATCTTACTTGGACCTACACTGTCTGTCATTTTTATTAATTTGTAGACTTCAATGAGATCACCTCTCATTCTTTGTAAATGTAGAGAATACAGGTTCAGTTTGTCCCATCTCTCCTCACACTGCATCAGCTGAAGATGTTGAATGGATTGTAAATCTTGACATTGAACTATAACTGCTTGACTCACTCCAGCGAAAGTAATAACCAGAATTGCCATGTTGTAACAAGCATGGGGCTGGATGAACACAGCAGGTCAAGCAGCATCACAGGAGCAGGAAAACTTGACGTTTTGGGCCTAAACCCTTCATCAGAAATGGGGGAGGGGAAGAGGGTTCTGAAATAAATAGGGAGAGAGGGGGAGGCGGATAGAGGATGGATAGAGGAGAGGATAGGTGG
>JAHRHZ010000029.1:19006174-19019445 GCA_024137785.1 Ginglymostoma cirratum
CCACCTATCCTCTCCTCTATCCATCCTCTATCCGCCTCCCCCTCTCTTCCTATTTATTTCAGAACCCTCTTCCCCTCCCCCATTTCTGATGAAGGGTTTAGGCCCGAAACGTCAAGTTTTCCTGCTCCTGTGATGCTGCTTGACCTGCTATGTTCATCCAGCCCCATGCTTGTTATCTCGGATTCTCCAGCATCTGCAGTACCTTTTATCTCTTGCCATGTTGTAAATAGTTTAAACTGTAAGGAGGTAAGTAGATGGCTTGCTTTTCACTGGTCTTCCTTTGAAAAGATTATCTGACACTGATTGGGCAAAATAAAAATGTATATTATTGAATTCTTAAAAAAGATGTACCACAAAATTGCTAGCCATATTATATGGTTGTATACCTTATATTGATAAAGAACCATATTCATCATATCATACTATTAGTTCACATTAGCATGATTGATTGCTTATCAACTATATGTATTTGGTGTGTCATCATGTTCTGTCATTGTCGGATTGAGCAAAAATCCACATCATCTCAGTCCAGTGTCTCGAACCAGGGATCTGGGTGTGATTCAAACTACATAAAACCAGAAATTACTGAGGTCAAACTAGAACCTTACGTTAAACTAGAACATTAAACTATGGATGATTATGTTCAAGTCCAATGTATCGATACAAAAGTCATAAGATGTTTCATAGCATGATTCTTTAAAAAAATAACAGATTTTATGAGGTGAGCATTAAAGGAACACTTTTATAAAGATTTAAGACTGGCAAAACAATAGAACTGCCCATAAGTCTCATACACAGTATCAAGTTAAATAGAATGTATGCTGTGATAGAAATTCACATAGCAAGAGAGATAAAGCAGGTCAGTGCAGAGTGCCTCTCAAAATTGTGCCTCCTTTGTGGTGAGAATGGTTGTGACAGCAAAATGATGGACATTAATAGCATTCGATGTTGCCAAATAGAGAAAATGCAGGAATGTCAGATTGGGGAAAATAAGCTGAATTCCATAATAGATTAAACTTTGCAGAAGGAGCGCAAGACTATTTCAATTAATGTGCTGTACTCTACACTAAATGCCAAAGCAAACAAGAGATTCATATGCATAAAATATTTCTCACCATAGATGAGATGGCAACAGGGAACTGTCTAAAATAAAAATGGAGGAATGCAGTTTCCTTCTCTAAGGGACATTAGTCAACCAGATGGGTTTCTCCAACAATCAACAATGGATTCACCGTCATCATTGGATTCTTAATTCCAGATATTTATTGAATCCAAATTCCACCATCTACCATGGCAGGATTCAAACTCAGGTCCCCAGAACATTATCTGGGTCTCTGGATTAACAGTCCAGTGCAGCACGGTGGCTCAGTGGTTAGCACTGCAGCCTCACAGCGCCAGTGACCCAGGTTCGATTCCAGCCTCAGGTGACTCTCTGTGCGAAGTTTGCACATTCTCCCCGTGTCTGTGTGGGTTTCCTCCAGGTGCTCTGGTTTCCTCCCTCAGTCCAAAGATGTGCAGGCTATGTGAATTGGCCATGCTAAATTGCCCATGGTGTTCAGGGATGTGTGGGTTATAGGGGGATGGGTCTGGGTGGGATGCTCCAAGGGTCGGTGTGGACTTGTTGGGCCGAAGGGCCTGTTTCCACACCGTAGGGATTCTAATAATACCACTAGGCCACCCTATTAGATACTTCTAGACTTTCTGTGGTGAATAATATTTGCACCACGATATTCTGGAAATTACAATCTCCAACAAGAAAGGCTTTGATAATCGTGCCAACAATCTCACCATCATTGTATCCCCCACCTTCAGCATTCTGAAGTTTATCACTGACCAAACACTGCAAGGGACTAGCTATATAAGTACTGTGATGACAAGAGCAGGTCAGAGGCTAGGAATCCTGCAGCAACTAACTCACCTTCTGATTCCCCAGAGTCTGTCCACTATTTACAAACCACAAGTCAAGAGTCTGATGGAATACTTCCCAATTGCTAGGATGAGTGCAGCTCCACCAACACTCAAGAAGTTTGACACCATCCAGGATAAAATTTCCCCCTTGATCAACACCATATCCACACATATCTCCTTCCTCCACTATTTATGCACACTGTGAGCCACCTACTAGATACAAAGCAGAAAATCACAAAGGGTCTTTAGAGAGCACTTTCCAAAATCACAACTACTACCATCGAGAAGGGTAAGGACAGCAGATACATGGGAGAACCACCACTTGCAAGTTCCCCTCCAGACTACTCACCATCCTGATTTGGAAATATGTCACTGTCCCTTCAAGTTCACTGGTACAAAATCCTGAACTTCTTCCCTAACAGTATTGCAAATGTAAGTACACCAAATGGACTGCAGAGTTTCATGAAGAAAGCTCACCATTATCTTTTCAAGAGCAACTAGGCATTGGCAGTTATCCCCACATTTCAGTAAATACAAAATCCTGAGAGCGCGAGATTGATCTTATCACAAGCAAGTGACAGAACCAATGCACTTTGTAAGATGTAAAATCTCTATAGACTTTTATCACAAGCCAACACAATATGTGGGCCACACAACAGATACTAAGAGTTTGTGTAAATGCTAAGGAGTGATAAAACCCAACAAACACAAGCAGTGCCCGGCTAGTAAAAAAAAAAACATCATCTGTATAAGAATAAGTCACCTCCAGACAATACGCAGAAGTGGAATACATTTAAAGGGTAGCAGGAAGTCAAATAGCTCCTCACAGAAAGATGCTAATAAGATAGAGCAACCTATAGTAGAAACCACATCCAATGTCTTCCTGGGGAAATTGGTAATCCAACCAATTTGTTTTGACTAGAAATGATTTATGTCAAAAGACATTTCATTAATTTTTAATGTCGTCGTCACGGCAAATGTATTTTCACAATGTATACCATGGATGAAGAAACAGACGTTTGAGTCTACAGTGAGACTTTATGATCCATGAAACCTCACAGCTCTCAACATCATTGGAAAGCTACAAGCAAGCAACTCTACAACACAAAGCCTATCAGAGCATAAAAAATGTGTATGCTTAACAATCATAAATTCTCACTCTTCAGCATAGGTATGTGTCTCAACCTTCGCCTTATTCAAATGACCAGAGAAGTTCGATTTGTTACAATCGACAGTGAATAAGTCTTCCTAGATTCATAGATAAAAGGTACTGCAGATGCTGGAGAATCTGAGATAACAAGGTGTGGGGCTGGATGAACACAGCAGGCCAAGCAGCATCATAGGAGGAGGAAAACTTGACGTTTCATCATTTTCTGATGAAGGGTCTGGGCCCGAAACGTCAAGTTTTCCTGCTCCTACGATGCTGCTTGGCCTGCTGTGTTCATCCAGCCCCATGCCTTGTTCCTAGATTCATGGTGGGGCCCAACATGAAGTCAGAGTCATTGAGATTACCAGTGCTGGCATAAGTGAATTATTTCATACCATGAACAGGATGGATATCTATGACCATACTCAATTGGCAGGTATGTTTTCCACTGTTATCACCAGTGATTTGATTTATTTATTGTCACATGTATTTTGTTACAAATTACAGTGGAAAGTGTTGTATAGTATTGCCACTCTCTGGCACCATTTTAAAACACAGAAAAATAAACCAAAACATAGAAAATAAAGGCAGAAACATATAGGAATAAAGTTCAACTTTACAGTCCTTCCATTTAGGCGCTCAGCCATGAGCCTGGAGTGACCAGCCACAAGTCCCCTTGCCGTGCCACCAGAACAAAAATTGCCACTTTCTGGCACTATCTCGCCTCCACCGACACTGTTGCCACCACAAGTCCTTGCTGGACCTCGCAGCTGCCACCGTTGGGTCCTGCACCAGACCAAACCCATCTCCACCACTGCCACCAAGAGTCTGGTCTGGGCCCCAAACTTGAC
Organism: Ginglymostoma cirratum; assembly: GCA_024137785.1. NCBI lineage: Eukaryota > Metazoa > Chordata > Chondrichthyes > Orectolobiformes > Ginglymostomatidae > Ginglymostoma > Ginglymostoma cirratum. The sequence goes on from JAHRHZ010000029.1 coordinate 19,010,081, forward strand.
TCTGCTGCTGCCATGATGTGTAGGCACTGGATGCCGATGTTGCCAACGCTGCAGCAGCCATGAGTTGACGCTGGGGGCCCACCACACTGATGCAGAAGCCACTGGGAACCCAAACTCGCATCCAATGCCTCCAGCACAAGTCCATGTTGGTCTCACCTCGTCGCCACTGATGGTATAGCTGCGATCAAACCCTTTACAAGTGGTAAGTGAAAAAACAAGCGGGGAAAATAAAGAGAAAAGAGAAAAAAAGGAAGCAATAGAAAAGAACAGCAGTTGGAGTAGATGAAACCCAGGCTCAGTAGCCCTACTCCACTGCCATCTTGGATTGGATGTCCGGAGACAGTTTAGTTGACAGAAATCAGAAAACTCTGGGAGAAGATCTGAGGGATGGAAAAGATAATGAGCTGTATGAGTAATCTAAACTCACTGGTGAATCTTTAAATGGGGTTGCTCAGGCAGCCAACATAGTGTGGTAAACAAATCAATTCAAATTCAAATTTTACGTCAAATGACGAGAGAACACAAATGAATACTGTTTCAACTTCTCATGGAACAAACATCATTATCAGTGAAAGTGATCCTGTGAAGTAAGCAGCAATCCTCGAATAGCATGACTGAGGAAGAGAAAATGCTGTATCCGCTAACAAAGCAAACACGGGGAGCAAATGTAAGCATGCAACATAGTAAACAAGTTTAGGTGCAGAGTCTAAATGCTTCCCCACAGGTTGGCTGTTCGATTGAGAATCAAGATTTGCTTGAACAGATTGAAGCTAAGCTGTATACTTCTTCATGGAAACCATCATTGAGATGAACCAGATTCAGAACACAGTCAGGAAGAAATTATCTGGCACAGTTTCAGGTCACTGTCAAGCAGTATTGTGCTATGAGGGCCAATAACCTTTCCAGTATTCAGTGCCTCCAGCAGTTTCTTGATACCTAATTGGAGTGAATCAAGTTGGCAGAGAACTGGCATCTGTGGAACTGGGAATCTATGGAGGAGGCCAAAATGATCACCTGGTTAGTACTTCTGGAAAAGCTTCAGCCTTAAATTTTATACTGAAAATTATCGGGTTTAATTGGCTAATTGCTGATTAATAACTGTACTCGTTCAAAATGACCCAGATTCCAAATTAAGAAATTGCACTTATGGAGCAATTGCATTCATGACCAGGCTCAAGAAATGTGTGGATCACTTTTGAAACTCACTCGATCACCCTCTCCTCGTGACCAACCTTCCACTCATTAAACTTGCCTCCCCATTCCTCATCCCCTCGGGTTTGCTTGAATGTCCCCCATTATGCATGATCCTATAAACACTAACCTCCAATTGTTTTGTTTGCCCTCTCAGCGTAGAACCAAAAATATCCCATCGCCTACTCAGAATCTGACTCCTCCCTTTATCCAAGCCACCTGTACCATACAATTCCATAACCTCTCATCCCGTCCACCCCCTCTCCTTGCCCCAAACTCCTTGGAGACTGTAAAACAAACAGTTCCTTTTCACTCCAGCTGAACCTACGCTTACAACCTTCTGAGATAAAAGGTACTGCAGATGCTGGAGAATCCGAGATAACAAGCATGGGGCTGGATGAACACAGCAGGTCAAGCAGCATCATAGGAGCAGGAAAACTTGACGTTTCGGGCCTAAACCCTTCATCAGAAATGGGGGAGGGGAAGAGGGTTCTGAAATAAATAGGGAGAGAGGGGGAGGCGGATAGAGGATGGATAGAGGAGAGGATAGGTGGAGAGGAGGCAGACAAGTCGAAGAGGCGGGGATGGAGCCAGTAAGCAGGAAAACTTGACGTTTCGGGCCTAAACCCTTCATCAGAAATGGGGGAGGGGAAGAGGGTTCCGAAATAAATAGGGAGAGAGGGGGAGGCGGATAGACGATGGATAGAGGAGAGGATAGGTGGAGAGGAGGCAGACAAGTCGAAGAGGCGGGGATGGAGCCAGTAAAGGTGAGTGTAGGTAGGGGGGTAGGGAGGAGATAGGTCAGTCCAGGGAGGACGGACAGGTCAAGGGGGCGGGATGATGTTAGTAGATAGGAGATGGGGGTGTGGCTTGAGGTGAGAGGAAAAACAGGTTAGGGAGGAGGAGATGAGCTGGGCTGGTTTTGGGATGCAGTTGGGGGAGGGGAGATTTTGAAGCTGGTGAAATCCACATTGAGGCCTTTGGGCTGCAGGGTTCCCAGGCTGAATATGATTTGCTGTTCCTGCAGCCTTCGGGTGGCATCACTGTGGCAATGCAGGAGGCCCAGGATGGACATGTCATCTGAGGAATGGGAGGGGGAGTTGAAATGGTTCGCGACTGGGAGGTGCAGTTGTTTGTTGCGAACTGAGCGCAGGTGTTCTGCAAAGCTGTCCCCAAGCCTCCGCTTGGTTTCCCCGATGTAGAGGAGCCACAACGGGTACAGCGGATGCAGTATACCACATTGGCAGATGTGCAGGTGAACATCTGCCTGATGTGGAAAGTCTTCTTGGGGCCTGGGATTGGGGTGAGGGAGGAGGTGTGGGGGCAGGTATAGCACTTCCTGCGGTTACAGAGAAAAGTGCCGAGTGTGGTGGGGCTGGAGGGGAGTGTGGAGCGGACAAGGGAGTCGTGGAGGGAGTGGTCCCTCCAGAAGGCAGATAAGGGTGGTGAGGGAAAAATGTCTTTGGTGGTGGGGTCTGATTGCAGATGGCGGAAGTGTCAGAGGATGATGCGTTGGATCCGGAGGTTGGTGGGGTGGTACGTGAGGACGAGGGGGATTCTTTTTTGGTTATTATTGCGGGGACGGGGCGTGAGGGATGTGTTCCGAGAATGCGGGAGACACGGTCGAGGGCGTTCTCGACCACTGTGGGGGGGACCGCAACTTCCCCCCGTCATCCTGCCCCCTTGACCTGTATGTCCTCCCTGGACTGACCTATCTCCTCCCTACCCCCCCACCTACACTCACCTTTACTGGCTCCATCCCCGCCTTTTCAACTTGTTTGCCTCCTCTCCACCTATCCTCTCCTCTATCCATCCTCTATCCGCCTCCCCCTCTCTCCCTATTTATTTCAGAACCCTCTTCCCCTCCCCCATTTCTGATGAAGGGTTTAGGCCCGAAACGTCAAATTTTCCTGCTCCTATGATGCTGCTTGACCTGCTGTGTTCTTCCAGCCCCATGCTTGTTATCTCTTACACCCTTCTGAATGGTTCTGTTCCTTTTGTGATGTTACTTTTTGACTCCTGTCACTAGGAACAACAATCTTTTTTTGTTCTATCTGGAACCATTATTGCCAATGCTCTGACTGTTCACATCAAGCTGTACACCTTCATGAATAATGCACATATCAACAAACTTCAGATACCTCACCACCATTCAGAACAAGATGAAAATGACTGTAAAACTATGTGTCTCTTCTTAACGTGTCCAGTGTAGAAATGCAAATCAAATTTAAAGCTGTAGCTAATTTTTCCACTTTAGAACCTAAGTTTCCAAGTAATAAGAATACAGTATATTTTCTTCACTCATGGGATGTTGGTATCATTGGCTGGGTCAACATTGATTGCCCATCCTTAATTGCCCTTAAGAAGGTGGTTGTGAGTTGCCTTCATGGACTACTGCAATCCATTTGGTGTGTATGCATCCAAAGTGCTATAGGGGGTGAGGGAGTTCCAGGGTTTTGACCTAGTGACAATAAAGGAATGGTGATACATGTTGAACTCAGGATTATGTGGAACTTGCATGTGGTAATATTCCCATATATCTTTTGTTTTATTCACTTATGGGATGGGGACAACTTTGATTGGGCAAACATTTATTACCCATCTCTAGTTACCCTTGAGAAAGTGGAGGAAAGCTACCTTCCCAAACTGCCACAGCCTGTTCAGTGTAGCTACACCATCTACCACCCTTGTCTTTCCAGTTTCATCATGGAATTTTCTAAGGAAACTTGAAGACAATCTTCAGCACACAGGTATAACATGTAGATGAATGTAGATGTAAGGTTTTCCTGCGCTTGCTGTCAGGAAGCTTGATCCATCATCAAACATCCAACAACTTTATACCATATTTTCATCCCACCATCAGGAAGCTGTTTATTGGCTTTCCACATAATTAAGTATTTCTGGCCATCAGGTTTCCCATTCCCAGGAGCAATCCAAGACTTCATTCCTTGTAAGAGCTGCTCCCTTGCAAAATTTTGCATTCCTTAATCAAGTACACTGCATGCCGAGCTTTCCGGAGAAGATTTTTCCGTGTCTATAGACTAATGGAATAGAAGACAGAATCTGTATTATAAAGGATAGAGGTTAACACAGATGTTGGACCAGAGCCATCCTATACTGTTGTCAGGGTTGATGTATCCAAGGGGGTCATTATTTCAAAGAGACCGTAATTTGCTCAATCGTTTTTCCATACTTTCTATGACCCACTAAGTTTTTAAATGTGGATATGCATTCAACAAGCGCATTTTGTAATTCAGGACTTTTGAAATTCTAATGTGGAGAAGCAGCTAATGAATTTAAAAATGCATTACTAGATTTTGTTATTGAAAGAATGAGTTGACAATTGCTAGACAATGTGCAAGGTCCATCTCAGTATGGAGAAAGACATTAGTAAGGGATATTAGTGAAGATGGAGTACAGATCTCCATCTCAGATGACAGCGAGTGAGATGTAAATGAAAGAGGCTGACAGGATTCTAGTTTTGAATTTTAATCAGATTTTGGAAATGTATATCTTAAAATTTGCAAGGTTGGGAGCAATTTTCTACAATTATCATAAAAGCTGACAGAAAAAAAAACTCACAAACTGTTCGGCAAAGAAATGTAACTTAAAGTTTTTTCAAGCAAGTGATGACTTGATTCCGCATTCTGGTATGCTCCATAGTCCAGGACAGAAAACCACCACAGCAAACAAAACATGCGGAAAGTGATTGAGCCAAAACCTCCCAGTCATTCTGTGACTTAACTTGCAGGTTAAGTTTGTGATGTATTTTCTATTTGGATTTTTGTGTGGGATGTGTAGAAACGTATGGATCTTGTATCACAGAAAACCATTTTTTTAATAAATGCCTACACTCAGGAAATCACACTTAGCACAGATAAATTTACACAGCATCAGTTCTATTTTGACCTGCATGCTGACACTTTCATTGCTGCAACTGTTAGACCTGGCTGTTAATTTTATTCTTCCTCAGCAGGGAACTAAATGTCTTGTCTATCTCACTGGGTAAATGGCTGGCTTCTCGGCCTTTCAAAGTGGATATATTTAGAGGTTCTTTACTTTGTAATTTCCTAATCATAAGGCAGGAAAACTTCCTTCTCAAGTTCATAGCACCAAACGATGGGAGGAGAGTAAAGAGGCAGAAAAAAAAAATGGAAAAGGGAAGAGACAATAAGAGAAGGGAAGAAAATAGAAAGCAGACAGAAAGAGAAAGGAAGAACGGAAAGAAAGCAAAACAGAAATGAACAATTTAAATAGAGACAAACAAAAGTGGAACAGGAGTAGATAAACAGAAGTGGAGAGTGGCGTATTTCTTTGAACAAACACCTCTGGCAGTATGAAGTGGTCTCTAAGTAAGCTGATGAAACAAATACCACAAAGATTGTGATAGATACCTTAAAGGTTTCTTAACTTTGCTTTTGTATCACACACTTACAAATGGCCTGGGTTCCGTGTTTGTTGATGTCACCGCACATTACCAAGATATAATAAACTGAATGAATTTCATGCGACTGACTCCATTGTACAGAGAGCCTGACTGAAGACCAACCAAATACATTACATTTATACCAGAATGTCACACACTGTGATGTCATGTAACTGTCTTAAAGGTACACTGCTTGTCTGGTCTGGAATCAATGTATAACACAACATCCATCCTTTTTAAAGAATTATACAAGGATGCATATAGATAAATTAACTCTGCACATTATGACAATGCTTCGGTGGACATATGACATGACCAGGTTTAATCATTACCCAGTTATTACTTGGCTGAGTTGTTTCACCTTGCAATGTGCTGTCTGTCATTGAGGAAAGATGTATGCCATTAGTCATCGATGTGTGGTCGTTATCTGGCATGATATATTCATTATATGAGTCATTGCTCTGTGTAATAGGTGACCTGTGGTTGTTATATGCAGTTTGGATAAGTCACATATTTCTTGACAACTTCTCTTTACAATATTCATACAACATCCACATTATACAATGTCATATGACCTAGGCTGGACACAACAACCTAGTATCTTTTCATAATCCCATGTGTTTATCTCAAAATTTCAAACTCTTCTGCTTTGTGCTGGTTCAAGTTGGGATAACTGTCTACATGTTCGCTGATCATTCTATCATACCATATCCTCCCTTCTTTCTAGCAATGCATTAGGAGCATATGAGTGTCAAAGACCCTGTAGCTCTCTTTTTTTGATCTCGTTCAGTTGCCTGCAAGGATCTGCCATGCCTCTGAGATCTCACAAAGTTGATTCCAGAAGCAGAAATTTCCATTTCATTACTTTTCAGTTTTCTTTTAATTTTGCAGATGGGTCCATGTAGGACTCAAACTGAAAGCATAGATACCAGGAGGCCTGACACCCTGAGGGGGTTTGGGGTTCTGGAGAGAAACATGCATCCTATGTCACTCTAGTACCTTTTTGAACATAATTGGTGGTTTAGTGTCAGACAATGGACAGCACAGTAGCACAGCGGTTAGCACCATTTCCTCACAGAGCCAGGGAGCCAGGTTTGATCCAGTCTCTGTGTGGAGTTTGTATGTTCTCTGTGTCTGTGTGTGTTTACACCGGTTAGGAAACAGGTGCACTGGTTTCCTCCCACAGCCCGAAGATGTGCGAATTAGGTGGATTGATCACTCCAAATTGCCCCGTAGTGTCCAGGAATGTGCAAGCTAGGTGGATTAGACATGGTAAATGTGGTGTTACAGGAATAAGGTGGGATGATCTTCAAAGGGTCGGTGCAGGCTTTTTGGGCCAAAAGGCCTCTATCTGCACTGTAGGGATTCGATAAATGGGGAAAATGTCCAGGATTTTCCAATACAAAACCTGTGTGCATCCTGTGTCCTTTTGTTCATTTCTATATAAATTATTTCCTTTCCTTCTGTCCTATCCACATATCTTCCTGTGCCTTCATCTCTCACCTTCTTCCCTTCAATTTTTATCATGCACTCCCCTAGATTACAACAGTGACTACATTAAAAAAAACACATTTAAATGGATGTAAACTGCTTTCAGATATTCAGTGGTCATGAAAAGCATTTATAATTGCAAATTGTTCCCTTTTTTCTGTCAATTCTCACCACCTTAACTCATTTTTTTCAGCTACTTCTCTGAGTTATATTACATTGCACTCTATCTCACTCTTGCCTTCTTTCTTGCTCTCACTCATTCTTGGATAAACAGTCAAATACACTGTAGTGCCAAAGAAAGCCAAATGGGGGAAAACACAGCACAGATACGTCATTACAGCAGTACAAATAAAAACCACCTGCTCCTTCAAATCCTAAACCAAACACAGTGAAGGCTGGAGAAACTCAGCAGGTCTGGCAGCATCTGTGGAACAGTAACAGAGGTAACATTTCAAGCCCATTATGAAGCTTCTTCAGAAGGTTCCAGTTCTGAAGAGAAATCATACTGGACATGAAACGTTAACTCATTGTTTAAGGTTTCCAGCTTTGCTTTTATTCTTCAAATACTCGTTTCAGTTGATTGAACCAGTACACACTACAATCACACACATAGGGAACAAAGTGACTGTAACATCAAATGGAATTAAATATTATACTTAATTGCTTGATCTGAATGAACATGAAGACTTTAGGTGTTGTAAACAGTAGACTGGCAGGTTATGCACTGAAAATTGAGGTAAGTGTCATTGGAAGTGGAAAATGTGACCTTTAATTGTTAAATACACAAAAAAATAAATGTCATTTTTACTGTTGTAATCTAATTAATTGGAGAAGGAATGGAAAATAAGAGACCACAGGAAAAAAAATAATCTTAGAACAAGAGGTACCAACTAATGAAGTGTTTGCTTTTCTAATTGTTAATTAAAATTGTGTTTGAAGTGTTTGTTTTGGTAAGATTGAAAGTAAAAGCAAATTATTGCTCACTTTTGGGTGGATTTATTGCTGTAGTGTTTATTTTGGATAGATTAAAAACCGGCTGACTGTCCCAGGGAGCTAGTTACATTCCTGAACCTGAAATCAAATGAAATTTTGAATACTTTTCATGTACCTGCTTGAAACATCCAGAGAACCATTAACAAGATTATGCTCCCTCTTTTCATTTCTGGTGACAATAACTTTGTATTTGATGCTCTAATGGTAAACTTTGACTTATCTTTTGAAAAATAGTGAAAATGTACTCTTCTTAAACCATTAATTGGAATATCCTTGGGGCTGATTGAAGTCAGGAGCACCCAAATTTGAACAAATGATACAAACCAAGGATCAGCAAGGAACACTAAATGCATTTTCTGTTATACTTATGTTACAAAACATCACTATTTAATCCATGACATCTCGTCATGTATAGAAATTCCATTATTAGTTATTGATTTACTTGCCATTAAGATTAATTTGGAAGTTACCCACTTTCTTTTAATCCTTTCCTTTAAGTACGTGATGCCTAATGTTATTGAACCTTTGCAAAATTCCTCCTGATAATTCACACTTAAGACAGTAATGTTATATCTTGTTGGGTGGACATTTGAAAGAAAAGGGAACATATTAAAAACCAGAATTAGTTTTAAATTGAATATTCCAGTAATTTCTCAATAGTGTAATAGACTTGCTGCAAAATTGGTTAACTGCTCATTGTCACAATAGAAAATTAAAGCTACAATGCCCAAAGTGTAACTGAAAACTACCTCAGGTTGTTGTGAATATTGTTCTCAGGCCCTTGCTATTTTGCAGACATTGATAGGTTTTCAAATGAGCCCTTTGTGCTAGTTATCCTCCTTTAACAGCTGTCAGATGCAGATAGGCTACACAGATGAGAAGATTGGAAAAGTCAAACTTAAATTGCACCTGATCTAATTAGGGCTGAGATAGCTTTCAATAGACATGCACAAATCAGCACCTTCTGATCGTAAAGTGTGCAGCTCACCTAAAAGCAATTCACTAAGAGGAACTGGATCAATTTTCACACGTAATAATTTGATCATTCCTCGGGACTTTTATTCTAGAAGTGGATGATTTATGCTTAAGAGATAATAATACACGTAGGTGAAGAAGCTACCAAGCTTTCATTTGTATCAGAGATAAAAGGTACTGCAGATGCTGGAGAATCCAAGATAACAAGCATGGGGCTGGATGAACACAGCAGGCCAAGCAGCATCATAGGAGCAGGAAAACTTGACGTTTCGGGCCTAAACCCTTCATT
>JAHRHZ010000029.1:19019845-19054784 GCA_024137785.1 Ginglymostoma cirratum
TCCTACTCCTATGATGCTGCTTGGCCTGCTGTGTTCATCCAGCCCCATGCTTGTTATCTCAAGCTTTCATTTGTATTCAGTCTTAAGTGGAATTATTTTAAACCCATTAAAACCAATAGTAAAATAAAGTAGTAATTGATTCATCCTCTATATGTATACATGCATATCCAGTATATACATTTTTGTATGGACTGTACATACATGTATGTATAGACGATGAACATTTTTATATGGACTGTCAGAACAAAAAGAAGTCTTGAGTCAAGGATCCCAGTTCAAACACGCAAAACAACCACTTACTTCTTAATAAAAAACTCAAAGAAGAATGATCACTGGGCCTGAAATGTTAACTCTGCTTCCTCTCCACAGATGTTGCCAGATCTGATGAGTTTTCCCAGCAAATCCTGTTACTTTGTAGCTAATTCTTAACATGTTCTTCTATCCTGAAGTGATCTGCCCTAAAGGGAAGAATTTGGAGCTTTAAATGGGGGATAGTCAGGTTAAGTGCAGACCTATTTTAACAGTTAAACATCACATGTTCCAGGGGCTGACGCATTTGTGAGGAAACCCATGAATGATCAAGGAACACTAATGTCGTGAAATGTTTGGAGACACATTTGGCCAGCAATAAGCCCACTCCCAAATTTGGCCACATTAACTTTACACATATGATCTGCCAGCAGTTGTTACACATCCACAAGCAGTTTGTGCTTTCGAGGAGAATAAATGTTGAGTGCTGCTGGCAATAGCTTGAAGATAAATGCTGGAGGTGCTGGGATTGAGCAGAAAACACAGTATAGGGGGACTGTACGCCAACAATGGATAAACCTACAGAAAGAGAATGCTCAGTCCTCAGATTCTCCTGTAATGTTCTTTTTTTTAAAAAGGGACTTATCTTTCGTGGACACTCACTATTTAGACATAGTTTCAACTACTTCCAACCTAAATTGATCCCATTTTCAGGATTCTCTTCTATCCCATCCTCACAGGCTATAATTCCTAGATTCTTTCCAACTATTCTTGGAATGCTTTCAATTTTATTAATTAATCTGATCAGCGAAGATGTTGGTTTGTTCAAATGTTGAACCAATTATAGGAGCCCTTAACTACTGCCCACTTAGTATGACAGCGTTCAATTCCTTGAGATTGAAATAAAAATCTTTCCCAAAACACACGTGTCATTTTCTCACCATATATCTCTCAAACTACTGTCGTATTTTCCTTAATCTTAGAAGAGCTAGAGGAGAGCAATAGGAACATACAAACAAGAGTAGGCCATTCAGCCCCATGAGCCTGCTTTGCCATTCAATAAGATCACGGCTGACTTGCAGCCTAACTCCACATGCTTGCCTTGGGCCCATATCTCTGATATCCTTGCTTAATAAAAGTTTGTCTGTCTTAGATTTAAATTTAACAGTAGAATTAGCATTGACCACTATTTGAGTAAGAAAATTCCAAACCTCCACTACTCTTAGCATATAGAATTTGTAACATGTTGTTAGAACTAACATTCATTAGTTTCTAACATCTCTCCTGAATGGCCTGGCCCTAATTCTGAGACTATGCCTCCTTGTTCTATAATCTTCAACAAGTGGAAGTGGTTTATCTTTATCTGGCCTGTCTTTCCTTTTTAATTTTCTGAAGACCTTGATTAGATTGCTAATTAATCTTCTAAATTCTACAGAATAATGGCTTAATTTATCTAATCGCTCCCCATAATTTAATTCCTGAAGTCCAGGTATCATCCTTGTAAACCAGCATTGAACTCCTTCCAGGGCTAAAAGGAATGGTGCTCTAAGTGGGGTCTAACTAGGGTTTTGTAGAACAGCAGCATAATGTCTGCATCCCTGTACTCCAGCTCTTTAGATATGTAGGCCAGCATTCCATTCACCTTCTTGAATGTTCTATGCAAGTGAACATCAAATCTTGTTGGATATCCATTGTATTTAACTATGTGCTTTCTGCAAAACATCCTGATCTATCCTTTGGTGGTCCAAAATGGATAACCTCATACTTGCCCATATTAAAATCCATCTGTCACATCTTTGCCCTTTCACTAAGTCTATCAATATCATGTTATACTTGTACACTGTCATCAATATTGCCTACAATGCTGCTTTGATTTTGTGTTGTCAGTAAATTTGGTTATGTGACATTTTTTATGCCATTATCCAAGTTGTTACTGAATATTGTGAATAGTTGAGACCCCTGCCCAGATCATAGGACATCATTATCATGTCCTTCCAATGTGAAGTATTTACTCATTGTTCCAACACTCTGTTTCTTGCCACTCAACCAATTTCCTATCCATATCAGTAATTCGCTGTCAATTCCATGCCTTCCACCTTAGCTGTCTCTTACATGGGACTTTATTAAATGCCTTCTGTAAGTCCATATAAACAATATCCATCAATTTACCTCCATCCACCACCTTTGTCATCTCTTCAAAAACTCAATGAGATCTGTCAGGCATGACCTACACTTCATGAATCCATGCTAACTCTCCCTGATTAACTTATATTTTTGGAGGTGATCAGTTATCCTACCCTTGATTAGAGACTCCAAAAATGTCTCCATCACGGATGTTAGGCTAACCAGTCTGTAATTTGCTGGTTTCCCTCTGTCATATTTCTTAAAGATACATTAGTCAAGAATAAAAATTTTGCGACTTATCATCTGAAGAATTAATTAACATACAGTATGCCTATCTGAAGAATATGGTTGGTTTCATATTAATTCCAGTGATCCCCCCACTTCCCTGTTATTTCCAAACTATTGTTTATTTCCTGCACCAGCAATCAATCAATCCTAATTTCTTCTTCTTCTCCCAAATCACGGTTCTTGGCCTACAGCTATTTCCAGACTCAATTTCTATCATCAGTTGGTCAAAATCCTTAAGCTCTACACAGCCAAGTATTGCTGATAACATTCTCTTAGTCTTTTTGCTAGTTACTATAAATCTCAGTCTTTTCCACAGTCCATTGTCTCTGCTGATAGTTTGTTTGCGATTATGACTTGGAGCTATAGCTATTTATTGTCCATGAACACAACTGACAGTTTGTATCCATCACTGCATCCTAGAGGATAATTGTTACTGTGTGTTTTGGTAATGGTGCCTCCAGTATACTTTAAAACTATTAATTGCTTAGGAACTTGGAATATATTTCGCTTCACAGTTGATTTGATGGTAACCAGGGTGGTATGGGAAGGACTGCAGATAGAGTCTCCAGTGAAAATGACTGTGCTGCTGGGCTTCTGCACTGAACTGCAGCTAGTGTAGCATCTGCAAACAGAGAGAGAAAAAGCCAAAGGAGATGGTCAAGCCTAGAGGCCTCCAGTGCCTCATGACAGCAAAACACAAGGAGCACTGATGTGACTGTAGCTCAACCAACCAGTGCTTTTAGCCATTAACTAATATAATTATCGTTTTCCAAAGGGAAATCACATCATTTTCTGTTAGCATTTCAATGCTAACTATGACTAGTGTGCCTGTGACAATAATCAGAATGGGTCAGAGAATTCAGATGCAAAACCATGTTGAGCTGTGAAGAGAGGGAAGGTGGAATTCTGTGTTAAGCAAACAGTTTTAATTGCTGTGCCAAGCTTGCTCTGGATGGAGAAGGATTTATCTTTGTAAAAGCACTTTAAGTCACATCAATCAAAATTAGGTCTAATGTGTCTGACTGGGGACAGGCCTCTCATTCACAAATCTAACCTATGCATGAAGTAAATTGTTCACAATGGGATATTGGACCTGCTTTGAACAGTCCAATTTCTACAAGGTTAAGTAATTGGAGTATTTTAACTGTGATTATGCTCTGCACTGGGTATAGAGTTCAGGCGAATAAAGTGTGTGAAGGTAGTTCCACACCCAGGATGGTCTTGGAATTTGATTATTTGGAAGGACAGCATTGTGGGCAAGACATGAAGGAATAGCATTCAGACACTTGAAAAGAATTGTCTAGTTCTTTTTCTTTATTTGCTTTGAATAATTTTGTTAATTGGCGATAAATAAAATGGAGATGGGGAGGCAAAGTTATTTGACCAACATTCAAGAATCATTCAATTAAGGGGCTGTCCACATCATAAGTGTTGTAGAAACTGGTGGGCATGAGGGTGGGTACGTTAGGTGACTAATGTGGGGGCGAAACAATTGGACAATGGAGGCCATCAAACAAAATCATCAGGCATTTATTGAATCAATGTTGATAACTCGATCCACTGCAAAGAAATATAAACATTTCATCAGTTATGGTTTAGATTGCAAGATTCACTTGATTCAAAATCAAAAAAAAGTATTTTGCTTCATTTATACCACCTTATAAAGTTGCTGCACATCTCATAGAGTCACAGAAATATGCAAATATAGAACAAAGCCCTTAGGTTCATTGAGTCTGCAATAGTCAGAAACAAACATCTAACTATGCTAGTCCCATTTTTCAGCATCTGGCTCATGGCTTTGTATGTGTGGCATTGCAAGAGACATCTGAATATTTCTTAAGTATTTTGAGGGTTTCTGCCTCTGTCACCCATACAGGAAGTAAGTTCCAGGTGCCCTCTACTCTCTGGGTGAAAGAAATTTTCCTCACATATGGGTGGCACTGTGATTAGCACTGCTGCCCCAAAGCGCCAAGGGCCTGGGTTTGATCCTAGCCTTGGGTGACTGTCTGTGTGGAGTTTACGCATTCTCCCGGTGCCTGTGTGGGTTTTTTCTAGGTGTTCTAGTTTCCTACCACAGTCCAAAGATATGCAGGTTAGGTGGGATGACCATGCTAAATGCAGCGTGATGGGTATAGAGTAGGGTCTGAGTGGGAAGCACTTCAGAGGGTTAGTGCAGACTTAATGGGCCAAATGGCTTCTGTCTGCACTGTAGAGATTCTATGACTTCTATCTCCTCAAAAGCCCCTGCCCTTTACCTTAAAGCTTTGCCCCAGGTCCCCATACCAAGGGAAATAGTTCTTTCCTATCTATGCCCCTCATAATTTTATACATTGCAATCATGTCCACCCCTCAGTTGCCTCTTCTCCAAGAAAAGCAATTCTAATATAAAGATAACTGTCACAACTAAAAATCTCCAACTCTGGCAAATCTTCTCTGCATCTTCTCCAGTTCAATTACCTCCCTCCTATAATGTCGGTTCCAGACTGCGCGTAATGTGTGGTATAACCAATGTTTTGTACACTTCCAGCTTAACCTCCAGAGTTTGAAAACTTATGCCTAGACTAATAAAGACAAGTATCCATTATGCCTTCTTAGCCACTTTATCTACCTGCTCTGCTTCCTTAAGAGACCGGTGGATGTGCACACCAAGGTCATTTTGATCCTCAGTGTTTCCTGTGATCTTACGGTTTATCTTACCTTGTTGATATTACCCAAATGACACTTTCCAGAACCTGACACTTTCCAGAATAGAATTTTATTTGCCACTGATTAGCCCATCTGACCAGCCCATCTATATCCTCCTGTAATCTAAACAATACCAAAAGAACTGTGGATACTGTAAATCAAAAACAAAACAGAAATTGCTGGAAAAGCTCAGCAAGTCAGGCAGCATCTATGGAGAGAAAGCAGAGTTAACTTTTTGGGTCCAGTGATCCTTCCTCAATTTCTGTTTTTGCTTCTATAATCTAAGGCTATCTTCCTCATTATTTACCACCCCATCAATTTTCATATCTCCAAGACCTTACTGATCAATGATACAAACAGAAAGTGCTGGAGAAAATCAGCAGAGTTAACATTTGGAGTCCAATGACTGCTCTGATGAATGGTGACCTGAATCAAAACATAAACCCTGCTTCTCTTTCTACAGATGCTGCCTGGATTGTTGAGTATTTTCAGCATTTTCTGTTTGTGTTTCAACCCTTCTATATTCAAGTCTAACTATATATATGTTTGACTTTCCAACAATGCCTAAAAATATTATAAATCCCAATGAAGGCCATATTCCAAGAGAGGTAATGTTCCATCTTCCAGGTGGGACTTCACTTTCATCCCCAGGTGGATGGGCGATCAGAGGAGAAACCCATTTATCTAAGCACACATGGGCACCCTCTTTACATTGCAGGAATGCAGCTCTCTGAGACAGGAAAAGCCTCCAGTGCCTGACAGAGAAGTGTTCCTGCTAGCAATTGAAGGGCCTGTGGTCACCCCATCATATTCCTCCAGAGACCCCACCAAAAGTCAAAGGTAACTCAAATAAGTTTGCAGGTACGAATAGGTCTTATTATCCCTGTTCAAGTAATATTCTTTTGTCAGAAAATAATATTGATTTCTGTTTGGATCACCACAGTATTAGGTGATCAACTGTTGAAAGCGTTTGGACACTGTTGCCTTCTTGTTCATGCAAAGTAAAGTCACTATGTACCAAATGCAGCAGTAGTTATAAAAGTACTTCCACAGATATTCAGTGGACGAGAGAACCTCATTCATAATTGTGATGATATAACTAACCTGCATAAATCTATCCTGAATTTAAGATATGTCAGAAGCTTCCCTGTAAGAATACAATATCATTTCATTTCTTGTTGAGTTAAATTAACTACTATACTTTTCCAGGCTCCATTCAATATACTTTGCCAACTTACAGCCAAACTCCTCCATGCTCCCTGACAATGCTGAGACACACTTTGGCTGATTACTCTGGGATCCTTCTGTGATGTAAAAGTTGAGACTTTTCTATTGTTCGTTTTGAGATACAAAGGATCCATGGGCCAGGAAATGCCAATCGTGTACATAAGCCTTTTCTTTATAAGAAAGGGGAGAAAATATATGCCAAGAATATCTTTGAGGAACAAAATATTTTCTCCTTCTTGGGTTCGCTATCTGAAGACATGTCCATAACATCCATGCACCACAACATCCACCAAGGGTAGGGGAAGGAGGCATGTCTGAAATTTTCCCCCAACCAGAGTAAGGATGTAAATCTGTAGGAACTAATTAATCCTCACTGACCAATATAGTATTAGCACCATCAAGTAGTCCAGGTTCTGCCAATGTATGCTGTACATGTTATAGACTGGAGCAATGATATTAATGATAGAAGTTCCAAATTCTTTCCATGATGTAACTGACCAGGAATCTCTCCTGCTTTTTCTGCCTGTCCTTGGCATATGTTAGAAGAATTTACTACCTGGTATTTCACCTGGTTGCTCACATTATGCTTGTATCTTTTTTGGCTGTCAAGCTGTGGAGTGTGACTTGAGCCCAGAGATTCTGTCTCAGTGGCAAAGATGCTACCCATTGTGCCAAAAGACCCCTTGCTCAAAATGTAAGGCCCATAGCTGAATGCAGATTTGTTTCACATTGTAGGAAAATTGGCATGTACAGGTCCCATTATGGAAGATGCGGGTTAGAATGGGCAATGAAACTGAAGACTAAACTGATTATTGATTTCTCAACTGAATCAACTGACATTTGTAGAAGCTATCATATCATTTCCACTGTCACTGCACAGTTAATCAATGTAAATAAATACATATAGGTCCTTCAAAGTCTTAATAATAAAATCTTTCAATCATTCATTTTAATTTCTTGTTTATCCTGTTCTCAGCGTGCATGCAATTGCAACTGCGTGACAGATCACGATAATAATATTGTATGTTCACCAAGCAGGATCTGAGCAATCTAAACGATTACATATTGGCCCGGCCCACCTAAATTAAAATAGATTGCGATTAGAAAGCCAGCAGATTTTATTAATGGACATTCATTGTAATATCTTTAAATGAAGCTGAATTAGGGAATTAAAAATATTTTTCAAAGCCCCATTTACATTAAGTGGCATTACAATGAATGTTATTACTCGGGCATTATAAAGGTGTCATGACTCCTTTCTATAGTCTTGGCCCAATGCAATCTTGTTTCAGTTGATCCAATTTAGATTAAAAACAATAAATGTGCCAGAACTACATTATCAAGAGATTGGTTTAAATTTTGCAAAGGATATCACTCTTATTAAAGGCATAACAAGAGTCAATAAGGTGGTGAGAAATATTCACAATGTCAAATAATAAGCATTTAAAGCTTAATCTTTGAACTAATCTGTATAAACTGATTTGATTTACTTTAATCCCCAGTCTTTTCAAATTGGGTGTTGTCGATGAGAAATCCTTATCACTGACCATTGAATCGTATAAGGCTGCTTAAACTATGACTCACTACAGGGTAGGTTTGTTGCGACCACAAGCTTTCAGGGTAGGAATCTACAGGGAATGCTAGTCTGGTGTGGTAGAAGAAAATTACTCACTAGTCAAATGACAAAAGGCAATTATTTTAAACAAGATGTAGCTTATAGCATGTACACAGCTATATACAGGTTACTGTGATGTGTTAGATATTGCTACAGAGTTTGCAAGTTGGGTCTTACACCTTCAACATCTACACCCTCCTTCCCCACAGTTCAGCTAAATGAATTATCAAGGTGGGTGGTGATTTAGGCGCTGCCTCATGCAACATCTCTCCCCAAGCTATTTCTTTCTTTCTTAATATTTTATATTTGTATATATAATAGCACTTACTGCCACCCCATCTCGCCACAAGTTTCTAACTTCACAAATTCAGGTAAAAGCTTGGAGATTTCATTGCTGACTCAGAATGTATTCTCATCTGACTTGGAAGCTTGTTAGTTCTCTCATTGGAAGACTGTTAACTAATTCTTTTCCTTGCAGTATAAGGTCTGGAAGTTGGATAAGGTTCTTCCTGTTGAAACAGGTAGTTGCTCCATCTGGAGAATCTTTAATCTCATACATTTCCTTCGCAGAGGACAGTTGTCCTCTTGAGATAGGCAATTTCTTGTTTGCAGTTTCCTGGATCACCGAACCAGGCAATTTCTTCCTGGATGTCTGGGCATTGATCTTTCCTTCTCAACAATGGCTTCCATACAGTTGTATAGTACCACATCTTCTGCCTATGTAGCAAATTCTCTACTCTCAGTCATTCTGAGATGAACAATGGTAGATACCTTATTTTAACTTGCTGATTGATTTTGACATGTTCATTCACTCTCAGCAATTGTATTATTGGTAAAACCAATGTGTCCACTTCCTCATTCCACTATTTAATGATTGATTCTTACTGGGCATGATCTTCGTAACTGGTACTGAGGATCCTTCTTGAGAAGGTAAGGAAATTAAATTCTCTGTTTGGATTTGTGGCTCCCAAATAACATCAACACCTGATAGCACACTTGACTGAGTCAAAGCTATTTGTTCACCAGGCAGTAATGCACCCTACATTATCTCAGTTGTAATCAGTTGGGGTATACTGCTCATTAGCTATCTGGTTGCTAATGTTTACTTATAAACCTTGTTGATCCTTGCAGTCTGAACTTTCTTTAGTGTTGAAAACATTTCCAGTAATTCAGTATAATCACACATTTCAGTTCTGCTTCCAGTGTGAAACAAATTTCTTTTGCAAACTAAACTTATTGCAATGGATTCTGTTTTTTTCTCTATATTCATTCACAGGACAAGAGCATTGCTGACTAGGCAGCATTTATTGCCCATCCCTAATTGCCCAGAGGGCAGTTAAGAGTCAACCACGTTGCTGTGGGTCTGGAGTCCCATGTAGGCCAGACCAGGTAAGGATGGCAGTTCCCTTCCCTAAAGGACATTAGTGAACCAGATGGTCTTTTTCCCCAACAATCAACAATGGATTCACGGTCATCGTTAGATTCTTAATTCCAGATATTTATTGAATTCAAATTCCACCCTCTGCCATGGCGGGATTTGAACCTCGGTCCCCAGAACATTATCTAGGTCTCTGGATTAACAGTCCAGCGATAATACCACTAGGCCATTGACTTCATTTGGGTTCTACAATAAGTCTATGGAACATTATGAAATCCTCTATCAGTTGTCTCTTGACAGATACATCAGTGACCAGCTATTCTTTAACCAACTGTTTCTTGGCTCATTTTTCCATGACGGGCTGCTCCTGGAAAAGATATTTCTTGATTTCAACTAATTTAACTGTTTCTGACATTTGAGGATGAGTGAGGGCAAGGCATGCATTCACACCCAAGAATGTGAATTCATGATTGTGAATTACGTACAAGTTTTCTACTTTCTGGCGACCCTTTCACTGGAGAATTGCTTGTAACATAACCTTAACCATAAATACTATACTTCCTAGACAATATATAGCACTGTTGTCAACAATGTGCTTTCAAACATGATTCACTATCTGATAATATAGCGATACATGCCCCTTTATCAAGCTTGAAATTAGTGAGGTGTCCAATGACATAAATATCATTTTGGCAAACATTTAGATCCGAATCACCAATTTCCCCAATGGACTGTTTAAGCTTCTTTTTCTATGGTAGACAGTTCTATCATATTGACCCCTTTGTGTGGGTTGGTATTTTTGTCTTCTTGCTTTTCTGGGGCTGTGTCCTATTTTAGCATATTTTCTAAATGTTATCTGTTATTCTTACCAGATACAGCATTCCCTTTTTAATAGCTGGGCACTTTCAATGTTTTTGAGGTTTCCTTGCTCCAGTGAACTGGGAAGGAACTTCAGTGTCTGATATCTTTCCTGTTCACTGTATTTCATGTATGTCTTTTGTAGGTTTGCACCGTAAAAGTTGAATGGTTTCCCCTGATCTGGTTTATCTTTGCCACTTAGTGTTGTATTGCTTTCAGACATTGGCTTCACTCACTACTTGTGAGATTTTCATTAGTATTAAAAACATTTTTTTTGACTACTAAATCTGAGAACAACTGTTTGTTTGAAATCACCACAGTGATAGTTCTCTACTAGTTTGTAAAATCATTAATAAAGCTATCTGTAGATTCCTCAGATGCTGAACATTTTTGTTAAATTTTGCTCTTTCAAGGATTTGATTTAATCTGAGATTAAAAAGTAATTGTGAAAGGATTTCAGTACTTTCCAAAGTGGATGTTGGTCCTTTTATAACCTGTTAAGCAGTAACAGCACCAGCTACATTCTCAATTGTATATAGATGTATAGTAACTTGTTCAGCTTCTGATTTAATATCTAATGTGAATGTTATACAATATCATATAAATTGTTTTCTCCGAGATGTTCAACTGCATGTTTTTTTTGACCAGTCTCTCAGTTTCTTGCAATAGTATTCTAACGCAATATTTCCCTAACATAATTATTTACTTTCCTTGCTTAAAATACTTTATTCTTTTAATAAGAGCATTACTATCACTGTGTACTACTTTATGGAGGGTTTTCCCGCATTTCTGCAGTCAAAATTGAGGATTTATGCCTTATGTGGTTAAAAATGGAGAATTTCTACCTTTTGTCAACCAATGAAGGATTCCTGCTTTTATTTGCTTCTCTAAATTATATCTGCTACTAATAGCCTGAACAAATGATTCCCATTTCCTTAACAGCTTTACTAAATGAATTTCACTGCCTACGGCAGAAATGCTTTTTCTTTTAGGCTGACTCCCATTGACTGCCGTTCTAATAATAATTCACTTTTCTTTCCAGTTTTTTTTTCACTGAGTGATTCCCACCATATGCAGTTTCAATAAATGCTGCCAGCCTATACTGCAGTTTTAATAATGGATGCCTTTTCTATGTCTTCCATAAAGTCTCCTTTCTTCTCACAGTTGATCTTTTCTATTTAGCCTTCTAAAATGCTCGTTTATAGCTTCAATGTTGGCTTTACAATGTCTCTCAGTCTTTGTTCTCAATTTAATTTGTATTTATGGCCCTTGATTTCCCTTGATATAGAAACATTGAAACAAGGAGCAGGAGTATGCCATTTGGCCTTTTCAATGTTGGTCCAAAACGCAAAAGAATTATGGCTGATCATCTATTTCAAAGTTGTATTTTTGTTTTCTCTCCACATTTAAAAGATCATCAGTCTCTTTCACCTTCAGTAATACAGCCTCCACAGCTTTCTGGGAGTGTAAATTCTGCAGGTTGACCACTGTCTGAGTGACAAAACATTTCCTCATCTCAATCTTAAATGGCTTACTTTCTATTTTTAAACTATGACCCCTGGGTCTAGATTCCCTAACTTGTAATGCTGCCTCATGGTGGTTACTTGCTATGGTGGTGATACTCAATCTGAGCATTAAGTGCTTTTCTTTCCTTCTATCTTTTGCAGCCTTTAATTCTGCATTTTCTTTGACGTTTACCCTTGCCTACTGGGGATTTTAAATTTTATTCATGGAACTTCTAATGTCTGTTTGGTCTTCAGCTGAACCCCAATTCAGAACTGCGTGTACTGATCTTAAACACTTTGGAGTGATTAATGCTCTAGGTCCAGGGAATACTGAACACTTTCATTCATCAGTGCATTTCTTACCAGGTCTGAAATGCTTTTACCAACGAACTGTAAAGTCTACCCTATTGAATCCAGCCACAAAGTTTCCTTCTGTTACTTTTTTGAATGTTTAGTTCTTCCTGATGCTGACTGTCTGCATGGGCAGAATTTTTATAGCTGGGTCTGAAGGAGTCTTTGCACCTCGCCTGCTGGCAGCAGATAACAGGCAGCTAAATGGAACCTGCATTGCTCCTCACCATTTTGTATGAGCAATCCACACCGCAGGCCATCTTGTTGTATGAGGCTATTTGCATTTTTCTTTAGCGGAGGTGGGTGAGTTTTCTGCACCATTCTCTTCTAGATTCATAGAGGTCTACCGGTTAGAAAAATGCTCTTTGGCTCATCACATCTGCACTATTTAAAAACAAGCACCTAAGTATTCTGAGATAGTAGGAACTGCAGATGCTGGAGAATCTGAGATAACAAAGTGTAGAGCTGGATGAAGAAGAAGGGTCTAGGCCCGAAACGTCAGCCTTCCTGCTCCTCTGATGCTGCTTGGCCTGCTGTGCTCATCCAGCTCTTCACCTTGTTATCTCACCTAAGTATTCTAATCTGATTTTCCAACATTTGGTCCATAGCCTTGTATGCCTTGGCATTGCAAGTGCTTATCTACATACTTCTTAAAAGTTATGAAGGTTTTTGTCTCTACCACTCTTACAGGCAATGAGGCCCAGATTCCCATAATCTCTGAATGTAGATCAATGAGGCCTGTTTGGTCTAGTTTTATGGAGGAAAGTCACTTGCTAGAATAATGAGAAAGTGCCTTTGTCTTAAAAAAAGATGTAGGTTCGTTCATGTCAGCAACAATGTACATGTTGCACTGACTTAATAGACAATGTTACAGAGATAATGAGGAGGATCTCATTGCTAGATCTGACACCTTTGAGGTTCTAAGCCATCTTCCCACCTCCCGAGTCCATATGGCATCATTGTAGTGCATATTTATTATTGCATTTCTCAATATTAATCCTTTAACATCCCTTCATTCATATTCAACTTGCTTGTTCAATGTTGTGCTGTTTCTAGGTTTCTGACTTAAATATTGCAATCATGAAATATTAACAAAACAATCTGAACAGTGATTACAAAGTTGCACATACCAACCCATATTGAGATACAGGAGTGCGAGAACCATCTTTCTCTTGGGACACTGCACCCATAAAGAACTGCAAATCAAGCGCTTTATTTTTTTCCTTCTGAGTCAAAAGTTTTCTGTTTTCAAGTCTCATTAAGAGTTGAGAAAGACATTTCCGCGTCATAACACTAAACTGAGCATCTTGTAGTCTTCAGCTAGCTATTTCAATTGCTCTTTTGACTCCCATTCTACTCCTTAATGAACAGCCCTACCCCTTACTGAACAGTGCTTCATGTGCCCCAATGTTCACATCTTTCAGCAGTACTTTCACACATTGGTCAACTTACCCTGAGCCTCAAAAGTTTCAGTCTTGTGTTAAAGCCCTGCTCATTTGATGATCTTCATCTGGACAGAGTTGAAGTCTCCTCTATCCTTTCCAAAATTCCAGCAAAAACATCCTGCTGAGAAAGGAAGAAAACAGCAGACCAGGCAGCATCAGAGGAGCAAGAAAGTTGACATTTTGGGTCGGGATCCTGCTTCAGAAATGGGGAGGAGGAAGGGAGCTCAGAAATAAATAAAGAAAAGAGGGGTGGGACTGGGGAAGGTAGGTTGGATTGTGATAGATGAGTGCAAGTAGGGAGTGATGGGGATTGATCAGTGGGATGAGAGGAGCAGGTAGATGGGAGAGAAGATGGATAGGTTGTGTCAGGTCAAGGTGGCGGGGATGAGAGGGAGGGTTGTACATGGGATGAAGCCGGGGGTGGGGAGATTTTAAAACTGGTAAATTCCATGTTTAGGCCATCAGGCTGTAGGCCCTTGAGGCGGAATATGAGGTGCTGCTCCTCCAGTTTGTGGATGGCGTCATTGTGACACTGGAGGAGACCCAGGATGGCAATGTCACCCAGGGAGTGGGAGGGGGAGTAAAATGTTTGGCGACCGGAAAATGTTGTGATTTGTAGCGTACAGAGCATGGATGCTCGACAAAACGGTCTCCGAGTCTACGTTTGGTCTCACCAATGTAGAGGAGGCAACATCGTGAGCAGCAGATACAGTAGACCAAGTTGATGAATGTGCAGGTGAATCCCTGTCTTTGTGAAAGGTTTGTTTTGGGCCTTGGATGGAGGTGCAGGGAGAGGTGTAGGGGTAGGTGTAGCACTTCCTGCGGTTGCAGAGAGAGGTGCCACATGTGGTGGGGTTAATGGTGAGTGTGGAGTGGACAAAGCAGATGCAGAGAGCGGTCCCTACGAAAGGCAGATTGGGGTGGGGAGGGATATATCTCTTTGGTTGTGGGGTTGGATTGTAGGTGGTGGAAGTGGCAGAGAATGATATGTTGGATGCAGAGGTTAGTGGGGTGATATGTAAGGACATGGGTTATTCTGTCTTTATTTTTGTTGGGGAGAGGGGATGTGAGGGCAGAAGTGCAGGAAATACAAGAGATGCAGTTGAGGACATTTTCCATCACCAGAGCAGGGAGGTTATGGTCCTTGAAATAGGAGGACATCTGGGATGTTCGGGAGTGGAACGCCCCATCTTGGGAGCAGACGCGGTGGAGGCGAAGGAATTGGGAGTAGAGGATCGCATTCTTGCAGGAAAGTGCATGAGAGGAAGTGTAGTCCAGGTAGCTGTCGGAGTCAGTGGGCTTGAAATAGATGTCAGTTTCGAGGAGGTCATCAGAGATACAGATAGAGGTCCAGGAAGGAGAGGGTCTTCCCCAGCCCCACCCCTCCTCTCTCTGTTTATTGCTGAGTTCCTTCACCCCTCCCCATTTCTGAAGAAGGGTCCCGACCTGAAACATCAACTTTCCTGCTCCTCTGATGCTGCCTGGCCTGCTGTGGTCTTCCAGCCCCACACTATGCTGTCTCTGACTCCAGCACCTGTAGTTCTTGCTATCCCCGCTGAGAAAGGAAGTTTTTTTAGCTACTGCAGATGGTGTGTACTATGTTCCTGAGCCTTAGTGAAATTCTGAAAATCCATCAAGAAGCCTAAAGGCAGACAAACATCAAACAGTCTCGTGAAGAGGTTTACTGAAATAATGCTTGAAAACTTTTGTAGAGTTATGGGTGGTTTCAGCTATAAAAACAGAGTGGAAAGACTGGGATCTTTTTCATTGGAGCATAGGAGGTTGAGGGGTGACCTTTTAGAGGTCTATAAAATCATGAGGAGCATAGATAAGTTGAATGACAAAGGTCTTTTCTCTAAGGTGGCAGAGTTCAAAGCCAGTAGTATATTTTTAAGGTGAGAGAAGGGTTTAAAAAGGCACATGAGGGGCAATACTTTTACACAGAGACTGGTTTGTGTGTGACTTGAGCTGCCAGAGAAAGTGATAGATGCAGGCACAGTTCCAACATTTAAAAGACATTTGGATAAATATATGAAAAGGAAAAGTCTGGAGGGATATGGTCCAAGCACAAGCAGGTGGGACTAGTTTGGTTTGGGCATATGGTTAGTGTAAACTACTTGGATCGAAGATTCTGTTTCCATGTTGTATGACTCTATGACTCTCTGACTCTCTGACTCCCACAAAGTAGACTGAGGGACGAAACTTTGCACTGCTCCAGATTTCTGCTTTGTTGCTATATTTTAGTATTTTATCCTGACTTTAATGCTGAGAACTTTACAGTACAAAAGGAAGCTAGTTGGCTGGTTGTGCCTGTCCCACCTCTTTTGAAAGATGTATTTAGTTAGTTCTGTCTTTATTTTTCCTTCCCTAAAGTGTAGAAAGAAAATCTCCTTCAAAATCATATCCCATTCCTTTTTGGAAGTTATGACTGTATCTGCTTCCTTCCAAGGAATATTTTGTAGATCACAACAATTCATTGATTAAATCAATTTCTCAACCATCTGGTTGTGTTTTGGCAATTACTGTAATTCTGTTTTTAATGTCTCTTCTGCAGGCTCCCCCATGAAAATGGTTCTGGAAAACATTCTTAGATTTAACTTCTCCACTCTCGGGAGAAAAATTCCAACTTCTCTAGTTTCTCCCAGAATTGACATTCATCATCCTAACACCATTCTGGAAAATCTACCTTGTGCGTCCCTCTCTAAAATCTTGGTTTTCTTACAAAGTGTGGCACTTAGAATTAAACACATTTCACTGAAGTCAAACCACTGATCGGTAGAGATTTTCCAAGACCTTCTCATTTTTGTCCTTCTACTTCTGTTTATGAAGCCAAGGATACTATCTGATGCATTGGAGGCTGTGACATAGTGGTAATATTGTTGGCCTAGTGATTCAAAAACCTCAGGCTGATTTTCTGTCAACATGGGTTTGGATCCTATCAAGGCAGATGGTAATATTTATATTGAAACAAAACTACCCTCAAAGCCCATTACTAGACAAAGTATCCAATTTACCATACAAACTAATGTCATGTAGGGAAGGATTTCTGCCATCCTAAATTGGTCTGGCTTACATGTAACTCCAGATCCATAGCAATGTGGTTGACTCGTAGCTACCCTCTGGGCAAATTGAGAGGTCAACAATTGCTGTCCAACATCTGATGAAAGCTTTTTAAAATGAAACAAAAATCAACCTTTTTCATCAGTATAATAAATTCAGAGACAGCATTTTGCACTTCAACTTGTGGCTTTTTGGACCATGAATACAAACACTATCAAATTGCAGTAAGTGTACAGATAATTAATTAGAAGGAAAGCAAAGCTACAGGAGGCAAAGCCTGTGTTTTAGGTAGCCATTCCAGGACAGGGAGCAGCTCTGTCCAGACAGGACCTGCGATCACACAATCTGTGTTCAGCAGCTTCAAAAAGATAAATGAGGTGTGGTTACAGAAATGACACAAACAGATATTCCTGATACCCAAAAACACTGATAGCAAGCAGTTCAATTTTCTCCCATGATGCAGTTGAGAAGTGATGTCTGGAATTATGCCCATTCTTATCAACATCTATTTACACTACTTTCCCACCTATCTCATTAACCTTCTCCATGGGCGTAAAATTGGTTGCGAGGTATTGAGAGCTGAGGAATGTTGCAACATATGTTTCTTTTAACGAGAAAATTAACCTTCAAGCCATCTGCTCGCCATTTTGGAAGCACGAGCATGGCAAGTCTGAGAACGTACAAATGTGGAATCTTTTCCATTTTACTAAGATCCTGCTGATGGTATATAAATGTATTCAAAGAAACAGAAAAGATTGTGCAGGTTCATTTTAGAGGTGTACAACAAAGTAATAGAAAAAATAATTCTTCTTGAGCCTACATTTTGATATTTAATTTAAACCTGCTTTGAACAAGTTAGGCTGAATTTTCCTATTCGCTGTTCACATGTAGTGGTGAGTGAATTAAATGGGACTGAACTTTTACCAAAAATCTGTTAAATATTCTATTTTGCAAAGGTTCATGAAGGGCTTCTCTCCCTGAACTTTATTGAGTTGTCTCACACAATTCTCTGCACATCACATGCAGTTGAGGCCAAAACATAAAATGTTTTGAAAAAGGAGCTAGATATAGTTCTTGGGGCTAAAGGGATCAAAGAGTATGGGGACAAAATAATAGCAGGGTATTGAATTGGATGATGAGCTACGATCATATTGAATAGTGGCGCCAGCTCAAAGGGCTGAATGGCCTACTCCTGTTCCTATTTTCTACGTTTCAATATTTCTGTATCATGTGTGCACCATGCCTCCAGCAGTACTACACTCATACAATCTTGTGCTCATCAGCAGTTGAAGCACTTGTCCCTGCCAGGATCTTACAGGATTTAAGGCCCTGCTGTGAACCAACTCAACAATGCAATAGGCCTTCACAGTCATGGTAATGGGAGAAAGATGAAGAAGAAAAGCTGCTAAGAGTATTAAGGATGCACGGGTAATACTGTACAGCAAATAGAAGCTCATATTTGTAAATGTATTGCCACCTTGCATCAACACCTGCCTAATCGACTGTCATTGAAACTGAAACTCTAAGAATAAAGCTACACAGTTCAGCCATCCTTAGCATTATATAATGATGACAACCCTACCTGAAGGAATGCTGCTCTTTTCCTAACACACAAAATAACTCTACATCTTATCATGGCATCACATATTGGAAAGGCTTCAAGCAATTGAGAATACTAACTTTTATTGAACAATAGGAAAAACAAAGAAAGAACGAACAAAAAATCTTTGTGAGACGAAACAACAATTGATTGCCTTTCAAGCCAGAACATATTTACACTCAGTGAATGTTTTTTTCAGTATATCAGTTAAGCCCTATCTTGGTTATTTTGCCCAACTCAGCTCCACTTTATCCTCCTGATGCTCCTCCTACTCAACATTCTCTTGCTCCTCCTCAGAAGACTGTTGCAGCTCTTCCAGCTCTGCAGCATCCGTCACATCCTGCTCTTTGTCTGCATAGCATGCTATAATTATGCAGCATACTCTTACACAGCTGCAAAACAAGACCCTCCAAGATCATTCTAAACATCAGAAGTTCATCTTCAAGAGGCCTATCATCTGCTCCATGGTGGCCCTGGTGGAATAGTGGGCAGCATTATCGCTACACTTGGTCTCAGTAAGGGGATTGTGTAATGGAATCCTCATCCATGGTTGTTGTGGGTAAACCTTATCTCCCAGGAACAACCTTCGTAAAGCAGAAATTGAACCAGGAACCTAGCTCTTTTCTGGATAGGGGCAGCATGGCAGCTTCCAGTAGACTTCTATGATGCGGCACCAATGATCACAGATGATTTGTTCGACGACTGGATGGAACACTTTCCTGTTGACGACATCAGCCATGTTGTGATATGGCACTCGGAATGCAATTTGTGTACAGCTTATAGCACTCCGCACCTGAGGGAAGTCAGTGGAGTTTCAAAGTCCATGACTTGAGCTGCCGCCGTGACCTTTATACTGTGTGATGAGGTAAAGTGGTTTGATCTGGCACAGATTGCACTGTTAACATTCCTCACACCTCTGGCAGATTCCACACAGTTCCCCATTGGATCTATGGCAGCAGCATAAGAACTTGGTGACCATTGGCATATGATGGCCACCCAATCTTTCAGGTCACATGTCTGCAGCGACACTATGCCCCATATTTGGAGTAAGTTGCATAGAGTCATAGAGACCAAAAAAGGCCCTTCAACCCATCAAGTCTGCACCGCCAAACACCTAACTATTCTATTCACTTTCCCCAGCATTTGTCCTATAGCCTTGTGTGCCTTGACATATCAAGTGCAATTCTAAATATTTCTCCAATGTTATGAAGATTTCAGCCTCTCCCACCCCTATAGACAGTGAGTTCTAAATTCCCACCACCCTCTGAGTGTGAAACATTTTCCCCACATCCACTCTAAAACTCCTGTCCTTAAACCTATACCTCCTGGTGACTGATCCCTCAACCAAGGGGAAAGGTTCCTTCCTCTCTCTGCCTCCTATAATTTTATATATCTCAATCATGCCATCTCCTCAGTCTCCTCTGCCCCATGGCAGGCACTCCAAGTCTGTCCACAACAAACCAAAAGAGAAGTTGCTGGAAAAGCTCAGCAGGTCTGGCAGCATCTTGAAGAGAACTCAGAGTTATCATTTCAGGTCTAGTGGCCCTTACTCAGAACTGACGGTAACTAGGAAAATGTCGGTTTATGTGCAGAGGATAGGGTGGGGGTGTTGGGATAGGAGTAAAAGATTGGTGGGGATAGAGTCCAAAGAGAGAGAAGAGCAGTTGGACAGACAAAGTAGTAGATAATGATCTGGCTAGGAGGGTGAATATCTGGTAACGGAGACTGTTGCCGCTAACAACATGTAGTGTGTAATGGCAGACTATGTAAGATCAAGGCCTGGTGTGTGGGGTAGGGGGCTAGGGCATGGGAGACTTCAGGCCCTAAAATTTTTCAATCCAATATTGAGTCCAGAGAGCTGCAGGGTTCCCCAAGCAGCAAATGAGGTGATGTTCTTCCACACTGCATTGAGCCTTATGGGAACACTACAGCAGGCCTAAGACAGTCTGTCCAATCTCTCCTCATAACTAAAACTCTCTGGGTCAGGAAACTTCATGGTAAATCTCCTCTGCACCCTCTCCAGTGCAATCATATCCATCTTACAATGTGGATTCTAGAACTGCACACAATATTCTCGCTACACCGATAAATATCTAAGATATGATCCGGAATTAAAACAATACCCTCATAATCTCACAGACAGAATCACACATGCACAACACCAAAATGGAAAAAAAAAACATTTTCTGCAGCCATGATGGTTTTTTTAAAAAAATAACAAAAATCAAAGGGGAGCTAACGATATCAGGGGGCCAAATGTCTGAAAACAAAAGACAGATGTTATGACTTCTAAAATCCACTTGTCCCTGTTTATGAAGCCAATTGCTAACAATCATAGATTGATCGCAAGTGTCCAGCTCTGACTTCAATCAACTTGGATTGAGGCAGAGGGGATTAGTCATGGTCTATTTCTTTGTGTTTATCTAGTTAGACAGATTTACTGGTATTTTGGAACTCCATCAGGTTCCTATGGACTTCTTTGCAAACAGGATTTCACAAGAGAGTCTTGCAGCTCCACTGGTGTCTTCCTTACACAGATTCTTGGGTCTGTAGACCCAAGAAAGAATAGTGAGGCAATCCTTAGCATAACGACCCCTAGTCCTCTCAAAACTCACTACTATCTTCTCAAGGTTAACCAGGGGCAACACAATGACTCAGTGGTTAGCACTGCTGCCTCACAGTGCCAGGGACACAGGTTCAATTCCACCTGCGGGCGACTGTCTGTGTGGAGTTTGCACGTTCTCCCCGTGCCTGCGTGGGTTTCCTCCGGGTGCTCCGGTTTCCTCCCACAGTCCAAAGATGTGCAGGCTAGTTGGATTGGCCAGGCTATATTGCCCGTAGTGTTCAGGGATGTGTAGATTAGGTGGGTTATAGGGGGCTGGATCTGGGTGGGATGCTCTGAGTGTCGGTGTGGGCTTGTTGGGCCGTAGGGCCTGTTTCCACACTGTAGGGGTTCTACGAATTCAATGAAAAACGGATAGACAGCGAGTGACTCCCACATCTCACAGCTATTCTGTACTAAAGTCAGTGAGCACAAAAACAGCAAGCTGAGAGCTAAAGATGGATGTAACCATGTCAACACAAGAGTAACCTGTGTAAATACATAAGATGCATGGTTGTCTCTGCATGCTAAGCATTCAATCAGAAGCAAGCAAGTGGTAGGCATTTTCAGCTCCAAAGAAATTTATTGGGTTGGTGTGTGAGTTGATCTAAGACCAGACACAATGATCTGGTGAGGCTGGTGATTTGTCAATGCAGAGACGTGTGGATGAATGGTTGAGGAGGCTGTGCATACAAAAAGAGTGGAATAATGTTTGAGACAGGCACTCATTGACCAACAGCTACTCAGTACGCATTTAATAAAAGCAAAATACTGCACTTGCTGGAAATCTGAACCTAACACAGAATTGCAGGAGAAGCTCAGCAGGTCTAGCAACATCTGTGGAAAAAGAAACAATTAACCTTTCGCATACACTATGACTCTTCTTCAGAGAGTGTGACTTTCAAGAACTGAAGAAGAGTCATATTTGACTTGAAACATTATCTCTGTTTCTCTCCCAACGGATGATACCAGACTTGCTGAGTTCCTCAGCTTTGTACCAGCTCTGCTTTACCTGTTCAGAATTTGCACTATCTACTTTCAGGTGAAGGAGAAGCATATTGGAGGTGAAATGTAACAAGTGTAATTTAATGAGAAGCTTGAGGAGAAAATTAGGAAAATGTTTCTCACTGTTGAGAATTTAACTTTATCCCTCTCACCCTATTTTGCTATCATAGTTGTCATGGTTTCACCAAGCCAGGGTGAGAAAAATTTCCTGCAGTGGGTTTGTAGGAAGTCTATATTTATACCTCCTTAGCCCGAGGGACCAATGAACAACAATACAAGATCAAATATATTTCTAGCATTATACACTCAAATTTGAATTTCCTTGAGCTTTTACGGTAGGCATTTGCTTTACCCCCCAAATTTGTCAATGCAAATGTAGAGGAAGTTCCACTGAACTGATTCTGTTTGTACCCTCTCAGTTATAAAAGTATATCTTCTAACTGGAGTCAATGGGTTGTACTCAAAGAGGTAACTCCAATTTTTTATATTCCTAACCTGGAAGATCCTGGCTGAGATCTGCTAATTCCACACTGCTCATGGATGAGTGAAAAGCTCATAATATTTGCATAACTCAGCACTAGATCTAATCACTGATTGACTGTACTGCTCAACGAATTGTTTGGTTTAACTACATTAAATATTACAGAGTCCATTAAACTGAAGACAGTTCCTTCAAGCTGTACTCTGAATTTATAATTATTCATCTGCATTTGCCTGGTGTTCATGTATTTCAATGTACTTGCTTTAAACAGTAGAGGTGCCAGAACTTTTGCCAAGTACTAGAAATTTTGCCATTATGAATCATATGCTTAAATCATCAGGAACCATTTTCCAATGGGATGGATTTGCATGTTCCTGGAATTCCTGTATTGAACTGGCAAAACAACATAGCATATAATATCTCCTGCTTCAAGGGTATGTTCCTTTGTGGCAGCTATTATGGTGAAATAGGAATATGATTTCTCAGCCATTCTCATTCCCAGGGTATATTTTGTGATTTATTTGGAAGTTACAATGAGATTCAGTCAAATGTTAATGCAAAATTAATTAAAGTGTAGGTAAATGAAAAAAAATTGCTCTGCCAATATTCCAACTTTATCAGAGATTTTGGTAATTGAAGCCCTAAGGTCATTTTCTTGCCAAAGTATGTTTCTTTTTTTCCCATTGCATTATTAATTTTCTAAGAAGAGGAAGGATAGGTAGTAATAGATGTAATTAATGATTAAACATGCCCTTGCTGTTATAGATATGCACAGAGTGCAATCAAGTGCCACACAAATTATTTAACTGCATTTAAACATTAGATCTATTTTCAAGATACTTATCAGTATCTTTGATGTACATTTATCATTAATCTTATATAATCATATTCCTTAATGATGTTACCCTGAGGGATATTTTGATAAGTTGATTTGGATCCAATGAGTTAAATCTTAATGGAACAAGCCAACATATAAGTAGGGAAGTCAGGAACATTCTGGGTTTGCCATGGCTCCTGAGCTTACCAGCAGCTTTAGCACCCAGTTTTCAGGTTTCCTATCGAATTACAATGAGAATATGATGGTGATCCACACTGTGCGAATGAAGACTCTCTAACAAAAGGGGTCCTCGCTGCAGAAAAGGTCCTTATGATGGATACCGGAATAAAGGACATGCCAGGGAGATGGGGGAAGGCTGTTTTCCAGGTTCTCTAGCCATTCCTTGGAGATCATGCTGAATGCATTAAGGACCCAAAAAAGGAGGTGCTGATTCATCTGAAGAGGAGGAGGAAGCCTTTCCCAAAATAAAACAGATGTGCCTGGAGATGGCGGAAGTGTGAACATTAATTCTATATTAATTGTATCTCATTGATGCAGCTGGTTGACAAAAGTGGATCTTTATCAAAGCTCACTAGAATTATTGACAGTGTGAATAGTGAGTACTGAGGGAACTAAAGTATATTATCGATGCAAGAATGTAATTTTAATTGCTTTTAAGCTTATGTAATTACACAGTAAGCCCACCTGGAAAAGAGCATTGTTTACTGTTGACATACATAGACTAATTTTAGCCAGGGTCAGTCAGCTTTGTAGATCCATCCCTGGGTCTACTTTTTCTAATTTTTGCTACATCCAGAAATGCTCACACACATGGCCGAATGACTTTCTCATTACCAAATTACTGTGACTTTTTCTTTTGTTTTTAACTATTACTCACTGCCAGTAAATCACCTGCGTCACCAGTTAGTAGAGTACTTTAAGAACATTGATGGATGCCATTGAATTTGGACTGCTTTTTCTGGTTAGGTTTACATATATACTTTCAAATTAATCTGATCAGGGATGTTACGACACATCTCTGGAGTAGGTGAGGCTTGAATCTGGGTGTCCTCCCTTAGAGTCAGGGACATTACCACCATGCCACAAGAATACCCATGGGTTTTCCTTTGTTTAAAATATCTTTTTCTCCTACCCAGAAGTGTTAACACAAGTGACTGAACAAAGGCGAAGTTGCTGGAAATGCTCAGCCGATCTAGCAGCACCTGTGACGAAAAGATCAGTTACCATATCAGGTCCTCACAACAGTTCTGAGGAAGGGTCACTGGAACCAAAATGTTAAATCTGATTTTTTTCTTCACAGATGCTGCCAGACCTGCTGTTCCAGCAGCTTTGCCTTTGTTCCTGATTTACAGCTCCCACAGTTCTTTCGGTTTTTAACACACATGACTGAGTGGCTTTCCCACCATCAAAATCCCTGTGACTAATTTTTACAGCCTAATAACCACCACCAGCATGGGTCTGCTTTATTTCTTATTAACCTATTTTTTCTAATCAGCTGTTCAAAGATGATATTACACACTTCTGGACCAGGTGGGATTGAACCTGGGCGTCCCAGTCCATTGGTAGGGACACAACTACAGCAACACAAGGGCCCCAGATAGTCTTAGGTAGTCTCCCATGCAGGTATTCAGGAATTCTGAAGAAGGGTCCTCACCTGAAACGTCAACTTCCCTGTTCCTCTGATGCTGCCTGTCTTACTGTGTTCCTCCAGCTCCACACTGTGTTGTCACATACTCAATGAGCTACATAGGGTAATTAACTAATAATTCCTCATTGGTCTTGTAGGGGTATCACAGTTTACTTTAAAGCCTTGTAATTTTGTTACAGTATGGCTTCTTTCCAATGGGCATTTACTTGTATTAGGTTACTCCAAGACAGAATAGAGACAAAGTAAAACTCGGATTGTTGACGCCAGAAAGTGTATGCTTGTAATGTTTAACACTGTGATAAATGTAACACAAATATGACAGGATTTGCACCAGTTCTATCCTTAAACAACTGGCAGTAAATGGTGGTTAGCTGAAGATGTAGTGTTGAAGTAAGAAACAAATCAAACAGAAATCACAAACTTAATGGTCATTATGCAGAATGGTAGAAAATAAATGCAAATTGTCAAGCAATATCTGTGAACAAAGTAACAGAGTTAACATTTCAGGTTGATGTCTACAAAGGAATGGATCAGAAATATTAGTTCTGTTTTTTAACTGTATAGTACCTGTCCTGGATTGCCCTACTAAGATGGAACACCTCACATTTATCTAAATTAAACACTATCTTCCACTCCTTGGCCCATTGGCCCATCTGATCAAGATCTCATGGTACCCTGAGATAACCCTCTTCACCGTGCACTACACCACCTATTTTGGTGTCATCTGCAAACAAACCTCCTATATTCTCATCCAAATCATTTATATAAATGAAGAAAAATTGTAGTATTACTGAGTGAGTGGACACTGGTTGCAATCCTATTATTGAGAAACCAAATAATGGCAGTGATACTGTTGCTTCATAAGGGGTTTACTCAACAGCATATGTATCTCACTGAAGAGTACATCAGTATTTATAAAATTGTTTTTTCCAGCTACTTTACACGAAGTACTGTTCTCTTTAACAAAATACATTGAATAACAGAAATAAAATATTTTGTGAACTAATTGTCTGTTGGGTAAAGATGAAAATTTGGACCTTCCTTTGACGTTTTTGGATAAAAGTTTCAAAAGAAAATACTGTATGCATATGAGACATGGTTAGGCTTTGATTTTGAAAAGAATTGTTGGAGGATTACATCATGGACTTCAATGGATTGTTTAATGGATTTTATGAAATTCAATTTGGGGATTGCTGGATCAGAATTATGTGTTTAAGTTGTTGGACGTGCCCAGATTTCTGGTTCTATTTGTTGTTCATTTCATGCAAAGGGAGCCCTTGTTAGTCTGCTTCTCTGAAAGAAAGGGTACTGGGAGAGAATCATTTCCTTCAATCTTAGTAGAACAAGTGGCATATTCTTTGGTGTCACAAAGAATAGGTGACCCAATCATTTCTAGATTTCAAAATGGATCAGACACTGGACATAGATATTAATACATTGCAAGCATTAGGAACAGACAGATTGAATTTGAAAGCACACGTACCAGAACCGGCGTCTCCAGCAGAAAACAGAGTTGGAACCCCAACAACAGGCAAATTAATCCCAGGAATTACCAAAATGATTAAACTATGAATCACCATATTATTCTGCCCCAAATTGTGTAAAGCAGAGAGGGAGGATCCTGAAAATGCACCTCATTCAGAAAGTTCTTGGAAGAGAATAAAGGTTGATAATGAATTGAAGCAATTTTCCTACTCTCAAAGAGTTGTAGCCCTGTACTGAATGTGTTAACCACCATGCAGTAACTGCGAAGCGCTACGTAAAACTTGCACTTCAACAGTGTGGAACATATTAGTTAAAACATTACTTTGATTCTCAAGGGTCAACATAAGTTTACAAAATATAAAAGCACAATTTACTTTATGTTTGATCTTGGCAACAGATTAAGGTCATTAAAGAGAGCTGTATTTCATGTAAAATAGCTGCAAAAAGCCACTTTATAAGCAATGATGTATTCTCTCGTGAGATATGTATGCTTTTGAGTAAACCTTCTATGGAAAAGACACAAATTAAACTTGACATAAAGCATGATAAGGCACTTACTTTGGAAATTTAGTGAATCTGCAATTTATCCAGTCAGGAGATTATTTTACCGCCTTAACAAAACCTGCTGTTTCTCATCAGACTATGAGACAAGTATCAATGGTATCAATTGATAATAATCAGAGAGGGAAAAAAATCAAATTGTTTCTTGTAAATTTAACTGCTAGTTGACTGTTCAGGATGATGGTTAAACAGTGCCTGGTGGAAAGGGGTGAAAGAGGAGAGATTAACAAAGTCCTTCCACGTGCTGATAGTGCCTGCAGAAATCACTTGCTCATTGGGAAACAAAAGGATATTAGAAAATCACATCTATTGGACTAAGCAGATGGTCACACTGCTGTAGTTCTGGCAGACATAGAAATACAAGTCGCGCTCATAACTTAAGTGGTTTACATAATGAATATATATCACTGGGCAGGCAAAGAAAAGAATGAGAAGCAGAAGTGCTTATGATTACAATATTTTGGTGTTGTCAATAAACATGAGGATAAAATATCAGAGGAGGGTAAAGGAAGGGAATGTGATGGTCGGAGGGAGTTTGAAGCTGTGGAACAGATTACAGATGGCTAGTTTTGCAGCAAAGATAGATTTGTATTGAAAAGTAAACACAGCAACTGGCAATTGACCACACTGGCAAAATATGAGTTTTAAGGATGCAAGTGATATAAATATTTAAATCTCATTGTCACTTCATTGCTGGTAGAAGCATTCTTATCCTTTTTTCCCTCTTTTGTGGAATGTGAGTGTTGTTGGAAAATGCAGCATTTCTTGCCTATCCCTATTTGCCCTTGAACTGAGTGGCTTGTTAGGGTAATCGAGAATCAGCCACATTGCTGTGGATTTGAAATTACATGTAGGCCAGATCAGCTAAGGACAGCAGATTTCCATTCTTGAAAGACACGAGTGAACCACATAGGTTTCTACACCGATTGTCAATGACCTCATAGTCACCGTTACTATGAGTTATTCAATATATATTGATCGAATTTAAATCCCCTCAGCTACTACAATGGAATTGGAGCCCTCATCCCCAAAGCAGTAGTCTAGGTCTCTGGATCACTCACCCAGTGACATTATCACTCTACTGTCACTTTCTCTGGGTCTGTATTTTGAAGAACTCTTGTTAAAAACTTATGTAGTGTTTTCATTTAATAAATTTC
This sequence comes from Ginglymostoma cirratum, assembly GCA_024137785.1. NCBI lineage: Eukaryota > Metazoa > Chordata > Chondrichthyes > Orectolobiformes > Ginglymostomatidae > Ginglymostoma > Ginglymostoma cirratum. The sequence goes on from JAHRHZ010000029.1 coordinate 19,048,008, forward strand.
AAAGAATTGTTCTTGGGCTATGACTCACACTGGCAAGGCAAGTATTAATTGCCCTTCACTAATTACCCTTAAGGAGGTGGTGAGCTGTCTTCTTGAATAATTGAAGTACAGTTCTGTTCGGGGTAGACTTCCAGGAATTTAAACCGACATCTTTGAAAGAATAGCAACATAGTTCCAAGTCAGATAGATTGTGACTAAGAGGAGTACTTGTAAGTGATGGTGTTCCTTAGCTTTCCCTGTGTTTCTAAATGACAGAGGTAGCAGAGAAGGGGCAATCAAAGGAATCTTGGCAAGTTGCTACATTGGATCTCGTAGGTGGTACACACTGCTGCCACTTAGCACCAATGGAAGATGAAATCCATGTTTAATATGGCGAACGCATTGCTCTTCCAGCAGATTACTTTGTCTAGGATGGTGTCAAACTTCTTAAATGTTGCTGGAGCTGTACACATCTGAGTAGTGGAGAATATTCCATCACATTTCTGATTTGTGCTCTGCAGATTGCAAGCAGGCTTTGGAGAATCTGGATGCAAATTACTCCAAGCTTCTCTCACATTGGAGTTTCAGTGCATCAACCCTTAAGAACTCACAGATTTATCCATCTTCATCTTAAATTAGATGTTTCACATTAGCAGAGTTTAAAAGAAACGTTTTCCCCGTTTTGAACAACATTTCGGATGTTACCATCTTTGTGTGTAAAAAAGTATCAATCTATAAAATTGTACATTGGATAAACTTTTGCATTTTTAAATTCTGCAAAATGTTGATTGTATGTCTGACATACAGTAGCCTTAAATCTGAAAGTTATCACAATTGTAGTCTAACCACATGAAGCCTTAATCAGCTGTAGACTAAATGTGTACAACAAATATCTCTCACTTTGTGCCTGTACACCACGTCTCTGGGTCCAGACCCGAAACGTCAGCTTTCCTGCTCCTCTGATGCTGCTTGGTCTGCTGTGTTCATCCAGCTCTACACCCTGTTATCTCTGCTTCCCGATGATGTCATTTTTAAACCTAGATGTTTCTAGTTTCTGGAAGTTTAGTTTAGAGATAACAGCAGAAACATCAACTATCTATGACATGGAATTTCCCAAAGGTGATCAACCGCAATCTCCAGAATCCCATTGATCCAAGACTAACCGTGCAAGGTTGACTTGCAATACAAAGAAACGAATTTTGCTTTCAGTGTTTTCTCCTGAGGCAGTTTAGGAATTCAGTTGACTAACTGTGAGAATGAGGTATATTTGTAAACTTCTGTTAACAGCTGCCTCACAGAGAAGATGATTGGATCAGACATCTCCTGGTGACTGAACCTGGGAGCGCAGTCTATCCCACCATCAGTACAATGTAAGGCAGTCTGCTGGGAATTGATTTATTGTTGCGATCACTGGATATTCCTCCTTAATGTGGTACAAGACAAAAAGGAATTTGGCAATCCTGCTCATGTACTTTCAGGAATCGGGGATGGGGGGTAAAAGTGGGGGTGGGAAGAGATTTATCTTGAAGGAGTTTCTAACGAGCCTCTGCTATCTTTCTTTCCGTCAGAATGGAAAAAATTGCCATACTTCAGCTCAAGAGAGAACTCGCCTGAACAATATGACTGATCGAATGAAACTGTTTTGTAGAACATTATATCAATGCAGGTCACACTGACCCTTCACAATATTTTCTGCACTGGTGAAGTTCTGTTGCTATTTGATCCTCTGTATTGATTACAAACGGGGCTTACAGCATCTTCTCAAACATTTACACAGTGCAATTTTCTGTACTGCAGACATTAGAGTCAGAAGCATTACTGGTCGTGGATTTTAACCATCTGCTGATTTTATCTGCTTCATGTAACTACTGCAGTGGTGAGATTTTGTGCATCTTTGACAACAAAAGGCTGCACTTCCTGCTCAGTGAGTGTATCACTGGGCAGTGCACTTCTCAGTGAATCTACCTGAACCCTGGTGGCGGACATGGGGACGAGGTCTTATAAGGGTCTGAGTGACATAGGCAATGGTGAGATTTGTGACAGAATCAGATGGGAAATCCGGTGAGCCCCATCTCGGTGTCAGGATCATCTCACATCATCTTTTATGCTTTTCACAAGAAAAATGGTGAGTTTATCATGAAGCATTGAGGAGTTGCTAATTAAGAGGGATTATTGCTTATTAAACATCTTTTTAACAGCACCCCATGGCTCGTAAATATCACATAAAACTCACCAAATAAACTGAAAATTAAGAAATCTCGACATGGAAGCAAAATCGAATTCCTGACAAATTCAGCTCACTGAAGGAAGTTGCATTTGATTAAACTTTAGCCTAGCCCACAATATACAGGCACCAGACACAAGCACCCCTCAACCACAGCATCTCTCCAGTACTGACAGGGCATGATGGAAGAATAGACTTGAATTGCAGGTTGCACTGGCAATTATGATTAGGGGACTTCAGAAGGAGCACTTTGTGAGTATAATCAAGAAGCGAGCTCATAGATTGGACCAGGCTGTATCTCAAAGCTACTTGCTTGCTCTCTTAGCCCTCACTGACATATCGACTGTCTGCTTGCTCAAGACATCCAAGCCTTGTCACCATACACCATCCAGGCCAAAGTAGCACACTTGATCAACACCATATCCAAAAGCTGGACCTGCCCTGTCCCTTTGTGAGGAAAAGCTACCTGCCTTCTGTGCCAGGTTCCCCATGCACAGCCTCATCTTGAGGGTCAATGACTGGGACAATGGGCTGCAGGTTTGCGTGCTCCTCTCCAGCAGACCCTGAGAGTGCTGGGCCTGGGTCTGTATGGCAATGTCAAACTGTCCATAGTGGCAGACAGGCAATGGGGTTACTATGAAAGTTGCACTGGAATTAAGAGTGGTACTTTGCGGTAAATTAATGTTTCAGGATTCCCACAGAAGCAGTCTCTATCTTCTCCTGTGAGGGCCAGGATTTGCTCCTTGTAGGGAACTGTGGAATGTAATATCAGACTCCCCTCTACCCATATACACTTGCTCTGCACTTATGTGGGTTGCACGTCTCCTGTGATGAGAGGAAGGGAGGAATTGAGTGGGGAAAAAGGTGGCACAGCTGTTAGTGCTAGCACGGGTAGTTTAAAAAAAAGTGGTGAGAATTTCCAAGGGAGTGAGGAGGCAGCACAGGAGCCATGCAGAGTCCACAGTGTGAGAGACTAGGGTGGGTAAGAGTGAGTGACGGTGGATATAACAGATAATAGTGAGACTGGCAGAAAATGAGCCTCGCTGGGAGGTGGGTACAGGAGCAGAGATACAATGAGTGTGAGGTAACAGACAGAAGACTGTGGCATGTGCCCTGGTGTAATGGAAAGATCACTACCCTGGCTGTTTGTCCATGCCATGGAAATATCATTGGCCCAGTGATGACCTGGTACCAGGCTGTCACAGTCTGTTGGCATGGCCTCCTCTGCCAGTCCTGGGAGTAGACAACAATCCTCTTTCGCATCATCCCCTCGACAGGACATCGAGGTCCCTGTCAGAGAATCATGGTGCCATCTTCCTCGTCTCTGTAGAGTGCAGATTCTGCCTGGCAACAACCCAGGCTCCCAGCAGCCATTTTAAAAATGGCATGGATGCAAAGAGTTGGTAACATTCAGCAGATATCCCACATCCCACAAAAAATGAATAGAGAAAAAACAAGATATCCGCTGAGTAGTAAGTTATTCTGGGAATGGCACGTGGTGAGCTGGGCCAGGATCGGACGTTAGGGATGCCCGAATGACTGGGTAGAAAGTCAATGTGTTGTGTTTAGGAAGAAAGGGTGAGAGAATGCGACAGGCCTCACCTTAAAAATCCCTCCAAAAACAACAAAGCAACTGAGACTTGGGAAAAACAAAATGTAGGACTCAGCCCAGGGACGCTGTTGAGCACTCCTTGAACTCATTAGTGTGGGTTAGGTGAATTTTTTTTCAGTTGAATGGGGGTTCTGCCCAGCGGTGAACGATGGCACCTGAGGATCAGCGAATCCATTGTTGGCTGGGTCCGGCGCCAGCAGTGGTCAAGCAGTGGCAGAAGGGCATCACAGCGGCTTCGACAAGATAGGCCCAGCAGCGAGAGATGTGACTTCGATGTTGGTTGATTTGGCACAGGCAATGGCGAGGCAGTGGCAGAGGCGAATTAGCCCAGCCGAAGATGGCGCCTGAAAAGTGACGACTTCAGAATTGGTTGGGTCCGATGTAGACAGCAGTGAAGCATTGAAGGAGGGATGGCAGCCCAGGCATCATTAGTGATGATCTGGTTAAAGACTGATGGGGTCTCTTTAAGTGATATCTTTGTTTATTTTACTTAGTCTTAAATTATTCAAATTGGCACCAAATGAAAGTTTTTGATTGTATTTGATTGTAGTCTTACTGTAAAATACACATGGCAATAAAATCATTCATTCATTCAGTTAGATCACAGCTGTACCTGCATTTCAGAAGTACTTAAGAATCCATAAAACACTTTGAAATCATGAAATGGTTCTGGATAAATGCAAGTGGTTTATTCCTTTATCTTCTTCAAAAGGATGCCTGTACCTAATTGAGAGACTGTGAATCTTATTAATCATTGGATTTTTGAATTACATCACCTGACACCAACTTTCTCCATGAGACTATATAAATATCATTGAATCTCTCCTTCAAGTTAACATAACTCCAACAGTGGAATGAATATGGAACATTCTTGTGGACTCTATTGTTGACTTAGGTCCACAGATAAGGGGATGGCTGGCTACAGACAGGGTAGCAACGATTAACATTTGAGGGAAAGATTTAAGAAGACTGGGATTGATAACTTCGCTTTGATTAAAAATATCAAGGGTCATGGATCAATGATAATAAACCAGTTGAAGAAGGGTTCAAGTATGATCTAATGAAGAACAGATCAAACAGTCTGAATGGCCTACTTTAGTTCCAGGGTAGTAAGATAAGAGGCTGATCATTTTAAATAAAGTAGGAGAAAGCAATGACAGGGAGAAATGAATACAAAAGATCATGGGCAGAATGAGAGAAAAACAAATAACAAATGAAAGCAGGCTGAACAAAAACAATTTTCTTGCGAGATAAAGAGGTGTGGAGCTGGATGAACACAGCAGGCCAAGCAGCATCAGAGGAGCAGGAAAGCTAGACGTTTAGGGCCTAGACCCTTCATCAGAAATGGGGGAGGGGAAGAGGGTTCTGAAATAAATAGGGAGAGAGGGGGAGGCGGATAGAAGATGGATAGAGGAGAAGATAGGTGGAGAGGAGACAGACAGGTCAAAGAGGCGGGGATGGAGCCTGTAAAGGTGAGTGCAGGTGGGGAGGTAGGGAGGAGATAGGTCAGTCCAGGGAGGATGGACAGGTCAAGGGGGTGGGATGAGCTTAGTAGGTAGGAGATGGGGGTGTGGTTTGAGGTGGGAGGAGGGGATAGGTGAGAGGAAGAACAGGTTAGGGAGGCAGGGACGAGCTGGGCTGGTTTTGTGATGCGGTTGGGAGAGGGGAGATTTTGAAGCTTGTGAAATCCACATTGATACCATTGGGCTGCAGGGTTCCCAGGCTGAATATGAGTTGCTGTTCCTGCAGCCTTTGGGTGGCATCATTGTAGCAATGCAGGAGGCCCAGGATGGACATGTCGTCTGAGGAATGGGAGGGGGAGTTGAAATGGTTCACGACTGGGAGGTGCAATTGTTTACTGCGAACCAAGCGCAGGTGTTCTGCAATGTGGTCCCCAAGCTTCTGCTTGGTTTCCCTGATGTAGAGGAGGCCACAACGGGTACAGCAGATGCAGTATACCACATTGGCAGATGTGCAGGTGAACATCTGCTTGATGTGGAAAGTTCTTGGGGCCTGGGATGGGGGTGAGGGAGGAGGTGTGGGGGCAGGTGTAGCACTTCCTGCAGTTGCAGGGAAAAGTGCCGGGTGTGGTGGGGCTGGAGGGGAGTGTGGAGCAGACAAGGGAGTCACGGAGAGAGTGGTCCCTCCGGAAAGCAGACAGGGGTGGGGAGGGAAAAATGTCTTTGGTGGTGGGGTCGGATTGCAGATGGCGGAAGTGTCGGAGGATGATGCGTCGGATCTGGAGGTTGGTGGGGTGGTACGTGAGGATGAGGGGGATTCTTTTTTGGTTGTTATTGCAGGGACGGGGTGTGACGGATGAGTTGTGGGAAATGCGGGAGACACGGTCAAGGGCGTTCTCGATCACTGCGGTGGGGGGGCACGTTGCTGTCCTTGAAGAACGAGGACATCTGAGAAGTACGGGAGTGGAATGCCTCATCCTGGGAGCAGATGTGGCGGAGGCAGAGGAATTGGGAATAGGGAATAGCATTTTTGCAGGAAGGTGGGTGGGAGGAGGTGTATTCCAGGTAGCTGTGGGAGTCGGTGGGCTTGAAATGGATATCGGTTTCTAGGTGGTTACCCGAGATGGAGACAGAGAGGTCCAGGAAGGTGAGAAAGGTGTTAGAGATGGTCCAGGTGAACTTAAGGTTGGGGTGGAAGGTGTTGGTGAAGGGGATGAACTGTTCGAGCTCCTCATGGGAGCACGAGGCAGCGCCGATACAGACATCAATGTAATGGAGGAAGAGGTGGGGTTTAGGGCCAGTGTAGGTACGGAAGAGGGATTGTTCCACGTAACCTACAAAGAGGCAGGCATAGCTTGGGCCCATGCGGGTACCCATGGCCACCCCCTTTGTCTGTAGGAAGTGGGAGGAATTGAAAGAGAAGTTGTTGAGAGTGAGGACCAGTTCGGCTAAGCGGATGAGGGTATCAGTGGAGGGGGACTGGTCAGGTCTGCGGGACAGGA
>JAHRHZ010000029.1:19064784-19092851 GCA_024137785.1 Ginglymostoma cirratum
TCTTCCCCTCCCCCATTTCTGATGAAGGGTCTAGGCCCGAAACATCAAGTTTTCCTGCTCCTATGATGCTGCTTGACCTGCTGTGTTCATCCAGCCCCATGCTTGTTGTCTGAGAAGAAATAATGTAGGTTTGCTATGATGCATATTTTAAAAGTTGTAAAGAAGGACAAGTTACAGTGCTATTGTACAGAATTATCAAATTTTGTAGGCAGAGAAATCCAGCAGCAACAATTTAATGCAAGTTTAAATGCTTAAAAGGTAGGTGATTAAAGCAATTTTGTCATTTAACAGCCCAAACCTCAAAGTTATCCAGGACTTGGTGCATTTGGACTTCTCCAGTATCTGAAGAGTTGTGATTTGTGCTAACCATTGTGAAATCACCAGCAAACATTGCAAGTTCTGATATTATGATGGAAGGCATGTCATTGATGAAGCAGCTGAAAATGATTGTACCTCAGTCAAAGTCCTAAGGAACCCTTACAGAGATGTCTTGGAGCTGAGATGTTTTACCTCAAACAAGCGTAGCCATCTTCCATTGTGCTAGATGTGATCCCAATTAGCAGAGAGCTTTACCCTTGATTCCTATTGACTCCAATTTTAATAGGGCTGCTTGAATTAAATATTTGATTAAATGCTGCCTTGACGTCAAGGTTAGTCAATCTCACTTCGACTCTGTACATTGCTGGATAGATGACAGTGTTGTACCAGTGCTGGAACAATTCGGTAGGAACACAGTTTGTACTGATGCACAAGTCTTCAATACCATTGCTGGAATATTGTCAGAGCCCATAGACCTTGCAGAACCAAGAGCCTTCAGTCATTTCTTGATATCATGTGAACTGAATCAATTTGTTTGAAGACTACATCCCTGATGCTGGAGACATTGAGCAGTATCCGAGGTTCTGCAGCTGAGGTGGAGGGAGCCTGCTCGGCAGCCAGCCCATTGTTTCTGCAGGCTTGGTCAGACAACCCCAGAAGTGTTTCCATCTGGATGGCTTTGCAAGCGGTTTCTTGCAAGAGCTAAGTGGACCCTTATGGGCTTGAAATTCCAAGGTCTAGTGAGTCAGCAGTACAGAAGGTATACATGGTTAGTGTTGTTGAGGGGTGGGGGCAGAACCGAAAGTGAGTGAGGGAAGATGTTACATGTAATGGTGGTAGGGCATGAGATTTGGTGGGATGAAGTAGCAGAGATAAGACTGAGCATGAGGATACAGAGAGAGGTGTGTGGTACTTACCATTGTCCTTTCAGTAGCACTGCTGGCTGTTCCTCTGCACCACCGAGGCTTCAGTGACCTGGGAGGCAACCTCAGCCCAGTCTGGAAGGGTACAGTATCCTGGCATCCTCGACTAGCCGTCAGGAAAAAGGAAGACCCTCCTGCGCACAATCACTTCTACCAGAACATCCAGATTCCTGTCGGTGGGTCATGGTGCTATCTTCTCTTTCTTTGACATCTTTGCACCATGTCCATGTCCATCAGGATAGCTTCGAACTTTCATCCAGCTACATCTGTCGTTTTTAAATGTGGGCTGAAATGGGAAAAGAGATGTTTTAAAAACCCAGGGTTGTTGAGGGATTGCTACATCATTTTGAAAGCAAGTAACATAACACTCACTCATTGGGAGTGGTATTTACACAGCTGCAGTTTCCATCTCCAGTGAATGGTTTGCAGATGAGCTGGGTCAAGGGCAGGGTGCAAATGGAGATTCAGCCTGCACCAAGTAGCTGATTGATCAGTGGACAAGTGACCAGTTATCAATGACAGAAGATCTTCTGCCTGCCAACAACTACATGATTGGCTCCCAGGTAGCGGGACAGCTTGGGACAGTGAACAAGATAATTAGAAGCCATCAGAACTCCATTGGCTCAGGAGCTGTCTCTGTTCTCTGCAATGATAATACGCTTTATGCCTGAAGAAAACTAGTTTATTTTTCCTCCTGCATTTGCTGTACACTGTAACTTTTCAGTAATAAGTCAGAGAGCTCTACAAGTGTGACCCAGTCATCCTGTGCATGCCACAAACATATGTAAGCATCCCGAGAAGGAAGATTGAGAAGCAGTGTTTTGATCAACACAAGACTCTTCTTAGAATCACTGAACCTCCTTCCCAGTTTTTCCCTCCCCCATAAGACCTATTCTTTTACTGTCTATGTCTGTATGTGCGTGCATCGAGTGGATTTTAGAGATTTAACTAGTAGCATTATATCTCATTGGCTTATAATTAATTACCTATAACTAGAGCCATAGAGTCATAGAGCTGTACAGCATGGAAACAGACCCTACAGTCCAAATCGTTCATGCCAACCAGATACCCTAAATTAATCTAGTCCTATTTTTCAACATTTGGCCCATATCCCTTTAAACTTTTCCTATTCATATACCCATCCAGGTGCCTTTTAAAAGTTGTAATTGTACCAGCCTCCACCACTTCATCTGGGTGTTCGTTTCATACATATACCATGCTCTGTGTGAAAAAAGTTGCCCCTTAGGCCCCTTTTAAATCTTTACCCTCCTACCTTAAACCTTTAGTTTTGGACTCCCCTACCTTTGGGAAAAAGACTTTGACTCTGCACTCTATGCATGCCCCTCATGATTTTATAAACCTCTATAAGGTCACCCCTTAGTGTCCGACACTCCAGGGAGAATAGCCCCAGCCTGTTCAGCCTCTCCCTATAGCTCAAACCCTCCAACCCAGGCAACATCCTTGGAAATCTTTTCTGAACCCTTTCAAGTTAAACAACACCTTTCCAATAACAGGGAGACCTAATCTATTTAATTATAACAAATAATATTTTTTGTTATAAACAGAAACCTGATCAGTAATGTCTACAAATCTATGACTGAAAGTCAGGTAGATTGGGGAATTCTGTCCACTTTGCAAAATCTGTGACTATTATGCAAACCCTGAGAATATCTGGGCTGAATATTCAGCATGCTACTCCAGTAACGTGTAACAATCTTTGAAACATTCTTAATGGTAAACCAAGAAACATACACTTGCCATCCATTGCATCAATGGCCCAACTTTGAAATGAATAGACCTTCTATAGAACTGAAGGTACTTGGAGCACATTTTGCAAAGGAAATTAGAAATCATAGAATGAGTATATCATTTTAAACTTCTTTCAGACTGCACCCATTCATTTAATCACCTTCCACAGACTCTGCACGTTACCGTATCACAAACCTAATGCCAGCCAAATCCTCCCAAATCCCATGAAAACTCCATCCTATTATAGACTATAATCTAGTCACTTAATCTTCTGAGGAAACAATCAGCATCAAAATTTAGCATCATAAAAACGACCACAAAGTTGATGGATATTCCTCAAATGTAACTGATTCTTGAATATTCTTAAGGGAATGAAATCTGCACTCCCTGCTACGTCTGACTTTTTTGTGAATTCAGACCCATACACTTTTCAGATTGATGCTTGATTATCCATTGAACTGTTCAGAACAAGAGAGCATGGCCTTAAAATTTGATCTGGAAAATTCAAGGGACTAGAGCAGGAAAATTTGCTCCACTCAAAGGACAATGCAAATCTGGACTCTCTCCCCCAAAATCGGTTTAGGCTAGGTCAATAGAAAATGTTAAAATTAACATTGATAGCTTTTTGTTTGAAATGGTTATTAACCGATGTGGATCCACAGTTGAGAGTCAGATCAACCATGACTTCAGTAAATGGCAGAACTTGTATTAAATAGTTAGTGGTTCAAGATGGTATACAATCAACTTCTCAGGGTAACTAAGATTAAGCTGCAAAGTCGTCTGCATTTTGAAAATTTAATGCAATTGTACTGAAGAAAAAGAAACATTTGCATTCCTTTGCCACTTCTCATGACTTCAGGGTGCTCCAAAGCACTATACAGGCTATTAAATATTTCTGAAAAATAATCGCTATTATTGTGTCTGAAAAATAATGCCAATGTCTACACAGCAAGATCTCACAAACAAACATATGATAATAACCAATTAATTGGGTTTCATTGATGTTGCTTAGAATGAAGGAACAGAATCCTGTACATGATCATTTTGTTCATTTTCAATCATTTCCATCCACTGTAACCTGCTGAGAAAATACTGGTTATTTTGCAAGATGAATGTGAGTTTACAAAACTTTCAAGATTTTCCCTACTGAGCATTTTTAAGAATATATACAACTTGTATAATAAGCTCCTAGTCTGGACACATCAAGCCTGTTCAATATATCAAATATTTCACATAAGCAAAGGATTGATAGCGGAGGCTATATATATTTTTTTAAAATGTCAAGTACGTGCTTTAGGAAGGTATGATTGATTTCTGGCATTACTCATATTTCCAGCGTTGTGTTAGCCTTGAGCTGACATTACTCTTAGACAATGTGCAGAGGCTTCACTTCAGTTTTTGGATTTCAATGATTAGAAACTTCTCAAATTTCATTCTTAACGTCAACAGTCTAGAAGGAGGAGAGGAACAAATCATAACATTATAACGCCTCTCTAGATATTATGAAGGAATATTTATTTTTCATTCTTAGGATGTGGACATCACTGATGAGAATGGCAGTTATCGCCAATCCTTAACTGCCCATGAACAAGGGATGGTGAGCCATTTTCTTGAAGTGCTGCACTCTATCTGATGCAAACGTATGCATGGTGTTCTTAGGGTGAGATGTTCAGGATTTTGTCCCTTTGACTTTGGAGAAGTGGCAATTTAATTCCAAGTCAGAATGGTGCATGACCTGGAGAAGTAGTCGCAGGTAATGATGGTCCCATGCTGCCCATAACTAAAGACTATCAATGAAAGGTAACCAAATGGAAATCCAAGAAGCAATTCAGACAAAACGTTTTTTGACCAAAGAAGAGTGAGAACTCACTGCCACAGGCAGTCATTGAGGCAAATAGTATGGATGCATTTGAAGAGAAGCTAAACAAGCATTTGAAGGAGAAGGGAACAAGAGTTAGTGGAAAAAATTAGATGAGAAAAGAGGAGAGGACTTTCAAAAGAGCATACATTCAAGATGAATTGTTTGATCCAAAGAGCCAATTTATGTGTCATTAATGCTAAGTAATCTTATAAAGAAAATAATCAATATCTGAAACGCATTAGGAAACAATTCCATGAACAGAAATCACTAGTAATGTTCTTCCAAATGTCTGACTATGATGAAGCTCCCCAGTGAGTGGTTTGTGCTTGTAACATTCTTCTAAAAGAATATTTCAGCCAATGCAGTAGAAATTGAATTGCTGTAGAGTTCGTGAGTGAATTTGGCTGTGTAAATCCAAAAGGTTCACCTATTGACAAATCATCATTTTGTAAATTGGTGCAATGCAGCACATCTTTTATCATCAGCAACATTTTGAAAAATAAATCAACCAGTCTAGCTTCTTAAGGGTAATTTGCTCTGGATGAATTTCCCTCGCTATCTCTCTCTCTCTCTCTCTCTCCCCCTCTCTCTCTCATAGCACTAATACCTTAAGTTTGTCATGATATTCCAGTCATTTCACAAAAACTGTCCAGAAGGAATGTCAATTAGGATGTTCACCAGCACAGCTTTCGCGGGCAATTTCTCTCTCTCATGGTCACAACGGAAGTTGTGCCGCTGTTGCCTAGTTAACCCTTCTCTCCCACTCCTTTGTTTCTATCCTCTCACCCATAATGCTACACTATATATTGCCTAGAGTGACTGTTCCCTTTTTTTTTAATTTGCTTCACCTTTTTCCTCCTTTAACTTTCTTTTCATGTAAAAGCAAAGACATTTTCCATTTTCACCAGGCAAAGTATGACCTAATCTTATCCATTACCTTCTCCATCATCAGATATGAGGACAGTTGGCCAGGCAAACATTTGCTTCCCATCCCTAATTGCCCTTGATGGTGAACCATCTTCCTGGAATCATAGGATGCCTACAGTTTGGAAGCAGGCCATTCGACCCATTGAGTCAAAACCGACCCTCTGAACAACATTCCACCCAGAACCACTCTCCTACCCTATCCCTGTAATCCTGCATTTCCTATAGCTAACTCACCCAGCCTGGATACAATGGGCAATTTAGCATGGCCAATCCACCTAGACTGCACGTCTTTGAACTGTGAGAGGAAACTGGAACACCCAGAGGAAATCCACACAGACATGGGGAGAATGCACAAACTCCACGCAGTCAATCGCCCGAGGGTGGAATCAAACCCGGGTCCATGATGCAGTGAAGCAGCAGTGCTAACCACTGAGCCACCATGCTGCCCAGTCATCTTGAACTGCTGATGGCTATGTGGGCAGGCACACCCACAGCACTGTTAGGAAGGGCGTTCCCAGATTTTCACAAAGGAATACTGAAGAAAGAGTGATATATTTCCAAGTGAGGATGCTGTATGGCTTGGAGGAGGTGGTTTTCCTATGCATATGCTGACCTTATCCTTCTATGTGGTAGAATACATGTGCTTGGAAGTTATTGTCAAGGGGATTTGTAGATGGTATGAACTAATGATGCCATTGTGAACCTTGTAGATGGTACAAATTGATGCTACTATGCACTTTGTGAATGATACACACTGATGCCACTGTACATAGTTGTTGGTTTTGTATAAGGTGTTTGTGACCCTGAAACAGTCTAGCAATGATAAAATGGAGCTGCTTTCAATTGGCATAAATAGCACAATGTGGGTGGAGTTAATTAGAATGGGTGAGATGAGTTGGATTGGATTGAAAGTGGATTTGCAGGGAGAAGAGCATGTAAAGAACTAAATTTCAACCATGATATAGTAATATTAGAGCCTGTTTAGCATGTTTAATTACAGTTTGTATTAATATGCAATAAATAGTTCTGAAGAACCTTAAGTCTGAAGACAGACAGTTTCTGACTTAGCTTCTCCTCAACCAGTCTTCCTTGAGCCCAAACTCTTTGATGTGACCATAAAGCCACATGACAAAAGAGGTGAAGGAAGTGAATGTTTAAGATCTGATCAAAGGTTTGACCAATTAAGGAATGGTGATGAACCATGATGATCTTTTAAAACACATAAAAATATCAGGATCAGGATTTCAAACTTTGGGGCAGGATGCAAGTGTTAGGGTCAAATGCAGGACATAAACCTGTACTTGTGTGGAAAATGGTTACCTGGCAATGTTTAACACCAAACTGGCCAATCAGAAGCCAGGCTTGTCATCCAGTTAAGTGTCAATGACAGGAGTGCTGTGCAAATCAGAAACTACTGCGGCCTGCACTTCAGTGCAAATCACTCTATTGTCTGAAAGGTGTGTCTGGGGCCTTGGATAGTGAGGAGGGAAGCAATATAAAGGCAAGTATTGCACCTCCTACAATTACATAAGAAGGTGTCATGGGGCTGTGGGGAGATGCTGGGAGTGGAGGAGGAGTGGAAAAGTTTTCCTGAGGGATCGATACCTGCAGTATACTGACAAGGAATGGAAGGGGGATATATTTACAGTTTCGAACATACCACTGGAGGTGGCAGAAATAGCGGCCAATGATCCATTGGATATAGATGTTAGTGAGGTTGTAAGGGAAAAACTGTTGTGGAAGGGAAAAGAGGAGGGTGAGAGCCAATGTGTGGGAGATGAGTCAGACAGGACTGAGGGTCCTGTCAACCATGGTGGTAGGGAATCTTTAGTTGAAGAAGAAGGTGGACCTTTCAGAGGCTCCCTTGTAGAAGGTGGCTTCATCAGAACAGCTACGACAGAAATGGAGCAACTGTGAGAATGGAATAGAGTCTTTACAGGAAGCAAGGTGTGAGGATGTGTAGCCCAGGTAATTGTGGGAGTTGATGGGTTTGTAGTGCACATTGGTGGCCAGCTTGGCCTCAGAAATGGAAACAGGAAGGAGGGGAGGAAGGAGAGGAGGGGTCAAAGATAGATCAGGTGAAGGTGAGAGCAGAGTGGAAACTGGAAGCAAAATTGATAAACTTTCCAATTCCGGATAAGAGAAGGAAGCAAGACCAATGATGACACTGGAGAAAAGAGCTGTGGATGGGGACCAGAGTAGCACTGTAACCAGAATGTTCCACTTATCTACAAAGAGACAGGCATAACTGGGGCCCTTGTAGGTACCCATGGCCACACCTTTAACCTGAAGAAAGTGGATTAAAGGAGAAGTTTGTGAAAGTGAGGAGGAGCTCAGTCAGGCGGAAGAGGATGACAAAGGATGGGAACAGTTCAGGCCTTTTTTTCAGGAAGAAGCGCAGAGCCTTGGACCATCCTAATGGGGATGGACATGTAAAGGAATTGCACAACCATGGTGAGGAGGAGGTGGCTGTAGACTATAAACTGGAAATTCTAAAACTGGCATAAAGCATCCAGAAGATCCTATCTGCCCACATGTTGTTCTCTCTCTCTGGGATCCATCTCCACCTGTTGTTTACTCCTTCCCAACAACCTACCCCGCACCTCAACTTCAGCATACATTCCAACCTTTTCCTCACTAAAATCAGTTCTGAAGTCACTGGACCCAAAACATTATCTATGCTTGTTTTTTATTCATTCACAGGATGACAGTGTTGCTGGCTTGGCCAGCATATATTGCCCATTCCTAATTTCCAAGAGGGCAGTTAAGAGTTAATCGTATTGCTATGGGTCTGGAGTCACATGTAGGCAAGGATAACAGTTTCCTTCCCTAAAGGACATTAGTGAACTAGACGGGTGTTTACCCCACCATTTGGCTATGGATTCATGGTCATCATCAAACCCTTAATTCCAGATTTTCATTGAATTCCAATTCCATCTGCTGTGGTGGGATTTGAACCCACATCCCTGGGACATTACCTGGGTTTCTGGATTAATAGTCCAACAATAGTACCGCTAGGCCATCATCTCCCAACAAATGTGCCAAACCTGGATACAATAAACTAGTTATGACCTAACCAAAGTTTCATAAAGATTCAGCTAACATCTTGGTTTTTCTAATTAATCCATCTACTTACGAAGTCCATAATCCTTTTCTTTTGATAACAACTTTCTGAATATGACCGGCAATCTTTAGGTATTTGTTCACAAGAATCTCTCGCTCTCTATGTCCCTCTACATTCTATAGGTCTATTCCATTCGATATACTCTACCTCTCACTAACTCTTGTTCCAAAATGCATCACCTGTATTAAATTCCATCTGCCAGATGTCTCTCTTTTCAAGTAATTTATCTGGGTCCTAATGCAATCAATTTGAAGCACCGTCACAGTTTTCCACACCTCCAAATTTATTATTAATTAGTTACTCTGCTCTTGAAAGCCAGTAACCTGGTAACCTTGATCCAACTTCTGGGAGAAAGCCCTCCTGCCCAATTCTAATCTCATCCCTCCATCAAAGTGTGAAAATCCTGCCACAGGTAACAGAAAGTATTGAAGGTAAATTTGTGCGCAGAGATGAAGGATCTTCTCAACAGGAATCACTCTGGGACGAAGAGAATGTAGCTAGTATTGTAGCAACCAGAGGTAGCAAAGGAGAGAGTCAATAAATGGCATCAAATTGAGTCAGCAGGAGAGATGATTAAAGAACAAAAGTAGCTGTAGAAAGATGTCAGGTATTTACACAAAATAAAAGTGAAGTGTAGGATGATGAAGACGCATTCATTTAAACACCAGGATATTTTTGCTCATCAGCCTTTGACACGGCAGCATATATAATAATTGATATAAGCGCTCACCTTACTCCTTCTCCTGTATGCGCTTAAATATTTGGAGGCAGCAAAAGAAAGAAAAATAAATAGCTCATTTTCCCTTCTGCCCGAGGTTTGATGAGGAGCATCTTCGTTTGGCAGGAACAGACCGAAGCCTAGCAAAGACACAAATGCAGGGTAACCATGTTGATGAGAATAGAGGAGCTCTTCTCAACTCTCCCATTTCATTATTCTCCCTGTTCATGACTTAAAAGATGCTGCGCTGGGATGTTCCTCAAATTGGAGGATCTGTAATATTCCTTGCAGTGCACTGAAAATACAAAAAGCCACGGGCTAGGATTGGTTTTGTTATTACCCAGCATAACCAGAATGTCAATAGACCTGCTATCTTGCAGCGTCAGTCCCACATTTACCCCTGATCCCAATGTCAAGGTAGATAGTGATGATGACCTTAGGCTGAATTTTCATTTCCTAGTTCAGAGCAAATCCAGTTAGGAGGCCCGAAGTGCAAGTCTGCAGGTCAAAGCATTTGAAGTTCCCTGATGGTTCCCACCAGCAGCCATTTTTGTTGTGTCAGGAATCCTCACAATTCATGAGCCGATGCACACTTAATATGATGACAGAAGCCACAAGGTTGGTAAATTGACCGAATATCTTGCTGTTGATGTTATAAATCATTGTGGTTGATTGAGACTTCTATGAAGTTGTAAGCTGAATGTACTTCTTTTTGTGTGAAGTAGATTTCCAATGTCTTTGCTTAGGTTGTTATTTGCAGCAACATTTCAAAGACTTGTCAGACTTCCAAACGATTCATTTGTTCTCGACATAGTAGGCACTAGGAGAGTGAATATGCAAAAATTATGGAGTACATGGGGGTAATGGAAATGGTATGGAAGTGGCATGGAAGATAGAAGATAGAAGAGGCTTGTTGATTATAAGTAGACATGGAATGGGCATTGTAGGTCTAGGAGTGAAAGTAGGGAGGCCAAACAACCATGCAGAGGGCAGAGCCAATCTCCCAAAGGGCTGAAAAGGCCTCCAATCTCTATCACTGCTTTCCAACTTCCATCACTGCCTTGAGCCTGCCAAGGAAAGCAGCAGATCCAAACTTTCATCTCACGTATTGAAAATGCAGTGGGAATTGGAAATAGCAATGGTTTCAGAAAATGGCTTCACTCATATCTCCTGAAGTATGTGGTTATCTCAATTAGTTACTACCAGCCGTCCCATATTAAACCAAATAGGAATACTGTCTGAACTATATCTGCATTGTTGTCAGAGCTTCAAAGGTCTTTTCTCGAGAGTCCTTTCCCTTTCTAATTGAAAATATTATGTAAGAGCAAAACAATTCATGTCTATAAAGTCCTCAGGATGTCCTAAACTGTTTTACAGCCACTGACGTACTTTTGAATTTTAGGTGCCATTTTAATGTAGGAACACTGCTGCACCTTGAACACAGAATGGTCACACAACAGTAAATGAATGAGACAATCTATTTCAGAAAGGTTGGTCAAGGGAAATATTGGCCTGAATAGTGTGGAAGCAGCCCTGTTCTTCTTCCAGTATTGCCTAAGGTGGTATAGTCACCTAAGAAGGCAGATATGCTCTCAGTTTGACTTGTCTGCCACTTTTTAAAAGGTTAGAATTCTCTCTGCACTGCAATCGACATGTCAAACTATTTTGTGCTCACATTTTGGGTCAGACTTGAAGTTAAATCTTCTGGCTCAGAGATAAGATTGTCACCACTGAATTGTGACTGACAGGAAGTCAGGGCTTATGGTGAAAAAGAAAATTTTCAAAAATTTGAATTAAAGAATATACTTTGGCTCACAGGAAAGAATTCTACAGAGTGACCTTAAGCAACTTAAGCAAGTGCATAACCCACAAGGAACACTGCATGCATAGTCAGTTTTAATTTAGGAAATCTAATTGATATCTATCAACAAAAAAGAAGAAGAAATTAGATAAGAGCAAAATTGGCAGCAAGATATGAAAATGAGGTTTTGTTTAAACAGAATATGTGGCTTGTTTGGGGAAAAAGAAGATTTGATTAAAGAAACAGAAAGAAAATTCATGCTTCACACAATTAGTAGGACTAGCTCTTTTCTGTTCAAAGTCAATTGTGAAATGATGTTGAACATGCAAGGTTCCTGCCCGTATATGGGTGCAGACATTGTAAGCAAACAATAGAATTACATCAGGCATTGCGTTTCTACTTAGCCGCTCTTTAGAAATATCAGACCATATATTTATAGATATAAAAAATATGCTGCAGTCTTACAGAGTGTAGTCAAACAAAAAATGACCACTATGGTGATAGGATAGAGAAAGCAATAATCAATATTACAAAAATGAAAGTAGGAGAGGACAGTCACCGCCAAAACCAGATCTGTAACACAGCATATTGGATTAATGGATAATGGAGAAAAAAATTCAGCAGGCTTTGTTAAGGCATTACATAGAAAAGACATGAAGGGTGAGCTGTTTTAAATCCTATCCCTGACACTGGGAGAATATGTATTCAAAGGGCTATTGTGGTGCAGTGACAGTGTCCCTATTCTGATCCAAGAGGGCTGGGTTCAAGTCGCACTTCCTTCAGAGGTATGTCATTAAACATCTGAACAAAGTTGATTAAAGAAAAATCCATGGGGAGTGAGAGGTTGTCATCACGAACAAAAGTTTAAAACATTGGAAACTTTTTGCAAAGATTAAGCTGTTTCAAAATAATGAAAAACCTATCCATTCACTTCTTCCGCTCACTCCCCCATCCCATGTCATCAGCATAAATACTACTTTTTCCTAGTTGTTTCTAGTTCGAAGAAGAGTCACCGGACGCGAAAAGATAGCTCTGTTTTCTCTCCACGGACACTCCCAGACCTGCTAAGTTTATTCAGCAATTTCTGCTTTTGTTTGTTTCAGATCTCCAGTGTCAGGTGTTCTTGGTTTTATTAAAAATGATGGTGATGTTTGAATTAAATGGTGTTTAAAAAGGTGGTCTACAAACTCCTTCTCAAGGAAACTGGGGATAACAACCTATAGTTACAATGCCTTGAATGTAATGAAAGGACCCAAGGAGATTCATAGGAGCTTTATAAATCAAAATACGGCACTTGCACATCATAGATGTGATGACCAAAAGCTTTGTCAAAGAGGTAGTTTATAAGGAGTATCTTAAAGGGGAAAAGTGAGTTAAAGAGGCAGCCAGATGTAGGAAAATTTTTTCAGAGCTTAGACTCTTGACTGCTGAAGACACTGCCACCAATACTGAACCAATACTCACTCATCTCCATCTACATGGATAAGGAAAACCACTAAATAAACTGGGAGAACACCCAGATCCTGGGACAGGCAAAGCAGAGTCAAGCATGGGAATTCCTAGAAGCTTGGTCCTCGACTAAGAAAGCCACCAATAAACGCATAGAGCTAGACCCCGTATACACTCCACTGGGAAGGAAAACCGGAAGTGAGGTAATCCAGCTCAACAGACTGCAGAGTTTAAATACCAGGCAGGAAAACACAACAGCGCTTCATCAGAGGCTGCACTGATGGTGTTACTCAGCAGGGTAATGAAACGTCTGCAGAACAACGAACCAGCTCGGCGAGTCAACCAACTACAACATCCACAACCTGAGCTACAAATCTACTCTTAAACCTTAAATAATGAGCCAATTAAATTCTAGGATGCACAGGAGGGCATAATTATTGGATCCCATCTCAGAGGGTTTGAGAGGTGGTAAATGGAAATAGCGGAGAAAGAATATCATGAAGGGATTTGAAAACATGAATGAGAAATTTAACATCGAGATGTCGCTTCACCTGGAGCCAATGCGGGTTAGAAAGCAAAAGTCAATAGGTGTATAGGTGAGAATTAAGACACTAGCAGCAGATATTGGATAGCCTCAAGTTCATGCAAGGTGAATTATGGGAAACCAGCCAGGAGTGGGTTGGAATAGTCATGTCTAGTGGTAGTGAAGATCGAAATGAGGGCTAAATGAGATCTAAATTAGTTGCAGACAAGATGTAACATGAGTTAAGTCAGGCGATAGTATGGAAGTGGAAATTGGCGGTCTTAATAATGGTGCAAATATGAGGCTGGCAGTTCACCTCAAAGCCTAATGTAAGACCAAGGTTGTGAACAGACTGGTTTAAAGCCAAAAGGTTACCATGGAGAAGGATGGTGTGGGGGAACTGAGTTTGAAGCAAGCATCAAAAGTGATAGCTTCAGCATTCCCAATACTTACTTTATGAAAATTTGTGCTAGTCCAGTACAGGATGTTGGAGCAGCACAGTAATAACATTTTAACAGTGGAGGAGTTGAGAGAGGTGCTAATGAGGTAGGACTGGATATAAGCAGGCAATGGATAGGCAACAAAAAGCACCCATGCTTACATTATGAGAAAATAAGAATAAAAATTGTACAGGGTCTAATAAGAAATAACCTGCCAGAAAATGTTAGATGTGCAAGTGTTTTACTTGAACTCAAGTTGCCTTTTCAATTGTCTGCCAAATGGAGCATCATTAAACAGTACCAGCACAACAATTTCTTCAGAGCTAAGATTGGCAACCAATCTTATGTATCTCTGAAACACTCCAACTGAACATGATCATGCCAAGAGATTTCTGCAAGTGTCCAAGGATTCACTTTACTAGCTTATTTTCCAAGAAGGCATGGGCTACTTAATACCTGTTGAGGTGGAGAATGTATTTCAAATAGTACATTGACATTTTCCTTATCTAAACCAGTATCTTGAGGCAATTCCACCTCTTTGTGTCTGAAAAGTGGGGATTTAAAGAGTCTTACAAGCTCCTACAACTGTGTAATTTTGAAAAAATGACATTCACGCCACACAAATCATCTGTAATTTCATAAATAAAGCACTTATAAGTATTCTAGGGACCTGGATAGTCAATTTACAACACTGCTGTGTATCTGAAAATGTCCTATTTATCACAAAGATGTTTGTCTGTTTTGTCCCAAGGGTTTCTACTTCTGCAGCTGCTTAGCACACTGAATGTAAACTTTTCACAAATTAGACTTCATGTTCAATTCATTTACACTAGGAAAACACAGCCTTTCGCGTAGTTTGCAAACTAATCCCAAGAGGCATCTCTCATGAGGCCCAGCCTCTATATAGGACTTATTTCTCTTTATAGCTTGCTGCATTGTACTCAGAAGAATTAGTGAATTTTCCTTTTGTTGTTCTTTACTATGACCACAATTCTAAAGATCAACATGCAATTGGACTGAAATAACAGTGAAATACTAAGAGCCATGATTGCACTCATACAAAGTTGCTTCTTGGACTATCTATAGTTGGGATCTTGGGTGAGATATATTGTCCAGGGTGGTGTGTGTGTGTGTGCGTGTGTGCGTGTGTGTGTGTGAGCGCTTGACCTCAGAACATGCACCTATTGTACCTGACAAATTCCCTATCCAGAAGTGTCCTCCTTAACAAGCTTGGCTTTCAGTTGGACAGGGATGTATCTGCTAGGTCTAATCCATGATCCAGGGAGTGAAAAGTTGAGAAGAGGCTGGTGGATCCAATCCTTGACTCCAGGGAGCTCTTATATAATGGAGGGAACTTAGTAGGTTGGTCTTGTTAGGGATGGAGGAAAGAGAATTTCTGCTCCTCCTGGCTTGCAAACCATATCACAAAGGCACCTATCTTCCCCCGAATCTGTCTTTGCCTTCCCTTGGTTGTCAAGATCCTGAAATGTGGCCCTCCACTGTAAAACCTGCAATGCAAGTTATATCAGAGACTAAATAAAAACCAAAAGAACTGCAGATGATGTAAATCAGAAACAAAAACAGAAGCTCTGAGGAAGGGTCACCGGACCCAAAACGTTAACTCTAATTTCTCTTCATGGATGCTGCCAGACATGTTGAGCTTTTCCAGCAACTTCTGTTTTTATAACAGAGACTGATAGCTTCATTAAAATATTTAAATTGACAAGTTATCTCTTGAAAATGGGTTGGTTATCCACTCCTTAAATGTCTACATAGAATTTCAAAGTTATGTAAACAACTCATACCTCCTGGATCAAAATACCAATGTGACACAAGAACCCTTCATTTCTAAAACATTATTTTTGGATTTAACCTTAACTTAGCATTGATGTATTTCTTAAAATCCACTTCATAGAAATAGCATCACGTTCTTTAGCTTCATATGCCTGATTTGGCATACAACTGAAACATGGCGAGTCGGTATTTTCACTCCATTTTAAATTCATGTACACTTTTGCTTTATATGCCTGGAAATCCTTAATGAATGAAAATCTAACAATTTCATTTACAAAAATTATGAAATCATCCATTAATCCATTGCATCCACAATGAATTGAAAGAGGAAGCTATTGATGGTGAAGTGCCTTCAGTTCTGTGTTCATCTGGATTTCCCCATTAAAAAGGAAACTTGGCTATGTGTCTAGATTACTAAATCCCTTCAACATTTGAAAGACTCTGATTTAATGATCCTGGATCCTTCTAATCTTGGGGGAGAGATGTCATTTGTTAAGTTTGGTTATTTTGGTTCACAATTTTCTCCTGGGAAGCAGAACAAAGTTTGTTGAATGATCTCATGCGAGATAATGTCAAAGGTTGGTCTCAAGTACTTTAGTTCCTTACGTGATTATGGTCCAGACTACCTACAGTCTCTTGTCCTGTCGAAATTCATAAGAGTCACATGAACAGTCATAGAATGTTACAACACAGAAGAAAGTCAGATGGCCTTTCATCTTCTGCCAACTCTTAGAACTATCAATCAATTCTGATTAAGTATTTATCCAATTCTCTGTGCACTTCAGAACACAAAAACTCACTGTCTGAGAGCACGCTTCCTCATATTATATATGGCCTGTCATCTTAAATCTCTGAGTTTTGACCTATTGCCACTGCAACATATTTCGCTTTTCCACTTTATCAAAATCATTCACAATTTTGAACACCTCTACCAGAGCTCTACTCACCTTCTCTGTTCTAATGCAATTAACCTCTGTGCAACTAAAGTTCCTTATTCCTAGTGCACCAACCGTTTGGAGACTTAAATTCAGCGCACCCTAGAAATGCAGGAAGCTGGCCAGTGTGCCTCAAAAGATGTGTCAGGTTCCTTTTCTGAAGAAGTTAAGGCTCTCTTTAGCTCTGTGACTAACAGAGGCACTTTAGCAGGCTTTATAAAAATGACAACTTCATCCAGTCTCATTACTTTCATTAATCCAGGTCTGGACTTCTGAAGAGAGACCCATTTGCACTGTTTTTGACCTGGGACCCTCAATGAGATCAGACACCAATGCCAACGTCATACAGTTTGACCTGAGAGTAGCTCCTCAGTCCAAGCCCTCTCACTCCAACATTCATAGTGGCAGTTGGATTAATTGTGAAGGATTTACCCATGAAAATGCCATGTGGCTAGGTAGAATTCCACCACCATCCTCACATTCTGATCAGGTTTATGTAACCTGGAAGACCCTTAATTTCCTGAATGTACTTTACACAGGAATTCTTTTCTGCTAAAACAGACATTTTCCCCAGAACAACATTTTGAAGAATTTCAGTCTCATGAATTTCCTTTGTGGAAGATGGCTATCCTGGTAAAATCGGTATTTTCCCCTTTTTTGTATATATTTACTTTCTCTGAGCCAAGCAATTTCTTCTTGACAGTATTCTGGAATTCTGTGTCTCGTGGTTTCCTCTTGACTCTGCCATGAATCTGTAGATATTGGTATCACATCCTAGTGATATCTTCCATGGAGTCACGTGCAACCTATCATCAATCTGTGCAGGCAAATCTTTATTCTCAATCTGCTGACAAATCTGCAAGGAAGCAAATAGACTCTGAACTACAAATTGTTGAATTTGGATGCCTGCACTTGCCCCCTTGTGATTGCTTTACTAGTGAACTCAAAATGTTTGCTTCCTTAGTCATGCTATTTGAGGATTGCTGCTTACTTAACATGATCACTGTCCCTCGTACTGATGATTCTTCCTCAGAAAATGAATAATTAAAATGTTCCTCCTGAACTTATGTCATCTCATCATCTGATATCAAATTTGAATTGCCATAATGATTTGTTTGCCCAGCTGTGTTGCAGTCTGAACAGCGTCAATTCAGTAGGGTCATGCTGTTGATTATCGTTTTGCTTACTTGTGTCTTCTCGCAAACTTTGCTGGTTTTTATCATCTGAATTTTCATCAGTGTTGAAGGATGTGGAAAAGATTTTTGCCAGACATGTGGAGTTATAGATTTCCATCCTCTTCACTATATGTGGGCACCAGTGGGGCCAGCATTTATTGCCCATTCTTAATTGCCCAGAGGACAGTTGAGAAACGATTACATTGTTGTGGGTCTGGAGTCACATGTAGGCCAGACTCCCTTCCCTAAAGGACGTTAGTGAACGAGATGAGTTTTGCCTTACAATTGGTAATGAATTCATGGTCATTATTAAATTCCTATTTTCAGATTATTATTGAATTGAAATTCCACCATCTACCATGGCAGGATTCGAGCCTAGGTTCCCAGACCATTACCTGGGCCTCTGGATTAATAGTCAAGCAACAACACAACCAGGCCATCACCTTCTTTGGAAGATACATTGGCAGTACAGAATGTACTCAGGGTGGAGGCACTTCAGTATCCATCAGCAAGATTAGCCCAGCTGCACCACTACTTACAGAGCTGAATTAGTTCTAAAGGACACAGCATCAATAAATATGGAGCTGGAAAAGCACAGCAGGTTAGACAGCATCCGAGGAACAGGGAAGTCAATGTTGCGGTGCAAAACCCTTCCTCTGGACTCAAGTTAAAGGGCTTAGTTCCTGGACAGTTCAATGGCAGGTTGTGAGGGACCTCAAAATTGGAGAAAAACTTACTTGACACCATTCATGCAAATTAATCATAAATGCATCTGTCTGTGATGGTTTTGGTAGGAGTGCCTATTGCACAGAGCCCCAGAGATGAAGTTCTGTCTTCATATTGAGGATACCCTCTATTGTGTGTGTAGTTCCAAAACTATGCTAAATGGAACAGATCTTGACCAATCTAGCAACTCAAAACTGGGCATTGTTGGGACAATATAAGCCATCACGTAGAGCAAAGTTGCATTCAACTCCATTCTGTAATCTCATGGCCCGAAATATCCTCACTCTATCAACAAACTGGGGATCAACCCTGGTTCAATGAGTTTTGCAAGAAGGTAACAGCACCAGGTATACTTAAAGATCAGGTATCAACCTATTGAAACTACAATGTAGGACTACTTGCATGCCAAACATTGAATGAGGCAATTGCTAGACAGGTCCAAACAATTCCACAAACAATAGATCAGATCTAAATTCTGCAGTCTTACCACATCCAGTTGTGAATAGTGGTGAACAATTAAATAACTCACTGGAGGAGGAGTCTCTACAAATATTCCCACACTCAATGTTGGGGTACTCAGCAGATCAGTGCAAAAGGTAAGTCTGAAGCATTTGCAATAAATTTCAGTCAGAAGTGCCAAATTCACAATCCAACTTGACCTCCTCCTGAGATTCCCAGCATCATAGATGCCAACTTCAGTCAGTTCAGTTCACTTCACATGTAGAAAAATCTGAAGCCACTGGATATTGCCAAGGCCAAAAGCTCTGAGAAAATTCTGACAATCATGCTGAAAACTTGTGTTCCAGAGCAAGCTGCACCCTTAACCATCTGTTGCACTACAGACACAACACAAGCATCTACCTGACAATGTGAAAATTCACCTAGGTGTTTCTTGGCCACAAAAAAGAAGGATATAGCCCAGCCGGACAACTTATGCATCATCAGTCTACTTTCAATTCTCAGCAAAGGAATGGAAGGTGTCATTGACATTGACATCATGTAACATGTGATCAGTAATGACCTGCTCACTTGATGCTCATTTGGGTTCTGCCAGAGCCACTCAGCTCATATGCGAATATAAGAGTTAAACTCCAG
This sequence comes from Ginglymostoma cirratum, assembly GCA_024137785.1. Lineage (NCBI taxonomy): Eukaryota > Metazoa > Chordata > Chondrichthyes > Orectolobiformes > Ginglymostomatidae > Ginglymostoma > Ginglymostoma cirratum. Next base: position 19,084,343 of record JAHRHZ010000029.1, read on the forward strand.
TGGTGTGGGGAAAGTGGCTGCTTTTGACATCGAGGCAGCATTTTACCAAATATGGCATCAAGGAGACCTAGCAAAACTAAAGTCAATATGATTCATGGTGAAAACTTTCCGCTGGTTAGAGACATACCTAATGCAACGGAAGATGGTTATGATTGTTGTAAATCAGTCACCTTATTTTACTGCAGAGTTCCTCAGGGCAGTGTCCAACCGTCTTCAGTGGCTTCATCAGTGATCTTCCCTCCTTCACAAGGTCAGAAGGGAGATGTTCACTAATGATTACAAAATGTTTAGCAGCATTCATGGCTCTTCAGGTTTTTACTTTTCCTTTACTCATTCATGGGATGAGGGCATCGTTGGCTAGACAACATTTATTGCCCAAGCCTAATAGCCCAGTGGGCAGTTAAAAGTCAACCACATTGGTGTGGGTCTGGAGTCACAAGTAGGCCAGACCAGGTAAGGATGACAGTTTCCTTCCCTAAAGACATTAGTGAACCAGATGGGTTTTTCCTAACATTTGACAATGGATTCATGGTCATCATTAGATTCCTAATTCCAGATACTAATTGAGTTCAAATTCCACCATTCGTCATGGCGGGATTTGAATCTACGTCCTCAGAACATTATCTGGGTCTCTGGATTAACAGTGTAGCGATAATACCATTCGGCCGTCTCCTCCTCCATGTAGTGGTCAATGTCCATATGCAGCAAGGGCTGGACATAATCCAGTCATTTCCTGTTAAGTAGCAAACAACATTCTTACCATACAAGTCCCAGGCAATGAGCACTTTCAAAACAATGAGCATTTCAAAAGATATTCAATGACATTACCATGACTGATAATTTTCCATCTATTCATGGGATTTGGCATCAGTGGATAGGTCAGTAATTATTGCTCCTCATCGATTGCCCTGGAGGAGGTGGTGGTGAACTGTATTTTTGAACTGCTGTAGCCCTTGGAGTTTACGAACTCCCAGAATGTTGTTAAGAAGGGAGTTCCAGGATTTTGATCCAGCGACAGTGATGGAATGGTGGTATGGTTCAAAGCTGGCAGTGTTCCCTTCCATCTGCTGCCCTTGTCCTAATGGTGGCAAAGACCGCAGATTGGAAGTTAATGTTGCTGCAGCCTTTGTGAGTTGCTGCTTCACTTCCTGTAGATATTACACACTGCTGCTATTGTACATCAGCAGTGAAGCGAGTAACTGTTGAAGGTGGAGCCAGTTTCATAAATCACTGAGATGGCAAGAACTGCAGATGCTGGAGTCAGAGTTAACAAAGTGCGGAGCTGGAAGAACACAGCAGGTCAGGCAGCATCAGAGGATCAGAAAAGCTGACATTTGGGGTTGGGACCCTTCGTTCTGAATGGTGTTAAGCTTCTTGAGCTTGGTCTGAGCTCTTCCATCCGAATGGAGAGTATTCCATCACATTACTGACTTGCACCTTGTGGATGGTGGACAGACCTTGGAGACAAAGCATGTGAGTTATTTGTTGCAGAATCCTAAACCTTTGACCTGCTTTTTGCAGACAACATATTTATGTATCTGGCCCAGTCCCATTTCTGGTCTATGGACACTCCCTAGATGTTGATCATAGTAAATTCATCAAGAAAGAATTCCCCAGAATCAACAGCCTGAGGGTTACTATTTTTATCAGAACCAAGTCAGCCACATAAATATTGTAGCCCCATCGACTACATTAAACATTCTTAAACATGCAATTCCTCCACCACTGGCGTGTATTTGTAGCAGAGCGTGTCATCTACAAGAAGCAGTGACTAACTCACCATGGATCCTTCCAAATCCATAATATTCAAAACCCATGGCCTCTATTAATTAGATGGATAACAGATGCATGGAAATAAGTTCATTTCCAAGCCACACACCATCCTAACCTGGAGCTATAATGCTGTTCTTTCAAAGTTGCTGGGTCAAAATCTTGGAACTGCTTCTTTATTCTGTATAGAATCATAGAATCCCTACAGTAGAGAAGTAGGCCATTCAGCCCATCGAGTCCATACCAGCCCTCCAAAGAGCATCCCAATGAGACCCCCTATCCTATCCTTGTAACCCTGTAATTCCCATGACTAATTCACCTATATCCCTACACCACTTGGAACTGTAATGATTCAACCACCAGCTTCTCAAGGGCTTGTAGAGATGGGCATTAACTGATAAACTAGCTAGCAACACCAACTTCCTATAAGCAAATAAAAAATAGTTATATAATTCCATTTGGAAAAGTGGATGGATTTATTAAAAAGAAAAGAATGATTTACAATTTTTACAAAATGAATTAATTTTTTTCTGTTTACGCTATGCCAATGGGAAGAACAGCAAAGAGTTTTACGCATATGATTTCCTATAAGTCAGGATTTAGATCTCAAACAGGCCATCAACAGTAGGATTAGGTTAGAGCAAATTTAAGAGCAGAAAACGGGCATCAAATTGAATAAACGCTCAATGTATTCACAGGGATCATGATGGGCGATTAACCCACCCATGTTAAATTCAATTTTTCCACTGCCTTAAATGATTGTTATATGTACTGTTCCTTGGTTCTGTGCACCAGCACGGGGCACGAAATCTTGAGGGTTTCGTGCTACATAAGGGAAATCTGCATCTCGTTAAGTGGAGGCTGCAAGATGTGAAGGGTGTTTTTGTCAAATGGAATCGTCATTGTGGGGCTTTAATGCTTCCATCTTTCATCCACGTCCTTCACAATAGGAATTAATAGGAGGGGGACAAGCACGCCTGCATGCTTTAACCTGCATGGAGGAGAGAGTGCTACCCATATCGAAAAAAACCATCATTGTGTATTTAGTCATGAGAGGCACTGATGAAGACTGCATCAATGTCATCAATCCTCCTTCTCTATTCCCACTTCTCCCTCACCCCACACTCTCGGATTCAGAGGCTACAAATAATCACATCATTCTTAAATTTTCCTCTACCCTTACTACACTGCCAACATATCCCCTTTCATTGCAGAATTCTAAATTACTATAAAGACCAAGTCATTGTATTTTTCATTGTTCTGGATTGTGGACTAATATGACAAAGGGACTGCTTTAAATCAAATAACCGTGAAGGGAATAGTTTCACTTTTAAAAGCAAGTTACAGGAACTCAAAGGAAGAGATCCATGGTTATGTGTGTGTAGTGAGTTTTGCCTAGCGACCAATAGCTGATTGGTTTATGCAAATTTGACTAATTGTGGATGCCAGAAGTTACAAACATGATGAAAACTCACTGATTAGCCCTTAGAGAGGTGAACAATTTCCATGTTTACTATAGAGGGAGAGAAGCCTCCTGACTACAAAAAAAAACTCTTTCTCTGTTTTTCCCCATCGTGTAGTCACCTGAGAGCTAACTAGTTAGTACCTTCTACCATTAACTGAAAGCTGTTGCCTTTATCTAGTGACTGGAAAACTTCACAATTAATGTGCCAACCACTCTGTACAATCTGGAAATAAGAAGATCAGAGAACAGAATGTTTTGGAAGAAGTAAAAGGAACCCAGAAATTCAAATTTCTGAAGAAGGGTCCCAACCTGAAATGTCAGCTTTTCTGTTCCTCCGGTGCTGCCTGGCCTGCTGAGTTCCTCCAGCTCCACACTTTGTTATCTCTGACTCCAGCATCGGCAGTTCTTGCTATCCCAGAAATTCAATAGTTGTTTTTCTGTATCTGTCTGTTTCTTAAAGGGCTTAATTTATATGTCAATCGTTCATATTTTTATTTATCTGTCCTTAGAATTGATCTCTTTGTTACAAAAATAGTTAAGAACAGAAACCTGGTCAGCGTTAACATGGCTCCATTAGCAAGGTAAATTGGAGACTTTGAGCACTTTTATTTAATCTTTAACTTTTGCGATGACCGCATATGTAGTGTGGCTCAGTGCACTTTCCTGAGTGAATCGGAAAATCATTGACAAATAGACAATGTGATATTAATGACACCTTGCATCATGGCGAAGTCGACAATTCATGCGAATTCAATCCATGTAACATTTATATTTGCTTTGCTTACTTGCCGTGACAAGGAAAGAAATACAACTGTATTTGTGTTGAGAGACTGTTCGTCTGTAGTTGTGCATGGGCAGCACTTCATTGGAAATAAAATCTCGCATTTGTAATTAAATTGCCTCTTTACCTCATCACCTGTCTCATTGACTTTCACACTGACTGCAACAACATTCGAAATAAAATCTCGCAATTTTAACTGTATTGCTTCTTTACATCATCAGTCTGATTGACTACCATGCCAGCCGCAGTAACATAAATGAAGCTGAACAGCTACCCATCTTCAGTTTGAACTCTGTCTGAAGCAGTGCTAATCTTTCCCTGATGCTTAGTGTAGCATTACGTCTTATCATTGTTCATTACAGAAGCATCCCATGTTGGAAAGCTTTCAAACAGTTGTTAATGCTAACTTTTGTACAACAGGGAACGTGAAGAAACAAGAAACTAAAAGCTGCATTTGCTTCTGGGAATAAACAGGGGCTGTAGGCCTTTCAAACAATAACAGATTTGCAGGCAATGATTACTTCACCTAACACATTTTTGTTCGAAGCAGGTGCCAATTAAGTCCTGTACGGTTTGTTGTGCCTAAAGCTGCTGCTGTAGAGGCAATCAAAGGTCCTTAAGTAATGCGAGCAATCAACATTCACATCACACACAGATAACAGTTCAGCACAGATCACCATACAATGAAATATGGAGGGCTTTGACAAGGAGGGCCACAAAGTGACTGTGGATAATATTCTGACGCATGCAGGAAGAGCTACACCACACAAATGCAGTAGTCAATTGTGAATGCAGCAGGATTATGGCACCCTTGCCTCTGCCAGCCCCTACATCACCCAGGGAAGGTAACATTGCATATGAAAAAATGTTGCCAGATACTTACAATTCACAGTGCGTGGAAATTAGTTTTGTGGCCCTTGTGTAGCCCATGAGACCTTGGATTGCCTTCGTGACTTGTGGCCCAGTTTTTATGGTGTCTTCTACTTCATAACTATGAACTACTTGTAACAAATTATGACATGATCGAAATTGCTTGTGGTTAGGATTTGTATTCGGTGTAGTTAGTCCCAGCATGCATTTCACACGCAGAATTCCACGATTATGGGTGTCTTCACCTTGTAATGCATAAGTGCTGGATTAGTGTCTTTGTCTTTTGAAGGGCCTCACAGTGCTCACAAATCAAACCTGTATCCTCTTTCAGACCAAGCTACTTACTTCGCAATCACTTTGTATGAAAGTGAACTGCAGCATGAGTTAAGCCATAAGAAACTGCTGGGATCTTCTGGGATCAAAGGTTATGGTGTTATATTTGAGGACCAACAGGCTATCCCTTCACTCACTACAAGCCAGGAGTCTCATACACATCTGTATTGGTCACTTTGACTGCAGGTTGTTCAGACCAGGTAAAGGTTGGCCCCAAGATTTAGTGAGTGGACATTGTGTTGCAGGATCTCTGGGAAAGAAGGGATTGTTCTCTTCCTAAGTGGTAGCAGAAAAAAGTCCTCCCAGGTGATCTGGCTGGCCTAGGCTGAGGCCAACTTGCAGATCCATATCAGTGAACATTACCAAAGATCCACAAGGAAGTTCAAAAAGAGGAGGAACTCTGAAGTTTAAAAGGATAGAGGTTGTCTTTCTGCGCATGTTCAACATTTAGTCCAACTCTGCTACTGCACAGCTATGCCAAATTGGTCTTATAACTTCAGCGTCACGCACAGGATGTGCACAATAGTTACACACTCGGCTTACGCTGCCAATGTTGTAAGCTTTCCTGCACTTTGTACTTCCTACTCAATTGAGGGCACACCATCTGGTAGGGCTATGCATGCTCTTAGAATGTACACACACCCATTCACATCACAGTCAGTTATTGCCTTTCTCCCACAGCAGAAGAAGTTGACACATAACAAGAGGCAGAGGGTGTAGGTCAGACTGTGAGGAGCAGGCAGTGGAGCTGAGAGGTGAGATCCATGCATGGTCTTACGCCAATAGAGGGGTGTGAGTGGGAGGAGAATCCAATGAGGAGAACCTATTGTAATCAGTTCTACTCAGATATGCAGGCAGTCGCATATGTTAGTCTGCATAAGGGTTTGTCCATCTTCAATTCATTCTTTCCCATCTCATCCTCAGCCTTAGAGAGCCAATTGCTGAATGTGACTTTCCCCTAGGTACCCCTTCCTCTCAAGGAAGTGGGCTGGTGCCAATGGGAGGAAGATCAAAAGCCAAGCATCCAGTGAGCTTCAGCTCAGAACACTGCATATGGGCCTGACCTCTCCACTTCCCAGCCCCTGCCAAGTGACCTCACTGCCTGCAACAGCTCAGGCTGCAGACGGTACAGCTACAGTTGGAAAGGAGAACCTGAGCAGGTTCCTCTAGGTCCCAAGCCCAAGGTGACACATGCCAAAGTCTTCACAGTCACCAGAGCATCGCAGTCAGCAGGCTGCCTCTATTCCTGCTGTCTATTTTGGAGTTGCATTTTAACTTAGTGGAAGGCAGAGGAATATTAAAATCTTTTGAGGGCACATTAACGGCTTGGGTGTTTCATCATATTTAAACTTCACAATTATATATTCACGCTCAATGTGCTAATATTTGCTATAGTCTCATTTCTCCACTAGGTGCTGACATGGTTATCTGATATGAAATGTGTGGAGCAGTTTTCCTCATTATAAGGAGAGGCTTATATTCCATTGGCCCAACTTTTGATTGGCTCACAGCATTAGCAATATGTGTGTTTGTGAAAAACCAAATACCTTTTTTAATTTTTCTGTATTTAGTATTGCAGACTGAAATGGAAAAATGTTTTAAAATGAAGAACTGTGTGAAGGATTGCTGCACTTTTTAAAAGCAAACAATCTGACGCTCACTTTAAGTACTGTTTACACATTTGCTTGTTCAAGTAATGTGGGATGTTTGGTTACAGATAAGCTGGGAGCCAAGGGGTTTGTAAAAAAAGAACGGAACTTTGGCTAGCAACAAGTAGCTGATTAGTCTGTGGTATAATGATCAGTTATTGTTGATAAAGGCCTCTGATCTGTCATCAACTGTGTGATTGGCTCCAAGATAGCTAAACAGCTTGTGGGTGAGTATGTAGCAAACATCTCAAGCCTGAAGAAAAACCAATTTATTTCACGCTTGTCAATTGCTTTAAACTGTGGTTGTCAAACAATGTACCAGAGATTTTATCAATATGAACCAGCTGCTCTGTGCCCCAGCAAGCCAAATGGAGAAAGAAGATCGACAAACAGTGTCCTGACAAGCCAAACAGGGCCATCTCAGTGAATCCTAGGATCAGCATTCATTGAACAATAATTTCAGAAACAAGGTGGTAAAGTTCAGCCCGTTAGTTGGGCTTTTCACAAACCAACCTCCTCCTGTCACCCACCAGATCAACTTCCATTCTATTCCTTCCTCGGGTTTGTCATCTCTCTTGCCCCTGAGATCATCCAATTCCCCAACGATTACAGAGTCCCTTGTTGTGACAGTTGAAGTCTCCAAACTTCCCTGCAATCCCTTAAAATCGAAATCCCACTGCCGCTGCTTACCCTCACCCCTTCTCTGAGTGAAGTCACTGCTCCCTGGCATCCCTAGAGGGCCCCCCTCAGAAGACAGTCTGCTCCCTGACCCTCAGCTTATATCTCCAAAACCACCATATTAAACTATGGACCATTTCCATAATAAGATTTCCCCTAACTGTGTGACCATTTCCACATTAAACTGTGTGACCATTTCCACATTAAAGTGCCCCTGAATTGTATGGCCATTTTCTCTGCTTCACAAGACCTCTGTCTCTCCAAGACCAAGAACCAGACATGAGTTCACCTCAATACAGAAAACACCCTGGAATGACCCTTCACCACCGTTGGACTAACTGCAGTACACCCACTAGACTGCGGTGGCATCCAAGAACCTCTAGACTGGCTTTAGCACTGCCTTGGCCATTTTTCTTTCCTGTCCTTCATTGCCGACCGCCATTCCATGTTCTTCATCCATCAGTATTCCTTTGCCATTCCTTCAGCCCCTTCAACAGAAGTAGCCTCTGTTCGCCCGATCCGGTGGTCTTTGAGACAGCCCAAGAAAATGGTCCATTTTCCTCCCACTGGTAACTGGACTTGGAGAAGTTGCATCACAATTGACCATAAGTAACACTTAAATCCATACCACAAGAAGGACAACACAGTATTTACCCCAAAGTCAAGGAAGAAGTGCCAGTTACAAGGTACATGACTGCTATTTGCTTTTGGGTATCTAAAGCTTCTCAATTGGGTAGACGTTTATTGGGAAGGTGAACTTTGTTTCGGTGACTTGTGTTTTTAATGAGATGCAGGCGATAAAATATCTCAACACTTGTCAGAAGGATTGTTGCCCTCCGCCTGAGGGGGTGATCTTACTCGCTGAAGTTTATCTCAATGGTGAGAGTCAGATTCGACCTGTCACCCAATGAAGTTCGAGATAACAAGCATGGGGCTGGATGAACACAGCAGGTCAAGCAGCAT
>JAHRHZ010000029.1:19097851-19108972 GCA_024137785.1 Ginglymostoma cirratum
CTGTACCCGTTGTGGCTTCCTCTACATTGGGGAAACCAAGCGGAGGCTTGGGGACCGCTTTGCAGAACACCTGCGCTCAGTTCGCAACAAACAACTGCACCTCCCAGTCGCGAACCATTTCAACTCCCCCTCCCATTCCTCAGATGACATGTCCATCCTTGGCCTCCTACAATGCCACAGTGATGCCACCCGAAGGCTGCAGGAACAGCAAATCATATTCAGCCTGGGAACCCTGCAGCCCAATGGCATCAATGTGGATTTCACAAGCTTCAAAATCTCCCCTCCCCCAACCGCATCCCAAAACCAGCCCAGCTCATCTCCACCTCCCTAACCTGTTTTTCCTCTCACCTCAAGCCACACCCCCATCTCCTATCTACTCACATCATCCCGCCCCCTTGACCTGTCCGTCCTCCCTGGACTGACCTATCTCCTCCCTACCCCCTTACCTACACCCACCTTTACTGGCTCCATCCCCACCTCTTCGACTTGTCTGCCTCCTCTCCACCTATCCTCTCCTCTATCCATCCTCTATCCGCCTCCCCCTCTCTCCCTATTTATTTCAGAACCCTCTTCCCCTCCCCCATTTCTGATGAAGGGTTTAGGCCCAAAACATCAAGTTTTCCTGCTCCTATGATGCTGCTTGACCTGCTGTGTTCATCCAGCCCCACGCTTGTTATCTCGGATTCTCCAGCATCTGCAGTGCCTGTATCTCTGACCCAATGAAGTTCACCCATTCTGCTGTTCTTCTCGCTATCATCAGGAACCAGACAATCCAGCTCATAAATCCAGACAGTGATGCTAGCTGTATAAGAAAGCTCCAAGAGGATGTACAATTGAGCAGCAGCCAAAAGAAACAATCCAGCTACCAAGCTGCAAGAAATGAATGATGATGTAAAATAAGGTAGGCTCTTTCTGTCAATCAACCAATCCTCTATTCAAGCCTCTATCGTCTGCCCCAAATCCCCTGGAACCTAACTTTATGCCAATTTTTTATGTGGCACCTTGTCAAATGCCTTCTGCAGCCAACTGGAACCTGATTACCCACCTTGCTGGTTAAATCCTCAAAGAATACAGCAAGTTTGTCAAGCATGACTTACCCTTCATGAAATCATGCTGACACTGGTGAATTGACGATAACAAGGTGTAGAGCTGGATGAACACAGCAGGCCAAACAGCATCAGAGGTGCAGGAAAGTTCACGTTTCGGGCCTAGACACTTCTTCTCTAGGTCCGAAACGTCAGCTTTCCTGCTCCTCTGATGCTGCTTGGCCTGCTGTGCTCATCCAGCTCTACACTTTGTTATCTCAGATTCTCCAGCATCTGCAGTTCCTACTATCACTGGTGAATTGAACTTTGTATTTCCAAATGTTCAGTTATCTCCTCCGTTAGGATTGACTCTCGCAATTTCCTCAATACAGAGCTCAAACTGCCTGGTCTATAGTTTCCCACTTCTTGTCTGTCTCATTTTTCTGAACAACTGTGACATGTTGGCATATTTCCAATCCGCTAGTACGTTTCTAGAAAAAGGGAATTTTGAAATATCATAATTAATGTGCCCACCATCTTTGTTGCCACCTCCTTTAATACCCTATGCCCCAGGGACTTATCTGCCTTTAATCCTATCAGTTTAATACCTCTTAGTAATTATAGTCATTTCACCAAGTTCCTCTGTACTAACTGCAATTTTTGGGAAGAAATCATTACCTTCCACTATGAAAAGAAAGACAAAATATTGGTTTAGTGACTCTGCCATTTCTAAGTTTCCCATTATTACCTCAGAATTTTCAACCTCTAAAGGGCCAACGTTTCACTAGTCTCTTCCTTTTTATGTACTTATAGAAGCTTTTGGTGTCAGTGCTTATGGTTATGAAATGCTGGCATCAAATCCATTTCGCACATTGATTTGCATCATGAGCTGTCTAATCTATGTATTGTTAGATAGGACTGTGCAAGTTCATTTATCAAAATGACATTTACTATTGGAAATGCATGAGCAGTTCAAGTCACACTTTTGATCTTTATATGGCCACTCAGCCTTTAACAAACAGGTGCTCTATGGCTTAATTTAGCCCTTACCACATATTTCAGACACTGGAAATAAGAAAATGCAAATGCATTAAAAAGGCACTCGGAGGTTTAAGAGATAAGCAATTTAATTCCTTACAGTATATTACACAATGGTGCCATTGCTGAGCATTAGATGCATTGTGAACTATTTGACTCTGCTGCTGAAAGCAAAAAAGAATTTTATTGTATCAGTTTAACCTTCTGCTCTTGTACTATGGATCAAATTAACTATAGTTAATCTTACTCTGCACATTTTATTCAATTTCCCTCTTGTTGCCAGCATTGAACTTTTGCAGGGCTATGGTCTCAAAAGCACCAAGTCCCATCCAATATTTTACCTATGATAGTCAGTATTACAGCACAAGCCTCAATATTGAATGTCAAGGTCCATTCAGATGTGGTGCTCATGAAAGTCAGATCTATTTATCTGATCTCCATCCAATTTTAAAATAAATGCACTTAGAAGTCACTGGATTGTGAACAAGAGCGGCAACTCTGAGGGACACTAGGGTCATTTAACATTCCTGCTGGCACTGGCTTGACATCAACCAGTATAACACAGACCAGAGATCAGATGTGGAATTTTCCTGGCCCACCTGAATTAACAGTTCTTTATATACTCAGGGAATGAGTCAAAGAACCTTTCCTTTCCTGGTGGTTAATGTTCAGGTGCTGAACTATGCTTAGTGGAGTTGTGAGCTGGTCGAGTGTGTTGATCTGCCAATGGCAGCAAATGGCACTGCTATTTATTGGAAAATTGCATGTTGGCATATAATTGAAAGCACATAATGACCAGCAATCGAGTATAAGATCATGATGCCCACCAAAGAGGAAAATCATCTTCAAGATGCCCCAAGAAAGTACACCGTGGTCATTAGAACCAAGTCAACAGATTTGAGAAAGAGAACAAGGATGAAGTGAGAACTTCATGATGGTACACGTTTTTTTTTACTATGAAAGAGGGATCAGAATGCAAGCAGAATATTAATTATGAGTGGGAAGTAATTATTCAGTTGGGCCCCTGTAAATCTCAAGACTGATTTTGTTTGTAAATTGAGTAATGGATCTTTGGAAAAATGAGACAATCAATTGCCTCTCATTTGATCTACCCTCAATCTGTTGGCCCCAATTAAGTTCCTCACGCTGTGCAACCCTGACCTGATCACAGTTTATTCCACTTGCCATATGTTTGACACCACCCCACCCCAACACCAAATCTCCCTACTCACCTTCCTTTGTGCCTTGGACCTTAATCAACTCCTTCCTAACCCCAGTTTGTCACCCCATCCCCGCACCACAGTTAATTCCTTCAGTTCAGGATAACTTGAGTACTGCGACTGGACTGTATCAGTATTGCAGTGTGTCATCTCCCATTGTGTATCCAGTAACAGAAGAAATGATAGAAATTGATTTCTTTTTGTAGCTCTCACCATATCATGTGCAGTTGATTGAACTTTTCAAGTTGACCCTTCGATATTTAAGTTTGAAGGTAATGCTCAAAAATATTCAACTTTGCCACAGTTATAAAACAAATATTCATTTTAAAACACCAGACCCAAAAGCGATGGTCTCCACACATGTGACATGGACAAGTAAAAAAGCACTTGCATTTTTTTGATCAACCCACAGCCTGTATCAACTCTGGGCACCAGGAACTCATTGACGTTATTCATTGTATCCAGTGATGTGGAGGTGCCGGTGTTGGATGTGGGTGGAAAAGGTCAGAGGGCACACAACACCAGGTTATAGCCCAACAAGTTTATTTGAAATCACAAGCTTTCAGACTACTGCTCCCTCATCCGGTGAAGTGTCCAGTGATAGTCATACAGATGCCATGGTCAAATCATGTCCTGTTGTATATTTCACTGCATCCAATTACAATGATTTACTCAGAACTGCTTTATGGCCATTAATAACAGTGAACAATTCTGGCCATGGATATAATATATATGCTCATTTACTGTCCATAATTAGTACCATTGAAGTGTGTAATCCAGTGAAATAATAATTCAACAGGAAGTGGTTGTGAGTTTTATAAAAAGACATCTTTTATTCATAGAATCCATGCAATGTGGAAACAGGCCCTTTGGCCCAACAAGTCCACACAGACTCTCAGACCATCCCACCCAGATCCGTCCCCCTATAACCCACCTCATCTACGCATCCCTGAACACTATGGGCAATTTAGCATGAGCAGTCCACCTGGCCTGCACATCTTTGGACTGTGGGAGGAAATCCACGCAGACACGGAGAGAACGTGCAAACTCCACACAGACAGTTGCCCAAGGGTGGAATCAAACCTGAGTCCCTGGCAGTGCTAACCACTGAGCCACCGTGCTGCCCCATTTGCTGCCCCATAACATTTTCTGGTATGTTATTCACAATTAGGTGCAATATTTCACTCACTCATCCTCACACTCACAAAGTTCATATACAGGTGAAATTAATATGCTTTTAAAAGTTATCAGGATCTAAAAATTTAGGGGTTTTGTGTTACAGTGGCAGTGACCCTACCTCTGAGCCAGGAGGCTTGGGTTCAAATTCCACCTCCTCCAGAGGTGTGTGTAAAAACATCTCTGAACACGTTAACTAGAAAATACAAAAAATATAAGCATCTGAGAAGGGGCTCTTGTGATGTATTGGTAATCTTCCTGCCTCTGGGCCTGGAGAGCTGTGGTCAAGTCCTAGCTGCTCCAGGAGTGTATAATATGTCTCTGGGCAGGCTGATTAGAAAATACCTATAAGTATATGAGAAGGGCTCTTGTGGCGCAGTGGTAGTGTCTCTATCACTAAGCCAAGAGGCCTGTGTTCAAGTCCACACCTGCCCCAGAGGTAACATCTCAGAGCAAGTTGATTAACAATATCCATAAATACCTGAGTCCCTGATTCAGAATCCCTGATCTCCCAGGTGGCAGGCCTGTAGTTTCTTAAATGGTTTTGATAATTTAATTGAAGTGAGGGTTTTGTGAAATGGGGAGCTCTCAGCAGCCAACTTCATTCATCGGACATGGTCATCACTGACAAGTCTACCCATCTGTAGTTTTTCAGAAGGTGATGGTGAGTTGTCTTCTCGACTCAATGAAATCCATCTGCAGTAGATACATCCGCAGTGCCGGTAAGGAGGGAGTTCCTGAATTTTAATCTAGTAACAGTGAACGAACGGTGATTATAGTTCCAGATCAGAAAGGTGTGTGGCTTGGAGGAGAATATGCAAGTAGTGACATTCTCACACACCTACTCTCCTTCGATGTGGCGCTTGTCATGGGTTTGGAAGGTGTTGTCTAAGGAGACTTGGTGAGTTAAAAACCCAAAGAACTGCGGACGCTAGAAATCAGAAACAAAAACAGAAATGCCTGGGAAAGCTCAGCAGGTCTGGCAGCATCTGTGGAAAGAAAACAGAGTTAACATTACAGGTCCAGTCACCCTTCCTCAGAATACAGGCTCGATGAGCTGTTTCTTGTGGTAAAATTTCTCAGGAAAACATGATGTTGGTACAAGGGGTGTCCTTCTCCATAGCTGATAGAGTGTCCTATTTTCAAGGTATTGTTATTCATTGGCTGCTTGATAGCTTGCAGCTAGTTCATGATCTGACTTTCTGATCACTGGACTATTAGTTCAATTTCTGGTCGCAGTTCCAGCAAAAGGCATTTAGCTATTCCATTAATCCCATCAAATAAATATGGCTGTCTAAGTGTGGCACTTGTTAAAAACCCATAGTCGTTTTCAAATAAGGGTAGTGATGTGTATATTTAATACATTTCCTTTTGTGGGTTAACCCCTTCTGGGTTTGAGACAAAGTGTGCCTTCCTTTTTGAATGGTCTATTTAATCATTTAATTCCCTTTCAACAGTTTCAGGAAGGGCACCGAATCATATCAGTCTGGAGTGTTCCTTTATCAGACAAATAAAAACAGAAAATGCCAATGCAACTGTGGGAGAGGAACAGAGTTACTGTTTCATGTCCAATGTGACATTTTTGGAATGTTCCTTTGCTCTATCTTAAGACAGTGGAGTTGTTCAAATCCACAAAAGAAATTGAGTGACGCTTGGGTGGCCAGATTTTACACACTTTCTCTTTAGTCCAGTTTCAATAAATAAAAAAATTGTTTGAAATTCAGAAGAGGAAATGCCATTGCTGTGCGTAACATTCTTATGGATAGGAGGGGTTGGCACAGGGTGGACCACCTGGTGGTTTGTACCAGGGTAACAGCAGGCTGATCAGTTCAGGGGACAGGAGAGCATTATTGGTCTGCCAAGCTGCCAAAGCCTCATGGACAGTGACAGCTGAAGGATAAACAATGCGTTTCTTTTTTTCTTTTATTTTAAATAGCCCGTGTCATTCTTGCAATCAGATAAATGCTGTCTGATCTTGAGTGGTAGGAAATGAGGTCTCTGATTTCTGAACCGCTGCACCACAGATTCAACAATGCTGAACATTAACATTATCGACAGCATCAACAGCGTTTCAGCCATAGAGTCAGAACAGAAGTGATTGCCATTTCTATTAAGTAGCACAGGGCTGATCTGAATTACAATTCCTTTCATTCAACTGAATGTTTCTGTTGTTTCCAGACACAGGCTTCAGTCTTGAAATGAATCACCGATGAAGTGATATAGACCATTCAATCTATTATTGCTCTTTCCAGGTTAAGTCCCAAACAGTTCCATATATAGCAGTCTTCAGACACAGGTGCACAAATGGACATAAAAGCATTGCCTTACATATCAGTCGGGGTAATGCACAAGAAGGACTTGAGATAATTTCTTCATTAGCAGCCCCATGACATTGCAAACTGTTCTCTTTCATCACTACCATCACCAATTCTGGTCCTTCGTCAAATCCTCCCTGAGGAGGAAATTTTATCAGAATAACACTGACAGCCAGCCATCAAAGATCAAATGGTCTCAACCTCTGATGACTCTTGGCATGCTTGGAGAAGGTGAGGCACAAAAGTTCCTCCCTCACTGATCCATCACTTGACAAAATCTGCTGACCTTTAGACCTTAATTATCTGAAGCAAAGTCGATAATTTCTCTGATGCCCCATTCCACTAGCTGTTTGAGATCACTTGAAAGAAAAGGATCAACACAGTGGTTCAGTGGTTAGCACTTCTGCCTCACAGCGCCATGGACCTGCGTTTGATTCCAGACTCAGCCGACTATCTGTGTGGAGTTTGCATGTTCTGCATGGGTTTCCTTTGGGTGCTCTGGTTTCCTCTCACAGACCAAAGATGTGCAGGCTAGGTGGATTGGCCAGGCTAAATTGCCCATAGTGTTCAGGGATGGGTTATATGTAGAGGAATGGTTTTTGGGGAAGATGGTTTGTGTGGACTTGTTGGGCCAAAGGGCCCGTTTCCACACTGTAGGATTCTATGATCTATGATTAAAATCTACCTCATATTTAAGCAGGTTGCACAATTACTATCTCTCAGTGCTTACAGGACTGTTTGTTTTCTGCACTTTGCCCTGACATAGATTTACATTTTGTCAGATGTTTAAGACTCATCCTTTCTTTGTTCCCCACAAATTCTAAGTGAACTGCTGGGTGCTTCCAGCACTTTTTGTTTCTAATTGAAATCCAATTATATTTCACACAAGCAAACTTCCTCTATGCTACTAGTTTTGATGTAAACCAATGATCTCACACATATCTATATGTGGCACAGTGGCACAGAAGTTACCATTGCTGCCTCATAGCACCAGGGACCTGGGTTTTATTCCAGCCTTGGGTGACTGGTTTCTCTGGAGTTTGTCCTCCCCGTGTCTGTGTGGGTTTCCACCAGGTACTCTGGTTTCTTCCCACAGTCCAAAGGTGTGCAGGTTAGGTGGATTTGCCATGCTAAATTGCCAAGTGGTGTCCAGGGATGCTCAGATTAGATGGTAATCTGGATTAGCTGTGGGATTAAGGGGATAGGCTTGGGGTTTGGGTCTGGATGGGATGCTCTTAAGTGGGTCAGTGAGCATTGATGGGCCAAATGGCCTCTTCCTACACTGTAGGGATTCTATGAAAAAGTATTTGTGACAACACCTGTTAATAAGCATGCCCTTTACTTACCACCAAATAAACAATGCGTTTCAAAGCTCCTATCTTACATTGCCAGATCAAATTTACAACAAATGTGGCAAAACATCCAGGCTATATGCCTAACACTGCTTCTATTTCACTTCTACCTTCTCTTGGTTTGCTAGCTCTGGCTGGCCATATTCCTGGAGGCCTCATCATATGACTTGCTGCTTCCATGGAGCCCGTCCTCACACATCTTTGTTAGAGGAGATGTGCGGGAAAGTTTTTTTAACCCAGAGGATGGGGGTGAACTAGAACTCACTGTCTGTAATGCTGGTAGAGGCAGAAACCTTCATAGCATTAAAAAACGTATTTAGATATACACTTACAATGCCAAGTCATACACGGTTATGGGTCAGGTCCTGAAAATTGAGATTGGAATAGTTTGGTGGCTGGTTTTGGCTGGTACAGACATGATGAGCCAAAGGACCTTTTTCTGTGCTGTAGACTTCTGTGACTCAATCTGCCATTGGTTGCTTGACGTATCCACTTCAGGATGCACCATTTTCCTACGCCAATGGGAAGGCAAACAGACTCTTCATCTTCCAATTGTAATTCTTGTCTGCCAGACAGACAATGATTCCCCCTTTCCTACGTATTCCCCCTCACCCCCACAACACCCACGCTGGGTTTGATCACAGGTGGGTAATTGTTCAGGTAGGAGGGTGGCAGTTAGGGAACTTTCTTGCGGATTGCCTTCCTGCCCCTGCCACCAGCTGAGGCCCAAATGCCCATTTAAATGCCACCTATAGTCACAGAGTGGTAGGCAAGGTAGACCTGCCATGCAGGGAGTCAGGTTTGCTCACAGAGTTCTGGGGGAGGGTCTGGGGGTCTGTCAAAGGCACCCAGTGCCTGCTTGAAGGGCAAGATACTGGGAAGGAGAGGGGGCAAGGTTAGTACTGGCTTCTTTGGATACTTGCATTTCTGGAACCTACCGCTGCTTTCCTGATAACACTGCTAAGCAATATAAAACAGGTAACCTCTGATTATTCAGAAGCTTTTAGACGGCAATACTTCTGCTCACTGGGTCCTTGCTAATGAGGCCAACCACTGATTAGCACTCAAGGCAGTGGGCTATCCCAAAAATAGGTGGCACGGATCTTTCTAGCTGATGGGCAAAATCCCCCATTGCCTGTGTCAAATCCCACCCTCTTTTTCTTTACTTGTTGTAAAAATATTGAATAAATTGTTAAGAATGCATTTATTTTTAAATGAAAGCACAGTTCTTTTAATGCCTAAAAAATTGGTAGTTTCTTCGAAATCAGGAATTACACACAAGGTAGACAAATGGTAAATCTGAACAGGAACATTTTACTAACGATGTTCACTCCTCCACAGCCTGTTCTTGAGTGCACACAACCTCCAACCCTTGAGGTCATCTCACCAGCTTTCTTAAACAGACAGCACTTCCGACTACGTACATACATAACAAAGCCCTTATGATTTTTCTCCAAGGTGGTTCACGCCACTGTCCTTGTAGTGCTATGATTAGCCTTGTATATTTCAAGACCCCAGTATCAACCTAGTGAGCTGGCAATCTGACCTCTCACCAATGTACCTGAACAGAAAAACAGAGTTATTTTAGGTTGTGTCCTTACAACCCCTTACATTATGGTTTTTCAGGTCAGGATATAGACAGTGTATTGTTGCATCAGCATTCTGTAACTGCACTTTTATTTGAAATGAACTGTATCCTAAAAGGATTTTATAACACTCCACACTATATTGCATTACTAATTGGTATTTAATTGCTGGCCCATACTATTACAGATGCACCAGTATTTAATCCACGTTGCAATAAAATTCTGCTGCACTCAATTCAGGAAACAATGAGGTAAACTGTACAATGTAAAGTGTGTAGCGTTTCTGTTTAAGGCAATCAATCAGGTCTAATATCTGAAATGAAAGAAAATGCTTTAGTCGGGGAACAGACGAGGCTCTTGGCAATAAAGAAGTGATGAACACGTGCTATGAGGCAGAGACCAGAACAAGCTGTTGCATATAATACTCAGATTGATTACTTAAAGATTTTAGCATGGCTAGCTTTTATCTCCCACTCTGACCCATTATAAATATTCAGGCAGTGCAGCCCATTTTCTACTCAAGTCATGTCAGGGTAATTGATAACTTAATCACTCACTCGAAAACCAACAAAACTAGTTGAGTGAACGCGGATCTTCTGAAAGCTGTTTCAACCAGTGCCAAGTGTAGCCAGGCAGACAGGAAGGAGTTGCTTGTGAAGATACAAGCTGGACAGGCAGACTTTGTGCAACAATAAGAACATTATCAATCAGCACACACACAAAATGTTAATCCAGAGGTGGGTCCATACGGCCTAAGGGATTGATATGCTGTATTAAGAATATTTTGTGATAATTTGAATGAACTCCATGCATGAATGAAATGCAGCTTGATTTGAAAGCCAGCAAGAAGCCTTATTCTCAGATCAATCAAATTGTTACTATCCCATTAACAGCAGTGGTTACCTTAACTGACTGTGCTGTTTCAGTAAGTAACAAGCCATTAATCATTTTCAGCCTTATCACTGATAAACATCTATCTCAATATTTTTTATTCATTTACAGGATGTGGGTCTCACTGGCCAGGCTAGCATTTATTACCCATCCCTAATTGCATCACGCGTCAACCACATTGCTGTGGATCTGAAGTCACATGTAGACTAGACCAGGTAAGGATGGCAAGTTTCCTTCCCTAAAGGTTTTAGGAATGATAATCGATGATGGATTCATGGTCTAGACTTCTAATTCCAAATATTTATTGAATTCAAATCCCACCATCTGCCATGGTAGGATTTGAACCCAAGTCCCCAGATTATTACCAGGATTTCTGGATTAATAGTCGAGCAATAATACCACTAGGCCATGATAACAAGCATGGGGCTGGATGAACACAGCAGGTCAAGCAGCATCATAGGAGCAGGAAAACTTGACGTTTCGGGCCTAAACCCTTCATTTCTGATGAAGGGTTTAGG
>JAHRHZ010000029.1:19113972-19154112 GCA_024137785.1 Ginglymostoma cirratum
AAAACAGAATCCCCCTCGTCCTCACGTACCACCCCACCAACCTCCGGATCCAACACATCATCCTCCGACACCCACGCTATCTGCAATCTGACCCCACCACCAAAGACATTTTTCCCTCCCAACTCTTATCTGCTTTCTGGAGGGACCGCTCTCTCCAGGACTCCCTTGTCCACTCCACAATCCCCTCCAGCCCCACCACACACGGCACTTTTCCCTGCAACTGCAGGAACTGCTACACCTGCCCCTACACCTCCTCCCTCACCCCCATCCCAGGCCCCAAGAAGACTTTCCACATCAAGCAGATGTTCACCTGCACATCTGCTAATGTGGTATACTGCATCTTCTGTTCCCGTTGTGGCCTCCTCTACACCGGGGAAACCACGCGGCGGCTTGGGGACCACTTTGCAGAACACCTACGCTCGGTTCATACTAAATGACTGCACCTCCCGGTTGTGAACCATTTCAACTCCCCCTCCCATTCCACAGACTACATGTCCATCCTGGGCCTCCTGCAGTGCCACAACGATGCTACCCGAAGGTTGCAGGAACAGCAACTCATATTCCACTTGGGGGAACCCTTCAGCCCAATGGTATCAACGTGGACTTCACAAGCTTCAAAATCTCCCCTCCCCCTACTGCATCCCAAAACCAGCCCAGCTCGTCCCCGCCTCCCTAACCTGTTCTTCCTCCCACCTATCTCCTCCTCCCACCCCAAGCCCCACCCCCATCTCCTACCTACTAACCTCATCCCGCCCCCTTGAACTGTCCATCCTCCCTGGGCTGACCTATCTCCTCCCTACCTCCCCACCTACACTCACCTCTACTGGCTCCATCCCCGCCTCTTTGACCTGTCTGTCTCTTCTCCACCTATCTTCTCCTCTATCCATCTTCTATCTGCCTCCCCCTCTCTCCCTATTTATTTCAGAATCCCCTTCCCCTCCCCCATTTCTGAAGAAGAGTCTAGGCCCGAAACATCAGCCTTCCTGCTCCTGTGATGCTGCTTGGCCTGCTGTGTTCATCCAGCTCTACACCTTGTTATCTCTGTCTATCTGCATATTTGTTCACTTGTGTTTCCACCAGTAGCCAGGAAAGTTGATTGAGTCCACAGTTAGATCAGCCACAATCTTATAGAACGCTGGAGCAGATTCAAGCAGCTGAATGGAATAAAACTTGTATTCTCTCTATCTGCTTGTTTTTTTCACCAGTTTTTTTGTGCATCTGTCTAACTGTACACTTTTCTAACCATGTGTCTTTCTATCCACTCAACATTCTGTTCCCCTTCCTTTCAATCCAGCATTTCTTTTTGAGAACCTGTCATTAATTTTCAAACGTCTTTGTACTCAACTGGTTTTCCACCTGCCTGTCCATCTGTCTATCTGTCTTTTTGATCGCCAGCCTTTCTGTATACCTGCCGACTAGTCTATATATTCCTTAATGACTTGCCTTTGTGATGAAAAGTAATCAATCTAAAAAGTCAGAGTTTTCTTCTCTGCGCAGATGCTGCCTGATTGGCTGAATATTTCCAGCATTTTCTTTTTTATGTCTTTCTGCCAATTTTTCTGTAATTTCTTCAAAACAAATGAAGAAAAAGCAATACCAAAGAGTAGGTGACAGGAATCTATTGATTGTTATGACCTTAATCCCTCTATAATGCAAATAAATGCAGCTCTGTTGACAGGTGTAATCGTGTGCGCAGTGTAGGAAACTCTTCCAAGCCACAACCTTCTCATTAAGCAAATGTGACATTCAAATTCAATTCTTGTCTCGATAAATTTAAGGATTCATCTCACAGGTGGAAAACATGCACTTTGTTTTATGTTCAAGATTCAAATTCTCTTTTAATGTGATAAATCAAAATGGCTACAGACCGATGTTTATCCCTTGTGGTGGGTTCTTTGTGAAATTTTGTCCTTAAAGGAAGAACACGTCACCGTAAGTAAAGCTTTTATTGATGTCTGTGTTGGATGAATGATTTTAGTTTTAGCTCTGCCTTCACATTATGTTTGCATTTTTACAGAGCTAAAAGATTTTGAATACAGATTGTGCTCTGAGATTCACTTCACTGCCAATATGGCATTAATGTATCCCTCACTTCTAACTGCAGAGAATATGGACTCAAACTGAATTACCATTTCAGATTGACCAAATTTTGCAATGCAATCTTGCGTTTCTATAGTGCCTTTGTAAATTCCAAATATGATTCAGTGGCAGCGCTCTCATCTCTGAGCTAGAAGACAATAAGGTTAAGTCCAACTTCCAAGTCTTGAATGCACTATCTAAGCCAACAATCATGTTTCAGCACTGAAGGAATGTTGCATTGTCAGATGTGCAGCAAGGAATCAATGCAATGCTATCAGAAGCTCTATCTGTAAAAAATGCAAAAGATGCAATGGTATCATTTGACAAAAAAAAGTTTGATTCTTCTCGTGTTGGAAAATATTTATTCTTCTGTGCAGTTCATTAAAACCAGATTATTGCATAATTTATCTCATTGCTGCCTTTAGGAGCTTTATGAGTGTTAATTGGCTATAAAGCAGTTTTGAATATCCATAGATTGTGAAAGGTACTACAGGCATCGTGACCTAGGACCCTATTCTGAGCTATAGTAATAATTAGAGTATTGATTAAAAACAACTGTCACTCTCCAAGATGGACATTCACTGAAAAGTCTGAAAAGAATGGGAAGTGCTGTTAGTGTGTTGTCTTAGTGAGTCACTGTAACTATTGGAGATGGATGAAAGGAACTGAGCTCTCAAAGGCTAGCAATGATACAAAATGCATTCAGACATACGATTGTAGCTTAGCATTTTGCTTAATTTTATGTACCTAGATAAATAGAATGAAAAAAAAATCAGTTTCATTCCATTTCAGTCAGCAACTTAAAAGGTCACTTTGCATAAGGAATAGATTTTCTCCCCACAACTAAAATGGAGAGATCTTTAGCTCAGTGATGCAGTTAGACAAACTATGACAGGCTCTATAGGCCATGATGAATGTCAAATTTGAAAAATAAAGAAAAACTGCTTTCTATTTACTTTTTCTCTGAGTCCACATATACATTTAACAAGGTCCAGGGAGTTTATATTCCTTCTAGAAAAGAGGATAAGTCCTGAATTGTGCCTTGTA
Organism: Ginglymostoma cirratum; assembly: GCA_024137785.1. Lineage (NCBI taxonomy): Eukaryota > Metazoa > Chordata > Chondrichthyes > Orectolobiformes > Ginglymostomatidae > Ginglymostoma > Ginglymostoma cirratum. The sequence continues at coordinate 19,117,099 of JAHRHZ010000029.1, forward strand.
AAGAGAATTAAATGAGAAAATATCTTACATGCCTGGAAAGCTAGATTGTTTTCTCACTGTCAAGCAAATCCTACAAAAGCCATCCATCTGAAAGGGTGAATGGAAATAGGTTCCATTTGCAAATTTTAATCAGTTCCGAACTATCAGTTCAAAGCTAAAGTTTCAAATCCTATATAGTTCTTATTCGGAGTTTAACATTAGAAAGCCAATTTGCAAAATAAGCAGCATGGTGGCTCAGTGGTTAGCACTACTGCCTCACAGTGCCAGGAAACCAGGTTCAATTCCACCCTTGGACAACTGTCTGTGTGGAATTTGTACATTCTCCCAGTGTCAGCGTGTGTTTTCTTCGGGTCCTCCCAAATCCAAAGATGTGCAAGTTTAGGTGGATTGGCCATGCTGGGTTGCCCATAGTGTTGACCGATGTGTAGATTAGGTAGCTTTTGGGGACTGGGTCTGGGTGGGATGCTCTGAAGATCGGTGTGGACTTGTTGGGCCGTAGGGCCTGTTTCCACACTGCAGGGATTCTATGATAACTCAACTGAAAGCATATGACTAAAGTCTCATCATTCATTAAATAAACAACATCGGGTGGGTGTAGGTGTGGGTGGGAGGTTTAAGGGGCTGAATGGCCTCTTTCTGCACTGTAGTATTTCTAATTATGTGAAATATTTTTGCACACTTTACTTCTGAGAACTTACTTTCTCGACTTTACATGTGATTACTTCATATGTAGGAGGTTTTATGCATCTGACCACTGTCTGTGACATGTCAGAACAACATGGGTACTGTCTATGTTGGTTTTGGTTAGGTCTCAGATGAGGAGTAGGATGACCAGCATCATCAACAGCACAAGTGTGAACACAGCAATAACAACAATAAGTAGCATTCTCTTCACACAGCTACAATCCTACAAATTAGAAGGTTTGAGGAGTAAAGGGGTTGAGGAGAAAGGTGCAACTCATTGTAAGCAAAGGTGCTTCCACGATAGGTGGTGTACAGGCAGAAAATCATCTTCCTGGATATATCTGAGCACTAGTGTCTCAGGCGTGTCAGGTTCTCCAGCCAGGCTGTGTTAGGCATGTCTGGCTTTCTGGAAGAAAGCATGCTGCCAAGTTGATTAGGTAGCAACACTTTATGAGATGTCTATCAAAACCATCATTGCCCTCAACTTCTTTGCCCCTCATTCATTTAATAGGCATGCCAATGAAAGTTACAGAATTTCACGACTGCTTCCATTCTGTTTCCATTCTGCTTCCATTACCATTATGCTTTCATTCTATGGCAGTCCATCTTCCTTCATCTCTGCTACTTGAAGTAGATTTACCAGGTGACTGTTGGAGACAAGTGTTCACTACTTAGATCATGCCAGAAGCATCCCTGAGAATCCAAGCAATAGAGTCCTGGTCTACTACAGGCCTGAATTCTTGTGGATGAGTCATTGACTGTGCAATTGGCTTGCTGAGGATGCCAAAGCCCTGAAGTTACCTATCAGTATGCTCCAGCCAGGATCTCCAAAAAGGTCATTGCACAATAATACAGGGCAGTGAGGTCTGAGCCTTCAGGACACAGACCTTCAGAGATAAAAGGTACTGCAGATGCTGGAGGATCACAGACCTTCTTTGGAGGAAGAGGACCATCATATGTCCAGAAAAGAAAAATTTTTATATTTTTTATATTATCCCAGTCACACATCCTCCTCATGCCCCATTCATGCCAGCCCATGACATACTATGCTCTTTTCATTCTGGGCATGTCCCCCATGCCAACCTATGCCCCTTTACCACTGTCTGATGAGCCTGTCATAGCTTCCACGCCAACCCATTCCCCTCTACCTGATGCCAGTGATCTTTTTTAATCCCCATGCTACGTCCTTTCCTGGTCCTTCCTCTACTCGATGCTAACCTATTCCCTTTACCCATCATATCTCCCATGTCATTCTATGAAAGCTTCACCTACTCCAACCTGTTGCCAAATAATGTTCTTCTTAATTCATGCGTGGGATGTGGGCATCACTGGCTAGGCAGCATTTATTGCCCAGTGGGCAGTTAAGAGTCAACCACATTGCTGTGGGTCTGGAGTCACAGCTAGGCCAGACCAGGTAAGGATGGCAGATTTCCTTCCCTGAAGGATATTAGTGAAGCAGATGGGTTTTTTTCTGACAATGGTTTCATGATTATCGTAAGACTCCTTATTCTAGATTCTTTATTGAATTCAATTCAACCATCTGTGGGATTTGAACCTAAGTCCCCAGAACATTTCCTGCCTCTCCAGATTATTAGTCTAGCGATAATACCACAAGGCCTTGCCACCCCATTTCCCTCACGCATTTTACCTCACCCTTAAACTTTTCCAACTCATGCAGTACTCATGGGTGTCATTCCTAATAAAAATTCATTCACTGTATTTGACCTCCGATAATCTTTGATAAAAAACAAGTATTCAAATTTATGGTGTAGAGCTATTGAGCGTAGGTAGGTAGTCAGGATGTTTCAACTCCCGGACATCCCAGGTGTCCTCATTTTTCAAGGACTGCAATTTCCCCTCCACAGTGGTCGAAAATGCCCTCAACTGCATCTGTCGTCTTTCCCGCAGAGCCCTCACACCCCCTCCTTGCCATAACAACAAAAGCAGAATTCCCCTTGTCCTCGCGTATCACCCCATCAACTTTCGTATTCTCCGCCACTTCTGCTACCTGCAATCTGATCCCACTACCAAAAACATTTTTCCCTCCCCACCCTTATCTGCATTCCGGAGGGACCGCTCTCTCTGTGACTCCGTCGTCTGCTCCACACTCCCCACTAGCCCCACCACCCCCGGGACATTTCCCTGCAACCACAGGAAGTGCTACACGTGCCTCTACACCTCCCCCCTCACCCCTATCCCAGGCCCCAAAAAAAGTTCCACATTAAACAGATGTTCACCTGCACATCTGCTAATGTGGTATATTGTCTCCCCTTTTCCCAATGTGGCCTCCTCTACATCGGGGAAACTAAGTGGAGGCTTGGAGATCGCTTTGTGGAACACCTACGCTTGGTTCGTGGCAAACGACAACACCTCTCCATCGTGAACCACTTCAAAGCTCCCCCTCCCACTCCTTGGATGACATGCCCATCCTGGACCTCCTCCATTGCCACAACGATGCCACTCGAAGGCTGGGGGAACAGCACCTCGTATTCCGCATGGGAACCCTGCAGCCCAATGGTCTCAATGTGGACTTTACAAGCTTCAAAATCTCCCCATCCCTGGCCTCATCCCAAGGGCAGCCCATCTCGTCCCCGCCTCCTTGACCTGTCCATCTTCCCTCCCACCTACCCGCCCCTCCCTCCTCACTGACCAACCACCATCCCAACTCACTACCTACACTCACCTTTACTGGCTTCATCCCCACCTCCTTGACCTGTCCGTCTTCTCTCCACCTATCTGCTCCTGTATGCACCTTCTATCATCACCTCCCCCTCTGTCTATTTATTTCAGAGCTCCCTTCCCCTCCCACATTTCTGAAGAAGGGTCCAGACCTGAAACGTCAGCTTTCCTGCTCCTCTGATGCTGCTTGGCCTGCTGTGTTCATTCAGCTCTACACCTTGTTATCTCAGACTCCAGCATTGGTAGTTCCTACTATCTCTCATTCAAATTTATGGGTCCACTTCAAAGAGTCTTTAATTACTTGGAACTGTAATCAAACTGAAATAGCAGACAGCTGACCACAATAATGAAAGGTTGTAAAATCAGTTATTCAACACTGATCCAGTAATGTTAGTGCTCAGGGGCAACTTTTTTACACAGAGTGTCGTTTGTGTATGGAATGAACTTCCAGAGGAAATGGTGGGTACAATTACAACATTTAAAAGGCACTTGGATGAGTAGATGAATCGGAAGAGTTTGGATTATATGGGTCAGGAACAGGCAGGTAGGGCTAGTTTAGTTTGGGATTGCAGTCTGCATGGACTGGTTGGACCAAAGGGTCTGTTTCCATGCTGTCAGACTCTATGCTTCTATAACAGACAGAATGAAATAGCATGTCATGATTCTGTTTAAACACTCCAGATATGTTACTTCAAATATTTAAAGGGCAGGGATTTTAAATGCCATGCCAGATTGGCAGTTGCTTTTGACAGTTCCTTTCAACAGGTGCTTTTGACCATTTGTGTTTAACAATTCTCTTGATAATTCCGACAAATTTATCCACTTCTTACGGACGCATATGTCTACTTTTGACAATTTCATACTGCACTGTATTTTCCCTAAATGGGAGTTTACCCTTCTCAAAGGGAGGCCTACCTCACAGAAAGGTGTCCAGGCACAATATGCAAAGAAGTACCTTATTTCTCCAAAAAGGCACTCTACCTGTCTAAGTAACTCAGCAATGTTTACTTTTGCCTCTAATTGGTATAACTGACACAGTTTGTACTTTGTAATCCTAGCTAATGAAAATCCACTATTGCTGGAGACAGTTGTTTTATACAGGAAGCTGATTCCACGTGCAATTTGAAACACAATCCTCGCTTGCAATGGTATGTATCAAGTGCCGTGTTTGTGGGCAGCACTGCCAAATCCTTGTCTCTGGAAAAGGTTGTAAAATTTTTGATTGTGTGTATCTTGTCTTAACAATTCCTCACGAGTGAAAAAGCCACTTATCAGGTAACAGATGGAAATGGGCAAACTGGGAGCATGGTGAAAATGAATATCTAACTTGCATCTCTACCCCTCACTTTTCCTTCCAAAATGTTACCTTTTACTTTTCTCTGCGTTAAATTTTATATGCCTTGTGTATGTTCAATCATTCAGATCTCTCATGTTGCCAGCCTTTTAACTGTACAATAAACAGGAAAAGAATTCCCCTCCTAAATGAGTCAAAAATCAATGTATTCAGCTAAAAGTGTTGGCCTTTGAAATTAGTTTGTGGGAAATTATACTACCAGCACTGAATATGTTCATCTGAAGTTCCTCTCCATTACTTTGGGTTAATGCCTCTGGTAAAATAAAATTGGCAGTATTTTTAGGTAAGCCTGTTAAGTACTTATCTGATAGTGTCCTACAGCTTGATTTCAAGCCTAATTTCGATGGAAGTTCTGACAACTTCTGTTGTCACATTTATCAAATGTGTGGATTTGATTATACCAATGCAGACAATTGTTGTAAATACACATCATCCAAACTTAAATGTGTAGAAAAAAGTACAGTACCATAATCATTAACAACAGAACTTAATGTCTTCAGATTTGTATCATGTGTGCAACCACCTTGCTGTTACTGATTCTACCAAGCACAGGCTCTTCAGCTAATGGTGCACACATGTCGTAAAAAAATAAGGAAGTGTGAGGTTGTTGACTTGCCCACCGATCTGGCTGGTTATAGCAAGCCAGCAACCTCACCCACAACCTGAGCTACAAATGTTTGCAAGAACCTTAAATGAGGAAATGTAACAGAAGAGATAATTTGTTTCATAAACCCACATAAAGTTGTCAGAACTTCCATAGAAATTAGGCTTGAAATCAAGCTGTAGGACACTAGCAGATAAGTACTTCACAGGCTTACTAAAAATACTGCCAATTTTATTTTAACAGAGGCATTAAATGCTTCATAATGAATATGACTCTTTTCAGTGATGTCTACGAGACATGTCCTTCCATTTATATCTATATGACGGTTGTAAACTAACATGTATATATGATAATACATGTCATCAAGCTCCAATAAATTGCAAGTCTTCTTCATATCATGGTACATATATTTCATTGTTACAGCCAACTGAAGGGATCAGTGATTGCCATATGTAATTTAAATATGAAATATATGCACATACAATATGCAATAGCAAATTCAAAAGTAATGTTAAATACAAATAGAAAATTAAGAGACATCCACTACAAGGAAATGAAATAAAGGTATGTGCCAAATAGGCTCATACAAATATCATCCAGGTGATGTCCACTTTTCCATGGACAAACATACCCATCTGTACAGCATATTGTCAATCTTGGTCCTACATGCGTTTTTGTCAACTTTGTGTATTATGAATTCTCATGTCCACATTTACAATGGAAAATGTCCATGCATAGTTATCACACTTCAATTACAGCCTCCTGCCATTTGGGATGCCATGACATCTCCATCAGCAGAAGAGTGTTACACATGGATCAGGTGTGCAATTCAGATGGTGCAAAATTGCAGAGTTCAGATTTTCCTGAGCTCACATTAATATTCTGGCCTTAGTGGTCTAAGGTTACATAAGAATTTTCTTGGATAAATGTGGACATAAAACTGTATTTTAGAAAATGTTGACAGGAAATTGGTGCAGACATGAGAAATAACACTACACTATATATTTAAATATTCACTGACAGTAAAATACAAATTCCATCCAGCTTGATAAGGCACGTCTACTTTAATTTCTGTCTTTATTTATATTCAGGATTTCATAAGATATGAAATATCTGTTTCAATGAATCAGATCCTCCAGCCCAACTTGCTGTATATGCTTCACTGACCCTCTTCCCACCTTTCGTTATCATTGTCCTCTATTTCTTTCTCCATCAATTTTTAACTTATACTCTACTGATACATATTCGTATTATTCACTTCAACAAATCCTGTGGTAGCAAGTCCACTTTCGTCTTTGTTTGGATGCAAACATTTCATCTAACTTTCCTACTGGATTTCCAGGTCACTATGCATTATTGCTGTTCCCCACAAGTGAAAACATTCTCTCTGTATTCACTTCATCAGGATCTTTGTAATTTTAAATAACTTATTTGGCTTCACTCACCATTCATTAAGAGAGAAAAAAAAAAGACCCAGTTTGTTCATGATCTGTGCAACCTTGCTTTTCTGGTATCATCCTTGTAAATCTTCTCTCCGACTTATTAAGTACCCCATATCTTTCCTTTTACAGAATGGCCACAAGAACTGCATGCAGTATTTTAGATTAACCTCGTAAAGTTCAGATGAAACACTTTGAAAGGACAGTATCAATACTCTAATACATAAAGTGTGTGTGCATGATCATGTACAATTTTTTTTTAAAAACATCAATCGACCTTTGCAACATGCTGGAACTTCAGATGCATCACATGTGGACATCACTGTTTATTGCCTTTCACATGTACCCTCAGTCCAAACGCAACAATATAATAATTCCTTAAACCACAAACTTTAATGGAAATTTTCCTGGGACATCTATCCTGTGCATTATGTTGGTTATGTCAGTATTGCATAGCTGTGCAAATAAAATGAATTGGCAAAAGGACAGATAAGGAGAACACATCAATTCACTGGCAGGATCTCATACTGATTATCGATTAGCCTTTCTATATCAGTCCTCTCTCCATATTTGGACATCAGTCTGACAGTGCACACTTCAATAAAATCAGTCTTCTGCAATTTCAAGAGAGCCAAAACAGCTGATTGTTTCACACCGTATGAATATTATTGGAAGGAACAATCAGCACCAGGACACACTTTCACTCGATGGATTTTACTAACAATGTTTGTGTCTGGAAATAATCATAATCTGATTTGCCCTAATTCTAGTAATATTTGATGTTGTTCAAGTTTAAGTGCATGGTGTTGAAAGTCAATGTTACATATTCTCCATTGTGTCAATAGGGAAGGTTGCCAATCAGCACTGTCATTTTATTGATGTTACACCTTACAGACATAATTTAGACTGCAAATGTAATATTTCCAGACTCAGATTCATCCAATAGCAAATTGCCATTATTTGTGACCTTCATTAGAATGCATTCTTTTTCCATATGTTGTCTGAGGCAAATTATGTTCCACTATCAAGACTTTCTAAATTAATACTTTTACAACTTGGAAGAGAAGGTTCAGAACAAGATCAATCTTCTAGATCGCTTGCAGTATTTACCACATAGACTGCTTCAAGTAGGATGTACTCAACATGTCTGTGCTACTTGCAATTAGGAACATAGCAACAGAAATAGGCAATTTAGATCCTTGAGGCTGTTCCACCGCTGATATACGTTACACCTAATTTGCAATGTAACTTCATGTACCCACGTTTGTCACATATCCTTAATACCATTGGATGACAAAATCTATCAATTTCAATCATAAAATAAACAATTGTTTAGCATCAGCTGCCACATGTCACACACAAAGTGTTCCAAACTTTTACTACCCTTTGCATGAAGAAATATTTTCACTTCTGAAAGGTTTGACTTTATATTTTTGTCTATGGAGCCTTGTTGTAGACTCCTCAACCAGTGGAAATATGTTTCTCTATCTAGTTTATCTGCTTCCCTTAATATCTCAAAAAACTTCAAATCATGCATTCACTTGCTAAATTTCATGGAATTCAACCCTAATTTGTGCAACATATTTTCACAATTTAACCCTTCGAGTCCAGGTATTATTCTGGCAAGTCTGCAATTCACTCTCTCAAATGACCCTTCCAAGATGTACTGCCCAGAACAGCTGATAATATTCCTTAGGTCGAACCAGGGTTTTGTATAGCTGAAGCAAGACAAGTGTTCACTAAACGGTTTGTCCCCTACTATAAAGATCAGCATTCTGCTGGCCTTTTTGAATATTTTCTATATTTGATCAACACATTTTGATACATCTGGACCCCCAGTTTTTCTGGATCTCCACTGTTTCTGGCTTTTCTCCATTTAGGAAGAAACCTGTTTCATTATTTTTAGATCAAAACTGAGTTATTTCAGACTTGCATAAATTGGAATCCATTTGCCATAATTAGCTAGTAGATTAGGTAGATGGGTGCATGGTAAACCATTGGAAAGGGTGAAAGATTTTGAACTCACAGAAGAATATTTTTGAATGTTTCCTGAATTCTTTGGAATTTCTTGAGGAACAGTTTCTTCGGTTCCTTAGTCACTGCAGCCAGTAGTGACTGGGCAGAATACTCATCAAAATGAAAATATAAATAGCAAGGTCTATGATTCTGTGTCGATTTGATGGCTATATTATTAATTCAGTTCATGTTCTGCTGAAGTACAATAGCAATAACAGGATTTATGAATTAAGCTGCACCCTGTCCTCTGACTTCCAGTTACAACCATAAATTATATATATCTGATCCCTATTCTATGCACGTTCTCCACATTAATACTTGAATTATGTTCAAAGCGACCCCAACTAAAAATCTGAAATTTAGAATAAAAGGTTCTATACTTATTTAACAATTAAACAAAGTTAAGGTCACACATGGAGCTAGAAAAAAAAATTCCACCGGAGATGCTAAACACAAACAGTTGAACCATAGAAGGGCCATGATCTGTGTGCATTTTTTCTCAACTGTAGGACTAGCAGGGATTGTTTTACATGAACTTAACGTCAACTGGGGTAGCTGCTTGATAACAAGATATCTGGAATGACATGTACTGCATGGATTTAGCCTCTTTGTCAGATTTCTGATTGCCATTGTCAATGTGATTATATAGAAGATTTTCACTTGACAGTCAAGCAAATTTCACCCAATGAGAAAATGATCTGAAGCTATTTTCAACTGCAGTGTTTGGATCTTAAGAGACAAAAAAAATCAAAGAGTTGATCCTTTTCTGAGCATTTCATTGTCTTGAAGTGCAATAAAGTCGAAAGATTTTTGACAGCATGAGAACAAGGCATTGGAACTACGCTCATTAACAATGTCACTGCGACATTTGTTTTATATGGGAAGAGCATGGGACTTTGCTCAACCATTGTGTATTTCTCTGTAGAATATTAGTTCAGTAAAGATCTATAAAAATTGAAAGAAAATTATTCAGGAATATATTTCAGGCAAGATCAATTCCCTCTTTTGAAATGTAAATTAATCCGAGACGTTTGATTTGAGAAAAGTGCAAAGAAAGTGAGAGTCATACAGAAAATGAGGAGGCCATTCAGTCAATGGTGACCATTCTGGGAGTCTGAAAAAAAAACTCCAGTTTTTCTGCTCTTTCATATTACCAAGTGATTCATTGCCATTTCAAGTAAAACATTAAGTTAATTCATATCACTTCCTTATCCAATCTTTAAATATTTCAGATCCATTATCCCAACAACCTTTAAAGGTCTTCTGCACATTCTACAATTTTAAATATTCATTCAAAAGTCAATGGATAACTTGGTTTTGTAGTGCCACAAAATAGCTAAGTGTCAAACTAGTGCTAATGTACTGGACGTGCAATTCTGGTCCCATGTCCTTTAAAATAGACGGATCTGAATGTTTGCTACCACAGTAGGTCATCATCATCATTAATAATAACTTGCTGATGAGTACGATTGCCCACCGAGGAAATTCTGTGTCACTGGTCATGGGTTCTGTGAGTCCATGTGTGGCCGATGAGCCTATTCCTAGAGACACACCTCCAACCGTACATTTGGCAGGCATTTTCAAAAGGTGAAATTTATCCTTTGCCTTGAGATCATTGGCATTCCATTCACCAGTTCCTTTGCTGTACTCCCACTTGTGTCCCTTCATGCAGGGGTTTCCCCCAAGTCAGTTTCCTCTGAATGAGCATCTCCCATGAGTTGACATCAATGTTGCGTTCCTTGAGGAATGCCTTCAGGGAGTTTATGAAATGCTTCCTTTGTCGCCCTCTCGTTCTTGTGCTTTCCTTGAGCTGGGCAAAGAAGATTTGTTTTGGCCATCAGAACTCAGGCAGCTAAAAACGTGACCAGCCCAGAGGAGTTGATTTCGGATGATCATGGCCTCGATGCTGGTGCTGTTGGTTGCTTCAAGGACACTAATGTTAGTGAGCCTGTACTCCATACTGAAGAATGGGTCTCAGCTTCAACTCAAGAAGACTCAAATCCTTTACCTTTACTACAGCAAGTAGCTAAAGAAGGGATACTTCCTGGTTCACCCTATCTGCTTTGGAAAAATTTCCCAAAATGTCACAATCTTCCCTCCAGGCAACAGGATATGGGGCACAGACAGGCCCACCATCTGTAGAAGCAGAGTACATGTGGTCGCAAGGGCTGCCAAGGGCCTAGTTGACCTGTTTATAAGGTCCATCTCAGTTCTCCAGGACTTTTTCCCAGTTGTGTTATAAAACTTTGGTCCCTCCAGACTTTACCCCTCAGCAATCCATCGCCACCATCATCCAATCTCACCCATGACCCTTTAAAAACCCATGCCAACCTCATGGTGGGAGAGGAACATTGACACATTCCTGACTGAAAAGTTTGGACTTTGCCATGACTGTTAGCCTGTTTTATCATTACTGCCTGAAAGATTTTCCAGTGTTACTGTTACATATGACAGGTTCACAAGGATCTCTCCTGGAACACTACGAAGTAGTCTGACATGGAGGTTATCACTTTCTGTTCTAGAAAACTCTCTCTGATAAGTTTTAGAACTTTTCACACTTGGTGCTTGTAATCCAATACAAATGGTGGACTCATTGGGTACGTTGCTGGCAGAGATCAGCAGAAAACGTGGTCCCTTTAACCCAGTCATGGGGGTACTCTTGGCAGTGTGCCCTGATCACTGTTTTCATTGTTCTGGCTCCCCTTGCAACTGCAGGCTATACAGTGAAGTCATTGGATAGGTCAGGCCCAGGTTACCCATGACTCCCTAGAATTGCTTTGAAATGAAGTTTAATCTGACTAATCTAAAGTTCTAATCTGATTTAGTGGGTAGGCTGTACCTAGTAAAGAGTTAGATCAATTCCCTCACCAGTGTTTTGACAGATAGGGGAGACAATAGCCCAGTGGTATTATCGCTGGACTGTTAATCCAGAGACCCAGATAATGTTCTGGGGACCATGGTTTGAACCCCATCACGGCACATGGTGGAATTTGAATCCAATAAATATCTGGAATTAGCAGTCTAATGATGACCATGAATCCATTGTCAATTGTTGGAAAAACCCATCTGGTTCACTAATGTCCTTTAGGGAAGGAAACTCCTCACCTTTACTTGCTCCATCCCTGCCTCTTTGACTTGTCTGTCTCCTCTCCACCTATCCTCTCCTCTATCCATCTTCTATCTGCCTCCCCCTCTTTCCCTATTTATTTCAGAACCCTCTTCCCCTCCCCCATTTCTGATGAAGGGTCTAGGCCCAAAACGTCAAGCTTTCCTGCTCCTATGATGCTGGTTGGCCTGCTGTGTTCATCCAGCCCCACGCCTTGTTATCTTGGATTCTCCAGCATCTGCAGTTCCTATTATCTCTGCCATCCTTACCTGGTCTGGCCTACATATGACTCCAGACCCACAGGAATATGGTTGACTTTTAACTGCCCTCTGGGCAATTAGGGATGGGCAATAAATTTTGCCTAGCCAGCAACTCCTTCATGCCATGAATGGATAAAAAAAATATGTTTTTCAGGAGAACAGCTTTTACTAAGTAAGTAGTCATGTACATAATAGCTCCCCTTTGCTTTCGGCGCATTTCACTAACATCTTGATCAATGACTCCCCAGATAGGATGTAGGTTTATTTGCAGGTTAGGGTTTTCCTGCAAATTGGATGGTATGGCAAGTTCTGCAAAACCTCAGTAAATCCCTACGGCATTATGGATAGTAAAACTGTTGGCTGGTGAGGTCTTGGCCCGCTCATATGCAAAATGCCCAGCAGTCCAAATATGGTGAGCAAGCCGTAGTGTTGCCCTGGTGACACCACTGCCTATTGGATCATTGCCTACTCCTCATTTGCAAGCCTGCGACGGGGTCCTCCTTTTGCTCATCAGCACCTCACTTTTAACTTGCCTTAGTTTCAGTGTGTGCCGTCTGAGCTCGTGTTTTTAACAGTGGGTCAGCTTTCTGGGTTACTATAAAGGAGGGTCTGTTTATTACTACCACAGCCTCCACTGACAGAGCTTCTCTGGCCATTAGGACCCAGTCAGGAAAACAATCCAGGCACTTTCTCTGGTAGCTGTTCAGTCTCCAACCCCTCAGCGGGCTTCTTAGAGACCAGTAGAGATCATTGCCAAGAAAGAGGCCAACCCTGTGCACACAGCCCTGTTTTCACTGGTCCTGGCACAACATTGCACTTTAGATGCAGCCAGTAAAAGGGCACAGGCATGTTCGCTTCTTCAGTCCTCTTTACCAGCCACCTTGGCACCTGCTCTCTGATGGGAAGGTTATAACTTCTTTCTCCCAGCAGATGAGTTTGTCCAACCCCTGTATTCCTCAATATCATTACATGCACTCTCGCTTCACCCTGGAGAAATGTGACCATTCTTCCTTTGGATATAAAATCCTGGTAACTCTCAAGAAATTATTTAACACTCTCAAAAGACTAGCTTGCCAGTTTCTTTGAATGACTCCTATTCACTGGATGGAACACACGCATTTTGATAAATCCCACTGTAGCAGCTAGTCTGCACACATCCTATGTTCCAGCAGTTAAGAAACTGAGGCATCTTGCTCTCACTTTTCACCTCTGCACTCCACTTTCTGTCCTGAGGATGGCCCCCCAATATTTCTCACTCTTCCATGGGCTGCTGAGTTTCCCAATACTTTCACCACCTTTCTCACTTCCACTTTTATGGGATTGACTAAAAGAGGGTCTTCAGGAACAGGGACTTAAGGATCAGCTCATAATCACCAGTCAGTGTAGCTGTTTGCCTGTCCACTGAAAGCATCTTCTTCCCCTTGGTGTGTTCTTATTCGGAAGGATATACTTCACAAAAATTGTTTCGCAGTGGGATTTTCACAAGTAGCTTTGGCTTTTGGTGCCCCCACACACTGTTCAAAATCAAGGTGCTGAAGCCTTTATAAATTCCAGGTAATCTGGTCAGACTGTGTCCTCAGTAAACTAAGGATGCAGAATTTCTGAAGAGATGCCTCAGGGTCTAACTGGTGCACACTTAAAATAGTCCTTTTTACTGCATCCTTGTCAGTGGTACACACCTCAGGCAAGATGAAGTAAGGCTTGTTTGTTTTCACCGTAAGCTTCCTCTGCAGCAATATGGACCAATATTGCACTGGTCCACTTTTACTGCTGTGCTAACTACTCAAAGTAAATTTTAAAAAGAAAAACCTCCACCTCTGGTTCATCAAACTTGAGGATTAAATGAGCAAATATGGTTGCCCCTGCCCTTACACCTGAGCTAATGATGACTTCAAGGTGCAACATAGGATTATTGCTTGAGCTATTTAAATTTAATCTCATGTTTCTTCCCTCTGCCCTGAAATGCTTTCTCTTCGCTCTGTGCTTTTTTCCTCTCTTTCTCTTTCCTTTTGCTTTTTCTAGAAAGTCAACTGTTCCAATTTAAATCTAGCTGTCACTATAGTATCCATTATATTATCTCAATTTCCATCTGTGGCTTGTTGGTTCCTTATTTAAAAACTTTAAGTTTCAGGCATGTCTCACCCAATCTTTTTAATTTCCAGAAGACAGAACTATTAAACCCTCAATGTTCACCTGGTCTCTGGTCATCTGGTCAACATCTGGTGCGTGAAATCTAATCCCAAACATCAACTCATTCCCATTCAACAAAATAAATTCAGTTTTAACACCCTGGGAATTTGTTAATATCTGACAAGAGGCCTTCAAGTATCAATTCTCAACTTAAGAACCTCCTAACGTCTAAGGGTGGGGTCACTTCCAAATAAACTACTGAGTGTTGGATTGGGAAGTGGCTGTAAAATTCAACCCATGATCTGATAATACCTAAATACTCTCCATCACCAACAACACTGAAGAAACTTGTTGCTCGCATCCAGAGAAAAACAGCCCTTGACTAATTGGCACTCCATCCACCACTTTAGCCAATCAACCCCTTTACCATTGGCGCACAGTGGTAGCAGCATGTACCATCTATATGATGCACTGCTGTAAATTGACAATTAACATCTCTCATGAGACAATGGAGGTAATTGACCAAATTTCTCACTTGTGCTGGTGGATGGCAACAAGCATGGGAAAGCTTGATTTGAGAGGTTAGCTATCTTAAGACCAAACGTGAACATTATCCACATCTTGTTCCATGCAAACATGGATTAATTTACAGTCTGAGGAGTCACAAGAATTACTAAACGCTGTGTAATCATCAGCAAACCTTCCTGCTTTAGACACTATGAAATTGTGATGGATGGAAGGTCTTTGATGATGCAGATCAAGATGATTTGCCCTGGAACCTTACCATCAGTAACTCTGGCAGTAACGTCCTGAGGCTAAAATATTTGACTTCCCACAACCACGACAGACTTCCTTTCAATTAGGTATAACCACAGCCAATGAACATTCACCCCCAGTTTGCATTGACTTTAATTTTATTACGATTCCTTGGCGCCATAGTCGGTCAAATCTTACATTGTTGTTAAAGGCTTTGACTTCATCGTATATCTGGATGTCAGCTCTTTTGCATACATTTGGAGCCAGGGTGTAATGAGGCCTGGGACTAAGCGGCATTGATGGTACTCAAACTAATATTCGGTAAACAAGTTATTGGTGAGTAAAGACTCCTTGAGAGCACTGTTGACAACGCCTTCCATTACTTTGATGATTAGGTGCAGTTTGAGCAGCTGGGTGAACCCAAAATGTCAGCTTTCCTGCTCCTCTGATGCTACTTGGTCTGCTGTATTCATCCAGCTCTACACCTCGTTATCTCTGGGTGAATTGCTGGATTGGAATTGTCCTGCTCTTTATGAACAGGACATACCTGAATAATTTTCCAATTTGTCAGACAGGTATCGGAGGTTCTGGAACATCCTAGATGGTGCTCAAGTAGTGTTCAAGGACACTTCTACAAGATTCCATCTGCAATGTTCTTGGAGCCCATATTTTTGCTGCATCTCAGCAGCATCCAATCATCAAAAGGAATCAATGAAATCAGCTGTAGACAGGCATCTGTGTTAATGGAGACCTCAGTAGTCAGCCTAAAATGATCATTCTAGCTGAAGATGTTTGTAAACTGGTCATTTTGACTGGCATACTGGGTTTTATCGTCATTCAGGATGTTGCTTAACTGTCCATCTCTATTCACAACTAAAAGTAGTAGGCAGATAGAACACTGATTTGATCTGTGGATTGTGGGATCACTTAGTTCTGTCTATCACATGCTTTGTTTGTTCTTCTTCTCTACACTTAATCTAGTTTGTCTTCAGGATCGTAGCAATTTATATTGAGAGATTTATCAATGCAGTCACGTCAAGGGTCAGAGTCCCTCTCTCAAGAGAAGGAAGAGTTGTGTTTCTGGTGCTATGGGAAGACGACAGAAAAGTGGAAAACGCCTCTTCTGATGAATTGAACATAAATTTTCATACAAAATGGGAGAATGAGACTGAACTTTGACTTCCAATTTCAGCTGCAATCCACCCCAATTTCAACTACAAAAGAGGTTAAAGCAGGATGCAAAATATCATATTCGAGAATCCTCAACTCCTCAGCCTCCTGGGTATCCGAAAGAGATGCAGAAGGCAGACCATCTATAATGCGATGATGCCAGGAATCAACAAAGTGGTGTATTTTTTGTCTGATCTGAAATACTTCAATTCACAAGATAGTCTCCCAGGATTCAAATTATGTCCCCAGGTTTCAGCATTATTCAATGTGGGATGTTTAGAGATTGATGTAGCCAAATCAGAAACAACCTCTTGCCTTTGACGAGATAACTTACGGTCATGTCTGGGCACTGTATTATGTTTGTGTAAATTGATTTTTGATCTGGTATGTTCGAAAAAAAGAATAGAATTTGCATCTCCTGGAGCTATGAAGATAGATTCGTACTGTAGGCAATATTCTGTTAAAGAATCGTAGAGGTCCAACAGTGTGGAAGCAGGCCATTCAGCCCATCAAGTCCATTCCGACTCTCTGAAGAGCATCCTACCCAGACCCACCCCTGTAATCCTGCATTTACCATGGCTCATCCACCTAATATGCACATCCCTGGACACCACACTTAACCTGCACGTCTTCTGACTGTGGAAGGAAACCGGAGCACTCGGAGGAAACCTACACAGACTTGGGGAGAATGTGCAAACTCTACACCTGAGGGTGGAATCAAACCTGGGTCCCTGGTGCTGTGAGGCAACAGCGCTTACCACTGAGCCACTATGCCACAACACAAAGATGTTGGAATTTGGGACAAAATGGTATCACCAGCTTTTCTGGACTCAAGTGTTGTATGATAGATTTTGGATCTATGCAGAGATGACACTACTTGCCATCCGTGTAAAAGATTTTATTTACAATGGTCTACTCCATTCTTCAGCTCTGTCTTCCGATATTTTCGACTGTTGTTTATTTTTCTCTATGTCCACACCAAGGCTTTATGAACAAAGCACAGTGAGCATCAACAGGAAACAGACTCATGTAATCAAATACACAGAACAATTAAATACAAAGCAAATTCCAGACGATGGCATGGAGATCTATTCTGATCACTCCCCATTCTATCACAGGGATTTGAGTAAGGCATTTGGTGTGAGTGCAAGATCCCTGCCATCCTGTCAGTCTATTACTCATCTTTCTGTTAGACCCATCAGTATCTACATCTGCAGAGGACATACTTAATTCTGATAGACCCCAATCAGGATAACATTTGACTTCAAATTAAGGACTCTAAGAAGCTTATTGCTATGGTTGCACCAGCAGCACAGGATGACAGCGATATATCTAAGTTTGTGTACTCATTTGTACTTGATCAAAGATTCCAGCTTCTCAGCAGGAATACACAAAGTTAAGGCAAGCTTGCATTACTGGCTTCCATTATTTAACTAACCTGATTCCTAAGAATTGCGAAAGCATACAACAAGTTAAGGCAAAGCAACAAACTCCGTTTCTTTGGTGCATTGACTGAGACCTTTATCATGGTTTCAATTCATGCAGAATGAATTATTTCCTGGCTTTGGACATGTAGCTCTTGAGGTAATACTTTTCAAAGACAACTTTGGATAATTTTTACCTTATTTTCCCATGTGCAAAGTGAAACCATGGGAAAGCAATGCTCTAACTCTGTGAAGAAGTAAGAAATTAATACCTTGCGTAGCATTTCAGATGTTTTTGTTCTCTAAGTAATTAAGATTATCACACATTCTGTATTGTATGATGAGAAATTGAGAAAATCAGGACAGAAATCTACTCACTAAAGCAAAATGTTGATGGGGGCAGAAGTGGAGGATCCAGCCTCAAAGAGCTAATTGTTAATTACAACTCATTTGCATAAGTACAGAATAAATCTGTCAGTGCATTGACGAGACCCAGCATGCACAGTTTATGTATTACAGCTATTGTAATGCACACTTGATTATATTACTGCTCAAAAAGTAGTGAGTCACTGTTTCAAGAATATAAAATAAGAGAACAGGAAATAAAATCAAATTTTCTCGACATTCCAGTTATCACCGTAAGTCCATCAGTATTATTAACATGTCAACTACCTAAAGGAATAGAACGCTGTTCATAAGGCCATAAATCATAGAAGTAGGCCATTCAGTCCAACACGTCACTGTGCAATTCAATGAGTTCATGGCTGATTTTATCTAATAGCTGATCTTGATGATGTTATACGGAGCACTACAAGTATGATTCACCCTCAATTGATGGACAGATTGTGACACAAGTTTTGCAGGATAAGAAGATCTGTCCCAGGCTGGAAAAAATATGTCTTTTTGAACCTGAGTAGAAACAGTATAATTCAGGTCTAACGTGGGTGGAGGCTGGGGAAAATGGAAGAGCGGGTCTAGGAATACTAGGAGCAAGTTGATTCTCATTGAGTTTCCTCTCCAAGAACAATTCGGGTGGGAAGAATTTAGTACGACCCTGAATGACATAGTCTGCAAAATCTAGGACGCTCACAGGAGAAGTACAGCAAGGCCTTTCTTGTTGTCAGGAGCAACAAGTCACATTTTCCAACATAGTTGCTTACAGCAAGCAGAGATTCTTAATAGTTTGACAAGGCCGTGGCCCTAAGAGGTGTGTTTTGTCCTGTTTCTTTTAAGGAGAGTTTAGGTGACAGGTGCCGAGCAGTGTACGAGAAGATAAACAACTTGTGAGGCATGAGGGCTTTTTTTTTATGTTGGAACAATAGAAGCAGCCTGAATGGGTGTGGTCAAGCTCTCACAGCTCAAGGATTTTTAGCTAACTTTCAGCAGTTGCTGTTGTGGGCATGAAGAAGTTGAAGCTATTTTTCTCTCTCTTAATTACAGCCAAAAGGTGGGGGTTGTATTCCTAGGCTGCTGGATTACATGTGAGACAAAATCTGTTTTCTGACTTTGCCATTTTGACAAAGGGTGTGTTTATGGGATATTACTGAGTTGGAACAGTTAATTAGTAATAGTTACTGTACCTATTACTCTGTTAAGTTTTCCAATAGAGTTAAGTTGTTCTAAGTTCATCTTTCCTTGTTGTATTTTAACTATAGTGTTTGAATAAATTGTGCCTTACTTAACATCAAGTAGTTTGACCAGTTGAATTGCATCTGGAACACAGTACTTTACATTTGCCTTTAAAATAAGAAAATGTTAGGGTCTAGGCTACCTTCTTAATATGTTTTGAGGGGGTCAGGTCGAGTCTGTTATTCTACTGAATGGCAAGGTACCTAATTATGGGGATTATTGTTCCATATCACATCAATAAACTGAATCTCACCTCATATTATGCAAGTTCCCACTACTACCAAATAGAAACTTGACACCAAGAATTCCCAACTTGAAATTCAGAGTGATTGCTAGGCAACTCATGCTCACTGCTTGCTCCTCTGCACCTCAATCTTGGACACCCAGCACCTACATCTCAGTGCATGATCTAGGGCAGCAACTGCATGCTCTCCACATGCATGAACCTTGGCATCCAATTTGTGCCAGGCTTTCTGCACCATCATTGCACATCTCTGATCCACTTCAAGTACATTTCTGCACTTCCCTGCTGCCCTCTGGAGTGCACTGGCATCTCTCATTGGATTGCTGCTGCGAGAATGCTTTGCACACAGGGACAGTCTCCCAGCTCACAGACTGGACAAGGCAGCATCTGGTAGCGCTCACTCACCTTGCAGCTACTTGGATGCTCACAGCAGATCTGCCTTGCCCTGCTTCGCTGTTTAGCACAGACGACAAGCCAGTCACAAAGCTTTTTATGGTTGTTGGTAGTCACCAATAGTGGCAATGGACATGTTGCAGCATAGCAGTGCACTATGTCAGTCTTACAGCTAATTCTTCAGCAGCTGACATGGCGGACCCACTGCATGTGCTCCAACTAAAAGACTACGTCTCAAAGCCTCACAGAGCCAGGGACCCAGGTTCGATTCCAACCATGGGTCACGTCTGTGTGGAGGTTTCACATTCTCCCCATGTCTGCGTGGGTTTCTGCTGGGTGCTCCGATTTCCTCCCACAGTCCAAAAGTGTGCAGGCTAGGTGGATTGGCCGTGTTAAATTATCCATAGTATTCAGGGATGAGCAGGTTGCGTTGATAGCCATGATAAATGGGGGTTATGGCAATAGTGTGAGGGTGGTGGTTAGGACTGGGTGGGATGCTGTTCAGGGGGCCAGTGGTGACTTTATGTCCTCTTTATGACTGTAGGGATTCCATGATTCTATTCAATAATCCTAAGTCAGAAGGGAGAAGAACTTGATCACATCAGAGGAGACATATTTAGTCAGAGGTCCCAGTATTATAAGTCAAGGCGACTTCCAATATCAGTCTAAGGACTTGGGCACAGTCAGTCAGCTACTTGGGGCAGCCAGGGTCAGCACCTTCTCATCGTAGTGGGAGAGGGATCAAATGTTGGACACCCCCACCAACACCTGTCTTAGTTCTTTCTGCCCTAAAGTACTTCTCAAGGGCAACTATAGATGAGTAATAAATGCTGTCCTAGACAGTGATTTTCATATTCTCTTGACTGAATAAATACCTTAATGTTTGCCATCCTTATTCAATCTGACCCACAGGTGACATAGTCGTGTGGTTAACTCTTTAACTCTTAAATGCCAAAGTTTCAATTCAAGTTGAAAGAAGGAGGATGTGTTCATAACATGGCCATACAGTCTTGTTATTAAACAGTTACTCCTCTCAACATAGTTGAAAGTTAGGTCATAAAAATGGGAGAGAATCCTGGTTTAGCCACATGCAGTACTTGGCCAGGCATAACCATGTGCCAAAACAGAAGTCCATGACCTCTAATGTTCTTTAAGGGCATGGTGACTAATGAAAGAGAGGTAGCATCTTGCAGAAAATATGTGTCAACAGGGACATTCCTTTTGGGTTAGCTCTTGTGTTTTCCATCTGGTGTAAGTCAAACAGCACAATAATGTCAGACCATAGTGCACTGACTCATTGCTCTCTTGTAGGAATATAATGGATTTGCTTTTATTCCCAGTGTCCAGGACCAGGTTAAATGTATAAACGATAGATCCCATACTTTATGTAGTCACAAGGTACCTTCCCCTCTTTGCACCATCCCCCACCATGGAGCCACAAATGAGTTACATCTTACCAGCTAGAGATTAATTATTTATATAACATACATTTGTCTATAATAATCTAAACACCTAGATTAATAATCCAGAAAATTGAAGTCCAAATTTCACTATACCAGTTTGAACATTTGAATTTAAGTTTGAAAATAGTTTAGTATGAATTAAAGTAGCTGCGAAGCATTTGATTATTCTAAAACCCAACCGGTTTGCTCAAGCAGGAAGAGATATTGGTATAGCTGGTTGTTGGCTGGATGACTGGTTTGCAATGCAAAGTGACCGCCAACAGCTTGGGTTCATTTCCCACACCAACTGAGGTTACCATGAAGATCCTACCTATTCAACTTCTCTTATCACCTGAGGCGTGGTGACCCTCATGTTAAACAAACGCTAAGTCATCTCGCTCTGAGGGGATAGCAATTCTATGATCCTGTGAGGCTATGCTGACTTTACCTAGCGGCGTATTATAACGCGTAATTCAAAGCCTCAGCTAATGTATAGGGACCAGTGTTCAACTCTCATTATGGTCATGGTGAAATTAGAATTAGATAAAGTCCCATCAGGAATAAAAGTTATTCTAACGGTAACCATGCACTGGCCGTTGGCTGCCATTAAACCCATCTGGTTTATTAATATGATTTAGAGAAGAAAATACATCCCCACATTTGACTACAGATCCATAGCAATCAAAGAGTCCTCTGAAATGGCACACAGAACCAACCAGTTCAAGGACAATTAGGGATGACAACAATACTGGCTGCCATGTGCCATATGAGAATAATGACAAAAAAGGAAGAAACAGGAAGCAGACCCTACCTGGTCTGGTATATATGTGACTCCAGTCCCATGCCAACTGTCAACTCTTAACTGCCTTCTTAAGTGGCTTCACAAGATTTTCATATAAAACTACTGCCCAGGTAGTCCATCACCTTTTACAATTAGGAAAAAAAGCAATAAATGTTGGTCTTATTATACCAATTCACAAACCCAAGATTTTTATAATGTAATTTTGGTGTGTGAGTGGAGTCATATATGTGCCCATTGAGAACAAGGGAAACAGCAGCTTTCATTTTCCTGTTATTGCTTATTCTTTACAGAAAGTCACTAATATTGAAAATGCGTCTCTGCTTCATTTATTATTGTGTGATAAAACTAGATAAGTGATGAAATAGAATTTCATTTACATGCTTAATGTAGCAGTGCATGGTATTGTGAGGTGCATCGTCAATGGCCTCTGGAAGGCCTTTATGATGCCAAGGTTAAGTCGACCATGTTGTTTACTGTCTGTGATGTTCAGCAGTGCGGATTGTTAACTCTGCCTTAGGTTTTTTATGTTTAATATGCTCATTGAATTTTTTTTTTCCAATGTTGAAAGTAATACCCAAAAGAAAATGCATCCCATAT
Organism: Ginglymostoma cirratum; assembly: GCA_024137785.1. Lineage (NCBI taxonomy): Eukaryota > Metazoa > Chordata > Chondrichthyes > Orectolobiformes > Ginglymostomatidae > Ginglymostoma > Ginglymostoma cirratum. The sequence continues at coordinate 19,139,828 of JAHRHZ010000029.1, forward strand.
CTATTTTTAAAAATCTTAAGTCTGCATTTAATTATGAAGCTTAATTTACTGTACAAAGCACTGTTGCAAGATACAAATTTTCCAGTCCAGCTGATCAGGAGACTAGATTGATAAACTCTATAAATTAACATTTGTATTTGTTGCTAATCTGTTTTGATTGATGTGGGAGAGGCATGAAATTATAAATGGTTAAAAGATTGACTTTGATCCATTTATCCTTCTGTTTGGATCTTTATGTCCTTCCAATTTTATGACGTAAAGTTATCCCCATTGATCTGTTTGAAACAATACATTTATATTGTACAGTAAAACATTGTAAAATATTTCAAAGCATCAAGTAATATAATTCTTTTAAACTATTCAATGCTGTCCTTTTCAGTCACTGTTGATGATTTGCCTACATCTGCAATATTTTAATTATCAGTTTCACACTTCACATTTAATCTGTAGGATGAAGTATAGTAAAATAGCTTTTGTGCATTTCTTTTATTAGCTTTTAATGTTCATAAAACAATGGCTGGTTATGTTGGGAAAGGGCCATTTATCATTTACAGTTCCAATTCAGATGAAAGAAATATGATGTTAGTAGTTAAATACAAGTTGTTGTTGTGGCCACAGTGAGCCATAATGTGATTCATCTGCAAGTTCCTACTAACAGTTTTAATTTATTCCTTGTCTAGAATTGCAGAGTGTTGCAGTGCACAAACTGGCCATGAATTAATTACAAAAGCGCCAAGTCACAATATGTTAATTCACAGTTGCTATCTTTAACAAACATGCACATAATAAGAGTAGAATAACTGATAGGCCCATTCTCAAGTGAACCAATATTGTGAGAAAACATTTTTTTACTTTCAGTCTCTTTTATTCTTTGAAATCCATTTCCTTTTTCTCCTTTCTCTACCTGATTTGACTCTTATGCACCCCCATTTTCCAAACTTCCTCTGTTTGTTCTAAACCCTTCAAACTCTGAGAATGGGGAGCTAACTTCATGAGGTCTGAGATTTACCATTTCCTTCACTTTGTCACCATCATTTCGCATTTGCAGCAAATCGTATGAGCTTTTATTTTTCTGAGCTGAAGTTTATATTTAACCAGCAGTGCAGGCAGTCCAGCAAAATTTGGTCTATTACTTATTCATTAACTGATTTCAATTCTAGACAGATTTTAAGTAGGTTGGTGGGAAGATAAGTGGAAATAAATTCATTGATGCAAGAATAAGATCACGATGTTTTCAGTTTCAAACATATCTCTAGGCAGAAAGTAGCATAAAAGGGGGTGAATCTAGTGTAGCATTAAACACAACCAATGCTACAAGTAGATGACCATCTTTGGTTTTGGGGTATCTTAAGCTAATATCTCACCCAGGGAGAGGGAGATTCTGGCGCACACTTTCCTCATCAGGCCAAAATGAGCTTTCTTCTCCTCCTGGCCCCACAATTGCAGGAACAGAGATATTTCCCCCTTCTCATCCTCTTCAAAGGGCTGTCTCAGGCTGACTTAGCAGGAAAGTTCCTTGGGACCCAATGAAAATTCCCATCAAGTTACTTGTAAGTGGTTGGGAGGAAGTTCATGCGAAGCATAAATCTCAATATGAACTTGTTGTACCAAATGTCTTGTTTCTACGATGTCAAGGTATGAATTTCTCAGAAGGAGGGACTTTCAATTCACCAAGTTTAGTGATGTTCATAAGCAGGCTAAAATAAGACATCTTCTGGGCCCGTCAATAAAAACAAAAACAGGCTTCAGAGTAATTGGTGTCAGACAAAGAGTATCTCCCACAGAGGATTGCATGTTTTGATGCCAAGAGAAATTTCTACCCTAGTCCATTCAAATGAAACAATAATCATATTGGTGCTGCAAGTAAATGGAGGCCAGTGCAATGTTTTCAAAAGTTTAATGTGAGCATCATGTCAGAATGCAGAGTATTAGAGCAGGAGCAGGCTGGATCAGTGGAAAACAAGTTCACGCCTTCAATCCCTTACAGAATAAGTCACAATTTTAATCATGGCAACATGCGAAGAAAGAGCTCAATCCCCAGCTCTTTTTCGGAAGGGAAGGCCAAAGTTGATCTGGACCAATCCCATTTTATTCATGGTTGAACGGATGACTGATCAATGATTTAGAACAGATCTCTAACTCATTCTCGCATTAGGAATGTGATATGATGCTGTCCTGAGACAAACAGAAATGGAAACTTGGACGACTGAAACAAAGAAATTGGCAATCAATGAGTAAGAGGGAATTTTAATTGGGGCCCAAGGAACTTTCCTGCAAAGCCAGCCTGAGGCAGTCCCTTGAAGAGGATGAAAATATGCTGCTTTTGGTTGCTAATCTGATTTGAAGGTCAACACTCAGGCCTGGAATTTCTTATCTCACTGATCAATTCCCAGGCTGCATCCCGCAAATTGAAGACTGAAAATCAATGTCATCCGAAATGGTAGTTTTGTTTCCCATATGTAGGACAAGGAGCATTTGAAATGTCCATCTCAGTCAGATTGATGTTTCATGTTGACGCTAGTTTGGGGAGTGTCAATCCTCCAGAGCATTCTAAGATTCTGCTGCCTGTGATGTGCCTGTTAATACATGTTCAAAATGGCTGCACAGGGCAGCCTGTTACATGTTGGGGAATCATGAAAAAAAATGCTGAATTTCTGTTTTCTTATCTTCTTTGCTTACATTTAGATTCTCGTGAACCTTTATGCGCAAAATGTAAATTAATTCATATTACAACCTGCATCCCCCTCACCACCCTTCAGTGCTGCCTCATCATGACCAACACCAATGGTTTTCCCAAAGGGAAGTCTCCTGTTTGTCATATTTGGAAGAAGGATCCATACAGTGGTCAGGCTGCACAGGATGTGGCTTATCCAGAAGGTTTAAAATATTTTGCTTTCTGAAGACTATTTGTCAGGATGAATTGCTTTTGCTTACAAGGAACTATGCACTTAGACTGCCAGTGAGACTACAACAGGGATATGAAAGCAGTTTATAAATGGATGCTACCTCAGCAATTGCTGTTCATAATAAAGCATCAACGAAAATATTCATAGAATCCCTACAAAAAGAGGCCATTCAGCCCATTGGGTCTGCACCGACACTCTGAAGAGCATCCCACCCACACCACCCCATCCTTGTAACCAACATGGGATTTTTACAATGGCTAACCCACACTTTCCTGGACACTATGGCAAATTTTGTTTTTTTTAAGCATGGCCAATGCATCTAACCTGCACATTTTAGGACTGTGGGAAGAAACTAGAGCGCCCAAAGGAAACTGGCAAAGACTACAGGGAGAATGTGCAAATTCCACACAGACAGTCATCCAGGGTTCATGTGGACACATGCCGGCAGAGCTGGTATCTGAAAATATACCATGTTGGAGTAGAAGGGCACCACTGTTTATAAGTGGTACGTTTCTGAAGGAAACTATAGCTCAACAAAAGCCACAAGAGAAGAAATTCCAGTCAGAAAATGGCGACTGTGTCTTTAAATATTAAAAAACTTAAAAGCACCCAGACCTTGTCAGCTTCTGTGAAAGTAGCAGCCAACATTAAAAAGGCTGCAGGACACGTAACAGTGCTGAAACTATCTTAGAAGCTCAAATCAGCCACAAATTGTTAATAACAATAATGTAAAATTTGTGAATACCATAGTCTCACCAGAGCAACAAGGAGAAAAATCCAAATCATAAACTTGGGATAAAGCAATCAATAACAGACGCCCAAACAGAGAAAAGACACATATAGCAAAGGTGAAAATTCTTAAATTTGAGGGAAGATTCAAGGCCACAAAGCTAAAAGAAGGCATAAATCATTATACTTAGTGAACAAGTATGATTGTAATTGTAAGAAATTGTAGGGAAAAGCTGTGAAAAATATCTTTGGAAGAAAAGCACACTCAATAATTGTTAAGTCAACCTCATGAATTCAGTAAATAAAATGAAAAAGTCACAGGGGGAAGAAAAACTTATTTAAAAATCATCATTTTTTGTCATGCAACCAAAAAAAAACTTACATACGTGAATACAGTGCAATGCCATTTTTTACAAAATGAAAAGGTGTGAATCCCATGACAAAGAAGCAGAAAGGTCATGAATCATACATATTGTTAAAATTAGCGCAAAGCCCAAGAAGAAGAAATGGGAAAAAAGTGTTTATTAACTTTCTTTCACTCCATTTTGGAAAGCAACAGAAATATACTTTTCTTCATTTTAAAGCATTTCAACTGTCTAGAAACACTTGAAAATATTTTATTCATCACAAACAGGAGTGGAATTCTGAAACATTTAGAAAGTTTTTAATTTCAATTGACTGTTAGGAAAGAAAATTTCAAAAAAGAAAATAAGATAATAGAGTTTTTTTAAAAAAATTGGTAAAATAACAAAGCTTTTGGAGTTCAGAGGTCTACTTGCCAGATCAGACATGTCAGGTCCCAGACTGAATTGTGGCTTGATAGGTCCTACTTTATTGTTTGATTTTAACAAGGTGGGCTTTTACTGAAGCATGAGCATGTGATGTTGCAGATTTCAGTCTAACAATAAAACAGAAGTTTATTGCACAAAAAATTGAAGATAAAATCAAATAAACTAAACAATTTACATATTATACAAATTTAAAGAGTTCAGAGCGCATAGCAAGATACAATACCTTCAATCTTAAAAACCACCTTTTATAGTACTCACACCTGAGACAATCCTTTCAATTTCACACTTAATAGACTTAGTTTAACTATGGTTTAAATAGTTGAAAATTTAATGTCTTCTTTCTGGAGCTTTCATTTAATTAACTTAGACTTTCTCAGTTTCAAATAACCCCTTCAGAGTTTTAACCAAACAGCTCTGGTCTGCAACTTTTAAACCAAATTCTTACACTGAGGTCGTTTCTTTCTCAGGAATAACTGCTTTATGCATCCAGTTTCACCTAAGTCTTCTGCAAAACTGAAACCCATACGTTTTAAAGCATTTTTCCCCAAGCTACAGGTGTCTCTCTAAACACCCCACAAAAATTCCAGAAGCATCTATCTGAAAGCCTAAGGCACTCCACTGTTTACTTAGTTCACTGAGGCTGAGGGGTGACCTTATAGAGATTTATATGGAAGCTTAAAGTTGATCTTGTAGAGGTCTATAAAATCATGAGGGGCATGGATAGGCTCATTAGCCAAGGTCTTTTTCCTAGGATGGGTGAGTCAAAAATGAAGGTTTAAGGTGAGAGGGAAGGATTTGAAAAGAACCCAAAGGGTAACTTTTTCCACACAGAGTGTGGTGCATGTATAGACTGAACTGCAGAGGAAGTGGTGGAGGAGGGTACAAATACAACATTTAAAAGGCATTTGGATAGTTACATGAATAGGAAGGGTTGAGACAGATATAGGCCAAATGATGGCAAATGGGACTACATCAGATTAGGACAACTGCTCAGCTCAAATGAGTTGAACCAAAGGTTTTGTTTCCATGATGTATGACTCTATGACTTGTGAAATCTCCCAATGTTATCAAAATTCTGATTATTCTCCAGGATTATCTCTCTCTGCCTGATTTATTTTTAAAAATCATCATAACTACAGAAATAACTACTTACTAATTAATAAACCCATTCAGACATACATAAAACTTATATGCTAACAGTTAAAAATTCAAAAATCTACATTACTTGTTGTTAAAATACATACAAGTTGTGCACCTTACATCACAACACCATGTTAACAAGCACGGGGCTGAAGGGTTTAGGCCCAAAACGTCAAGTTTTCCTGCTCCTATGATGCTGCTTGACCTGCTGTGTTCATCCAGCCCCATGCTTGTTATCTCAGATTCTCCAGCATCTGCAGTACCTTTTATCTCTCACAACACCATGTACCATGTGGAACAGTTATACATCAGCAAAAGTCAACACCGCATCTGAGCAGGAAATAGCGCTTTTCTCGTAACTTGTACAATATGTTGCAAAATCTCGACGAGCTCATAAACTAAATACCAAGGATCAATGTAACTGCTCAACCAGACAAAAAAATCATAGATCTCAGAAGAATATTTGCTGAACTTAAGAGAATGTATCCTTTATGCAAGGTCAATTACTTTGGCGAGGGTTAGGATTAGAGTTAGGGTTAGGACTAGGGTTGGGGTGAGGGTTAGGGTAGGGTAACTTTTCACCACGGAGATCAGAAGATGCTGCTGCTTTCACAAGTTTTGAGGAATTGTTCCATTGTATTCTAACCGCAGTGAATTTTTCAAAATTTTTCATCAGACATCCTTAAAAACATTGACACCAGGAGTTAAAATTAGACTTTAGGTCAAATCAGATAATTTAGATAAAACAAAGAGATACAAATATAACATAGTTAGCTTTGCTGTGCACAAGTAAACCTGGTAATGTGACAATGTTATCCAAACAAATATGTGAGAATGGAGGGATCATATGTGCACCTGTCCCATTGCAATGCCATAAGGAGAAAAATGCTTATTTCAGAAACATAACTACCTCCTATAACACCGATCTGAGCAAACTCCAGGGGAGACACACTTTCAGCAGTAACTTCATTTTCAGAAAAATGACCTCTGTAAGGGTCATATGGGAAATCCAAGATCCACCAAGGTTCTAATTTAGCAACAAACTGAACCTGAATGTTTTGTCTTCAAGTTACAGACTACACGAAGACTTTGTGTAGGTATCCTCCCTTATGTGGTAACAGTAATTTTGCAAAATACCAATAAGAAGGATTTGTGGCAATGAATCTACCCATGGAATCCCAGATGTTTCAGGTTGATATGACTCTAACAGCTGGTAATGGAAATATAAGAAGTTAAAATGTGCTTATTGGCCTATAAGAAGCTAAAATGGGCTTAATTAAAAATATGGGCACCTTCACTTAACAACCCTCACGATTGTTCTCTTCCCAACCTTGCAAGCTTCAGCAGGGTTGTTGCGATGTACATTGTTAGCACCATTTACTCCATGGCCCACCTCTATGTTGCTCTGTTGTATGTTTATGGTATGATCTCCAAAGTGATATTGCTGTCATCCATGGGACTTTCTGCAAGAGTGCTTCACTTGAAGTGTCATTGACGATGTACATATTCTTTGCACTCCAGATCAGAGTTCTTGCTCTTTTTCAGCTATCTCTACTTAATCTTGTGACTTTGATATCATCACAACACTATCATCATCATTATCATTGCGTACATTTCTGATGTCAATCTGATTACTCGACAAATATCAACTCCATTTGCCTCACAAACATTTGGCCCCAGATCTCTGCTTACTGACCAGATGGCCGCATTTATGTGACAGGAATAGAGACTCACAATTTCTTTTAACTGCACCAAAAGTATGCCATTCTTAATCTTATGCACAAAATATTCACATGCAGATTAGTTTGATGCTGCAATTTCAAACCTCTTGTGGTTTGTTTGGGCATGACTGACTAAACCAATACATGTTTTTGATGTAACCTTTCCATCACAGAGCTGATCATACACATGTGACCCCAGTGAATCAGAAACTCTGGACGAATTGTTCTGTGAGAAGAGTCTCTGAGACAAACAACACAGTACAGAATAATGTAAAAAGTAATTTATTCCATAGTATTTGCAATTCTGAGTATCTGTGCCTCACTTTCTGCATTGCAACTGTTCCACAGCATAGAATATGTTAGGTTACTTCTGCATATAAGCAGTTCTGAAGGAAATGGATGCAGAGCAGAAAGAGGCTGTGGGAAAAAGGCTAGATCTAAAATGGAGATAGTAAGAATTGCAGATGCTGGAGTCAGAGACAACACAGTGTGGAGCTGGAGGAATGCAGCAGGCCAGGCAGCATCAGAGGAACGGGAAAGTCAATATATCAGGTCGGGACCCTTCTTCAGAAATGGGAAGGGGGAAGGGAGCTGGGAAATAAATAGAGAGAGGAAGGGTGGGGCTGGGGAAGGTAGGTGGGATAGTGATAGGTGAGTGCAGGTAGGGAGTGGTGGGAATTGGTCTGTAGGATGGGTGGGGTGGATAGGTGGGAGAGAAGATGGACAGGTCGCGTCAGGTCAAGGAGGCGGGAATGAGACGGAGGGTTGGTCATGGGATGAGGCCTGGGGTGGGGAAATTTTAGGCCTACAGCCCTGTCCATCTTCTCTCCCACCTATCTGACTCATTCATCCCACTGACCAATACCCATCACTCCCTACCTGCATTCACCTATCACCATACCACCTACCTTCCCCAGCTCTACCCCTCCTCTCTCTATTTATTTCCCAGCTCCCTTCCCTCTTCCCCCATTTCTGAAGAAGGGTCCCAACCCGAAACATCAACTTTCCCACCGCTCTGATTCTGTCTGGCCTATTGTGTTTCTCCAGCTCCATACTGTATTGTTTCTTGATCTAAAATGGTTCAAATTACAGTCATTAGCAGCATTGAACTTCAATCAACCTAGAAATCTTTATTTTTTTCTCATTCATTCACACAGTGTTTGAAAGAGAAAAAGAAATCAGCATTTCAAATGATCAGAAGTGTTGAGGGCACATCAGTGTCAGCTGTAGCTGATATATTGACTAGCTCTCACCTCTAAGTAAGATGATTGCTCATTCATGCCCCTATTACAGAATCTTGAAAATCTATTCCAGCTGACAATTCAGCATCGTGCTCAGATAGACCAGTGCTGTTGGGGGTTCCATGTTTCAGAGAAGACTTTAAACCAAGGGTCCTATCTGATTTGTCAGGTGGATGCTAAAGATCCATTCCACTTTGAAGATCAGCAAGGAAGTCCTCTTCATCAGCCCAATTAACATGTTTTTGGGTTTTGCTGGATGAAATTAACTATTCATCATCAGATTGCTGCATGCAGCACTTTCTGTATGCAGCACTTGCTGTACACATATTGTTTGTCATGTTTCCAATATGAAATAACTGCACAGAGGCCGGTATCCCATCACCAAGTCACCCTTCATTTACTTGTGCACAGTACACTGGCTGTAATCAGCCAGCTGAGGGTCAGTCCCCTGAATTGAGGGGATTCTAAATCCCCTGTTTATATTGATCAGCCAGGGCTTCCTGATTGGCCCAGGTTAACAACCCCAATTAAGTATTTCATAGTCAACGGATCCACCTGGTTCCCATCACTACGCAATATTACAAAAGTGACTATATTTCTGTGTTTTAAACCTCCCGAGAACATACAAGCCAATATTATTCTGTTCTGTCACTTAATCAATTAAGGACGTTTTCCCAAGGTAGCATAATGTATAATGAGTGTAAAATATTAACAGAAAGTTCTCAACTATTGGCCAACGTATATTACCCTGGATGTCACAAAAGAATAATTAGCCAAGTCATAAAGTCAAGTCACCATAGTCCCAGGGGACCACAGCGATGCTCTCTCAGTGGAGAGAGATTGCTGCTGGTGGTTTAATCTGAGGGTCCCCATGCCTCAGGCGAAAGGTGAGGTTGAGAAGGCATACTTTCGTAGTAACCTCAGCCGGTCATAAAATTCTGCAAACACCTGGCCAAAAAAGTGATTGAATATCAATAATGGGCCAGTCTTTCCCGGAACAGCGAACTGAGGATAACACTATAGTCCAAACCCGATCTCCAAGAGTGATCTGCTGATCAGATGCTCTCCAAATCAGGGTTGACAAGGTGTAGAGCTGGATGAACACAGCAGGCCAAGCAGCATCAGAGGAGCAGGAAAGCTGATGTTTCAGGCCTAGACCCTTCAAACATCATCTTTCTTGCTCCTCTGATGCTGCTTGGCCTTCTGTGTTCACCCAGCTCTACATCTTGTTATCTCAGATTCTCCAGCATCTGCAGTTCCTACTATCTCCTCTCCAAATCAGGTGTATTTTCTTAATTTGGAGTATCTAATGATAGCTTGAGTGTGCAAATTGTAATTTTTACAGTTGAATTAAAGTATAGAATATAATGTATGATGATGGAAAGTACTATTAATGAACTCAAAGCTTTCTAGTCTCTGGAAAGCTGTGAAACTAAAACTAAAACTCCAGTTCTTCTAATAGGAAAAGCAGATGTTAGGCCAGGCCACCAAAAGCTTGGTCTAAATGATAGGTTTTAATGGGAGGCTTCAAGGAGAAGAGAAATTTGGAGAATGGAGTTCCTGAGCTTTGGGATGAGACTATTGAGGACAACTCACCCAATAGCAAAGCAAAGAAAAATCAGGAAACAGTGTAAAGAGCCAGAATTGGAGGACTGCTCAGAACACAGGGAGTTGGAGGGCTGGAGAAGTTTAATAAGGGATGGAAGGGTAGCTCCTGGAGGGATTAAAACAAGCAAAAGACACTTAAAATAAGCGAGGTGTTCAACCAGGAGCCAATGTTGGTCAATGAGCAAAAGCCTGCAGGGTGAGTTAGACTTGGTTCAAATTAGGACACAGGCAGCAGGTTTCTCAATGAGCTGAAGTTTACAGAGGATGTAGAGTGGGACACCAGTCAGGAAAGTATTGGATTAGGCATAAATTAGGTGCTCAGAGCAAGTAATTTGGCTGACATAAGATACCATCTTTGTATTAGGTAAAATAGCTGTTGAAAGGGAGAAAAGCCTTTATTGACGTTTCCTGGGGAATCCTGTTCTACAAAGTAATGAAGTTTTTATTCAATGGGAATGAACAGCGTCCGCTTAAGATACATTAGCATGTATTTTTAGATCAGGCTTTAAAAAAGAGTGATGAAAGTGAAGAGATCTGGCTAAATCAGCATCAAAATGAAAGTATTTCTCCTTATCTGCATTGTTACTGGTTAAAATTTAGAGAACTGAAATATTGGCTGATGCAGTGGATTAGTGCACAGTTATTTCAGCACTGGGACCACAATAAAATCCAACTCAAACACTAAACATAGGACTGATTTCAAAACTAAATTTCATCTAGCTCCCAACGAGTCTGGTTCAGCAGCAAAATCCAGCCAAGTGCTGGCCATGAAATTGAAGAAGAAAGGTCTTAATGTTTTCCAGCAATTGGATTTTGATTTGTTATTGAGGGGTATGTGGAGAGCAGAGATATTTGTTCATTGGATATCAAAGACCCATTTCTCATTCATCAATTATTAAACAATTGAATATTTTCTTAAAACGTTTACAATCTAGATCCAGCCTCACATTTGCCATTTATTGAATCATATGAGAACAGCAATAATAGGGTTTGAAACCTCAAGATTCAACATGCTATTGTTCACAGAGATGTCTTAGATCTGTAGAGACTGAAATCATAGAGGGAAGAAAAGCTCATAAAACCTACTACAAAAAGCCAAAGTAGCGCAGAATTCAAGCTCAACAAGCTAAAACAGGGTGCAACATTTAAACCAGGTGATCAGGATGCCATCTGTCTTTTGGAGATCCAGTGAGATCTTTGTGCCACCTTATTTGGGCAAGGCCTGCTAAACAGGTACTTATGTGGCCTACCGCAGTCCTTCCCCAGGATCTGGAAAGCTATATATATGGGGTTCAGAAATCTTGCCTCCGGTGAGCTGCCGATCAATGAGGCACCAAACCCTGTTCATGGCAGGCAGTACACCAAACAAAATGGCAGCAGCTGGCAGTGCAGCTACCAAAGTCCAAGGATCAGTGAGATATCCCACATCGCAGATGCGTGCAGGCATGACGGTGGGTGGGGAGGTTACAGGAAAGTGGTGGGAGGGTCAGCAGCAAATGTGCGCTCCATCTCGCCGATGCTTAGTCCCTTGATCACCCTGAATCTGGCACTGTGTGCCTTTGGACAAGGCTCACTCTCAGAATGCTGACAACCAAACTGAAAAGGGTCTGCTTTTTAGGCTTCCTACCTGACAGCTGGTTGGTAACTGCCAGTAGTGGTGGGATGAAGCCTTTAGCTGGGCCTTATTTGCCAATATGTAGTGTCTCAAGTTGGGGCATGGTGGGAAGGACACTGAGGATCTTTCGACCCTAGAACAGTCAGTTGGTTTTGACCAATGCAGGCTTGATGGTCTGAAAGGCCTTCTCTGCGTTTTATAGACCTCTCTGACTCTGTCTCTGTGACCGTGAACATCATTGGGCCAGAGGTGGAAAGAAAGTAGATCCATACCCATCTTCCTCCAAAATAATTAAATTACTTCTCTCCACCAAAATTGCCTCCAGTGACAGCATTAAATTCCACTGAAGTGTGCTGAAATGATTTCAATCTCATCAAGACTCCACTTACTGGCTGGAGCTGAGCTATTCCCATGTGAGGACACCAAAGGCTGAGATTTTGCAGGTCTTGGACATTTTGCATGGTCATTTTTTAAGCCGTCATTATACATGCTAGATTCTAAACTCATTCATCCACAAAGTTGCTGAATGTATTAGCAGATGACATTTTAGTGAGACAAACAGGGCACTGGGTCTTTGGTAAACAATTATTGCATCTAGAGGCAATTTTTTTAATACCGAGATTGGTTTGTGTGTGGGATAAACTTCCAGAGGAAGTGATGGATGAGGCTATAATTACAATGTTTAAAAGACATTTAGATAAGTACATGAATAGGAAATGTTGGGAGGGATATGGGCCAAGTGCATGCAGGTGGGACTAGTTTAGTTTGGGATTATGGTCAGCATGGACTGGTTGGACCGAAGGGTCTGTTTCCATGTTGTATGACTTTATCTCTGTAATTGACAAGATTTATATCCTGAGAAATAAACTGAGGAAGGAGGGTGAGTAATTGTGGGTAAGTTTAACATCAAATCTAGAACTAAAGGAGAGAGAAAGGCAGATTAAGAATAAGGAGACAAAGATACAGAAATGAAAAATCAAGTTAAAAAGTTAATATCGTTTAAATCTTTAAACAATTCACAATACAAAGGAATGAGATCTCATCTTTTAGTTTATATCACTATAGCAAAGAGGTTATTTGGAATAATTAGTATTTATCGTATCATTAATAAGGTGCTATGCTGTTAATTAGTAAACTAAATTTTCTTTGGTGCATTTAATGGATAACTCATTTGAAATTCAGAATCTTCATTAAAATCACCAGAGTAAACATTTTTTTTGTGAGGTTAACAGTGAGGTGGCAACTTATGATTTGCAATTTACAGGACACCTCTGCCTTGTCACAGACAGTTGACGGATTTAAGACCAAATATCTCTATGCTATTCAAATCACATTTTTATTGCAGCCAAATCTGACTCCTCACCTTCACTGGATTATAAAATGTCCGATGCTTCAGCTTCAATCAACAATAGTTTCCTAGCAAAGTACCAGGCATACTTTTCTCTCATTCACCTCCCCGCAGACCCAACCATGAATCCTCCCTTTGAGTCCAGGCAGAATCTTGCCTCTTGTTTCCCTGTGTCAACATGTGCTGCACAGCCTCTAACCAGCAATAAAGTCATATTGAGAATCATTTGTTCGGCATCTTGGCATTACCACTGCCATTGGCAAAGGCAGGAAAAAAATGTGGAAATGTGCAAATTCACCTCCTAATCTTACTTGTGTTCCAAGATGGCCCGAGGTCTATTGGTAAATTCTGTGGAGTGGTTTCCAGTCATCTCCAGAAATCTCCAGTGCATGCTGCAGTCAATCACAATCCAAACTGGGAAGAGTCATGATTTGCAGTTACAAATGGGACTAATGTCTATTTTAGTCATTCTGATGATGACAGAAAATCCAAAGCAATATGGTATCTATGTCATTAAATGACAGTGACTTTGCTTGCTAAGTCGTATAGGATCTTTCAGTGCCCTTGAGCTGAAAATCAAATGTTGTGCAATGCAATTACATGGCTCTCAGGTTTCATCCTTTTGGCTTCTGATATTTTCTTAGCCACATGATGTGATGCTGCCCTGTAACACACACTGAGCTCTGCATTAACCTTTGTGTATATTTAACATTCATGAAAGTTATAAGACCCATAATGAAATGATTACCAACCATTTCTCAATACCCATTAACATTGTGCAAATGCTGATTGCCTATTCTCAATGATCATCTATCACAGATCAGATAGCCCTTCAGTCAATTAATTACTTTGCGACTTTTCAGCTTAGATTTCTGACTCACAGATTCAATAGTGTGAGCATGACTGGCAAGATTTAAGTAGCAGGAAGCCTCAAACATTCACTTACAAACATCTATCAGGAGTTTTCAGGGACACTAAACAAAACTATTTGAAATTGTTTCTCAGTATCTAAGAATTCAAGAAACATGCATAAAGTTCCTTAGGAAAAAGCATGAAAATTCAGAACAAAGATAGTAGTAACTGCAGATGCTGGAGAATCTGAGATAACAAGGTGTACAACTGGATGAACACAGCAGGCCAAGCAGCATCATAGGAGCAGGAAAGCTTGACGTTTCGGGCCTAGACC
>JAHRHZ010000029.1:19154512-19171247 GCA_024137785.1 Ginglymostoma cirratum
CCATTTCTGAAGAATGGTCTAGGCCCGAAACGTCAAGCTTTCCTGCTCCTATGATGCTGCTTGGCCTGCTGTGTTCATCCAGCTCTACAAAAAATTCAGAACAAAATGTTTTGTGAGCAGATTTTAGGATCAGGTTCCATTGTAATCTTCTTTGACTGTAGCAGATTTTTTGAAAAGGATACAGTTGAGAATTCAGTGGGTGTTTAAATGTTTGTGTAACATGCTTGTAACATACATATTCAATAAGATTTTCTTGCATTTTTGAGAAGAGAAGGGTAGAGCTTTATTTTACTTAAAGCCATCTAAATTAAAATAAATTTTAAAATGCTCAAACCTTTGCATGGTGAACATTTACACACACACACAAGCAGAACACAGAGTGAGTGGGATAAATTAAGTAAGTTTGAAACACTAAAATTAAAATGGACTCTTAAAGGTTGATGACTCAGTTGGCTTCAAATTGCTTTTAGAGGTTCTGTTGATTTCAAACAGTGGTGCAGCTGATTTCAGTGTTGAGACAGTTCAAAGGTTTAGACAGTGGATTTATGTCTTCTGGAGACATTAGTGTTCGGTTGAGTTACTTTTAAAATCTCTCTCTGTCGCACCAAGGTAGTCAAAATCATCAAACAGCTTTTAAAATGCGAGAGTGAATGAGAATGAGAGAGAGAGATACAGAGGAAGAAGGAATCCACTCAAGGAATTTTCCCTTCAGCATCTCAGTTGTTTTTCTTTATTCTACAGAAAAGGCAAATATTTAAACTCAGTAAAAATCGAAGAACTATGGATGCTGTAAATCAGGAACAAAAACAGGAAAAGCTCAGCAGGTCTGGCAGCATCTGGGAAGTAAAATTCACAGTTAATGTTTCGGGTCCAGGTTCTAAGGAAGGGTCACTGGACCTGAAACGTTAACTCTGATGTTTTCTTCACAGATGCTGCCAGACTTGCTGAGCTTTTCCAGCAACTTCGGTTCTTGATGTGTTTAAACTAGGTGCCGGTTTGACGCATGATTTTCCATCTCCAATTGCCTAGTGAGACAAATATGGTGGTGGCAGATGATGTGGCAATCTCAGAGCATAGGAAAGCCCCCCACATTAGTCCTCCAACATCAGGAAAACACCCACGATCCATGATTCAATGGGGTCAGTAATCTCATACCTTTAGATGGGTAGGATTTTGCAGATAATGTACTTGAAGCACATTATTAAGGGTCAGGACCTTGAACTTACCCCTTTTCCAGTTCCCAACTCCTGATTGAAAATCTAGCCCAGGGAATCTAACCACTTAGTGACAGAGGAGGAGGACAGAGCTGGTGGTGAGACAGAGCTGATTGTTGTCAGCGTAGATATCAAACCACATATTGTGTTTTAAGTGCAGCGTGTGGTGGTGGGATCAGAGACAGATCCTTGTAGACTCCAGTATCAACAGGATCACTGCAGCTGATTTTCGGGCTATCAACAAGTAGATGAGAACAGAACACAACTTTTTGTGCCTCACTGACTTCCAGCTTCACAGCACACTCAACTGGTGTCAAGCCTTAAGCACAGCCTTATTTTGTTCCATTATTACCATAAGAAGAAAAGGAAGGAATTAAAAAGGGGGGACAAAGGGGATGAATGAATAGAATGAATGAGAATGAAGAAGAAAAATGAAAATACAGCATCTTTCAGAACCTTAGGATATCCTAAAGTGCTCTTCAGCTTTTGCAGTGTAGTCACTGTTTAAATGCAAGAAGTGTGGGGTGAATGGTTTGTGGATAAATATGTCCCAGGATACTGGGATATTCTCAGGTTTTCTTTGAATGAGTGCCATGGGCTGGATTACATGTGCAGAGGTGAGGAGCTGGAATAATGGAGCTGAATTGAATGAGCATTCTGATTCCCACTAAATGTGCAAAAATAGTTGCGAAGTGCTGTCTGTCCATGGGCCTAATGGCTGGGAGCAACATTAACTGTTTGAAAATGAACCTTCTCACTTTTTCATAGGGAGAAGATCTTGTTCCAGAGAAATGCCAACCAAGCCTTTTGGGTGGCATGTCTTTAGTCCTGGCAGCCCCAGCTGTGAGTGATGGCCCCTACTGACATAATGGGAATTCCCCAGGTGCCCAGACAAATAAGCATGTTCAAGGTAAGAAATTTCAGCATTTTTAGTTGAGTAGGAGCATGGGCACATGAAGGTGAGGGCTCAAGAGAATATTGTAGAAGGATGCCGAATGTTAAAGGCTGGGGAAGGAGGCATGATGACCTTGGATGCTTCAGCTGAGCCCAAGAGGTCCTTTGCCTTGGCTGACACAAGGCCCCACACTCCATAAAGCTTCAGATGGGTGGCTGGGTAGATATGGCCCAGACACGTGGCTAACTAGATTTTAGGAGCTCCCTTCCACTTTGAAACTCACCAAAATCAAGTCCATGCTTTAGCACCTGAACTAAAGGATGTGACCTGAAAGCGTGCTGCACTCCATCACTTACTGCAGAGGGAGCATCTGCCTTGATTAAAAGCTCAGGTTCTCTAGAGCAGGGGCAATAACTATTTTGGCTAGTGTAGTCTATTGTTACAAATACACCTCCCCATATTTGTGCTTATTCTATGCTCAGTAATGACAGAGAGGAATGATGGGCAGTTGGAATTGTTGTGAAAGCATATCTCACATCCACCTTCCAAGTTGGGCTGGAAATCCAATGATGTTTCAATGGAAATCCTGTCATATGCATGCACCATTCTGAGGCTACGAGCAATAGCACTTAAAATTGTTCAAATCAATTCGGGGCTGTGATTTTCTTTAGCAGATGCGTGGATTAGGTATAGATCAAATTGGTTTTCCCTCTCATTTTGTTCAATTACATCCTACATAATTCCGACAAGTGGATCAATAAGTTATTTTCTGTTGCTGAAATTCTTTTTTTCTGCAGATTGGATATTTTGAGGGTTTTCTTTTCTTAAATATAGCTGCCAGCAGTGAGTGATTGCAACATTAACCTTACGGTTTTCATAGAGGAAAGTCTGATTATTTCAAGGAGTCAGACAAAACATGTGGAAATCATGCAGTACCTTTACAGAAAGAAATTACACACCAGCTGAGTTCTCATGAAATGCCTGACCCTACAACACGCCAAGACTCTCTTTGTTGAAAATAGGACTGGTCTTTTGGACTGTGGACTCAAGAAAGGACAAACTCTATCAAGAGAAGTTGAAATGAGATTATAACATAAAACCAAAAGAACTGCGGATGCTAGAAATCAGAAACAAAAAAACAGAAATTGCTGGAAAAGATCAACAGGTCTGGCAGGATTTGTGGAGAGAAATCAAAATTAACATTTCGGGTCTCATGATGTTTCGGGTTCTAAGGAAGGGTAACTCGACCTGAAACATTAACTCTGATTTCTCTTCATAGATGCTGCCAGACCTGCTGAGCTTTTCCAGCAATTTCTGCTTTTACTTGTGTATGAGATTTTGAAGCATGAACACAGGCACTGGAAGAAATCCCTGAAAATTATTTAAGTGCAGTAGAAAAAGGAAATGTTAAGTAATGATCACTTTCTTCAGAACACTGATTATATTAGCTTTAACACAAATTAACTAAGTTTGGGGTAGGAATGAGCTCTGATGTATTTCAACACCGTCTCGGTCAGTCAAAATATTTTTTTTTATTTTTATTAGCACACAGCAATATCGAATGATAATCAAAATATCATTCAGTAGAAAATTAAGGAGCCACTTACAAACGTTTTCTTGAGTAAAAGAAAGAGAATTTTTTTTGACTTACTGACCCTGAGAAAAAAGCAACTTCGAATTGGAATACACAAACACATTTAAAGGGAGAGTTTCTGAAAGAACCAGAAAGGAAAAAGTTACACAGTTTAAACAGTTCTTGAAGTCCTTGAGGTTTTAATATATTTATGTGAGACCACAGTTGTTTAATGCTTGGCTAACATTATCAGCAGTAGAATAGTTTGTAGACATCTTTGAGTTCTTAGTAAATGGTTGGTTTCTCAATTTACTTTTTACTGGAGAATGCATTCCAAGATGATGACAGAAGCAGGATTGGAGAGAGAGAGAGGGAGAGAGAGAGAGAAAGAGAGAGAGAATTCCAGCTTCTTCTGTCACAAATTCACGCTTCTTCTAATGGTCTGCTGCTCAAAGTTGGAAATCACATGACACCAGGTTATAGTCCAACAGGTTTATGTGAAAACACAAGCTTTCAGAGCCTCAATTCTTCTTCAGGTGTTAGAGAGGTAGTATCAGACACAGAATTTATAAGTAAAAGATCAGTTTCAGAGCATTGATGAGGATGAACAAAACAAACCTAAGATGCTGTTAAGTCTTTAATCAGTTAGAAGCTTTTAATTGATTAATATGTGTATGTAAATCCCTGAATTCCTTTCAAGTCATAGTCCTGAGAGAACTAAAGGTTTTATTAGTGTAAAGAAGAGGTGACATTTTAGGTCAGACAACACAAGTTAAGTGTGAGATCTTTTTAGAATCCGTTTGTGTTTTAGTTTGGAGTCAGACTGGTTTTACTTTGAAAGTAGGAATTTAAAAAATGCCATATTGACTGACTGTCTATAAATTGTGTGCTTTTTGAACAAAATAAAATGTTTCTGCAAATCCAAATTCACCCCACTTTAAACAACCACCAAACCTTAAACAGATCATTATTTGCAGCAAACTACCCAGCCTTTAGGACAACATCAACCACAACATCATACAACCCTGTCACAACAACTTCAACAAGACACTTCAGATTTTCAACATGGAGACTACCATCACATGTGGGAACACGACCCACCGTGTGCATGGCAGATACTCATGTGATTCGGTTATCATTGTCTATCTCATACGCTGCAGGCAAGGATGCCCGAGGCATGGTACTTTGGCGAAACCGTGCAGAGGCTACAACAACAGGTGAATGGGCACTGTGCTATAATCGCCAGACAGGAATGTTCCCTCCCAGTGGGGGAACACTTCAGTGGTCAAGGACATTCGGTCTTGGATCTTCGGGTAACCATCCTCTAAAGGAATACACAACAATACAGGGTCGCTGAGCAGAGGCTGATAGCCAAGTTCGGTACCCATGAGGACGGCCTCAACCGGGATCTTGGGTTCATGTCACACTACAGGTAACCCCACCAAACACACTTATTCACACACACACGCACGCACACACACATGCACACGCACATGCACACACACACACACACATACGTGAATCTATGGGGTGAATTTATATTTTCAGAGAAAATTTATTTTGCTTAAAAAGCACACAATTTATAGACAGTCAATCAATATAGCATTTTATAAATTCCTACTTTAGAAGTAAAACCAGCCTGACTCCAAATTAAAACAAGAACAGATTCTTGGGGACCGCTTTGCAGAAAACCTACACTCGGTTCACACTAAACAACCGCACCTCCCAGTTGCGAACCATTTCAACTCCCCCTCCCATTCCTCAGACGACATGTCCATCCTGGGCCTCCTGCAGTGCCACAACGATGCCACCCGAAGGTTGCAGGAACAGCAACTCATATTCCACTTGGGAACCCTGCAGCCCAATGGTATCAATGTGGACTTCACAAGCTTCAAAATCTCCCCTCCCCCAACCGCATCCCAAAACCAGCCCAGTTGTCCCCGCCTCCCTAACCTGTCCTTCCTCCCACCTATCCACTCCTCCCACCTCAAGCCCCACCCCCCGCGCCTACCTACGAACCTCATCCCGCCCCCTTGACCTGTCTGTCCTCCCTGGACTGACCTATCTCCTTCCTGGCTCCCCACCTACACTCACCTTTACTGTCTCCATCCCCGCCTCTTTAACTTGTCTGTCTCCTCTCCACCTATATTCTCCTCTATCCATCTTCTATCCGCATCCCCCTCTCTCCCTATGTATTTCAGAACCCTCTTCCCCCCCCCCATTTCTGATGAAGGGTCTCGGCCCTAAACGTCAGCCTTCCTGCTCCTCTGATGCTGCTTGGCCTGCTGTGTTCATCCAGCTCTACACCTTGTTATCTCAAATTCTAAACAAGGTCTCACATCTAATATGCATTGTCTGACCTAAAATGTCACCTCTTCTTTGCACTGACAAAACATTTAGTTCTCTCAGGACTGTGACTTGAAGGAATTCAGGGATTTACATTCACATATTAATCAATTGAAAGCTTCTAGCTGATTAAAGATTTAACAACATCTTCGGTTTGTTTTGTTCACCATCATCAATGGTCTGAACCTTTGATCTTTTACTTATAAATTCTGTGTCTGATACTACCTCTCTCACTAACACCTGAAGAAGGATTGAGGCGCTGAAAGCTTGTGTTTTCACATAAACCTGTTGGACTATAAACTGGTGTTTGGTGATTTCTGACTTTGTCCACCCCAGTCCAACACCATCACCTCCACGTCATCCGCTGCTCAAAATCAGCTTTTCAAGTCTAACTCCATTGACATTCCAAGCTGGCTGACTGGAGTTCAGTCTTTCTTTTCCAATGTGTGAAATAATTGGGCACGTGTAAATTAAACAGAAGATGCAAATTTCCTGACATCAATTCAGTTGCCTGTTTGCAAAGTCTTTGGATAAAATTGATAATTCATTGCAGATAGCTATGTTTATTTCATATGATTTCCTCAAAACAAGTGTCAATCTGTGTTCAGGTAACTGCCGCAGCCTATTTTAGGTCCATGTTTTTTCCATTTTAAAAAACAATTTAGTCCATCAAATGTCTAAGGTTGATAGATTTCATTCATAAAGTTTGTGGTCCACATTTACTGTTATCATAAGACCTCCCCACTACAAGAAATAAACACAAACAATATTTATTCTTTTCCTTTGTGTTAAGGGTTCCATTATAAAGTCAATATGAAATAACATTGGAAAGATTGGGACAACAACACACCATCTGCATTTGCACTGTTCATCCTCACCTGGCTTCAAATCCTACATTGGGACTAGCAGCCTCACTTGTTCCCTGGGCTGTGCTAACTTCCAAGTTTTAAGCCTTCACTGCCCAGCTGTATAATCATGCATTAGATTCTGTCACTTGTTTTTACAAATGTTATTTCTCAGAGATCAGACAGTAGTAATCTGAAGTTTCTTTCCTGTGGAGGATCTGGTGTCACAAATTCTTTGTTTTTCCTTCTCCTCTGATGTTCAAGAATAGCTGTTGAAATTTGGTCTGCATGTCTTCTGGAGTCTAGCTCCAGTGACTTTCAATGCTGGCTGACTGGCTGTTCATTTCTCAGTGTGTAAATTTATTATATCCATGTGAAATAAAGAGGACAGAATTGACTCATTTGTCTGGTTTCACTGCCTTTAGATAAAAGTGGTAATTTCAGTGCAAACAGAATCACTTATTCATGTTTTTCTGGAAGCTTGAAATGGTCAGGTAATGGCTACACCCATTGTAGTTCCAGGTTTCTTTCATTTAAAATCATTTTAGTCCATGAAAGATTCCGGAATGACTATCAGATAACAAAAGTGAAAATCTGATAGTCAATAATTACCAATATTCCCTTACGTCAATTGTTCAGGTGGATCTCAAAACTTCATAGAGAAAAGTTCCATGGGCTTTGATTGCTGAACCATCTGTTTGCAACATATATTTTATTCACAAATCAACTTACAGTGTTTTAGTCACCAGACTAGAATTGATCGCTACTTTTATTCACAAACTTGAGGCTGCCTATAAGTTACAATTTATTTGATGGATCAATTGTCTTCATTAAAATCCCGATAAATCCAGATCACGTTGTCTCACTTTGAACTGTGGTAAGTTATGTTTCTTGGTCATTAAATCAACTGAGGTCATCACCTTCCTGTTTTAGAACCTACAAACCTTCTTGCAAATACACTACAATGCAAGGAATACTAGCATGTTTTTAGCGCATTGCAATTAATGCAATGTTGATTAAAACTAAATGAACTGAAAATTAAAAAGCATAAATGCTAAAACTGTATTTTAACTGATGCAAGTTTAATTGTTTAAGGTTTTTTTAATAACTAACAGTAAAGACACTGTCCAATTTCATTAATTAAAATGAAAAGTTACTTTAAATATTTTCATCTCTTAAAACGATTTCCTCAAATTTTCCTCACATAGCCTTTTTAAACAACAGCTGAGATTCTTGAAGGTTCGTTGAAAAAAACGTCTAAAATCAAGCATTTTCATGCCTGCAATAAAAAGGTACAAGATTTTGAATTTCCTTATATGAAAAGATGGATGATAGGGAGCTTTTTTTTGCAGGGTGCAAGCAGAATGGAATAAAGGAGACAACAGTTACTGTCTTTGTTAGATGTAATTTGCTTGTTGATGACACATTTGGAAAATGTGAACATATGACCAGAAAGTGAAATCAATGAACTGAATCTTGTTTTTTTTCGGGATAAGTCCAAATTGTATCCAACTTTGTGAAGGGGTTTGCTCCGTGAAGCTAAGCAAGTTCTCTCACTGTATCTTGTCAAACCTACCTCATTAATTGCCAACTATGTCCCTATGGAATCTCTCACGTCCAATTTCCACCTGATCTTATTATGCACCTTTCTCACAACAACTTGCCATTTCAGTCATTATCCAAGAATTCACAATCATCTTCTGCATCTTTAAAAGCCCTGTATGCACCCAGACATGTATTAACAGTGCAGGGCTGCCCCACACGGTGTTGACATTTGCACTGGGACTTGGCAGACAGGGGAAAATCAATGCCCTGCTTTGCTGATAGGGTCCCTGCTGGATAAGGGGCACACAGGCTGGACATCCCCCTTGACCAGCTGTGGAGGCCACGCCACCACACAATGCCAGCCTGATCTGGGGTTGCTACCTGAGGTAAAGCAGCCTCAGCTGCTTTATGGAGCACTGTACAGAGGAAGATCAAACGTTCACCTCCTCCCTCCCACATTAAGGTCCACCATCTTCACTCTGAAACCTCATCGTCTAACTCTGTTACTGTACCCGCCTCCCACCAGAAGCATACTGTAATAGGATCAGTCAAGTACCATGCGGGCTCTGGGAGGCTGGCACATGTCCATGACAGTGGGATGCATGTTGCTGCTGACCATGGAGTGCACCATGAGATGCTGGTGCTCGGTTTCCAACATGGAATTCCTTTGGAGCATATGGCGAGCTGAATCTGCTAGCGACACACACTAGTTTCCTCGTCCAGTTTTCGCAACCTCTAGCTTGTTTGGCCAGTTTGATAAGGTGGGAATCTGGGTATCAATGAGGGGTGAGTTGTGATATTAGCAAGGTATTTATCAAGAACTAATGGCCATTAATTGACACCATGCCACGGCCTAGCAAATCTGCCACACTGCTTGTGAAAGGCATAGGAGATAGAGTGTGAAGCTTTCAATGTTGAGGAGGGTCTCATCACACTTGTTACCCAATTCTGCTCCACATTTTACCAAAGGCCACATCACTCAAACCGTCACCGGTTCACCCAGGGTCAATGACAAAACAGCCCTTTCATTTCAAAATTGCAATATTGGGCTAATTAGGTCTAATGAAGGTGATGGGGATCGTGGCCTCTTTTCAAGGAGGCATGCCAAATTGGGTGCTTAGCATTAGGCTTTCTCCTGGAATCCAGGACCCTGAGTGTGGAGGTCAATTGAGATTTGTGTATCAAAGGATTCAAAGGATAGCAGCTAGTCGGAGGTCCTGTGCAGCAAAGAAGTCTTGTTCGAAATTGTGCATGAAAACATTGGCATATTGCAGTGCAAATCTGGTCCTCATGGCTATTCCGTGTGTGTGGATGAAGAACTGGTTGTTCACTGATTATATTCAAGGGTGAGTTGTGATGTGGAGGTGCTGGTATTGGACTAAGGTGGACAAGGTCAAAAATCACACGACATAAGACTACTGTCCCACAGGTTTATTTGAAGACACAAATTTCGGAGTCTGACTCCTTTTTCAGGCGTTAGTGAGAGAGGTGGCATCAGACAAAAGATCAAAGTGTCATACAACTGATGTAAATGTATTGAACAAATCTAAGATGGCTGTTAAGTCTTTAATCAGTTAGAAAGGATTAATATGCAAATTCCAGAATTTCTTTCAAGTCACTGCCCCGAGATTACTATAGGTTTTATTAATTCCCCTAGTATACTAGAGGTGACATTCCAGGTCAGACAAAGCAGTTTAGGTGCGAGGCCTTGTTTAGAGTCTGGCTGTGTATCAACTTGGTGTCAGATTGGTTCTATTTCCAAAGTAGGAATTTATAAAAAGCCACATTGACAGTTTACAAATTGTGTTCTTTTTCAACAAAATAAAATGTAACTGTAATTACAAATTTGCAAATGCATATTCACCCCATAGATCTATACGTGTGTGTGTGTGTGTGTACGAGTGTGTCTGTACAAGTGTGTGTGTATGAGCGTGTGTGTGTTTGTGTGTGTGTATATGTGCGAGTGTGCGAGTGTGTGTGTGTGTGTGTGCGTGTGTGCCTGTGTGTGTGTGTGCCTGTGTGTGTGCATGTGTGAGAGTGTGTTGTGTGCTGGGATCACCTGTAGTGCAATATGACCCCAAGATCCCGGTTGAGGCCGTCTTTATGGGTACCGAACTTAGCTATCAGCCTCTGCTCAGCGACTCTGCATTTTGTATCCCGAAGTCCGCCTTAGAGTACATTTACCTGAAGATCAGAGGCTGGATGTCCTTAACCGCTGAAGTGTTCCGCTTCTGGGAGGGAACATCCCTGTTTGGCAATTGTTGCATGGGATCTATTAATCCATTGTCATAGCGTGTGCATGGTCACGCCAATATACTATGCCTTGGGGCATCCTTGACTGCAGCATATGAGATAGACAGCGTAGGCCGAGTCACATGAGTACCTGCCGTGCACGTGGTGGGTGGTGTTCCCATGTGTGGTGGTAGTGTCCATGTTGATGATCTGACATGTCTTGCAGAAGTTGCGTTGACAGCGTTGCGTGATGTTGTGGTCGACGTTGCCCTGAAGGCTGGGTAGTTTGCTGTGAACAATGGTCTGTTTAAGGTTTGGCGTTTATTTGAATGCGAGAGTTGGAGGTGTAGAGAAGATCTTGACAAGGTGCTCATTGTCATTGATGATGTGTTGTAGGCTGCAAAGAACATGGTGTAGTTTCTTCACTCCCGGGAAGTACTGGACAACAAGGAACAAGATGGATAGGGGACCTTTGACTGTCTTCTGAGGAGATCATTACGGTTTTTCACTGTGGCATGTCGAAACTGGCGATCGATGAGCTGAGCATCTTATGCCGTTCTTATGAGGGCTTCCATCAGCACATTCAGGTGTCCATCTCGTTCCTCCCCATCGGAACAGATCCTGTGTATGCGTAGGGCTTGTCGGTAGGGCATGGCTTCTTTAATATGTTTAGGGTGGAAGCTGGAGAAGTGCAGCATCATGAGGTCACCTGTAGCCTTGCGGCAGAGTGAAGTACTGAGGTGTCCGTCCTTGATGGAGATTCGTGTGTCCAAGAATGAGACTAATTCTAAAGAGTAGTCCATGGTAAGTCTGATGGTGGGATGAAACTTGTTGATAATCGCTATGTAGTCTTTTCAATGATTCCTCGCCACGAGTCCAGAAGAGGAAAATGTCATCAATGTATCTGATGTATAGCATTGGTCGGAAGTTCTGTGCAATGAAGAAGCTTTGTTCGAACTTGTTCATGGAAATGTTGGCATATTGGGGTTCAAATCTGGTCCCCATGGCTGTTCAGTGTGTCTGGATGAAGAACTGGTTGTTGAAGGTGAAGACATTGTGGTTGAGGGTAAAGCAGATGAGTTGTAGGATGGCATCTGGAAATTGTCAGTCAGTGCTACTGAGTACTGAGGCTGTTTCAGCGATGCTGTCATCATGGGGGATGCTGGTATAGAGTGCTGAAAAGTCCATTATGATGAAGGATGTTCCTGGTTTGATTGGTCCACAGGTGCTGAGGTTTTGGAAGAAATCTGTAGTGTTGAGACAGAAGCTGGGGGTTCCTTGTACAATGGATTTCAAGATACCCTTGACAGTGCCAGAGATATTCTCACACAGGGTCTCATTGCCTGATACGTGGGGACGTCCAGGTGTGTTGGCTTTGTGTATCTTTGGAAGGTAGTAGACTCAAGGGGCTAAATGACCTGCTTTTATAACTCAGGCTCTTATGTAAAATGAACAGCTTCACAAATCGTGGGCATGAATAGTTTTCACAAATTTCTGGGTGATGCTCATTCCACTAAAACCTGGCACCAAATTGGTTTCATCTCTGTCATCAGAAATCTTCACAACACAAACTACCTCTTGTGCTGACACTCATGAGAATGAGGCTTCACTCTACTGACCTGGCATAGCTTGATGTTCTGCTTTCAATGATCGAACACACTACCTGCTGTTTCATGGCAATAAAGGTTGCCACTTGAAAAATCAAAACGCAAATTGAACTCAGTTTGATGCAGCCTTTGAAACTCAAATGAATTCAGGTTTCAAGATGAGTTTTGATTTTCATCATTGCTACTACGCAAAGAATAAGCATTCACTCCATCTCTTTGGGCGCTGTGTAATCGATAGTTTAGAGGTGAAAGTGCAGCATGATCCATTGTGTCTTCCACTTAAAATATTGATTTACTTCAGACAGGTTTACAGCACCCAGAATATTAGCATGCTTCAGAAATTCTCTAACTTTTTTCACTATGATCTTTTTGCAGCATTATCAATTGATTTATATCTTTGATCCATAAAGGTTGCTGAAGATATGTCAAAGCAACTTCCTGTTACTGCTCATCTTATTGTGGATAGAATTCTCTTCTTTGCAAAGACAGAACACCTATCATTGAATATATCAAAGAGTGATTTCCACATGGACAGTTAAATGTGAAATCTGACGTAGCAGCCCAAGTACCTCTGCTTCTCTCTAGATCAAGCATAACCTAACAGGAATGACCTTGTCAAAGGCTTTAAACTAAAACTGTTTCACCAGGAACAAGAAAGCTCCAAGCTTTTTCTATTTTTCAATGCAAATTACAAAGAGTGCTTGACCCAATCTCATTGCAATTGCTCCATGTGGAATCAAAAATGAAGCAGAATTTCAACATGAACTGAATAGGAGAAAAAAAAATTAGGAAAGACAATTCAATCATCACACAGTCAGGAGAATGAAATACCTCCCAATGTTCTGTCTTCGCCCATTTCTCTTTCTGTTCTGCCTTCTGCAATTGCATCTTTTTAAGTCCTTGCGTGTTTCAGACAGGTTAGATGCAGGAAGGCTAAAGGGTCTGAGATAAAAGGTACTGCAGATGCTGGAGAATCCGAGATAACAAGGCATGGGGCTGGATGAACACAGCAGGTCAAGCAGCATCATAGGAGCAGGAAAACTTGACGTTTCGGGCCGAGACCCTTCATCAGAAATGGCATTTCTGATGAAGTGTCTAGGCCCTAAACGTCAAGTTTTCCTGCTCCTATGATGCTGCTTGGCAGGCTAAAGGGTCTTGTGGTGCAGTAGTAGTGTCCCTACATATGGGCGGCATGGTGGCTCAGTGGTTAGCACTGCTGCCTCACAGCACCAGGGACCCGGGTTCGATTGCAGCCTCGGGCTTCTGTCTGTGTGGAGTTTGCACATTCTCCCCATGTCTGTGTGGGTTTCCTCCGGGTGCTCCGGTTTCCTCCCACAGTCCAAAGATGTGCAGGTTAGGTGGATTGGCCATGCTAAATTGCCCGTAGTGTTCAGGCAGGTGTAGGTTAGGTGGGTTGTTTGGGGGGTGGGTCTGGGTGGGATGCTCTGAGGTTCGGTGTGGACTTGTTGGGCCGAAGGACCTGTTTCCACACTGTAGGGATTCTAATTCTAATCTGAGCCAGGAGGCCCAGGTTCATGTCTCACCTGCTCCAGAGGTAACAGCTTGATTAGAAAATAGCTGGATGCAGAAAGGATGTTCCTGATGGTGAGGGAGCACAGAACCAGCTGTCATCATTCAAAGATATGGGGCAAACCATTTAGGACTGAAATGAGGAGAAATTTCTTCACCCAGAGAATGGTGACCCTGTGAAATTCACTACAACAAGGAGTGGTTAAGGCCAAAACATTGTGTTTTCAGGAAGGAGGTAGATGTAGTTCTGGTAGCTAAAGGGATCAATGGATATTGGGAGGAGGATGGGGTTAGGTAGTATTGAGCTTGATAGGCAGCCATGATCATATTGAATGGTAGAGCAGGCCTGAGGGGTCAATGGTCTTCTATATTTCTGTGTTTCTATACCTTCTCACGCTGTCCATTTGTGAGATGACTTTGTACCGATTACTCCCATTAGCTCCATGGTCTCCACTTTGCAGTGAGTGATGAAGCAATGGCGCTTACTGACAGTTTCCCATTTGCTGATTTTTGAATGGAAACTTATTGTCAGTGGGCAAGCCTCATTAGTGGGTAGGTGTTAGATCGAGCAAGGTCAGTTCAGTGAGTGTTGAGTTTGGGCGGGGTCAATCAGGAGTTGGGGGATTGTCAGGTTCAATGGGGTCAGCTCTGGTACAGTTGGCTTTGGGTTGTCAGTCGTCAGGGGAGTCATGGTGGTTCAGAGAAGGAGCATTGATGGTAGTCAGTGTTGAGTTAAGGTTTCAGTTTAATTATTATGCTGGAATTAGACCAATTTTTAATCCTCTAACATTCCCTGTGTAGATATTAAGCATAAGGGAGTCAGAAATGTCCAAAATCAGTTACTTGAATGCAGAGTCGTGGACTTTTTCAGAGGGTTTCAGATGCAAGGAAATCGTCCCTAAGGAAATTTCAACTTCCTGTGCAATTCCAGAAGGTCTGTTGCATCAAGATTTCCAATTTTCCCAATGCATAACTCAAATAAACATTGTTGCAACAACTAATCACACATTAGAATGTCTGCACCAACTTGCATAAAGTAGTCATGAGTTTGCTAACCATTATACACTGAAGTCTTCAGTGATATGTATCAAATAGATGCACTGGTGTTAATTTTTTTTTGGACTGTCTGACCAGAGCAAATGAAAGTATGATTGCTACCGCAATATATTGACTAAGCTGAGAATTAGAAAGCTGAACCATCACTTCCACATTTTATTGATGAATATGGCTTAATATAATGGTAGAAGGCCATTTGGACCATCATGCAGGGACCAATTCTTTGAAAGATCTCTGCAATTCTTTTCACTCGTCCTTGCTCCTCTTGCATAACACTATAAATGTTTCCCTTTTCCTCTTGAAAGTTACTATTGATTTTGCTTCCACTCTTTCAGACAGTGCATTCCACGGCATAACTCATGGTGTAGGAAAAAGGTTTCAGCTCCCCTGTGGTTCTTTTGCCAATTATCTTAAATCTGTTTTACTGGCCTGTCTGCTGGAGTTGGCCGTTCCACTTTATTTACACCTAAAACCACCGATTGTTCCAAACGCCTTTATTAAATTTTTCTTTTGCATTCTCTGCTTTGAGGAAAATAATCCCAGGTTCTCAGTCTCTCTATATAACTGAAATCCCTCATCCAGGGGACCATTCTAGGAAATCTGATTTACACAGTCTCCAAAACCTCAACTGCTACTCATGATGTAGAGTGACGGTGTTGAACTGCGGTGGACACATTCGGAAGTCACTTTACCTGAATGTTTATGAATTTGGATAAACGCTGTTGGAATAGAACACAACATCATGTAACTTCTGACTTTGTCAACTATCACCCTGAACTGGACACATTACTGCAGGGTCTAGAATTTCTATACTATGCTCCTGGAAGTTCCTGCAGCACAGTGGTACTGTGCCAGGATCTGACCCTGAAACTTGGGCTTCATGATGGCCAAGGAAGGTGCACTCATCACATAGACAAACAGGCTGAGCATCAACTGGTAATTGTTTCCAATGGCACCCAGTAAGAGTGGGAAGGAATCCTAGTCAGCCCCATGTAATGGAAAGAAATTGGAGCCTCAACCATCATTTCCTGCAGTTCTAGGCTACAACATAACTTAACGTGTATGTTGGCACAGTAACTCCAACTCCTTGATGGGGTACCAGTTAACTCAGTTTGATGATTGGCCAGTTTCGGGCAGATTGGTGCCAACAGGATGAGGTTTTCTCCCCATTCTAGCTAGTATAGATTCAGGACCCACCTCAATGACTTATCCATGATAGGGGTCCTGGTTTGTGGGTCAGACCCAAGTTTGGACAAGAATTGAGGAAGAAAATTATATTTAAAGCCAATGATCACATATGTGCTTTAAATAGGAAAAAATTTTCACGATGAGGACCGTGACAAAATTATTAAACTGTTTCTAAAGGACACATTTTACAATGAATGGGTGCTGATGAAAATCTTCCTTTGTTTCATTGCATTTTACAGTCTCATCCATAGCTCAGTGGTTAAATCAAAATGTTGTGGGTTGAAATCTCAGTCGGAGACCTGAACATCTGGCCTGAAACTTGGGAGCTGTGCTCTGTCAAGCTGCCAGTTTTCTAGCTGCTAGATTAAACCAAGGCTCCAGCTGTCCTGTCATCTGGATTTTGTGGCACAATCTAGAGAAGAGAGGAAGAGTTTTCCCCAGTAACTTGGACATTATTTATCCTTCAACCAACACCATTAAGACTGATTATCTGCTCATTAAGGAGTCCACTGCTATCAAAAATTGTATATTCTGCAAAAGTACTTGGCTAGATTTGGAACTGGGACAAGTAGAAACATTAGGCTTCAGCAGTGCACAAGACTGGTGCTGGGACTTTTCTTGGGTTATTTCAGTATGTTTGCTTGCAGACTCCAAATTTTTCAATTTTTTGCATTAATACAGAAACCTGCTTCACTCTGACCCCT
>JAHRHZ010000029.1:19171347-19207678 GCA_024137785.1 Ginglymostoma cirratum
TCCACATACCTAATTAATGAGATAACAAGGTATAGAGCTGGATGAACACAGCAAGCCAAGCAGCATCGGAGGAGCAGGAAAGCTGACGTTTTAGGTCCAGACTCTTCTTCAGAATTTTTTTTTCTGAAGAAGACGGGTCTAGACCCAAAATGTCAGTTTTCCTGCTCCTCTGATGCTGCTTGGCCTGCTGTGTTCATCCAGCTCTACACCTTGTTATCTCAGATTCTCCAGCATCTGCAGTTCCTACTATCTCTCTACCTAAGTAATGAGGTGAGCAACTTCATTCTCCCAACCACACTACAAATCTCACTCTGTCTTTGGGGAAAGTCAACAGAGTTAGAAACTGAAGCAATAGACTGGCACATGGAGGCCACCAGTGACTATATTTTTATGATTCCTTCTCTATTCCATTCCAACTTGTGACAGGTAACTCTGTCCCTCCAACTAGGTCACAATTCTAAACACACCCAAAACCATTAAATAAGAATAACTTTGCAACAGGATATGTCAGATGTCTTTCTTGTATCCATAAATAGGAAGCTGCTTTCCCAAAACACTATCTTTGGAGCCCACAGAGAACGCTCTAGCTCCAGAAGTATCTCTTGTTATATCTCTTTTCAGAGTCCACTCCTGAGGGAAATACGAACAATCTTCCATCTATAATGGGGTAAGTCTCAAAATGTTACAGAAACATCTCACATCCAATGGAGTTCATTTGAAGTACACTCACCAATGTTATGTAAGCAAACACAAAGCCATTTTGTGCACATCACTGCTCTCCAGCAAATTGGCGTTAGTTGTATTGGGTGGCAGAATTGATCAGTACATTTGGCTTCTTCAACAAACTGCAGTGCAATCTCAAAAGCAGAAGAACACAGCACTCCTTTATATAATGCAGACTCAACCATTAGTGGCCATACCTTCAACTGCCTATGTCTCAAGCTCTGAAATCCCCATTTAAACTTCTCTGCCTCCTTACTCCTTTCCCTTGCTTGAAAATGGGCTCTAAAATCTATTACTTTGAGCAATTTGTCCTAATGTCTCAAGTGTCAATTTTGTTTGGAAATATTCCAGTAAATAGCCTTGGGATAATACATTGCACTGAAGGGTTTCATTCCAGTCAATGTATCACATACTATTTGAATGATCCATGCTCCCACAGCTTTTCTCTATGGCAAGGGAGTCTAAAAAGAGAAAGGAGAGATACAAAAGAGTCCGAGAGGGGTAATTTTTTCACACAAAGGGTAGTGAGTGATTGGAGTGGGCTGACAGAGGTAGTGGTGGAGGCAAGTACAATCTTGTCATTTAAGAAGCAACGGGGCAGGAAGACCTTTGGGATAGATATGGAGGGATATAGACCAAACACAGGAAAATGGAACTAGATTAATTGTGAAAACTGGAGGGCATGGGCAGGTTGGGCTGAATTGCCTGTTTCCGTGCTGTAAATCTCTATGACTCTATGTGTGTTGACATTCAACATAGGAGGTCATTTGATTTGCCCACTGCTTGTCGATGCCCCTTCAACTTGTAACTGTGAATAAAGAACATGTGGTTGGTTCTAACAGCACTCAGCTGATGGGCGGACACCTAACTCTCAAAACTGCCACTTTTAGCCCCAGATTTAGTGCGTCCTCTTTGCAAGACCTTTGAGCCTCCAGACCTCTCTCATGCATAGTCCGTGGCACCTCGTTCAGCACAAGTGGGAACATAACTGAATTGTGAAGAACACGGTAGGACACAGCAACTACTTAGTGGGTCAATGAACACGCAGCTTGCTTGAAACTTCTTGGAAACATACAGTCAGAATGAGTTTAATGATTTCTGTGCGAAGGTTATTGTGAATTTCCTCCAAAGTTGGACATCATGCACGTGAAAGAACTGCATGGAACCTGCCACCACTTGAGAATAAACACCTTGCATTGCTTTTACCTGAGTTATGTGTTCTTCGTGTAGAAGCATGCTGGACATCATTAGTGGTAAAAAGTCTCATAACTTCGTCAACATTCTGGTGTTTCTTAGCTCACAGCACTGTTGGAGCAATTTCACTTCACAACCTGCAGTAATTCAAGAAGGCAACCCCACCAGCACTGTCTGAAGGTCAGCTAGGAATCAGCAATAAATACCAGCCACGACAGGAACAGTCTCAGGACAAGAAACCAAACCAATTGTCAGAAGCACCCAATGCCAAAACAAGAACTGATCCCTTTAGTTACTTTCTCCTGTGAACTGTAGGTAGCTGCATGCAAATGAGGATATCCCTTAGCTCCAATGAGCTGCTGGACTTTCCATTTCGTAGAATCCCCACATTGTGGAAACAGGCCATTTGGCCCAAAAAGTCCACACAGACCTTCTGAAGACCATCCCACCCAGACCCATCCCCTAACCCTATCCCTGTATTTCCCATAGCTAACGCACCTTACCTACGCACGCCTTAACACTGCAGGCAATTTGGCATGGTCAATTCTCCTAATGTGCACATCTTTAGACTGTGGGAGGAAACCGGAGCACACAGAGGAAACCCATGCATACACAGAGAGAATGTGAAAACTCCAAACAGGCAGTCGCCCAAGGCTGGAATCAAATCCGAGTCCCTGGTGCTGTGAGGCAGCAGTGCTAACCACTGAGCCACCATGCCAATGTACGAAATCCGACAGCATGCCTAAGGCAGCATCTTTACAAGGTTTTGTTCTAATCTCCCTGTTCTGTAATATAAACATGGGGAAGTGCCCTTAATCAGCATCTGTGGAGGTGATCACACTGTGTGAACTGTCTACATCAGGCCTAACCTGCGTCAATTATTCATTAGCTAGTCGACATTGTGGTACCACACAAGGTCAGCTTGAGAAAGAATCAGCCAATGTGATCACCAAAGCCCTTCATATTCATTGCGTGTTTTATTTAAATTGAAGAGAAATGTATGATTCGATGATTTATGCCAGTTACATGCCCCACTGACATATTGGACACATTCCCACTGGCTCGCTGCTAACTAACGAACATTGAATTATGGCTTTATTGACTTGTAGTACCCAGACATTTTGCCCATATGTGAGCTCACCACTACTAAAAGCTGAAGTGCAACAATAAATGAATCAAAATGAATCTTCTACATGCAAAGGAAAATTTTCTGGGCATATGCCAATTTATTTGATGCTATGTGCACTTTGCTTTGTGTAATTGGCAGAAATCATGGATTTTGCATCTGGCCAGGAGTAGAGAGTGGTGTAGTTACAGGAAGACTCCTCCATGGTTTTCCTCAGTTCACCTATTAACAGCTTGAATGTAAAGACATCACTGGCTACAGGGAATTTTGAGATCAAGCAAGTTGCTCCACTCAATACCATCCTATGGTCTATTGACGCGGATTGAGTTTGGAGAAGCTAGCTGTTTATTTTGATTTGACAGTAATTAAACTGTCAATGAATTCATCCTGCAGCAGCTCGTGAATACGCTCCTCATGCCTGGAAGGCACAATGGATCATGAAAATATTCTTCCTCCATGACAACAAGTTGAGCAAGACAAATTAGCAGGATCATCTGTGGTCGTTTGTACCTGCTCAGTGTTCTTCCTTGTGCCTGAACTAAATTCTTAGTGATTGCACTCCCTGCGTTTCAGTTGTCGTCAAACAAATGTCAAATCAAGCAAGGATGAAGGATAGAGTAAGCAGGCTGTTCTTTGGAAAACAGCTGCTGCGGTGCAATCATCCAGCAAGCCCCCCAGGTTCAGCAAATCAATGCAATGCCTTGAAAAAGTAAGTTCAACAATGCTATTGGAAATGGGTGATGAAAGGATTTTAGGGCTCAACAAGTGGGGGATAATGCAAGTTTGACCTATAAATC
This sequence comes from Ginglymostoma cirratum, assembly GCA_024137785.1. Taxonomy (NCBI): domain Eukaryota; kingdom Metazoa; phylum Chordata; class Chondrichthyes; order Orectolobiformes; family Ginglymostomatidae; genus Ginglymostoma; species Ginglymostoma cirratum. The sequence goes on from JAHRHZ010000029.1 coordinate 19,175,188, forward strand.
AACCACAAAGTGCAAGCCGGACTGTCTAAATGTTTAAAATACCAGCAAGGAAATATAACAAGCTGTACAATGCGAATTATTTTCTCTTGCTCCACAAATCCAGATTATTGATTGATGGGTAAACGAAAGTGCAGCAAGTGAATGAATGCAGATCTACTGAGGTGATTGTGCATTAGACCTCTGCAAGTATGATTGATGCAGATTCTCAAGCAATGAATGGAAACAAAACCAGAGAACAGCGTGGAATTGTTGGCCGGATGATGTGACTGATGATTTTTCACTGATACCTTCAATGGGTGTATCGCATATTAATCATCAATCATGAGACAAGGAAATATGACCATGTGGCTTTAAGGCAATGCAGTGACTGTGGATTGCTCTGTACTTTTGAGATGCAATTTCTGTTTAATACTGCATGAAACCTCGGCATCCCAGCAGGAATTACCTCAGATATCATCCCATTAGCCTACTCAGAGGTCTTCTGCAAACCCTCGGAGCAGGTGAAATTTGAACCTGGACCTTCTGACATAGAGGTAGGGACACTATCACTGTGCCATAAGAGTGCTTCTTGGAATTTCCAAAATAGTGCCACCACCCCATCTCCTGTACACCAATGAGAGAAATGACACTTGACATGCCTCCCTGATCCTCCACTATGACTTTTAAAGTCTCAAAAAAGCAATTGACAAAATTATTTTTCATGGGGAATAGAATTCTGAAAAGCAACATGAGGTTTGTCACCCCAAAAATGGCTGGCCAGCTTTCAAATAACAAACTAAAGGAATGTCGGTTGCAGACTGAGGAGGAAAAGGACCCTATCGCATAGCGGACATTTTTGACCTTCCCAATTTCCTCCACGCCCGAGGTACAAAGAATGATGAGATAAATTGGGTGTAAGAAGTGGAAGGAAGAAATGTCAAGAAGGCTTTCCATTTGTCTCAGACAGATACCTCTGATGATAAGAGAAGGTGGGGCCTCTTCATGACAATAATTCTCTTGCACAGTGGTCTAATGGCTGAGAAAAAAAGACAAAGCAGTCCTCCAGTTCAAAGAGTTTTGAACGTATTCCTTTGAATGAACCCCCATTTACACAACTCCTCTAAAGGTTCCGGCACTTACCTTGCCCCAGAGGATATCCAGATCACATGTAGCTACGGAGACAAAATGACCTGAATGTTTTGATGTGATGGGAGTGGAAGTTAGCAGCAACTGGCGAGTCACCAACATCAATCCAATCCTCCATCTAAACTCTCCAACCCCTATGTGGAATATAATTCTCCAAGGAGTAATTCTGGAGTGTTATGCAGATGATTATTCTCACATTTACCTCGTGAAGTGGCATTTTCTCTTCACCAACAACAAATCTCATTTATATATCCATTTCGTGCATCACGCCATGATTTAAGGGAAGAGATGTAAACAATCAGAGAGGGAATGGCTGAGTTTTGAGTCCAAGCTGCCACAAAGCAAATGACCATTAGTAGTGGAGTGACAAATGTTGAGGGTTAGTAAAGGGTTGGAGTTGGAAGACTGCAGCGATTACAGAAAATTGTCACACTGAAGAAAGTTGCGCAGGTAGGGAGAGGCCCTACAGCCAATGTAAATGATTAAGACTGGGAAAATTCATGTATAAGACTAGATGGGGTTAGGATTTATTAGCAAGGTTTTGGATGAGCTATTTGTATGGACCATGCTGAATAATTGCAGCCCAGCACACCCTGTTTATTGTAAATTATTGTGAGGAGCTGTCCTCACAAACCGTGAACTGATAAAAATACAAGCAATGCAACTCACCAACTCTGTCCTTGTCAAAACCAACTGACCCTTGATTTGGGCTACAGAAAATAAGCATCTATAGGAATGGTATAATTTTGTTGAGAACACTTGTTTGTTGCAGTTCAGATGTGATCATTCACCCAAGGAGGGAGCTCTGACAGACATTCACTTCAAATTTGAGAGGCTTTTGCACAAAACTGTAAATAGGACTTTACCAAACATTAAGCTCTGAATATCATGCAAGGTTTGTGGAATAAGGCCATAGTGTGCACTGATGGTCACAGAATCAGTCAGCACTGAGATTTGTGTGAAATAAGGAGATCATGTCATGGGTGGAATCTTGTGCTCTTCCCCAATGATATCAAAAGAAGGGCATTCAGACAGGTGGGAAGGTGTAGAGCTGTATGCCGACCTCCATTCCAAGTTTAATCATGGTGAGAAAGCACACTGAACAGCCTCAGCCCTCCACTGCTGATAGGGACCCAACAGCAGAGGACCTGTTATGCAGGGAACATAACAAGCAATGCCGTGCAGCGTTGACCATTGTAGAAAGAGATTCGCTCAGAGCCTGCTAAAGAGATCTGGCCTTTGGAAGGAAGTGGCTGCTGAAGGCCACACCCTTTCTCTCCCTTCCCCTTGCTGCTGACCCCACTCCATCCCCCACCCAGCTCTCCCATGACCTCTTCCTACAACACTAATCACCCATCATGCAACCATAGTCCGGCATTCAGCGCCAATTCTCAATCTCGGGTGTGTTTTGTCCCAGCAACAGTTACGATGGCTCTCCCCATTCCGGCCATCCCATGCTGCTGCTGTTCAGCATCATAGCTGACACCCTCTGATTGAAGGGATGGAACCCCATTAAAGGGTCTCTGGGGTGTGGGGCGAGTAACTACTGGTCTGTCAATTGCCTGTGAATGGAACAAGATGCAACAGGCCTTTCTGGAAAGACATTGGCCTTTTGTCAGGTCCAACTTAGGTGGGGTGTCGTAATAAAATTATGGGGGATGGGTGGGTAGGGGTGAACTTCCTACCATCCTCCCACCCACCCTTGAACTTTCTGCAATTTCGCAACAGGCAGACAAAACCCAGCACAGTCTCTTGCCCTGCCTCAGTTGAGGCTGTCCAGTTGCCAACCGTGAGCTAATATTAACTATTATTGTTAAGAAGTAAAATCTAATAAAGATTTCTACCGTTCAACAGAACTCAGATTGGCTGTTTGAAATGTTTGGAACAATTTCAACTTTTGAAAAATGCAAATTATCATCTTGTATATAATGTATATCAAGAATGAGCCATTGGAACATGACAGAAATAATACCCTGGGTTAAATTGTCATTGACTTGAAAATGGTTTTAAAACTATCCACCGCTGGGCCAGTACCTTGAATGAAGCATCAATTAATCCAACAACCTTTCCCTTTCTCTATAGCTCTGTGTGTTTGTTTCTTGAAATATATGCACAATTTCCTTTTGAAAGCGATTATTGAATTGACTTCCACCATCCTTTCTTGCAGTTTATTTAAGATTGGAACACACTTGCTACACAATAAAAAATTCTCAACTGGTTTTCTGATCAATTACCTGAAATCGGTGTCTGCTTATTATTGATTCTCTTGACAACATTACAAAGACATACATTATATAATAACGTAGAGTCTCAGCATGAAAAACTATTCATGATAAGACCATAAGAAATAAGAACAGGAGTAAGACATTCAGTCCCTCAAACCTGCTTCACCAATGAATAGAATCATGATTGATCTGACATTCCTCACATCCACTTTCCTGTCCATTCCCTGTAACCCTTGATTCCTCTGCTGATCAATAATCCATTTCAACCTTAAATGTACACAGGGACTCTACCCTCACAGCTTTTTGTTGCAGGAATTTTTAAAAACTCACAGCCCTCACCTGAGAGAAGATGTTTCTCCTCATTTCAGTCTTAAACTGACGCTCCTTTATTCTGAGATTATGCCCTCTGGTTCCTAGACTCTCAAAAGGGAAAGCAACCTTTTTGCATCTACTCTGTCTACTTCCTGAGAATCATGTATGTTTCAACAAGGTCGCCTCTTATCTTACTAAATTCAAATGACTACAAGCACAACCCTTCCTCATGAAACATATTTGGGATCAATCTAGTGGAAATTTTTTGGACTGTAAAGTTCCTGCCATCAACCTCTTTAAGTGCAGAAACTACAGAGGCTGCTTGATCTGGTGTGGTAGAAGAAAAAAAAATTGGCTTTAGAAGAATACTTCACAGATTACAAGATATAGTTTATTACATGTTAGCAACTGGTATAGCTTACATTGATATGATAGACATTATTACAGAGACTTTGAAGAGGAACGGGTGCTAGATCTCACTGTTTTGAAATCCTAAGTTCATGTGAAATTATCATAGTGAGTGGTGATTATGGCAATCCTCAGTATTAAAAGACCAATATATTAACCTCTCCCCCAAAGTTTTTTTTTTCAATATTAATATGATATATGTATATGTAATATGATAAGTGTATAGAATACTGTTAACTACTATCCATCTTCCACAAGTCTGTGAATTTTATCTGGAAATTTTGTTATTCTACGGAACACTTTCTCATCAGACTTGGAAAATTGGTATTTTTCTGGGTATTGACTTTTGAAATTAATACTCCTTCTGAGAGCCTGAAGAATGTAGGTGCCTTGTGTTACCAAGTTCACCACTGGATGCATCTCAACTGACCAGTAGAATTAATTTTCTTGGTGAAATGGGAGCTAAGTCTCAAGCCCTTATCCATCAGCATTTCTGACAATACCAGTCCACATTGCAGTGAGGCAGATCTGTAATTTAGCAAAGCCATACCAGTATTGGTTTCTCCCTTGAATTGTGAGCACCTCAGTGAACTTGTAACATGCTCCATTGTCCAAATGATTGCAAATTGGCTGAATCACTCAATAGCAAACTCTGGCTTACCATCCAAAAGCAGCACATCAGCGATATCACACATTGCAAACACTTCTTCAAAGTCATGGATAATCACATCCATTGTCATGGCAGGTATCTTCTCAATATTCTCTGTGATCCCCTAATGTCCTGGGACAACATCTCTTGGATATCCTCCCAAAGTGAAACTAAAATGATCCATTGTATGCTCATATGCCATCCTCAAATACTGTCAGAGCTTAAAATATGTTTCCGTGGCCAACCCACAGGATCTTTCACCTGGCACAATACCAACAGATGCTGAGACATTCCTAATCCCTCAACTACTCCTGTTTGATGTGGCTAAGTCACTTGTACTTTTCTGGCAATTGACCGACAGTGTATGATTCAGTTGCACGAATAAACTCAACATCACGCTCAGGCCTGTTGACTATTGTTCCACCACTGTCTGCAGTTTTACCTGTTCATATATTGTTTCATATGGGAATCTTATAAGATAAAATAGAAACTGTGTATTCTTGGAGGCATCCCTGCCCGTTCCTTCTCATCCAGTAGAGAACCTACAGGTTTGTGACTTTTTCTATGACGTCTTCCAGGCCAAGCATGCAGCCTGAAACTTATGTGAGAAAACTTATTTTTCAGTCACAGCATATTATGTTTCTGTTTTGATAATTCTCATGAATCATAGTAGACTGGTTAATGATATCTGACAGAGATAAAAGGTACTGCAGATGCTGGAGAATCCAAGATAACAAGGTTTGGGGCTGGATGAACACAGCAGGCCAAGCAGCATCATAGGAGCAGGAAAACTTGACGTTTCGGGCCTAGACCCTTCATCAGAAATGGGGGAGGGGAAGAGGGTTCTGAAATAAATAGGGAGAGAGGGGGAGGCGGATAGAGGATGGATAGAGGAGAGGATAGGTGGAGAGGCGGCAGACAAGTCGAAGAAGCGGGGATGGAGCCAGTAAAGGTGAGTGCAGATGGGGGGGTAGGGAGGAGATAGGTCAGTCCAGGGAGGACGGACAGGTCAAGGGGCGGGATGATGTCAGTAGATAGGAGATGGGGGTGGGGCTGAGGTGGGAGGAGGGGATAGGTGAGAGGGAAAACAGGTTAGGGAAGTGGAGATGAGCTGAGCTGGTTTTGGGATGCGGTTGGGGGAGGGGAGATTTTGAAGCTTGTGAAATCCACATTGATATCATTGGGCTGCAGGGTTCCCAGGCTGAATAGGATTTGCTGTTCCTGCAGCCTTCGGGTGGCATCGCTGTGGCGTTGCAGGAGGCCCAGGATGGACATGTCGTCTGAGGAATGGGAGGGGGAGTTGAAATGGTTCGCGACTGGGAGGTGCAGTTGTTTGTTGCGAACTGAGCACAGGTGTTCTGCAAAGCGGTCCCCAAGCCTCCGCTTGGTTTCCCAGATGTAGAGGAAGCCACAACGGGTACAGCGGATGCAGTATACCACATTGGCAGACGTGCAGGTGGACATTTGCCTGATGTGGAAAGTCTTCTTGGAGCCTGGGATTGGGGTGAGGGAGGAGGTGTGGGGGCAGGTGTAGCACTTCCTGCGGTTGCAGGGAAAAGTGCCGGGTGTGGTGGGGCTGGAGGGGAGTGTGGAGCGGACAAGGGAGTCGCGGAGGGAGTGGTCCCTCCGGAAGGCAGATAAGGGTGGGGAGGGAAAAATGTCTTTGGTGGTGGGGTCTGATTGCAGATGGCGGAAGTGTCGGAGGATGATGCGTTGGATCCGGAGGTTGGTGGGGTGGTACGTGAGGACGAGGGGGATTCTTTTTTGGTTATTATTGCGGGGACGGGGCGTGAGGGATGTGTTACGGGAAATGCGGGAGACACGGTCGAGGGCGTTCTCGACCACTGTTGGGGGGAAGTGTGGTCCTTGAAGAATGAGGACATCTGAGATGTACGGGAGTGGAATGTCTCATCCTGGGAGCAGATGCGGCAGAGGCGAAGGAATTAGGAATAGGGGGTGGCATTTTTGCAGGAAGGTGGGTGGGAGGAGGTGTATTCCAGGTAGCTGTGGGAGTCAGTGGGCTTGAAATGGACATCGGTTTCTAGGTGGTTACCCGAGATGGAGACAGAGAGGTCCAGGAAGGAGAGAGAAGTGTTGGAGATGGTCCAGGTGAACTTCAGGTTGGGGTGGAAGGTGTTGGTGAAGGGGATGAACTGTTCAAGCTCCTCGTGGGAGCATGAGGCGGCGCCGATGCAGTCACCAATGTAATGGAGGAAGAGGTAGGGTTTAGGGCCAGCGTAGGTACGGAAGAGGGATTGTTCCACGTAACCTACAAAGAGGCAGGCATAGCTTGGGCCCATGCGGGTACCCATGGCCACCCCCTTTGTCTGTAGGAAGTGGGAGGAATTGAAAGAGAAGTTGTTGAGGGTGACGACGAGTTCGGCTAAGCGGATGAGCGTGTCGGTGGAGGGGGATTGGTCAGTTCTGCGGGACAGGAAGAAGCGGAGGGCCTTTAGGCGAAGCCTCTTCTAAGGATGCCTACCCTGAAGAAGTTACCCTCCTCCCTCCTGACAAACCTCAGGGAATCTCTCTCCCACTGCAACTCTCTCATAATCTCTTCGGCCTTGAAACTGCGACTTGTCTTCCTCCTCTCCACCTATCCTCTCCTCTATCCATCTTCTATCCGCCTCCCCCTCTCTCCCTATTTATTTCAGAACCGTCTTCCCCTCCCCCATTTCTGATGAAGGGTCTAGGCCCGAAACGTCAAGCTTTCCTGCTCCTATGATGCTGCTTGGCCTGCTGTGTTCATCCAGCCCCACACAATGATATCTGACAGGTTGATTGTGGAAGACCATTGATCTTAACCTGTGGCCTCATTAGCTGCTGTGATGGGTTAGAAAGGATGACAGCAGTGTGCTAGGACATTGGTGAATGACATGTCTTTGATCCTCTGAAAAGCATGTTTGTGACATTATTATCAACGCCATCCTTGCATCATCTTGAGCAGTAGCCCCAATGTCTTTGCCAACTAGTTTACCATTCTGTAAGAATCCTTAGAGATCCTGGAATAATTTTGAAGTGGGCACTTTATAATGGCTCTAATCTTCTGAAGATCTACCATCATACCTTCCACGTTGACAATGTGTCCCCAGATCTGAATAAGTTCCTAGGAAAATTCACATGAGTCATGTGGGCTTAATCTTTCTGCTTGTGACTGCTGTCAGACTGCATGCATTCACTGATCATGCTGTCCAATGCTATTTGTCAAATGCCAATATAGTATGCATGTGGCATATGGCTCCATGAAGACCTTGTAAAATATTGGAAATACTCTGTGGAAATATCCTTGGGTTTGAGGCAATCCCAAATGATCTACTGTTGAAACAAAGTCTCCCAAATGGAGTGATGAATGTAATAAGCAATCATAATTCTTCTTTAATGGCTCCTGCCAGAAACCACTACTCCCATCACATGTAATTGATATTCTACCCTTGGATAGTTTTGCTCAAACTGAGACTTAAACTGATTTATCAATATAACACTAACTCTGCACAGCCTCACAGATCTTTTACACATAAGAGGTCACACATTAAATTATTTATATGATCAATTCACACTTCCATTCTATGGCATGTCAACACACAGGCAAACTGATATTTTAGATTCCTATGTTTCTCTGGGTCAAGAAACTCCTGCCACCAGACAACAGTACTTTTTTTTTTAAAGTGCATTGAACTATTAACATCACCAGCTCTTCAAGTCGATGATGGAAACCTTATTAGAATGCTCATAAATAAAGCTGATCTCCAGACTTCCCTTCGGCATTTACAGACAAATCTTAAATGAACTCAACCATTCCTCCACTTCGTAAGACACAAAAAATTCAGCTTAAAGTTATATTTTATTCTCATCAGTGATTCTTCAAAAGTATTGTTTTATTTTATTATCCCTGTTTAGCTATAAGATCATAAGCTATACCCCAATTGTGTACAGAAGTGTATTTACTTGTTCAGCTTCTGATTTAGTACCTAATTTGGAAACTTTTTATCTTAGAAATTGTTCTTGCAACATGTCCAATTCTGTCCTCTACTTGGGTCATCTGTAGAAATGTTTTCCTGTGAAAATTATTTTTGAGGCCCTGTTTTACAAACATCGTTAAATATTTTGCTTGTTTATTTTGCAGTAGCAATGCTGCTGTACAAGGATGTTGCCCACCATTTTTAACTAAAACATAGCATTCCTACCTTTTGTGGCTTAACCATATGACTCCCATTGTTTACAGCTTTTATAAGTTATTCCCACTTTAATTACAATGTCGGAGTAAATTACTGCAGATGCTGGAATCTTTACTGAAAACAACAAATGCTGGAGATCATAGCAGGTCAGACAGCATCCCTGGAGAGAGCGCAAGGTAATATTTTGAGTCTCGATGACTCTTCATCAGAGCTGAAGTGAAGTTTGGAGGGAACAGCATTTATGCTATAGTTGGATGGGGAGTGCTGGAGTGCTGGGGAAGAAAGGAAGTTGATAGTTCAGACTAAGTGATCAGAATTAAGAATGGCAGAACCATGTTGTGTCTAATTGCTAGACTTAAAAATCACACAGTCCCATTGGGGTGGGAGGATCACAGTTTCACTGAATGTATCTGACTGTATCGCAGCTTTCATGAAGAATCTCCTAGCTTTGCTAACAGCGTAAATAAAGCCTCCCAAACTTTCTGTCTCTGTGAGACCAAGCCTGCATAAGGTTATAATCTGCACAACATGGTCACTTTAATTATAGATTTGTGATTTCCCCATTTTTGTCATAGTCCTTTAAGGCTGTTTCTGCTGCTCTACCGGGAGTGCCTGCTCATGATAGCTTCAAGACTTAACCTGAACTGTAAATACTTTCTTAACTTGACACTTTTCCACACTGGAATAACATTTTTTTTAAAGTTTCCCCTGGCTCAGTAGAAATATTAAACATTTTTCACGGAGCCTGAGATGTTTATTCGCACGCCACTGAACTCTGACTCAGGATCGCTTATAATGCAGCCTGTAATTCTCTTTTTCCAAGATAAATTTAATGTCAAACAAACACAAAGAAAATCAGCAGGTCTGAAGCATCAGCAAAGAGAAAAAGTGTTAATATTTCAGGCCCAGTCTGACCCTTCTTCAGAACTATGAAGTATAAAGGCGTCACATTTTAACATTGGTGAACTGCTGCTAATATTTTGATCTCTCCCTCTCGTAGGTCCCAGTCAATATTGAACGTTTCTACCTTCATCGAGTGTCATAACTGGAACTGGAAAGTGTGATTTGTAAACACTTGCATAAACTTAAAGCACAGATCAGTATGCTGAAGCACAGGTCAAATCTGATTCCTTCAGTTGGATTGTTGCAGGCAAGAAACAGCAAGTGGGTGCTGAATTATTTACAACAGTAATAAAATGTCAACCAATCTAAAATTAGGTGATTTGATTTAAGAAATTCAATATAAATCAACTGGAAGTTTTTTATCTGCTATGTGCAAGACTGCTAAAGTGCACTCAGACAGACACATGTTAGGCATCGTCACTACATAGCTTTTTGAATAAAACAAAAATGAATGAAAGCTCTATAACTCTAAAGTCAATAACCAAGTAAAATGGCCAGTACAGACATATTTGATTTGTTGAAGAAGGCATTCTATATTATATGCATCAGTGCTGAAGCAACATCGCATGTTTTATGAAAGACTGGACTTGAGGATAAGTGAGCACTTCACAAAATATTACCTTATGAAGCCAACAGAACACATCAGCGCTTCTTCATTCCTTCAATGTTTTGAACTATTCACTAAAACCTGACAAAAAAGATTAGGAGTACCATTTATCTTTTCGATAAGAAAGGATTCATTTTCACCTAAAATAACAACAAACTCTAATCATTTGACTTTTCAGAAAATGAACAATCTGGAGAAATGGCCCAATTTCCTTTCGCCACAATGGATGAGAAAATTCTAAATTAAGCTGTTTACCTAATTTTCGGTAATGATAAGATAGTAATCTTGACTGCTGATGGATTAGAGCTGTTGCTTTTTTAATCTGATTGGGATTAAGCCAAAACACTTTCTGAAGTTTTTTTTAATATATGCATTGGTCTTTACGAGATATTTTGGATGTTCAAAGAATGGGAGTGCCAACAAATGTGTAAAAAAAAGCAAAGAATTACAAACTTGCAAGATAGCACAGACCATATGGTAACTCTGTGCCATCTACAGGGAAGCTTTGGAGGCCAAGCTGCACTCATTGTCCAAGACAACACTTGAAGGATGCATCAAGTGACTCGCCAACTGGTACGTAGCTTACTGTGAGCCCCCATCTCTAGGGACAGAAGGAAGGAAGGAGAAAATTGTGCAGCAGATAAAATTCTTTTTCATATCCAATACCTCTGCAGCAGCTATTCACCTATTTTGAAAAAGTAAAGAGGATTAAGATGTATTTGTCCTGGCCTTCAATATGAACTGTGTTGCAAACTAATTTTCTTCATTAATTCTGTAGATGGGATATGGCCATCTTACACGAAGGTGATATGATAGAAGACACTTCAGAAAAGCAGTGTAATTTTCTCGCACAGGCTGTTTTTGGGAGCAAGCTTCAAGTGACCAAATCTCAGCAAAACAATGATTTGAGTGATCTACATGAATGATCCAATGAGGTGGGAGACTTAGAAAAAACATTTTTCTGTATTCTGCCCAAGGTCTATAATACCACAGGAAGGCCATGTCGACCAAATAGCTCAGGATCCAACGTGAATCTTGTTTCATAAAGCAAAAGCATATTTGCCAGGAAGTTATTTTCGAATCTGTTTGATAATAACTTTCAATTAACTTATGCGCCATCATAGCGCAATGTTACCAAGATGATCAGAGGTTTTAGAATTTACCAAAATAATGCTCAATGTGGATGTCATGGAACTGTGAGAATGTGATGTCATGCCCCATGTATACTTCAAATGTTCAGTCAATTGGTAAATTTTATGAAACTTGACGCAAATGGCTGGACCAGATATGTAGCTTGGGGTCTCAAACTTACCCTCTGTCTGAAGAAAAGACAAAAATATTATTCAGACTAACGTGAATCAAAGTCTTGATGTGATTTTGCTTCCAACAGGATATTTCACCTGATATGGAAATGCTTATATAATCTCCATGAGCACGGGTAGCTCAGTACTGAAGAATCCAACAGACATTTATTGAAACTAACTATTCTATATGAATGTTACTTTCCTCAAGAACATTAGGCTAACCTTACGTTGTTACATTACAACAGAGAAGCATGCTTCCAGTACAGTATCATACTTCAAGTGATCTGAGGTCAGATAGAGTATGAGATATTTATACCCTCAGGTCAGATGCTATGATACAGCGATCATATCATGAGCATGTCACTTTAGGCTAAACTGCTGCACTGACCTAAGATGTAACACAATGCATTTTTTACTGAAAACAATCTATAAAGATTTTATCATCAGACTGAATGGACCGTTTAAAAATCAAAGAAACTGATTGCCTCAAAAATGCAAGGAGTTGCCTGCATAATGGTGTTGTGACTGGATTTGTAATCCAGAGGTCAAGTCTAATGCCAGAGGAGATAGCAAGGACAAAGTTACTCGTCTGTGTCTGCAGAAGTTGGCAAAGAAACCAGCAAAGGGGAAACCTTTTACACACCAGTCCTTGTGGAGACAAGGGCCATCTTCATATTGAGGATACACTCCATCCTGCTGAAGGGAACTGCAATTGTTCTAAATGGGACAAATATTGAACAAACCTAGCAAATCTAATTAATCCATGAGGTGTTTTGGGCTGCTGCTGAGTTATCTTCAAGCATAAGCTGTAATCTCATGGCCTGGCATAACCTCCACTTTACCAATACTATTAGCGCAAGTGATCAACCTGGTTCGATGAAGCATACAGGAAGACGTGCCTAGAGTAGCTCTAGGCATACAGAGGTAACAGATACCCAACATAATCCATTTACTGATGCTCAGCTTCTGTTCCAAAAGAGCCATTCAGATCCTGCCCTCGATACAGCCTAGATCCAAAAATGTACAATAGAGGTAACTTGAGAGAAGTCCTTGACCTCAAGGCTGCTATTGGCTGAACATTCGTCAGGACTCATGGCAAAATTGGAATCAATGGGAATGAGGGGAAATGTTTGCTCCTTAGAATTGTACTTCACACTAGGATGGTTGTAATTGCTGGAAGTCAGTCATCTCAGCTTCAGGCCATCCATAACATAGGACCCTGGGACCAACCATCTTCAGCTGCTTCATCAATGACTTTCCTTCCATCATAAGGTCAGAAGTCGGGATGTTCGCTGATGCTTGCACAATGTTCAGCATCATTCACAATTCCTCAGATACAGAAATTGCTGGAAAATATCAGCAGGCCTGGCAGCATCTGTAGAGAGAAATCAGAGTTAACGTTTTGGGTGCATTGACGCTTCTGTGGAACTGGGCAAAGGTTGTTTTTATTTATGCAGAAGATAGGGTGGGGTGAGGGGGTAAGTTGTAGACAACAGGTGGAGATAGAGCCCAAAGAGAGAGAAGAACAGTTGGACAGACAAAGGAGTGGACAACAGTTGGCCCAGGAGAATAAATGGCTGCTAATAGAGATATTAGTGACTAACAATAGATCATCTGTAACAGCAGACCATGTGATAACAAGGCCTGCGTTCGGGAGTTGGGGTAAGGACATGGGAGAAGGTGCCTCAAGCCCTAAAATCCAGACTTGAGCTGATAAATGGCGAGTAATATTCATGCCAAACAATAGCCAACTTCAACAAAAACAAAATAACCATTGGTCCTTGACATTTAATGGCATAAGGATTGCTGAATCCAGGATTATCAACATTAGGGGAGTTACCATCGAGCAGAATTTGTGCTGAATCAACTGCACACATATCTGGCTTCACAAAAAATAATCAATGGTGAGTAACTCTTTGGTGAGTAACTGAATTTGTTTCCCCCTTACCCATCCACCATCTACAAAACACAAGTTCGGAGTATGATGCATGGAAAGAATTGACACAGAGCTATATAAGAGGTATCTGAAGTCAGTGACAAATAGTATCATGAAGGAATGAGTTTCAAAGAGAGTCTTGAGGAGATGGCGGTATAGTGGGAACAGAGTTTTGGAAGAGAATTTCAGAATTTGAGAATTACAAAGCATACTACTGACGGTGGGGTGGGGGAGGGATTCGAAGGAGTGAGACATGTACAAGACTACACAGTAAGAACATAAGAATCAGGAGCAGGAGTAGGTCATCTGGTGCTTCCAGCCTGCTCTGCTATTCAATAAGATCATGGCTGATCTTTTTGAGGCCTCAGCTCCACTTACTTGCATTCTCACCATAACACTTAATTCCTTTATTGTTCATAAAATTATCTATCTTAGCTTTAAAAACATTCAATGAGGCAGCCTCAAACACTTCACTAGGCAGGGAATTCCACAGGCTCACAACCCTTTGGGTAAAGAACTTCATCCTCAATTCAGTCCTAAATCTGCTCCCCTTAATTTTGAGGCTATGCCCTCTTGTTCCAGTTTCACCTGCCAGTGGAAACATCTTCCCTGCTTCTATTTTATCTATTCCCTTCATAATTTTATGTTTCTATAAAGATCCCCCCTTCATTCTTCTAAATTCCAGTGAATATAATCTCAGCCTACTCAATGTCTCCTCATAAACCAACCCTCTCATCTCCAGAATCGACCTAGTGACTCTCCTCTGCACTCCCTCTAGTGTCCGTACATCTTTTCTCAAGTAAGCAGACCAAAACTGCATGCAGTACTCCAGGTGTGGCCTCATCAGCACCCTATACAGCTGTAACATAACGTCCCTCCTTTTAAACTCAATCCGTCGTGCAATGAAAAACAAAATTTCATTCGCCTTCTTAATTACCTGCTGCACCTGCAAACCAACATTCTGCAATTCATGCAGAAGGATAACCAGGTCCCTCTGCACAGCAGTATGCTGCAATTTTTTTACCATTCAAGTAGTCGTCCCGAAACTGCTTTTCCTACAAAAATGGATGACTTCACATTTACCAACATTGCATTCCATATGCCGGACCTTTGCTCACTCACTTAAATTATCTATACCCCTCTGCAAACTTTCAGAGTCTTCTGCACACTTTGCTCTACCACTCATCTTAGTGTCATCCACAAACTGTGACACACTAACCTAGTCCCTAACTCCAAGTCATCGATGTAAATTATAAACAATTGCGGTCCCAACACCGATCCCTGAGGCACATCACTAGTCACTGAGCACCAAACAGCAAAACATTCATTCATCCCCACTCTTTACTACCTATTTGTTAACCAATCCTCTATCCATGCTAATACATTGCTCGTAATGCTGTGCACCTTTATCCTATGCAGCAGCCTCTTGTGCAGCACCTTGCCGAAATCCTTTTTGGTCCCCATCTCTACCGCACTCATAATGTCTTCAATAAATTTCAATAGAATTTCAATAAATTAGTTAAACATGAACTGGCCTTCATGAATCCATGCTGCGTCTGCCCAATGGGATTGAGATGCCTAGTTATTTCTTCCTTGATAATGGAACAAGCATTTCCCCCCCAAAGAGGTTAAGCTAATTGGCCTGTAATTCGCCATCTTTTGTCTACCTCCTTTTTTAAACAGTGGCGTCACGTTTGCTGTTTTCCAATCTGCTGGAACTGCCCCAGAGTCCAGCAAACTTTGAAAAATTACCACGAGCGCATTTGTTATTTCTCTCACCATCTCTTTTAGTACTCTGAGATACATTCCATCGGGTCCAGGAGACTTTCTACTTTTAACTCCATTAGCTTGCCAACACTACCTCTTTCGTGATAATGATCCTTTCTAGGTCCTCACCTATCTTAGTCTCCGTGCCATCAATTACTGGCATGTTATTTGGGTCCTCCACGTGAAGACTGACACAAAATACCTGTTCAGTGTTGGCTGTTTTCTCATTTCCCATTATTTAATACCCCTTCTCATCCTCTAAAGGATCAATGTTTACCTTAGCCACTTTTTTCCATTTTATATATTTGTAGAAATATTTGCTATCTGTCTTTATATTCTGAGTTAGTTTACTCTCATAATCTATCTTACTTTTCTTTATAGATTTTTTGTGGGTTTCTGTTGACGATCAAAGTTTTTCCAATCTTTTAGTTTCCTACTGGGCTTTGCAACTTTGCATCCCTTATTTTTTAATTAGATAGCCTCCCTTATATCCTTACACATCCATAGCTGATTATCCCTTTTTCTACACTCCTTCCTTTTCACTGGCATATACTTTTGATGAGCCATTTGAAAAATTGCTTTTAAAGTCCTCCACTGTTCCTCAGCTGTCCCACCATAAAGTCTTTGCTTCCAGTCTACTTTAGTCAACTCCTCCCTCATCCTATTGTAGTCTCCTTTCTTTAGGCACAGGGCCCCTGGCATTGGATTTTATCTTCTCACTTTCCATCTGTATTCTAAATTCAACCATACTGTTATTGCTCCTTCCAATGTCTCATTACACAGAACCAGGTCTAGGATAGCTTGCTCCCTTGTCTGTTCCATTACATACTGTTCAGGAAAACAATCACGGATACATTCAATGAGCTCCTCAAGACTGCCTTAACCGATCTGTTTCAACCAATCGACATATAGTTTAAAATCCCCCATGATAATTGCTGTACCATTTTTACAGGCATTTGTTATTTCTTTGTTTATTGCCCGCCCCAATGTGATGTTATTGTTTGGTATCCTATAGACTACGCCTATCAGTGACTTTATTTTAGAATTTCTAATTTCCACCCAAATGGATTCAACCTTATTCTCCGTAGAAACTGTATCATATTTCACTACTGCCCAGCGCTACACCACTCCCCTCACCTTCCTGACTGTCCTTCTGAATAGTCTGATCCCCCTGGATATTTAATTCCCAATCATGACCATCCTGCAAACATGTCTCTGTAATGGCTACTAAACCATACCCATTTACAAGGATTTGTGCCATTAACTCATCTAACTTGTTTTGAATGCTACGAGCATTCAGGTAATGTGCCGTTACGCTAGTTTTTATACCTTCTTTTTGAATTCTAACATCTCCATTAAAAAATCTCCTGAATTTTCCTTCCTTTTAACTTCTTTCATGGTCTTCAATGTAGTTAAACGCTGCCTCACACGTCAACCTGCTGCTTTCTTTTCTATTTACCATAATACTTCCTGTTGTTTTCCCCTTCCCTTCCACTCAATTTACTAATTTAAAGTCCTAGTGACCACCCTATTTATTCTTTTCACTAGAACACTGGTTCCAGATCGGCTCAAATGGAAACTGTCCCAACAGTACAGATCCCTCCTGTTCCAAAACTGATGCCAATGGCCCATAAAATGGAACCCTTATTTCCCACATCACTCTTCTAGCCACATGTTTACTTGCCTAATTTCCTGATCCCTAAACCAATTTGCACATGGCTCGGTAGTAATCCGGAGATTATAACCCTTCTGGTCCTGTTCCTTAACTTCGTTCTTAGCGCTTGGTAATCCCCAAACAGGTCCTCCTTCCTAGCCTTGCCTATGTTGTTTGTCCCAATGTAGACCACAACAACTGGATCCTTACCCTCCCACTCCAATACCCTTATAAGCCAGTCAGAGATGTCCCTCACCCTGGCACCAGGCAGGCAACACAGCATGTGGGACTCTCGATCCTGCTTACAAAGGATGCTATCAGGCCCCCTAATTATAGATTCCCCCCCAACCACCACTTGTCTTTTTGCTCCCTTGTCTTAAATGGCCTCCAGTACCACGGTGCAGTGGTTAGCTGGCTCATCCACCCTACAGCCGTTTTCCTCATCCTCACAGGAAGCAAGTACCTCATACCTTTTGGACAAGGTCATGAGTTGAGCCTCCTCCATTTCTGAATTCATGATCCCCTTACCTGCCTCACTTACAATCACACCCTACTGTCCCTGATCACTGATTGAATTTGAAATACTTAATCTGCCAGATGTGACCATCTCCTAAAACAAAGCATCCAGGTACTTCTTCCCCATCCGGATGTGCCACAGTGTTTGAAGCTCGGATTCCAGCTCATCAACTCTGGGCCAAAGTTCCTTGAGCAACTTACACTTGCCGCAGATGTGTTCAATGCTGCTTGCAATGAGATCAGCCAGCTCCCACATCATACAGCTACAACACATCACCTGCTCAGCCATCTCTACTTAGTTTATTACTTTATTAATTTATTAAAAAAATTAATGGGTTAATTCATTTATTAATACTTCTTTGTTGCGTTCTTTTTTCAAATTTAGTGCAGATTTCCTACCAGCCAATCAGACCACAGTCTTCAGAGCATTTTTTTTTCACAGCTACAGTGATCCCTGAGCACAGTTAGTTTTATATTCACACTGTGCTGCTGTTCTACTGTCCGACTGCTCCCTGCAGACTAGGCCACGGTCCCTGAGCACAGTTAGTTTTATACTCACTCTGTGCTGCTGCTCCACCCTCCGACTGCTCCCTGCAGGCTAGGAAATGCTCCTTGCAGAAGGAAATGTTTGGAAGAGATCATATGATTGGCAAAATGTTACAGTAGAATGGTGTGGCCAAGGTATTCACACACAACATAAACATAAGGATGTGGACTTTAAAAGTAAGGTGTTGCTGAGGTTACAGGAATTCTTGTAGTTTCACAAGTATTTTGAGGATGGGTGAAGGAGACTAGATGGGATTCAGACTTTGAGCAAATAATCCTTGGATGTTATGATGGTTACAAACTGTTGTGAATGAAAGGTCTGACAAGGAAGCTTTGGAACAACAAGGTTCTTGAGATGAAAGTCATCCACATGTGGGAAGAGAAGCTAGTATTGGAGATAATGAGGTGTGGAGCTGGATGAACACAGCAGGCCAGGCAGCATCAGGGGAGCAGGAAAGCTGACGTTTTGGGTCTGGACCTGTTGTGTTCGTCCAGCTCCAAACCTTGTTATCTCAGACTCCAGCATCAGCAGTTCTTACTATCTCCTAATACTGGAGATACTTTGGTTATCTTTGGATAGGCAAAAGTGGAATGAAGTGAGGACGATTGCATTGAGCTGTACAACATGAGCAATGGTAAGAGAGTGATAATGTTGCCACTCATATCAAAGGCAAAAGAAAAATCAGTGATGGACAATGCTGTATGAATACAAAAATAAATGAATATAATTTACATCTTTGTTTGGGCCAAAAATGGGAGGCAATGGCTTAGTGGTATTATCGCTGGATTGTTCATCCAGAGACCCAGATAATGTTCTGGTGACCCGGGTTCGAATCCCGCCATGGCAGATGGTGGAATTTGAATTCAATAAATATCTGGAATTAGCAGTCCAATGGTGATCGTGAAACCATTGCTAATTGTCGGAAAAACCCATCTGGTTCACTAATATCCTTTAGGGAAGGAAATTGCCATCCTTACCTGGTCTGGCCAACATGTGACTCCAGACCCACAGCAATGTGGTTGACTCTTAACTGCCCTCTGGGCAATTAGGGATGGGCAATAAATGTTGCCTTAGCCAGTGATACCCTCATCCTGTGAATGAATAAAGAATAAAGAATTTCAGTGTTATGGTCGGGATGAAACTCTATTTGGAGGATTCAAGCAGGGCATGGAAGGATGGACATGGATCTTAAAAATGGCAATTCAGTTAAGGTCTTTGAACAGGAAAGGAGTCGTTGAGGATAAGATTGCCATGAGTCAGATCAGAGAGTATGTTGTTGAATGGGGTGAGAGAGCAATGATTACTTTGAAACAAGGCATAATTTTGCAAGACAGGGCACTATTTAAGATATTAACTAGAATGGGGAAGTTGAGTTGCAATAGTTTACTATTAGGATGTAGGGTTATTTCTCGACAAGCTTGCAGAGCGATGGGGACGAGATGGTGGTTCAGAGTTAGTCTAAAGGGATCCAATGAGGGACCATATGTTGTATGGTGGGCAAGGACAAGAGAGGAAACTTCTAACTTGGTCTATCTTGGTGAAGATGTCCATGAGTTTTTGCACATGTTGTTTAAAGTGAGGCTAAAAGGAGTGAGGAGACAGCTTTAAGAAGATGTTTGGCAATGAAAAAGAGGGGACCTTATTCCACCTTTATTTCTCTTATTCTAGACCACCTTCTTCCTTCTGCTGTTCATCAGTCCTTTTGTGTTTTCCACATTACTAAGGATTATGACTCCTCTAGCCTTCCCAGTTTGTTGCCCTAATATGTCCAACCAAATTTCAAATTCTTGTGAAGATTTAATACACATCTGCAGTGAGTTTTCCACACCTTTTGTGACCAATCTTAAATACCTCTGGAGCTCTCGATTTGCCACTTCAAAACAAAGAACAAATAAAAGTTAAAAGTTGAAGTAAACTGAGCCTGAGCAACATTATTTTGTATTTGCTTCTTAACATCAGCCTGCGAGTCTTGCAATGGCTTTATATTCAAGATGATTAGCACATCATACTATCTCACATTGACAGAAACTATCAAATGTAAAAGCACTGCCTGTCTCCGTTGACCTTGAATTCCAATTCTGATGAATGCCTTTCAGACTTATACATCTGGTTTCCAGGTTTTCATTATTTTTTGACAGTCATTCAAAAAAAGATTAATGGCATTAAGGATATTAATTAGTCTATGCATTTCAATAATTAATAAGCAATGTATAGATGCTGTGTCAGTCAAGCAAACTGAAAACCAAGAAAAAGCATAATATGGTATGTATAACAATCTAGAATTGTTATTAATGACAACGGATGAATATCTTAAGTACCTGATCATGCTTCTCAGTCCTTGTTATTCATGGAGGTGCATATCCGCTTCAAATGAATGGATTAGCTTGAAATAAAAGAACTTGCTTTTTCCTGTAGTTTTTAGACACAAAGGGTGTCCCATAGGACGCTGCAGCCAATCAAGCATTTGTGAAGTGTAGCTGCTGTTGTAACATCAGGACTGCAGCCACTAATTTGCTCAGAACAAAATTCCACAAACAGTAACAGGATAAGCACATAGTCTGTTCTCGTGGAATAAACGCCACCATTGTTTTATGAATGTTGCAATTGGATGTCTTATTTCCTTCTGAGAGATCAGATGGGGCCTCAATTTAACATCTCCTCTGATAGAGGGCACCTCCAACAGTGCAACTCTCCATCAATGTTGGACTGGAGTGTGGGTTGTATTATACTTTTCAACCCACTTAGGGTCATAGAGCTGTACAGCATGGAAACAGACCCTTCGGTCCAACTCATCCATGCCGACTCGATATCCTAAATTAATCTAGTCCCATTTGCCAGCATTTGACCCACATCCCTTAAACCCTTCCTATTCATTTACTCATCTAGATGGCATTTAAATGTGTAGTTGTACCAGCCTCCACCACTTCCTCTGGCAGCTCGTTCCATACACCCACCACCCTCTGTGTGAAAAAAGTTGCCCCTAGTGTCCCGTTTAAATCTTTCCACTCTCACTTTAAACCTATGTCATCTAGGTTCAGACTCTACTTTAAATCCGAAAAGTAAGACATATTTTCTAGAACTCACCTTGAATCGATTGTGTGCATTTGCTGGCTAAGAAAGTCTTAACTGTTGAATTTGTTTTCTATTAAATATCAGCTGCATTGAGCTTCATGGAAGATTTCTTGTTATGAGTTCTCTTGAGTTCTCTTGCCATATCTTATCAAGCCTGCATCATTAACTTCCTAGCCCTTTCCAGTGATGCCCCTCTTAACTGTTTCCAGCCACCTACTATCACTCAGGGTACACAGAACAAATTGCCACTGCCAGTATATCCCGAAATGGACTGGCATCCCTGGTTCCAAGCCACTTTTAAAACACCATTGAGCACCCAGACAAGCACTATCAGTCCAGAACTACCCTGCACGGTATATGATGTTTGGCCCGGACACAGCAGACGAGGACAAATTGATACCCCACTATATGGGCACAGACCAGAAGCTCCTGTTGGATGGGGTGGTGCAGATATGGCAGGTCTGCTACCCTCAGGACTAGCAAATGGATGCCACAACATCAGATTATTCCAGACTGATCCAAGGTTGCCACTTTTGTCAGTGTATTATCAGCCATTCGGGGGTTTACATAACAATTAAAGGGGAAGTTCAATGACCTTCTCCACTCCACCATCATAAGTGACAGCACTTTCTCTGCAATACCTCACACCCACTCTCTCTCTCTTCCTCTACCTACCTCCCACCAAGGTTTATGCTCCACCACTCTCACTACTTTTTCCAACATCTTCTCTCGCTCACTATCACCCAACCCAATGCCTAGCAGCATTGACCATGTGTGGTCTCTGCACTGCTTGCTCACTCACTTGGGGCACATCCTCATCTGCACCAAAATAAGAGCTGTACCACTGACTTTCACCTCCCTCATTACCTGCTTCTGTCTTATTTCAAGAGGAAAACAGCCCAGGATAGGGCAGAAAGGGTCAAGATGGGTAATGGGCTGTCTAACATTTGGTTCCTCGTCCCCTATGTAGGGATGATTCTGCCTCTGACCACCTCAAACAGTTGAGTGACTATGACTGCTCTGGGACGTTGCCCTTGACTTACTGTGTCAGAGCCTGAGGGCAAAGGCTATCCCTTGACTTGACTGAGGAAAGCTTACAACCTTGACAAGCTTCCTGGCCTTGTGTCTGCACAAAACGGCAAGGCAATACAGCAGTATTGTGAGCCTAGTATCTCTAGCTGAGGGGCTGGGCACAAAAAGGCAGGTAAGTGAGAAATGCTAAGAGAGTAAGTGAACAGCTTGGAGATGCAACCTGGCCTAGTCCATGAGCTGGGTGTGTCTTCATATGCACTAAGTACTTCACTGCAACATTACAATGATAGCTGCTGTTGCTCCACAGGCTCAGAAGAATATTGCAAGTGGATTGGACCCATGCCATTAGGGATCTTAGAGACTGGCACATATTGGATGCCAATGTATGTGGATTTGGTGCACATGTGGCTGGTGCCCAGAGAACATTCCTTGAGATGGTGATGCCTGCTCTCAAAGATAGGGGTTGTTTAGAACAAATGGTCAACTGAAGTCTGTAGGCACTCACTCTGACTTCCACTTTGTGAATTCCGAGTCTAATTTACTTGTAGGGAGTGGTAGGATAAAAGCCTGCATATTATTCAGGCAAAATGTGCAGTTAGTAAGGTAATTAGCAAGCAACGTTCCCCTTAATAGGCAACTCACTACATGAGAATTTCGCTCCAATGCCCAGAACCTAGCTAACATATGCAGCGAGTTGTTCCCAATGCTGAAGGCTGAGCAACTCAAGGAGTTCAGCCAAGGAATGAGAGATAGATTTGAATGGTTTTTCCTAAACAAAGCAGTTAATTAATGAGTCAGTTCAGTGATCATTTCCAGCCTTTAAAATAGACGTAATTTTTTCATTTTGTCTTTGGGTGCTTCGTATTTGTTCTCAGCTTTTCTTAAAAGTAGCTTCTCAGGTATAAGATTGATACTAGTGCATAAATAAAAATAAAATAAGGTGCAAAAGGTGGATGTTCTTCAAGTGTAAACAACCAGGGATACGAGAATGATTTAATTAAAAACGTAAACAAATAAAGGTGGCAAATTGGGCAATGTGTTGTATTTGCAGCATGTAGAAGCTACTGAACATCAGGATGACACAGGGTGAATGTGTAGATAAGCAGGTTTTTGCAGCTCAAGTCATTTCAGGTCTGGTTTGAGGAGCCAGAGTCCAAGCTACAAACATCATTTCACAGCAGGGAGAGGGAAATTTAATACAGTGTGGAGCTGGAGGAACACAGCAGGTCAGGCAGCATCAGAGAAGCAGGAAAGTCAACATTTCAGGTCAGGACCCTTCTTCAGGATTACCTGGACACTTTGATCCAGAAGGTTCTCACACCCCATAGATTGGGTAATCTAAACTGGGTCTGTGATCAAGGATAAGAGATAAAAGGTACTGCAGATGCTGGAGAATCCGAGATAAAAAGGCGTGGGGCTGGATGAACACAGCAGGCCAAGCAGTATCATAGGAGCAGGAAAACTTGACATTTCGAGCCTAGACCCTTCATCAGAAGTGGGGGAGGGGAAGAGGGTTCTGAAATAAATAGGGAGAGAGGGGGAGGCGGATAGAGGATGGATAGAGGAGAGGATAGGTGGAGAGGAGGCAGACAAGTCGAAGAGACGGGGATGGTGCCAGTAAAGGTAAGTGTAGGTGGGGGGTAGGGAGGAGATAGGTCAGTCCAGGGAGGACGGACAGGGCAAGGGGGCGGGATGAGGTTAGTAGATAGGAGATGGGGATGTGGCTTGAGGTGGGAGGAGGGGATAGGTGAGAGGAAAAACAGGTTAGGGAGGTGGAGATGAGCTGGGCTGGTTTTGGGATGCGGTTGGGGGAGGGGAGATTTTGAAGCTTGTGAAATCCACATTTGATACCATTGGACTGCAGGGCTCCCAGGCTGAATATGATTTGCTGTTCCTGCAGCCTTCGGGTGGCATCACTGTGGCATTGCAGGAGGCCCAGGACGGACATGTCGTCTGAGGAATGGGAGGGGGAGTTGAAATGGTTCGCGACTGGGAGGTGCAGTTGTTTGTTGCGAACTGAGCGCAGGTGTTCTGCAAAGCAGTCCCCAAGCCTCCGCTTGGTTTCCCAGATGTAGAGGAAGCCACAACGGGTACAGCGGATGCAGTATACCACATTGGCAGATGTGCAGGTGAACATCTGCCTGATGTGGAAAGTCTTCTTGGGGCCTGGGATTGGGGTGAGGGAGGAGGTGTGGGGGCAGGTGTAGCACTTCCTGCGCTCTTCAACTTGTCTGCCTCCTCTCCACCTATCCTTTCCTCTATCCATCCTCTATTCGCCTCCCCCTCTCTCCCTATTTATTTCAGAATCCTCTTCCCCTCCCCCATTTCTGATGAAGGGTCTAGGCCCGAAACGTCAAGTTTTCCTGCTCCTATGATGCAGCTTGACCTGCTGTGTTCATCCAGCCCCACGCCTTGTAATCTTTTATCAAGGAGACAAGGATATGATTGCAACTGAGATAAAGGTGTGGAGCTGGAGGAACTCAGCAAGCCAAGCAACATCAGAGGAACTGGAAAGGTGACGTTTCGGGTCGGAAAGCTCCTCTGATGTTTCCTGGCCTGCTGTGTTCCTCCAGCTACACACTGTGTTATCTCCGACTCCAGCATCTGCAGTTCTTACCATATCTACGATTGCAACTGAGATGGATTGTTGGCACAAGAGATATCTCTCAAGGACCCTTGGTTTGTGTAATTATCTGACAGCTATGTTTTCTTTCAAGATGGATGAAAACAGGCACAGCAGTGAAGATGAGCAAACTGATGACAACACTGTGGTACAGAAAACCATTCACATGAGTGGAGGAAGTAGGAATGGAGTAGAGGTAGGGGACAGAACAATAACGGGGATGGATACAATATTGTGCCATCATCAGTGTGAGTTCCAAAGGTTGTGTGACCTGCCATTGACATGATTAAGGACAGCTCAGAACTGGGGAAAAACTTGGAGTGGGAAAGGAGATGTCAATTTGACACCATCCACGCTGGCACTAACAACATTGATAGTGCTGGAGAAGAGATGCTGCTGAGATATTTTGAAATTTTAGGAGCTAAGCTAAAACGTAGAACCTCCAAGGTAACAATCTTGTCACTACTGCCTGAGCCACAGGCAAACTGGCATTAAATAAAATCAAGGAGTTAAGCATTTGATTGAATAATTGATGTAGATAGAATGGGTTTCAGTTCATGGGGAACTGGCACCAGTACAGAAATAGTGAGGAGGTATTCCGGTGAGATGGCCTTTACTTCAACCACCCTGGGACCAGTTTCCTCATGGATCAAATGACTATGATTGTAGAGGGGGCTTTAACCTTAGTAGAAGGGAGGAGGATTCAGGAGAGGAGAAACAGGCTTACAAAGCAAACAGATATGATGGCATGTAAAGGTAGCCATTTAGACAATGATACCCAGAGTGCAATAGAAAAGGACGGAGTGTACAAGCGTGAAATAAAACAGCAAAAATGGCAAATAGACAACATCAACATCAATAGTATTAGGAACAAAATAAATGAATTAACAGCACAAATAGACATTAATAGGAACAATCTTATTGCTATCACAGATATATAGTTACAATGACATCAAATGTAGTTACTGAATACACCAAGGTATGTGACGTTTTGGAAGGACAGGAAGGAAGACAAGGTGGTGAGGTAGATGTGTCGGTCAGGGTTGGAATATTATGATACCAAGAAATGAACGTGGATCTATCTGGGTGGAAATAAGCAATAACAAGAGGATAAAGTCGTTGGTGGGAGCAGCCTATAGTCCCTCTAACAGTAACTCTTCTGTAGGATGAAAAATAAATCAGGAGATAATGAGGATATGTAAAAAAGGCAGAACATTCTTCTGAAACTTATAGGATACCAAGAGGCCGGGCTGGAGTAATGTAGAGAAAATGTTTCCACTAGTAGCAGAGGCTAAGACTTGAGGGCACAACCTCAGAGTGAAGGAGTCGTCCTTTAGAACTGAGATGAGGAGGAATTTCTACAGACAGAAAGTGGTCAATCTGTGGAACTCATTGCCACAGAGTGCTTCGGAGGCTACGTCATTGAGAGTATTTTAAGATGGAGATAGATAGTCTCTTGATTGGTCAAGGGATCAAGGATTATGGGGAGAATGCAGGACAGTGGGGTTGAGAAACATATCAATCATGATTGAATGGCAGAGCAGTCTTGATGAGCCGAATGGCCGAATTCTGCTCCTATGTCTTGTGATTTTATGGTCTTACATCATTCACGGCTAACTTTAATCTTCATGTAGATTGAGAAAATCAAGTTATCAGTGTTTTGAGACAGTTTCCTAGAACAGTATGTTGTGGATCCTATCAGGATCAGGCTATTTTGGTCTGGTATTGTGTAATGAGGCAGGTTTAATAAATGATATCAGAGTATTTGTTCCCTTTCGGAACAGCGAACACACATGGTAGAGTTTAGCATTCAGTCTAAGAATGAGAAACCTGGGTCAAAAACAACCTTGTTAAACTTAAATAAGGATAATTACTTTGCGGCAAGGGGAAGGTTTGTTGCAGTTGATTGGGAAATGTGTTTAGCAGAAAAGATAATTGAATAACACTGGAAAACATAAAAATAGCATATGACTCATAACACAGATATATTCTAGTGAGGAAAAATAATTCTAAGGGATATTCGAAGGAAGTTAAGGATTGTATCAAATTGAAAGAAAATAGTCAAAGATTAGTGGTAGGTCAGAGTTTTGCAAAGTTTTAAAATAGCAAAAATTCATCAAAGAAAATTGGAAGTCATAAACTATGAGGGTGAATTAGTATGTAATATAAAAACAGACAGTAAGAGCTTCTTCAAATATATAAAAAAGAAGAGAGAGGTCAACATGAATACAGGCTCCTTTGAGAATGAGGCTGGGGACATAATAATGGGGACCCAGGAAATGTCAGAAGAATTGAATAAATAATTTCCATCATGGTAGAGAATGCTAGTAACTTTCTAAAAATAATAAATAATCAAGTGAAAAAAGTTTGGGTGGTGGGAGGATTGAGAATGAGCATTGTAAAACCGCCATGAGGGAAAAATTACTGGGGAAGTTAATGTGTCGAAAGACTGTTAAGTTGACAGGACCTGATTGGTTGCATTCTGGGATTTTAAAGGACGTAGTTCAAGGTCCTCAGATTCTGAAAAAGTTTCAGAGATAGAAAAACTGTCTATGTAACACCATAGTTCAAAAATAGGCCAGTTTGCTTCATATGTCAATGGGGAGAATGTTACAGTATATTATCATAGATGTAATTTCAGAGTATTTAAATACACAGTATAAATGAGCAGGGCGAGCCTGTCTTCATGCAGGACAAAATTTCTTCCAGTCCTTTGAGGAGGTAAGAAGCAGGATAGATAAAGGGGCAGTAGGAAACATAATATATTTAATTATCAAAAGGCACTTGATAGGTTACTGAACATAAGGCTATTTAATCAGATGAAAACCTTGGGTTTGAGGGTAGTATATAGGTATGGATTGTTATTGGCTAACTAATAAAAGATAGAGAGATGGGATTAAAGGGGCATTTACAGAATGACAACCCGTAAATTGCAGATTGCCACAGGGATCAGTGTTGAGGTCACAATTATTCACATCATTTCTTAATGACTTCGATGATGGAAGCGAATGCACTACGAATGCACTACGAATGATTGATACAAAAATATGCAGGAAAGTAAGCAATGAGGATGACACAGAGTTTGCAGATTTATATAAATAGCAAAGGAAAAAGAATTGACAGATAAAATATCATGTGGAAAAATGCAATGTTATGCACTTTGGAAGGAAGAGTAAAAGAGATGAATATTAATTGAATTGAGAGAATTTGCAGAAAGCTACAGCACAGAGGCTTTTGGGAGTTGTCATGCATGAATCGCTATCTAAAGAAATGGACAAGACATACAGGGCTCCTGATTTATATGAGTTACTATATGACAATATTGTCAATGCAATTCAATTGAGGATGGCCCAGTTTCCAACAACAAGGCAAGGGGCAGGAGTGGGGAACAAGAGTTCACAATTTCATGTGTGAGCTAGGCCAGAAAGCTCATAACCACAAGAATTGCATCTTTCACCTCACCACCTGAGCCCTTGTCCATGTCAGGACTATCTGAGGATTGTGGCCAGGAGCAATTTTAACAATAATGAAATTAAACTGGACGATCTCAGACTAGTTCTCTTCAGGTCTGAGTTACCAGCAAGATAGGTCTGTAATCTCTTTGCAATTTAGCTTTTGGATTTCACACAGCTCTTAAAAAGGATTATTTTAAGAAATGGGAGACTGCAAGTGCTTATCTCCATCCCTGCGATTTACTCACCTGCCTCCAAAACCTGCAACATACTCTATTATCTATTGTGTTCAGCAATCACTGAAGAAAACCTTCCCACTTAAGGGGGAGTTCAAATGCAGGGATCATAAATATAAAATAGTCACCAACAAATCCAATAGACAAGTCTTTTTTAAATGCAGTTAGTGGATGGAATGTGGAGCTTGTCATCATTTGATGTTATTAAAGTGAATAGCATGACTGCATTCAGTTAGATAAGCACATGTTGGGGAAAAGTATACTCAGTTATGCTGATAGAATGAAACGAAGAGAAGTTGGCAGAGGTTTAAGTAAAGTGCAAACACCTGAAGCCTGGTCTAAATAGCCCATACCTGCGTGTAATGCTTCTTTCTATGGCTACTGGTTTGTTTAGCTATATTGCAGTCCTACCTATTGACTTTGACCCCATGTTGGTTGACATCCCACCAAATCTTTCCTATAAAACAAAGTCCCTGTCTGTTCTTCTATTTGTCTATTCTACTTATCCTCATTATCTCAATGGTGACATAGCCTTGATATGTTGTCAATATATCTTTGTCTGGCCCAATATCACCAATTGAAAAAAAGTTTTGCATATCTTGGCATCTGCTTTTCAAAGATTTTCAAATGTGGTTCTCAATAACTCGGCCGGACTTTTGTGGAGTTGCATCAAATCTGGAGGCCTTTTAAAGTGGCAGGTGGGACACATGTGGAAGCCAGCCCTCATCGTCGGCTGGTCACATTTGTATCAGTGAGTGGGGTTGGGAAGAAATTGGGTCAGGGTGGGGAGTGAACCCTGATTTCATTAGGGTCTCTTGATACTTAGAAGATTGGGTATGTTGACATCTGGTTATGTTCGGAGGCCCAGAGGAGTCGACATAATATATCGGCATAACCTGGTAGGACTGTAAACTGTGAAATACAGTGAACACATTTAGACGTATTTGTTTTTCTCACAAGATGAGTTTAGGGACATGCATTTGTTGGAGGTCTGTATGTGTAGTACAGCTAACAGGTTGGTGACTGTTTCTATGTAATCAGTCATTAGCCCAAGCAGTCAGCCCCTGCTTCTTGCTTGCAACTCTTTACCACACACAGCGCTGCATCTGTTTTGGTATTGCTGCTCAAAACCTCGCTGTTTAAAACATTAATAAGATCCAAGTTTCATCCGGGCTATTGAGGCCCTGGAATGCTTTTTCCGCAGCAATATATGCCTTGTTTCTCAGCCCTGACATCCTCCTCTCATCACAGTGACATAGAAACCTGATTAAATTAAACAATCCCTGTGGACAGGAAAGACAAAGCAATTAATTCATTTTTGTTACACTCCCATTCATCAGTGCACTGCAGAATAGCATGAAACGTATTATAACATCGTCAACAAGGGTCTCATGTTGTTTACCAAATGCATTTGATGGAGTGAACTAAACATTTCAGCAAAGTCCCATTAAATCATGTCTGGTTTTAATTAATTGGTGGAATGACAGGTCATAAATAAAGCATCACTAATTATTTATATTTTATTGGAAGTCTATTCATTGTGTAGTGTAAAATATATTTCTGTTCTTGGACTTTAAGGAATTAAGCACCTGTACAGCCTTCAGACACATACAGAGCTAAATAGGTTCAGATCTGCAGCATTAAATACTATTCAACCTATTAAACAAAACTAAGAAAGCTGAATCCTGTAAACTTGATCTTTTTGGACCAATCTTATTTATTGCCAGATAAAGTAACTCACTTGAAATATAGATCCATCCCCCCAAAAAAAATGTGCGTAAAATATTTCAATGCAGCTGACAATAAATTTCCCTAGTTTAATTTAAATATTATTGCTGGTGACCCTTCAGCATACACACTATATACATTCAACACTTCCAAGTGCTAAATTACCCATCACTGAAGTCTTTGTGTGATTAGTTTGGAAGAGGTTTATTCAGCTTTAATCATAGGCTAGAGGAACACATATAGAAACAGGAATATTAGAAATGGGAGAAGGCCATCCAGCATTTTGAGCCAACTCTCCTATTTTACTAGATCATGCCTGATCAATGTATCAAAGTGATTTACCTGCTTTTGTTCCATGCTTAATGCCTCCAGCTTTCCTAATTTTGTTTAATATGTTGAATAGTATTAAATTCTCCAGATCTGAACTGATTAAGCTATGTATGTGTCTGAAGGCAGTGAAGGTGCTTAACTCCTTAGTGATCAAGAAGAGAAATATATTTCACACTACAAAATGAATAGTCTTCCAATAAAATTCATCATCTTGAAGGCACCAATTCACACCCCACCCTGCCATATTCATGGCCTTTTGGGGAGAAAGACCAGGATTTCCTCAATCCTATGTGTGACAAAGAACATCCTGATTTCATTCCTGAACAAATTTTAAGACGATTGCAATGTGGCACAGAGAAGTCAGGCTATATATTTATGGAAGTTCCATACCTTCATGACATGTGATGGACCAGTTTAATGGCACCCACCCACCAGCTGGTGCCCACTGTCCAACATGGAGGTCCTTTAGAGCGAGAGATAACCTGAAGTCGCCAGGTATCTGCTTGAGCTTACATTTCGAGATATCTCAACGTTGAACTTCTTTGGTGCTTTTAATAAGATGGGACACTGAATATTATTATATGGCATGGTATTTAACACTTTCCCTGTCCATTAACAACTCACCACTGCCTAGTGAGAAACTCACCTCATTGCTCATCAGAAGTTTAAAAGATGGCAGAAGGTGCCCCTGATATTGAGATAGGCATCACTAGAGTCTTTGTCTGATTCTGCAACAAATTTCACCGTAGTCCAAATCACTCTGACCCCCTTAGGCTTCCATCATGGCCTCATTTTTCTTGATTCTTTCATTGTAGGGTGTACAAATTAGCCCAGAAAGGACTTTCTTTCCACTAGATGGGGAAAATGGTTTGCATATAGTTTCAGAAACACCACTCCATTA
The DNA here is from genome assembly GCA_024137785.1 of Ginglymostoma cirratum. Taxonomy (NCBI): domain Eukaryota; kingdom Metazoa; phylum Chordata; class Chondrichthyes; order Orectolobiformes; family Ginglymostomatidae; genus Ginglymostoma; species Ginglymostoma cirratum. Next base: position 19,206,690 of record JAHRHZ010000029.1, read on the forward strand.
TGTCGAACCAGGCAATAAGTCAGACCTCTGAACATTTTTTTTTAAAATTCGTTCATACGAGGTTGACGTGTCTAGCTGGGCCAGGTTTTATTACTCATGAACTGTATGGCTTGCTAAGTGATTTCAGACAGCAGTTAAGAGTCATCTACATTGCTGAGGGTCTGAGCTCACATGTAGACCAGACTAGGTAAGGATAGTAGAAAACCTTCCCCACAGGACATTATTGAACCTGAACAGTTATAACAATGAAATAACTGCACAGAGGCCGGTTCCCATCACTAAGTCACCCTTTATTTACTTGTGCACAGAACACTGGCTGTGACCAGCCAGCTCAGGATCAGTCGCCTGAACTGAGGAGATTCTGATCTGAATATACTCTTTTTATCAAACTGCACAAAAATGCAAAGCAAATCAAGGTAACAGTCAACTAAACAAGAAACAATTTACAGGGAAATGGGGACAGTGAAGTGAATGCCAAATCCCACCCTAACTCGCCTTAAGAAAAAACTTTAATCAGAAGTACATAACAAGACAAATCGATACAAACAAACAATAAAAAAGCAATCATGGGGCTGGATGAACACAGCAGGACAAGCAGCATCACAGGAGCAGGAAAACTTGACGTTTTGGGCCTAGACCCTTCATCAGAAATGGGGGAGGGGAAGAGGGTTCTGAAATAAATAGAGAGAGAGGGGGAGGCGGATAGAGGATGGATAGAGGAGAGGATAGGTGGAGAGGAGGCAGACAGGTCGAAGAGGCAGGGATGGAGCCCAAAACATCAAGTTTTCCTGCTCCTATGATGCTGCTTGGCCTGCTGTGTTCATCCAGCCCCACGCTTGTTATCTCGGATTCTCCAGCATCTGCAGTAGATTTTATCTCTGATAAAAAAGCAACAATCGGCCTGTCTCCACTCACCTTCCAAATACCTCTGGCACAGCCTGTCCCCGCTCACCTTCCAAATACCTCTGGCACAGCCTGCCCCCGCTCAC
>JAHRHZ010000029.1:19207688-19222028 GCA_024137785.1 Ginglymostoma cirratum
GCACAGCCTGCCCCCGCTCACCTTCCAAATACCTCTGGCACAGCCTGTCCCCACTCACCTTCCAGTTCTCAGCCCACCCCTACACACCTTCCAGCTCCTAGCCCACCCCTACTCACCTTCTGGCCACCTCTAGGACAGCCCATCCCTACGCCTTCTCGAGACAACAGTTTTTTGGGTGACCTACCCACCTTCCAACTCTCAGTACCTAGTACCCTAGTGCCTAGTACCCACACAGTCTGATTTTCATGGTCTTGTCACCAAACTTTGCCCCCTGGATTAAATTGTCTCTCTCACTTGGAAGCGGCATTGGAATTCCCTGCTGCCGTTTCATCCTCCTCTCCCCCCAGGTCTGGGAATCAGGTTTAACCTGGTGTGGACCCTTCTCCCCATCAGCTAGACCCAGGGACGGCAAATCACAGTACATACAGAACAATCCAAACATAAAGAACTGAGTCTATGCCCGAAGGCCGAGTTCACACTTGAAGGCAGCAAGCACACACCTCACAGCACACATACAGATACTCGGTCCATCCTTGAGGCATGGTCCAGTTGCAGAAACTCAGCAGTCTCCCCAAGGCCCAGCCTACACTCAAGGATTTGGCTCACCCATGGAAGGCCGGTCCACTACAGCAGCCTGGTCCACAAACAGAGGCCTAGCCCACTCACAGAAACAGTCCACTTGCAAAGGCACAGCTGACTCAGAGGCTCAGTCCAGACACAAAAAGGTGAAAACACATGCAAAAATAAAGTGCAAATATTCAAAACTGTGGTGCAAGGAGGAAGCCTTGTTATCAAGCTATTTTGCTTCAGTTCCAAAAAAATAACAATATTTAACCAGCCAGCTGAAAAAAAGCAGTTCCCTACTGAGAATAAAATCCAGCAGTAACACTGGCCATGACCTAGCCAGCCTGGAAATCAGTTCTCAAAAAGTGAAAAAGAATCCACAGCACCACTGCCTGTGGCCCAGCCAGCTCAGAGTCTGTCCTCCACCAAGGAGGTTATAATTTCCTGGTTATATTGGTCAGTGAATGCTTTCCCGATTGGCCCAGGTTAACAACCCCAATCAATAACCTTGTAGTCAATGAGGTCCACCTGGTTCCAACACTACATCCCTCTCCCCCACGAAGTCCAAGGATGTAGGCCTGGTCTTTCGCTTATAGCTCCTCTTGTGACATTTCCACCCCAGGACCAGTTCCTCTGACTTGGACTCAGACACAGGTGGCATGCACCAGACCATGGCCCATCTCTTGCATCCAGAACACCTCAGGAGACTTTCCACCTCTTCTGGTAATAGTGTCGAGGTTGCTTCTGTTTCTGATTCTGAGGTTTCCTTGACATTAGGTGGAGGAAGGGGACCCACGGTTTTTGACAGGCTTTCTGGCTGTTCTGAGGGGCCAGGTATGTTTTATCCCGGCCCGGTTTGCGAGGTAACACCTTTCAGGTGATCCATGTGTTTGTTCAGGACCATCTCACCTACCCAAACTTTGTAAGTCACGGGACTGATCTGGCGTCACCCTTGCCTAGTACCCACACAGTCTGATTTTCATGGTCTTGTCACTAAACTTTGCCCCCTGGATTAAATTGTCTCTCTCACTTGGAAGCGGCATTGGAATTCCCTGCTGCCGTTTCATCCTCCCCTCCCCCCAGGTCTGGGAATATCAGGTTTAACCTGGTGTGGACCCTTCTCCCCATCAGCAACTCTTGCTGGAGCTATCCCTGTTGTTGCATGTGGGCGGCCCTATAATCGAACAGGAACTGGGACAGTTTGGTATCAAGTGACGCTGTAGGCTTCTTGTTTAAGCCTGCCTTCAACCCCTCTATCCTCTAAACCATTGGACGATGGATGGTATGGAGCTGTCATTATGTGCTGAATGTCGTTGGACTTTAGGAAATATTCGAATTCCCTGCTGGTAAATGACGTCCCATGTCCAATACTTTCAGGGGTCCGTGTATTGTGAGTGATGCTCACAGCTTCTCAATTATCATCCTTGACTTTGCTGAATGAACTTCATGCATGTCCAGCCACTTTGAATGTTCCTGGTCATTGTGGGAGTCCATCAAACCCATGAAAGGACCGGTATAGTCGACATGCAACTGAGTCCGGGGTTTACCCAGCAATTCCCACAAATGAGGGAGAGCTCCTGACGGCAATTTTTGTCCTTGTTGGCACTCTAGGCACTGCCCCACCAAAGAAGCCATGTCGGCATCCAACCCTGGCCAACAGACATAGCTTCTTGCTAGCATCTTCATCTTGGAAACTCCTGGATGACCCTGGCGGAGTTTGGCCAGTATGTGGCAATGATTAACAATTACCCTTACTCCCCACAATAATATGCTGTGCTCTGCAGTGATCTGGTCTCACCGAGTCCAAAAAGGTTTCAATCCTGGTTGCGGCGGCCCTTCTGTTTCCCCCAATACCACCAGCTGTGTCAGTTTCGCTAGGACAGGATCTTATTGTGTCCACAGTCAGATATTTTTCGCGGTGACTGGAAAGGTGTCCAGGATGTTTGAAACCAAAATAGACTCTTCCAGAGAGGCAGCGCCAGTGAGTATCTGCCAGTGGGAGGTGGCTCAAGGCATCCACATTAGCCACTTGGCTTCCTGGATAGTTTTCTAACTTGTACTTGTACTTGCTGAGAAATAGGGCCCAACGCTGAATCCCACCGGAAGCTATGGGTGGCACTGCCTTGTCTTCCTTCAGTAGCCCTAGCAGGGGCTTGTGATCTGTTCATGATCTGTTACTATGACAAATTCTTGTCTGTAAAGGAACTAGTGGAATTTCCTCAACGAAAGACGACCACTTAACCTTCCTTCTCGATCTGGGCATACTTGCGTTCTGCATCAGCCAAAGTCCAGGAAACATACGCTGTTGGGCGTTCCACTCCATTGGGCCACCAGTAAGCCAACACTACCACGATACCGTACGGGGAGGTATCGTATATCAGCACCAGATGTCGCTCGGGTTCATAACGTGCCAACACTTTAGATGACGATAGCTTCTTTCTCACTCCCTAAAGGTTGCTTGTTAGCTATGCGACCATTTCCAAGGCTGACCCTTTTTCAATAGCAGGTGTAAGGGTGCAAAGACGGAGGCCAGGTTATGTATGAATTTTCCGTAATGATTCACTAACCCAAGGAAAGACTGAAGCTCCGGTATAGACATGGGAGCCAGAACTCCTTTGATCACCCTCACTTTCTCTTCCAAAGGGTGTAACCTGGTTAAGTCGACTCTGTAACCCAAGTAGGTCACTTGAGGCTCCTGGAATAAACAAACATATGCCTGCCTGGGAGAAACGTTTAAGCCCAGTCAGCTCGGAGTCAGTTCTCTACTGAGGAGGTTCTAATCTCCTGGTCATGTTGGTCAGCCAAGGCTTTCCTGATTGGCCCAGGTTAACAACACCAATCAAGAACCTCATAGTCAATGAAATCCACCTGGTCCCAATCACTACAAGTAACAAAACCTACATATATAACACAGTGTGAAGCTGGAAGAACACAGCAGGCCAGGCAGCATCAGAGGAGCAGGAAAGCTGACGCTTCGGCTCGGGACCCTGCTTCAAAAATCCCAAAACGAAACATCAGCTTTTTTGTTCCTCTGATGCTGCCTGGCCTGCTGTGTTTCTTCAGCTCCACACTGTGTTATCTCTGACTCCAACATGGGCAGTTCTTACTATGTCTAATAACAACCCAGAATTGTTATTATGGTCACCATTATAGTAGATTTTAATTACAGATTTTTTAAAAAAAAAATATTAAATCCAAGTTTTACTAGCTACTTGGGGGCAATTTAAACCCACATCCCCTGAGTGGTAGTGACTCTGGAGTTATACCTCATTAATGCTATTCCAAGGGCTCCACTCAGCTATCTCAAAGGAAATTGCTTCTCTTTATCCGTGCACAATGGCATATGATTTCGACTTGAAACTGTGATGAAAAAAACAAATCAAATCCTCATCCTGTGACACAGCTAACTTCCTCAATGAAGTCTTTGGAGCAAAACTGCTTAACTCAAACATTCTGGATGCAATTTAGATGCATTATTACACAATAAATAAAGCTGGCTGCGTTCAGTGTCTGTTAAAATGCTTCCTGTAGTCTAGACAGTGGTCTGATGTGACCCAGAACATCATTTTGAAGTCCCTGCATTTTCTTTCAGGAGCATTGGTGACCGGAAATTAAAGCAGCAACAAATATGGGAGACAATGAATAGAGTAAAAAAGGGGAGAAATTAGGACAGGTGAACAAATGCTTGGTCATTGTGGCAAATATTGAGGAGTGTTTAATGGAGAAGAGAAAGGCAGCGAAGTGGAGAACTGTAGGAAGGAAACCCCAGACCCAATAGGATCTATCTAAAGACACTGCCATCAATGGTGGAACTATGAAAATGTAACAGTTTACATCTTTATATTGGACAGCAATGAAACACCAAAAATAAATGCATGGCTCTACTTTTTTTTGCACTGCTCTAAAATGATCAATTAAAAGCAGTCTCTGACACAGAGTCTATTCATATTTCACCACCTGCTGTTCAGAACTTTAACCAAACCCACAGGAAAGGAATGACACAATTTTTCATCAGACTCTGACTCCTGATATACACTGTCGTTATGTTTTGTATAGAAATGTTACTTGGACTTCATTATTTGTAACTCCTACTGATTCAATCAGCAATTAGTTAACAAACAAAGCAAAGAAATTAGATGGCTTGAAAAAGTTTGCAGAGTTAACAGTAATGTGTAAATAACGTATACTTCAAATAGCCATATTTTACATAAAACACCTCAATCATGTCATGACTGCAGTTGTTTACCATCACTTCATCAATCAAAAAGCATGATCGTAATCTCATAAAATCATGAAATCGGATCCACATCATGATATCAAATAATGTGTGAATCAAAATTATTTCTGCAAAATTGCCCTCAATACCTCGCCCAAAAATTAGCATTCACAGTTTAACGTTTCTGTTACCTTATCTCTCCTCACTCCAATGGTAGCTGTTCCTTGTTTGATATATCAGAACACATCAACTGTCTTAGCCACACCCACAACATTCATGCCACCTGTTTACATTTATAACTTTCATAGAAACAGAAGTGAGCCATTCAGACTCTCTAACCCTTTCCACAGGTATGCTGCAATCAGTTTTCAGCTGATAAAGGGTTGATTGAAACAAAAACAGAAGTTGCCAGAAAAGTTCAGTAGGTCTGGCAGTATCTGCGGACAGAAATCAGAGTTAACACTTCGGGTCGAGTACCTTTCCTCAGAACTGATGATAGCTGGGAAAATGTCAGTTTTTATGCAGAAGACAGGGTGGGGTAAGGGACTAAGGAGTAAACAGTAGGTGGAAATCATCCAAAGAGAGAGAACAATTGGTCAGACAAAGGACTAGATCACAGTCAGGCTAGGAAGGTAAATAGCTATTAATGGGGGCTGTTAGTGGGTTGTGTGTAATAGCAGACAATGTGTTAACAAGACCAGGAGTGTGTGGGTAGGGGGAAGGACATAGGAGAGGCTCAAGCCCTAAAGTTGTTGGAATTTGATATTGAGTCCAGAAGTCTGTAGTGTTCCCAAACGGAAAATGGTTGATTGAAACTAGAGACAGTACTAGAGACTACTGTCTCTAGTAGATCAAATGGAATGTGAGTGGTTATATTATGAATGCTTAGTGCTGCATCCTCTGCTACTAAAAGACTTTATAATAAATCCTAGGCACTCACTATCAATCATTGCCCAGCAATAACAGCAAAGCTCCTGTCGTTGATGTATACAGATAACATCATCCCTGTGGGTATAATCCCCATGAATAGGTCATAGCAATGATTTCACCATGTGGATAGTACAAATCAGAGTATACTTTGGGAACAAAGAAATATTAATGAAGGTTAGAGTCATAGAATTATAACCTTTCATTTCTTTTTTCCTTTTTAAGTATATGATAAATGCTAGTTCAAAGGGTACAATTGAATCTGTTTCCAGTATCATGTGTGACAGTGTTTTATAAATCAAACTTACCTGATGCAGTTGAAATATTCTCTCCATCTCATCTCCTGTTATTGTGCCAATTATTTTAAAGCTGTGTAATAAGTATAAAAATTCAAATAGCCAATTTGTGAAGGACAGAATACCAGAGCTTATCCTTTATTAATCTGTAGGTTTAATTTAAAGAGGTGCACTTTGCATACCGTGTTCCTCCAAAATGGGGAAAAAAAAAACCCTCATTCAGCCTGCCTCTATAGCAAAGGTGAGTGGGCAGTAAATACTCTCTGGCTGAAAATAATTAATGCCTATTTAGTATCGAGTCAACACACCGGTTACCAAAATATTCATAATTCATTCAAAGCTTCAACATTGTGAACTGCAAAGGAAATGTGACCTTTTTACATACCTGATGGTTGTGCTATTCATGCAGAGCGAATTTCAAATATTTCAGGTCTTGAGAAGGTCCAGAGGTAAATTTTACAAAGCAGTCTCACATGTTACCAGCGTGCTTCAAATAATTTCACAGAGTTCATGCAAAGCCCTGTCAGCCACTTGGAGAGTAGCATAATTATTCCTCAAAATTGAGTTGGCAACATGGTGTTTCTTGCATTTTTTGTAAAGCAAAAGGTTGTCCCTTGTATATGTTTCATTATCTTTAGTATTTATAGAGCCCCACTATTAATGGGGTTTTAGACTCATCCTCTTTCCAAATCAGTGTTATTACGGACTGTGAGCTGCAGACAAATTACATCCCAAAGCTGTCAATTTGGCAAGACAAGCAATGGTGGAATATTTTCATATTACATGGCTTATGTTTCCATTCTGTAGCAGTCAGGCAAGTTTAAAAAAACCACACAGATGCCAGGAAAAGAAATAACAGAGCATATGGCCTGGAATTAGGATGACATGTCTGCAGAAGCTAGGTTTTTTCTTCCCATTTGTTCATTAGCTGTGGGAGACCAACATTTATTGTCCATTTTTAATTGCCCCACAGAAAGTGGTAAGGAGCTACCTTCTTGAACTACTGCTATTGTGCGATGCAGATTTACGCAGTATGCAGTCAGGTGGAGAATTCCAGAATTTTGATCCAGCGTCAGTGGAAGAATGATAATTTGTCTCCAAATCAGAAGGACGAGTGACTTGAAGGTTAATTTGCAGACGGCAGTAGTTCCATCCACCTTGCTGCCCTTGTACCCTACATGCTAGAGATCGCAGGTTCGGAAGATCTTAGGAAGCGACATTGGTAAGCTGTTGTAATGCATTTTGTAGATGGTACACACAGATGCAAAGCTGTGCTAATAATGAATAGCATAAATGGTTAAGATAGTGGATGGGTGATAATTATGTCCTAGGTTGTGTTGTTGTGGCAGTAGTCATCAAAGAAAGTGGAGAGTAGTCCACCACAGTACTGACTATCCCAATGATTGCACAACCTACCAATCCAGGCTATGTAGAGCTCTGAAAGTGTATCAATCTAATTTGGGAGAAACTGACCAGCAGAAATCAAATTGAGTTTTTAATGAGGTTTTAGATCATTTAGTTCCAGTCTGGATGGATTTTTGCAGCTGTATCAAATAAAATAGAAGAGGAGGCTAAATTATATTTCACAGAAACATACTTGAAAGAAGAATGGTCTGACAAACAAAACAAACTAGCAGTCCTGTGGTTGGAGTTTGCTCAAGGCTGAAAATTAGACTGACCACTGACAGAGGTCCAGAATAGTGGACATTCCACTATCAGTGCCCATATTTACATCAAAACGAAGAAATTAGGAACAGACATCAGCCATTCGGTCCTTCGAGTCTGCTGCACCTTTCAATATTATCATGGCCGACTATCCAACACTTTCTGTGGTAGAGAATTCCACAGGCTCTACTCTCTGAGTAAAGATAAAAAAAGTCTCCTCAACTAAATAGCCTACCCAATATTCTTAAACCGTGACCTTGGTTCTGGTCTCCCCAGTCATCAAGAACATCCTTCCTGCATTTACCCTATTTAGTCCTGTGAGAAATTTGGAGCTTTCTATGACATCCTCCTCATTGTTCTCAATTCCAGTGGAGGTAGTCCCAAGCAATTGAGTTTATCTTCTGATGTCAAGTCTTGCCATCCCAGGAATGAATCTGGTAAATCTTCATTGCACTCTCTTCACATTCATTACATCATTCCTTAACGGAAGCAACTGACTAGGAATACCCATTTTTCCAAATTGACATAGAATGCCTCTTGCATACAGCCAGCATGGACACAATTTGTTAACTACATTCCTTCTGCGCAGTGTTCATTTTTGTCATTCAAACTACTTTTATTGTTACGATCAAGAAACTGAGCATAATTATTGCTTTTTGCAGTTGAAATTAATTTTTTTCTGTCATCACTCCCCAGCACATATGTGTTTAATATTTCTCAAAAGGATGAATAAGAACGCATAGTCCAAAAAGTATCATTATCTACAGGCTCATAGATAGCTTACAATCGTCTGCTTCGACATAATTACAAAATATATATTGTGTGTCTGTAAGAGCATGTCTACGAGTGCTTAATAAATGGTATTGTGGTTCATCTATAATAGCATTTAAATTTCATCTAAATCCAGTTCATCTTAATTGGCACACAAGTATCACATCCAGGCAAATGTCAAATAGGAAGTCTCAGCATTAATCTTCAGCTGCATCATAAGGTCAGAAGCAGGGATACTTGTTGATGATTGTACAATGTTCAGCACTACCTATCTGTGACTCCTTAGACACTGAAGCAGTCTATGTGCTAATGAAGAGAGACCCGGACAATAATTAGGCTTAGGCTGATAAGTGGCAAGTAACATTTGTACCATGCAGGTGCCAGAGAAAGACCATCTCCAACGATGGTTCATGAAATTACCATGGTTGAATGTGCCACTACTAACATCTTAGAGTTCAGAAACTGAACTGGATCAGCCAATTAGATACTGTAAATGAAAGAGCATTTCTGCAGCAAAGCCTGTCCTCCATCTCCAAGGCACAAGTCAGAATTTTGCTGGCATATCCTTCACTGCTGTTGATGAGTGCATTCCCAAAAAATCTCAAATGCTTGACACATCCAAGCCAAAGCATCCTACTTGATTGGTACCTCAATCATAACCTTCAACATCTCTCACTTCTCCACCAATGCATAGCGACAGCAATGGATGCCATCTACAAGAAGTACCATAGTAACTCATCAAGGCTCCACTGATAGGACTTTACCTGTTAGAAGGAAAAGGGCAGCAGATATCTTCCAGTTCCCTTCCAAGCCAAGTATTCTGATTTGGAGCTATATCGTCATTCCTTCTGGATCAAATAATGGAACTCTCAACCTAATTGGAATGTGGACCCATCTACACCAAATGGATGCAATAGTTCAAGAAGGCAGTTCACTGTCACCTTTCCAAGGGTAACTAAAATTGGTGGCAAACTTTTGGACAGCAAGCTTTGTCATTCTACTAGTAGCTCAACCTGTGAGAGCTTGCAAAAGAGAAAAGAGAGTAGGAAGGAAACAGAAGGACAATGAAAAGAGGTAAATCAGAATTTTAAAAAATGGACATTTTATTGGTATCATGTCAATGCAATGCTTCAACGCAGCCCTCATGTTTCCCATTCCAACTTGGCAACAAAAGCATCTGCAAGTTAATAAAAGTGTCAGTGTACAAAGCAGTTGTCATCACTACACTCTAGGACAGCAGTGAGGCTTGTACTGCATGTCATTGATACATGAGAGTGCTAGAGAAATTTCATCAGCAATCTTCTTGTCATATTCTCTGGGTTCACGAGATCTCTGTTGAAAAAATGTTAATGTGCTCCTTGAAACTTGCTCCACAATTAGTTAAAATTGCAAAATCAACTATAATGCACTAGACACTGCATTTGAACAGCTGGGAACTGTCTCCTCCACCAAGTCATTTTTTAGATCTCTTATGTCTCAAGGAAGGACAAAGAAAGAGTTTCAAAGACACCCTGATGCTCTACTCAAAGCACATTAACATTAACGACTGGGAAGAGCTGTAGCACCCATTGTATTTGTAGCCTGTGGAATATGGTAGAACACTCTTATTATATATGCCTTAGTAGCATTTCAGTCATAATTGTGGAGTCAACTTTCTTGGTACAATGGGGAGATATGTCATTAAGCCCCTTAACCATCAGCAACTCTGATGATGCCAGTCGGCACTGGAGTGGGGCAGATCTATAATTTAGCAAGGCCGTGCCTGCATTTGCTTTCTTCATGACTACATGGACCATCGTGTCCATACGTGAAGATCTGTGGTTTGAGGGTTGGCCTATTCTATCACAGGAATACCCATGGCAGAAACCTGCAATGATAAGCAAACATTCATTCTCGAAGCAATGAACAGCAGATAATCATTTTATCTTCCCCATTATAGTGGTTCATTTCACCAATCCAAATGTTTCCTGCTTACTAAAGGCTTCCCTATTTCTCAGGCTGTATCTGAAAACAAAACTAGCCCTGTAATCCTCTTACTTTGTTGAATATTTCCACTCATATTTTAGACCTATTACACAACTGCAGCATATTTTGTATTCACTACCAAAGGAAAATACTTGAACATTGCTCAAATTCTGCTCATTAAATGATCAATCAGTTCTGTCTGGCAGCTTTCTGAAGTCTCTCAGCATTTTAGCAGATCAAACAATTCCTTTCTTATATTCATCCCAGCTCTTTCCTAACCTCTTCACTTTTCTTAAGCTTGAGATCAATTTGCAATCAATCAGCAGTTTAAACAAACCATCCTTCCAGACTCCAATGGGCAAGCTGAGCGTCTGTCATCATCTTTATATCTTACAGGAGCATAAGCTTCACTAGCGCACCATTACTGAGATTGTATCAGGAAATTCTTGCCCCTCTCTTTCACTTAAGCTGATTACTTGATGCCCAGGTAATGTGGTAAGTTATTTTCTCCTTTAGGGACTGTCCTCACTAAAAGAGAACTCATGTGTCTGGTATGTCCAGAGCAGAAATCACTCCAGCATATGATCAGGGTTGAATGCTGTCACCAATGACCCTTTCTATACTGAGCCTAAGAAGCTGCTTTGCTAAACAATGGTAGAGGATGAACCACTCATGAGTTAAGATGAACAGGCATTTGATTTAACATAAAGTTATAAATTTATTACATGCTTGCAAAAGATTCAAGTTTCATTGGTGAGTTAGGCATAATTGCTAAATCTATCACGATCTAGGAATAACATTTCTGACCACATCAGCACCTTGATCCAGACTCCTCACATCCCCTCCCCACCTACACTCTGTGAGGTCATGGATTTCTCCAACACGAAACCTTTTAGAAATATGACCTTATACAGCAATGTCAATTGAATTCAATGCAACAAAAGCCAAACAAGTGGGAAAAAAGGTATTAGATCTCAGGTGTGGATGTCATTTTGAAGATCACAGTTATTGTTCAACCTTAACTGTCCTGAAAATGTAAAAGTAGGCCTTCTCCTAGCACCATGTGGTCATCAAAAGATCAGGAAATAGACCATTTATCAGGGATTACTCAGTGGCTGCTCTGTTCTTACAGCTATCATTTCAATATAGCTGTATCTAAATCAACGTCGAGCCAATGGCTAATCCCACAAGGTATTTATCGTCATGGACTTGATCATGGAGATGCCATTGACAGCTGGAAGAGTTATAAGAGTTTTTATTTTTCTTTTTTCTGCTACTAAACAGCACAAGTTTGGTTGTCCAAGTTGTGCTGTGGATTGGCACAGGTTGCTGCATTATTGAGAAAGTTGTGTATAGTGCCGAACACAGTGGAATTGTGAGCAAATTGCTTCACTACAACCTTTTGACAAAGAAAAAAATCCATTGGGGAAAATCTGAAGATAGTGGAGCTGTGTATGCTCGGAGGAGCTTCTGCCAAGATGTCCTGGAGGTATAATAATTGTCCAGAATGGCCCTCGCCACTGAAGGGTTTACCTTTTCATCCCTTCCCTTCAGTCACAGACATGAGTTAAAACCTATTGCTTTTGCCTGTTCCTCCACTGACTGTTTCATGTATAGAAAGATCAGTTGATGTAAACTAAAGTTCATAAATATGAAGGTAATCATAGGATACCTTGTAAAAGTACCTATGATTGCAATTCCCACATGCTTTAAAATATGGGCCTTGAGTAACTGGAAATGATCCAAGACTAGATTTAAACATGATACTTTTAGGTAGATTATTGCTTGCTGTATCATTTAAGCATGAATTTTAAAATATATTTATAGTTTATTTCTAGTATTTTTCAGTTAATGTCGCATCTCGCCTGCAGAGCAGTGAGGAAAGGCAATGATCTGAGACTGAATTGAGCCATGTTTATAACAACAAAACACCAGAAGGTTCTTTCCAATAATGGGCTTAAGGAATATAATGGGGTTCAAGGGTCATCCGAGATCTGATATTTGAACCTGAGAAAGTTCTGGTGTGAACGAGTGTTGGATTCTCAGTCTTGACTTACTTTCTTTACCTTAACAATAAAAATGTTTGTGCTTTGGGTGAAAACAGAAATATTTTTATATCAAAACAAAATTTAATGATGTTAATACTACCTAACACAAAATGGAGGTCCTTATATTAACGGAGACACATTGAGAAATAGGGCGTTTAACATCATGTGAGAAATCCAAAACTAAGCTTAGCACGTTCCATCTGAGGCTTTTAAGTGCAACAGCTTTGTAAGTTTCCTGTCAATTTTGGCATGACTCGCAGAGCTGAACCAGGAAACCACCCCCACAGCGCCTGGTCTTGGTTGATAGGAAGTAGCATTCGAAGGTGCATTCAATTATCCTGACCCTACATGAGGCCACTGAACATTTAATAACATTGCATCCAGATCTTTGGACTAAAATCCTGCTATTGACCACCATGGCTGCCTGCTCCTCCTGCCTTCACAGTGTATAGATTGATGTTCTCCCTGACCCCCACTGAATAGATGTCCTCTTTGTTCCATCCCACCTCTGCAGTAAGACCTCTGATGTTGTACTTCAGGACCTGGATGCTTGTTTTCCAACTTGCCTATTCATTGATCTGGATTTTCTCCTGATCACAAAAATCTTTCCCTGATACTTCCGGCACTCACTGTATTCAAAATACAACCTGCCTTTAAAAGATGAGGGTTGGCTTTAAGAAGTAAAGGTTGTGTTAGCCTAACATGACCTTGAGCCCCCAATTAAGTATGCAGCTATATAGTGCATATTTAGCCTTGCCCCTCAACATTCAGCCCCAGTCATGAAAATGACGAGGCGCAAAAAGAGGTTTACCACCCTGCTCCTATGATGCTGCTTGGCCCGCTGTGTTCATCCAGCCCCACAGCTTGTTATCTCCATTTAACATGTGTTCATTGTTCACTATAATGTTTGCACTTGCTGAAAGGTCTTATCAAAAGTTTAGCCCCTTATCTCTCTTTATTTATCATTTCATGCACTTCTGCACATTTTTAAATGAAACAACTCATGTAACTTGAAGACATGCATTAATACCCTCGTGCATCAGTACAAATACAGCAATACAGGATTTTGAATTTGGTGGTTAATACAAAAGAAAATTTCTCGGAATTATTGTGAACAAAAGCAGGATGTGATAAACTTCAAAAAGACATAGACACTCTGGCAGAATGAGTGACCAGGTGGCAGATGAAATTTAATGCAGAGAAGCATGAAGTGAGTAGTTTTGGTATGAAGAATGAAGATAGGCCACATAGTATAAAAGGAACGATCATAAAGGTGGTGTAGAAATGGAGGTACCTGGGGATATATATGCATGAATCATTGAAAGCGGCACAGTGGATTAGGAAAGTAGTTAATAAACCAAAATGGGATTCGAGACTTTATAAACAGGATCCAAAAGTACAGAAACAATGAAACCATATTAAACCTGAGCAGAACACTGTCCAGTCTCAATTATAATGTTCTGGCCACCACACTTTAGGAAGAATATAAATGTTTCAGAGAAGTTATGGAAAAGATTTAAGAGAATAATTCTGGGGATGAAAGACTTCAGTTGGGTGGATAAGAGATAAAAGGTACTGCAGATGCTGGAGGATCCGAGATAACAAGCATGGGGCTGGATGAACACAGCAGGTCAAGCAGCATCATAGGAGCAGGAAAGCTTGACGTTTCGGGCCTAAACCCTTCATCAGAAATGGGGGAGGGGAAGAGGGTTCTGAAATAAATAGGGAGAGAGGGGAAGGCGGATAGAGGATGGATAGAGGAGAGGATAGGTGGAGAGGAGGCAGACAAGTCGAAGAGGCGGGGATGGAGCCAGTAAAGGTGAGTGTAGGTAGGGGGGTGAGGAGGAGATAGGTCAGTCCAGGGAGGACGGACAGGTCAAGGGGGCGG
>JAHRHZ010000029.1:19222428-19236559 GCA_024137785.1 Ginglymostoma cirratum
CTGTTGGGGGGAAGTTGCGGTCCTTGAAGAATGAGGACATTTGAGATGTACGGGAGTGGAATGTCTCATCCTGGGAGCAGATGCGGCAGAGGCGAAGGAATTGGGAATAGGGGATGGCATTTTTGGGTTGGGTGGATAAGTTGGGGAATCTGGGTCTGTCTTCCAAAGAGAAGAGAGGGTTGACAGTAAGTTTGTTAGACTTGTTCAAAATGATAAGAAGTTCTAAACAGAAAGTGTTGGAGAAAGTCAATGGGTCTGACAACATTATGACTGAACAGAATAGGGAGAAAGTACTCCTGTTAATGCAAGGATCATAATCGAGGAACATTCACTTTCCTTGCCAAATACTTTCAACAAGTAAGGTGAAACATGCATTCACAATGCGTAATTAGGATTTGGAATGTACCGCCGAATGGAGGCAGAGTCAGTTGTGGGTTTAAAAGCAATTTGGATAATTATCTGAAAAAGATACTGCAGGTTGCAGCAGAAGAGTTGGAAGAATAGGAACAAATAAAGTTGGTCTTGAAAAGAGTCAGCATGGATGAAACTGGGTGAATGGTCTCCTTCTGTGCTGCAACTACTCGATAATTCAGTGGGATCGCCCCTGAATTTGATCTTGGTGCCGTGGTCTGATTAGACACCCCACAAACCCACCCCATTCCCAACATCATCTCACTTCAAGACTAACTTGGTCTTGGCTGCCTGTGTGAAGGAATATCAGTCCCTTTGTGCATCTAGCCCAATTGAATTAATTTCATATTCTCTATTAAAAATGATAATTGCTAGTTTGTCACAGTAGCATGCACATCTGTAAAATGTTCAATCATCATTTGTGTGGTTTGTTATTTTTAGTAGCGCTAATGCGTTAAAATAGGAGATAACGGAGCATCATAAAGCTTTGTATTTGTCCATGTACCAACAGAAATCACTAGCTTTTTTATTATTCATGGGAGACTAATCAAACGAAAGAGTTCTGATCATTAACCACAAAGCTTAGTAACTTGTGAAATTACACTAAATTAAATTAAATATCTTTTTAATAATTTCATTGTAAGTAGATCCAATTATATTTCAAAATACAAAGAAAAACACTTTAAAATAACGGCTTAAGTGTTTGATTTAGAAACCAGCTGCTGGGGTTAATGTGGCTTCCGTTCCCTAAACTCCAAACTCTGACCTTGCTTGCCTTTGTCCTGAACCTCACTTTGCCTAATAAGATGATCACTGGCACTATTGAAGGCATTGGCTTCAACTCTGCTTTCCAGCATTGTTGACAACTCCAAATTCTTTGATCTTATTACCGATTAATAGCAAAGAAAATAATAGCTCAAAACAGTTGCCTCAAATATTTCAAGGATGGATCTCTATCGGGGTTAGTTTTGGGAGACTCCCTTTCCAGAATGTGGGTTAAAGCTGATGAATTCGTTTCACAAAGGGACCCTTAAAACCAATTGAGAGAGGAAACTTCAGCTCACAGATGTGAAGAGATAAACCACCAGGCTACCAGGTTTCCAATAGTACTTTGCATAGGTATTATCAGTGACCACATTTATTAATGTTACATTTTTGAAAATAAGATCAATTCACTCCCAAGTTTAAAACTTCAGACAGATAACATTTGGATGCTGCTTTTCCTATTCTTTTCCTCTCTGTCAGTGAAACTTGCTCCTTTAAGAAATCAATTTTCCCTATTACAGAGTCATAGAGTCATATAGTTATACAGCATGCAAACAGACCTTTTTAGCTCAACTCATCCATGCCCATGTATCCTAAACTGATCTAGTCCCATTTGCCAGCATTTGGCCCATATCCCTCTAAGCCCTTCTTATTCATCTAGATGCCTGTTAAGTGAAGTAATTGTACCCACCTCCATCACATCCTATGGCAGCTGATTCCATACACGCACCGCCCTCTGTGTGAAAAAGTTGCCCCTTAGGTCTCTTTTAAATTTTCACGTTAAGTGCTCCATCATGAGCCATGGGCCTGGTGGTCAGGCATGAATACCCTTCGCCGCACTGCCGCTGAATGGAAAGTTGCCATTCTTCAGCGCCATCGCGCCTCCACTGACGCCCTCGCCACTATAAGTCATCATTGGACCTCTCCAATGTAAACACCACCAATGCCACTGGGTACCGAACCAGCCCAAACTTGAGTCAGAGATAAAAGGTACTGCAGATGCTGGAGAATCCGAGATAACAAGCATGGGGCTGGATGAACACAGCAGGTCAAGCAGCATCATAGGAGCAGGAAAACTTGACGTTTCGGGCCTAGGCCCTTCATCAGAAATGCTGTCTAGGCCCAAAACGTCAAGTTTTCCTGCTCCTATGATGCTGCTTGACCTGCTGTGTTCATCCAGCCCCATGCTTGTTATCTCAAACTTGAGTCTGCCGCCACCGTGAGTACACTTTAGACCCACGTCTCCGATGCAACCTCTGCTAATGCCGCCGAGTCTCGCACTGGTCTCAAATTCAACTCCACAGCCACTTTCGTGAATCTACTTGGATGCGGCTGACGGCGGGGACCCAAACTCACCTCCACAGAAGCAGACATGGGTTGCGCTAGAGCTATCTTGATGTTGCAGAAGCCACAGGGGACCCAAACCTGCCTCTGACCCTGCCGCCACGAGTCCGCACTGCAAGGCCTGCTCAAGGCCACGCAGCTGGCCCACCCGCTGCCACCGATACCATTGCTGTGACCAAGCTCTTCACCAAAAGTTGAGTAAAATAAAACGAAAGAGAAAAGAAAGTGAGAAGAGAGAAATATCTAAAAAAAAATGAAACGAAAAGAAAAGCAGATGGAGTGGACAAGCCCTGGGCTCAGAGGCACTACTCCACCATCTTCCTACCGGCAGGTAGTGCAAAAGATTACCCTTAAATAATGGCACTTAATAAAATGGATCAAGAAGAGAAAGGCTGCTAAATAGAGATTTAAAAGTGCAATCTTTATGTGCATGGCCAATTTAACCACAGGGCTTTTTATAAGGAACTATTAGTGTGAGTACTTTAAAATTCATAATGTCTCTTATTCTAGTAGATGAATCACATTTTGTTCTTACACTCATTAACAGAAATGCACATGAGATTTTCATAAGTTATCAAACATAAGTTAGGCTACCATTTACCAATAAACTCTAAGGTATTCTACACAAAGTGAAACATCTGGGAGAGAAATATGGATGCCCTTACATAACTGAAAACTTCAGTATTGTTTTGTGCGCTGCTGCTGATCGATTGGAACCATCACTTAATGCATGGCTGGAGGAGAGTGAAAGCAAGTTCAAAGTTTCCTTGGATTTAGTACGGGAGCTCCACCCTATCTATCTCGGATACCAGAGTTGTGTTGTCGTCTATTACAGCAATGGGTTCAAACAGATTGACTCATTTTGTCTGATACTCTAGGGGTTAAGATTTTCGATGGGCTTTAATCATAATCTACATCAGTAAATAACATACCTTTCTGTAAACTTTCACAAGTCAATCCTTTATGGATTTTTCTCTCCTCATGTTGAATGTCAACTGAATGTCAAACTGAAAGACCCCATAATTGCAATCTTCTAATAGCATAGCGTCCATCTGATCCATATCATGAATTTTACATTTCATACCATTATAAAAGATGGATTTAGTGCTCAAAATCACACAGTATAATAAAGAGGAGAGTTAAATCTTACATCGAAGCTATTAGAATGTTTCTTTTTCACCCATCTCCTCACCATTCACTTCCCTTTAATTTTAGTGACCATTAAAGTCAGGATTAACAGCCTAGATCTCTCTCTCTCACCCTTGCTGTGCATGCAGTATATTAAAGTCCCTCCAGATCACCAACAGCAAAAATACATTGCAATGTGAGATACTGGGACATCAGGGCATCAATAAATTCCCACTCTCAAATGAGCACTCACTGCTACCAACACATTTAACCTTTAACCTGTTTTACAGGGAATGCTGAATTATCTCTGTCTCTCTGAGGCCATCAGTAACTCCTTTATCATTCATGAACATTGACAGCTACCATTGAGATGTAAAGAGCAAATGATCTCTGGCCTCTGCTGGAAACTGAATATACCTGGTCATTGGAGACGGGAAACTGTGATGGTTATTACGTACAGTAAATTGGAAAAAGCAATATCAAAGAATCATGAAAATAATGTAGCACAGAAGGAGGCCCCATTTGACCCATCACTCATTTGAAAGACCCATCAATTCGTCCTGCTCACTGCTCATTTCCTATTACTCTGCAAATATTTCTCTTTCAAATGCTTACTCCAGTCCCTTTCGAAAGTTATAATTAAATCTGTCTCTGCCCTCTTTCTGGGAGTGCATTCCATTTTATAACAACTTGCTGAAAATAACAAAGATCCTCCTCTTAACAGCTCTAGTCCTTTTATCAATTCTATTAAATCATTGGATTTTGGTCATTGATCAACCCTGTCAGGAGAAACAGCATCTCCTTATTTATTCTTCCAAAATTATTCATGCTTTTGAACAGCCTCATTAAATGGCCACTTAAGCTTCTCCACATTAAGAAAAATAACCACAGCTTCTGTACTTTCACTTTGCATCTGATGTCCTTCACACCTGATGGGTATTCCATCCTGCTCATCATAGGAATGTCCTACCAATTCAGAGGTTCAATTCTTACACAATATTTAGGTCACGAGTAATGACCATTATAACATTATCACAAATTTCAAAATGATACCGTGACCGCATCTGAAGAAAGAAATTTGTCGCTTTCATCTGATTTTCGGGTCCTACACTTAACTCTTAAGATCTTCTCAACTTTCATAATGGAGGCACTGAACTGGGGGATGGGTGCTGACAGCCTCTTAGGAACAACTACTAAAAGTTTTTTAAAAATTTATTTATGTGGTAATGGTGTTGTGGACTAGGCCAGGATTTATTACCCATCTCTAATTGCCCTTAAGCAAGTGATGATAGATGCTTTCTTGAACTGCAGATTTCAGTCGAGTTTAGGTACACAGGAGTGCTGTTAGGAAGGGATTTCCAGGATTTTGACCCAATGACAATGAAGGAATGATGATGCTGTTTCAAGTTGGGATGTTGTGTTCCTTCGAGGGGAACTTGCCACTAGTGGTATTTCCATGCTGCCCTTGTCTTTCTAGGTGGTAGAGAGCATGGGATTGGAAGATCCTTAAGGAGGCTTTATGAATTATTGCTGTTTACCTTGCAGATGGTGTACATTGCAGCCACTTTGCATCAGTGTTGGACTAAATGAATATTGAAGATGATGGAGGATTCTAAAAATCAAGGGGGATACTTTGTTCTGGATGGTGTTTAGCCTCTTGAGAGTGTTGTTGGAACTGCTGTCATCAAAGAAACCGGACAGCATTCCATCAAATTCCTGACTTGTGCCTTGCAGATAGTGGACAGGCCTTGGGGAGACAAGAGGTGAGTTACTCATGCAGGGTTCCCATTCTCAGAACAGCTCTTGCAGCCAGGACAACTGGTCCTGTTAAGTTTCTAGCCAAAGTTAAACCCAGGATGGCGCTAATGGTGAATTTTGCAATGGTGATGTCAAGGAGAGATGGTTAGATGACATAATATCAATCTTTTTGTTGCTAAAAGGAATATTTACAGCTTAATGTAAACAGAGAATTCTTACAGAGAATAAGTACAGTCACAGCATTCATCTGGAAATGGAAATCCATTGGCTGTAGGCATCTGACTGAGGCAAGACTGCTATACTCACCTGCAAAAGAGTCCAGAATGAGTGACTGACTGAAGGCAAAGACGATTGAAACTAAAACATATCTCAATTTTGGAACTCCTCCATCCCTGAGAGAATGGGTTCTTTGCTGGTATCGGTTGTCCATGCCCTGACCTGCGATAATTGTATATCTTCTGTGGAGAAAGAACCCTCAGTCCACTACCTGCAACATTAGTGTAATCTTCCTTGCAGTATGTAAGGCCTCAGAGTATTTACCCTGCAGTTTAATTACTAGCACATCACATTGACCTCTGAGAACAGAACAAAGTGATTTAGTACCAAAATAATTCATTATGAACTGAAACCCTTATTAAAGGATGGATATGACTAACTTGAGCACTATAATTATTTTTCTGAATGTTCTGTACATTATAGACACATTTCAAATAGAGTTTTGGGCCTCCCACTTCATATGAAATGTGCCTCTATTAAACTGTCCACCATTATTTTCTCCCACATGTGCAATGACCATGATTTATACCTATTATAAGTTATTAATATTGACTATGATGTAATCCTGAGGTTTTTAAGATAGTTAATCATTGATCATTTTAAGGTAACCACTATCACATTGTAACTCAAAAAGACAGTTACAAATATGTGAGGTGCAAATGGAATTCTAAAGATGTGCTTCAATGATTTCATTGAGATGGGACATACTCATTTCTAAATTTAGTTAACAGCACAGTGAATTGGTGGTTAAAGGCACAGTACGTGTACAGGATTCATAAGGTTAAACTTTAATCTAGCCTGTGATTGAGGATTAATGGAAATGGGCCAATGCATGTAACAGTTTATAAGGTGCAAGCAAAGAGATCAATGTCATGATGCCTCCCTCACTAACAGGGGACATTAGACAGATCCTGGTGTTGACGCTCTGCATTTTACAAAGGAAGCTGCTGCTTAATCATTCAATACCTTCCGAATGATGTTGAGTCAGATTTGGTCCCATGGCCAGCTCTGACTATGGCCACGAAGGAAACAATAGAGTAACTTATCCCAGTTTAATGTTGCTGGCTCTTTCCAAGAAATTACTTTTCCCTAGTTGTCACTCTGTGGAACCTATAGAGATATTACAGTTCTTGGTGCCTTTGACAGATTAGGACTGGAAACCATACCGGCACAAAGTATTGAACATTGATTAACTGCTCATAGAGGCATGGTTCAGCAAGACTCCAATGGAACGTTCTTCCCTTCAGCCCCAGTTCCGTGTGATCTGACATCACTCATGATGCACTCTAGCTATTAGCATAACAGCTATTAACCCATTATGTTACACAACTCTTTGATGTTATTTGGTGATTTGATAAAGCACCACATCAATGGAAACATTTTCCAAATGTATTTAAAATTGTCTATGTTTCCCCATTGCCACAATACAACTTGAAATAGCCATGTGGATTTGCCCAAATGTATCAGGATGAAAAATGATGAAGGGATAGTAAGAACTGCTGATGCTGGAGTCAGACATAACACAGTGTGGAGCTGGAGGAACACAGCAGGACAAGCAGCATCAGAGGAGCAGGAAAGTTGACATTTTGAGTTGGGATTCTTCGACAGAAAATTTTCTGCTCTTCTGATGCTGCCTGGCCTGCTGTGTTCCTTCAGCTCCACACTGTGTTATGAAAAATTATGAAGACCCATTTAGTTTGTCTTCCACCATACATGGTTTGAAAAAGAAGCCCCACATGTTAATTAATTCTTGGCACTGGAGGATTGTTGGCAACGTTGACATTTATTGACCATCCCTAATTCTCTCTGAGAAGGAGTTGGTAAGCTTTCTACTTGAAATGTTGTATTAGGGATATACAATAAATGATGGCCTAACCAATGAAGCCTTCATCCCTGAAATAAGAAAAAGTATGAATGTCAAAGGTCCTCCCACACTGCCAATGAATACAATAATATTGGGATAAAGCAAAATATTGTGGATGCTGAATACCTAAAAGCTGAAATAAATATTGAAAGTGCTGGAGAAATGGAGCGCACCTGGCAGCATCTGTTGAGACAGGAACAGAGTTAACATTTGGAGTCTAATATGACTTTTCTGCGGAAAAAAAGGCATGTACTGAGTTTTATGCTGTTGAAAAAGAAATGATGGGTCAGAGCTAGGTTAGAAGGTAGGAGAAATTAACAGACAAAGGGCAAAAAAAAAGTACTCATTCTGAAATTAACTCTGACTGAACCAATATTTCGTTCCTTACTCCAATCATTACCATTCTTTTTGCCTTTTCTCCACGCCAATTTCACATTTTAATCTCTCTCAGCCTTTAAGTTATCCGTGATTTACCCTTTTGCTCTAAAAATCAAAAGAACTGCAGATGCTGTAAATGAGAAACAAAAACAGAAATTGCTGGAAAAGCTCAGCAGGTCTGGCAGCATCTGTGGAGAGAAATCAGAGTTAACATTTCAGGTCGGGTCACCCTTCCTCAGGACACTTTTTCTGACCCTTTTGTTCTACTTGATCGTTCACCATTTTTGAACAACGTAAGACCCATCCCATCATATTCTCACCTCTCTTCAGTTCCAGTGACAAGTGATATTGAACTTGAACTCTGTTGTTTACTCGTCCGATGCTGACAGATCCTTGTAAGCATTTCCAACACTTATGAAAATGATAATTGATTAAGTCTGGTGGCCAGTCACTGTCAATTCCACTACAGAAGAACCAGACGTGAGCTGAGGAATGGCTCAGTGTTAGAATCCTTTGGGAACATTTTAGCTGAAGTTGATCTTGGGCAGTGGTGCAAAATGGAGGCAATGAATAGACCACACGTTATTGCATAACACAGAGCTGAGCATCAGATACCATGTACAATGGGCATCCAATTGAACACTGGCCATTTTGTTCCATTGCCCTGAAACTAAATGTCTACCACTACTAGGGTAAAATTAATGCTTCTGTCCAGGCACACAGTACATGTGTCGAATCAAAGTACTCAAGTGCTACATGTCAAAAATGTTTCTTTTCTGAAATATATCGATCTAATTTTAATGAATTAATGCTAACCACCGTCACCTTCTCCTTATTTACAAGGCACATTCCCTGAAACTGTCAGCATTGTCAGAGAGACAGGCCTGCTGAGCAAAAGTAATACATTGGTAGCAGTTCCTGAGTCAAGTAAAAAAGCATATCATTGGAAACAACAGAGAACCATGAAACTGGAGTTATCTAACTGGTTTTCAGCCATGGAGGTGGACAGTGATAGAAAAGCAGAAGAAGGTAATCATGACCACAATCATCGCTCAAAGGGAGTAGGGAGCAGAGGAGATTAAATACAATGACAAGGAGAGACAAAACTATCCGTGATCTAGAGATAGTAGGAACTGCAGATGCTGGAGAATCTGAGATAACAAGGTGTAGAGCTGGATGAACACAGCAGGCTAAGCAGCATCAGAGGAGCAGGAAAGCTGACGTTTCGGGCCTAGACCCTTCTTCAGAAAAAGGGTCCAGGTCCGAAACATCAAGCTTTCCTGCTCCTCTGATGCTTCTTGGCCTGCTGTGTTCATCCAGTTCTACACCTTGTTATCTGTAATCATGACTGGGATTCTAAATTGTTGGAGGAAATGTTACCAGAAAGATGGGTTTGGAGGCACATATGCTCATAAAAATTGAAGAAAAATGCCTTGTACTGTTGCCCATTGTGTTCCCACCTCTTTCTGTCCACTGCAGAGAGCTCTTTTGTGCACTGATTACTCAGTCAGCAGACAGCCAGTGAAACTGGCAAATGAGCAATTAGCGGAAAATTCCAAAGAACAATGCTATGTATGGCCTCCATGCTACGTCAGAACTTTGACTGCTCATAGAAGACAGCTGAACAGTAGGAGGATCGGAAGAGGGTGAAAATAAAGTGTAATTTGCCTGTTTTACACTAAGCCTGAGTTGCTCTGTCAACAGAAGCCTGGCGTTACAGTCCCAGCTACTGGAGACTGAAGGAATAGACAGAATCTCTGTACCCCAAGTGCCCAACAGATTCTGTCTATTCCTTCAGTCTTTACTCGCAGACAATTTCACTCCACTGTCCTTTGAGGTTCCTCCATTGGCAACACATTTAGCATCAGCCACTCTGAATGCTACTGTGCATACTGACAGACACTCCCTCAACCTCAACCATGGTAACTCAGCAAGCGCAAAGGAGTTCTGCTAATTGTCTACCTTCTGGAAAATTGATCCAAAGGTACACTTTGCTGATGGTAGATTTACTCATCTGCAAATTGCCAAAATAAAACCCTTTTGGCCCAGATTTTCTGATGGCCAGACAGTTGCTTCTGCAACACAGGCAGCAGTTACACATAGGAACTATGTGGAATCTCAGCGTAGCATACTCTAAAGGAATTGCAAAATAAATTGAAGATTTCAACAGCTAATTCCCCTGCGTCTAGAAACATTCAAAAGTATCCATTTAAATGGGAGAATTTGGAGAGAGTTTTACTACTGTTAAGTAACTAGTTACTCACATAAATTTAGACTATTAAAGGCTTTTCAGCAATCACCCACACCCCTCCCTAAACTTATTGTGCATGCCCTTAAC
This sequence comes from Ginglymostoma cirratum, assembly GCA_024137785.1. Classification (NCBI taxonomy): domain Eukaryota; kingdom Metazoa; phylum Chordata; class Chondrichthyes; order Orectolobiformes; family Ginglymostomatidae; genus Ginglymostoma; species Ginglymostoma cirratum. Next base: position 19,232,691 of record JAHRHZ010000029.1, read on the forward strand.
TACAGTTTGCCCCCAAAACCTGACCGGACATGCCCCCCTCTCCCCAGGAACTGGCATCCTAATATCTCCCAGAATCCTTTAACCCTCTCCTCCAGAGACTCACCAGCCCATCCACCTACCGTTGATCCCAATATCACCCCTGCCACACCCATCATACAGAACCGAACAGCTCCATGCCATCTCCCCCAACCCTTCCCAGGACCCAACAACCCTGGGAACTGTGCCCTTATTCCTGGGGTCATTGCACCTCTCAACCTTCCACCACTGCCCCCCCAACCAATACACACACAACTTAGGAATTAAGTCATGATGACAGAATGTACAAATTAGGCCTGTTTTCTCCAGAATTCAGAAGTTGAATGGGTGACCTGATCAAAGTTTTCAAGATATTAACTGGAGAAGACAAGGCAGATAAAGATAAACTATTTCCATTGGTCGGGGATTCTAGAACCAAGGACCATTGTCTAAGAATTAGGGCCCGATAATTGAGGAGCAATGTTAGGAAGTACTTCTATACATAAAAGATGGTAGATATTTGGCACTCTCTTCCACAAATGGTAGTGGATGCTGGATCAGTTGTTACTTTTAGATCTGAGATAGACAATTTTTTGTTAACCAAGGCAGGTATGTAGAGTTATGCCACAGATCGGCTATAATGTTATTGAATGGAAGAACAAGCTCAAGGGCCTACCCCTGCTTCTATGTTCCTATCTCACCTCCTCCATTGTTTGCAAAGTGGCAGTGTAAACACGACTAACAATGAGTTCCAGTAACTTTCTTTTAGAAGTGCAGCAATCCCTTCTGCAGTCCTTCGTTTTAAAGCCATCCTTTTCCCCATTTAGCTCACAATCAAAAATACAGCAAAATAAAAAGATGCGGTCTTCACATTAGCAAAAAGACGGATGAGATGACACAAAATAAAATTGCTCCTAACAGTGTTCAGTGCGACAATTATATTCACACCTTCATGTTTAAACAAATTTCTGATCAGTCACCACCAGAGAGTGGAATGGCTGTCAAGGGATTGAAACCTATGGCTCAGATTTCCATCTGTTACTTCAAGTGGACTAAAAATGAGGCATCCCAGGCCTATGCTTCAATTCCTGATCCCTAATGCCCCAAGAGTGAGTCAACTTTGAATGCACAACACAACTCTCTATCAAACCAAGCAAAATGTTAATGTATTACTGCAGAAATCAGTTAAGCCACAGCAATTTTCTCCAATCCACCCAAAAATCTGAATGCAAATCTTATTTTTCAATTATTATAATGCATAATCTCATGCATTGCTTAAACAGTTGATTTAACCAGACAGATATATGCAGGCAGAAGGACAAAGGATATACTCTGCATTCAATGAACAACTGTGATTCTAACAACTTCAAGTCTACCTTAGATTTTTATATGTAAAACAAAAATATTGTTATGTCTTTCCAAATAAGCAGGAAGACAGTTATTGCCTGGAGAATTATTTATAAAGTAATATTTTCCTTCCCCCTTCCACCTTCTTGCTGTACCTGACAATGGAAAATGTAAATCAGTTTGAAACCACACAAAGAGGGAAGTATATTGAATGTCAAGAACTATCTTTTTAAATTGATGTGGATATTTATGCCCAAAGAAGATCAGAGGTTGCTCTTATCTACAATGAGATATGGAAAAATAATATAGTCTACATGATGCAGATGTGCTCTTCCCCTGAACCCACTAGGTCTTGCAAATGCCTCTACCTGCCAGACAATAACAGATGGCTGCTCATACTTTAATCACTTTTCAGACTAGGCTTGATGCATCATGAATCAGTTCCCTGATTGTGTTTCATTCACGTCTACCTCCACTTTCTCTTGATTGTTCTGTCTTGCTGAGAAATCGCTGTTGATGTTAAGTCTGCAGAGTAGAAGCATTACTGATTGGTAACGTGGCAAGTGCAGTTAGCTCTTGCTTACCATCCATTTCCAAAACACAAGGTATCTCCCCTGGATTGTAAATTACTTTTGTGTACTACAGCATGGAAAATGCGGATTAATGTCATTAGCCCAATTACTGCTGCTTCTTCAACTAACTCATCACACCTCTGATGCTTTGTTCAGCTTCATATTGAACTGATGGTGCAGAGGCCACTGGCTATGTTTGGACTGCTCAGTGCAAAGATAAGATGCCCCATATTTCATTAAACATTTCAATTTTTCTTAGTTATGGGGACAGTTCTTAGCGCGATACCACCACTGCAATCATCAACACAAAACAGCAACTGGAGCGAAATAGATTTCCTTGAGGTCAGGTAGATTATCAAGGAGCAAATATATCTTGGACTTCGCGCTACATAGTTCATGAGGCTTACTTCAGCAGATGTCTAATAACATTGAAGAGACGTAATGCCATCCTCCCACTTTCATCGACGACTCTGCTGTCCATAATCTAATTCACAGCAAGTGCCATTCACCCATCAATCCTGTGTTAGCTGATCTCCATTGATGTCCACTCCAACAGTAACCCGGTTTTAAAGTATTTATTCTTTTGTTAAGATGACTTCATGTTATTGGCCCTCCCTAACTCCATAATCTCTACCAGTAACGTATATCTCCAAGATCTCAGGGCTCCTTCAATTACAGTCACTTGCATATTCTCATTTTTTTTATCAGTTCAGTATCAGCAGAGACACCTTCAGTTGCTCAGGCCTTAACCTCTTGACGTTCCTTGCTATATCTCTCTGCTTCTCTACCTCTCTCTGCACCTTTAAGGCATTCCTTAAAACCAAGCAAAAGTTGTTGATTCAAATTCTATGCCAGATTACAAGAATAAACGTCATGGTTGATGTTCCGGTTGTGACGAAAGGTGTGACATTTACATACATTGCTGTCATTTCTTTAGAGGTTGGATTTCAAACTATTGGTGTATGGATGTTGGTCTATTTTTGCAAAGTAATTGTAAAGCTAATTAGCCCAGTCCTTCCAAAACCATTATTTTCAAAATGGGTATATTTCAGAGAATATAGAATATAACTGGAGAACTCCTCATGTGCTAATGAGAGTTTACCAACAGGAGAGAGAAAACAGTGAGCCATCAGACACACCGGATTTTTAAAATACATTGTGAAATAAAACTTTTGGGTTCATTTAAAGGAATGAGGTCAGAAGTAAGTACAGTCTCTCCAGGAAAGGAGGTTGCTCAGTGCAGTTAAGGAACTTATCTTAGTAAAAGTGTTATACAGTGAAAGGATGAGTAAAAGTATTCTGACTAACTTTGACCAGAACACAGCTTTGAATCTTCAGTTGTCAAGTGCTGTCCTTGTCATGCTAGCATCTGGTGTCCTACTGACCCAGGGTGCCACCAAGTCTGTGTAACAGTCTTCTAACAATGCACTTGATTGGAGACACAAACAATGAACCATTCTGAAACATGTGGCCGTTAGCTCCTCGCCAGGCAGTTCCAGGTCTGTCCAGTTTTGATGGAAAGTTGATTGTTCAAAGCTGTATGAATACTGTGTGTTCCAGGTTTGCAGTTTATAAATTGCAGAGTCTGGCTAGGTTTAAACTTGGCTTCCACATTCTGATTTCACATCCAAGCTTGTGAAAAAATGTCACTATTTCTGTAGCAATCCTGAGGTCACGGGTCACTTCAAAATCTCCCCTCCCCCAACCGCATCCCAAAACCAGCCCAGCTCATCTCCACCTCCCTAACCTGTTTTTCCTCTCACCCCAAGCCACACCCCCATCTCCTATCTACTAACATCATCCCGCCCCCTTGACCTGTCCGTCCTCCCTGGACTGACCTATCTCCTCCCTACCCCCTTACCTACACTCACCTTTACTGGCTCCATCCCCGCCTCTTCGACTTGTCTGCCTCCTCTCCACCTATCCTCTCCTCTA
>JAHRHZ010000029.1:19236959-19253764 GCA_024137785.1 Ginglymostoma cirratum
GCTTGTTATCTCGGATTCTCCAGCATCTGCAGTACCTTTTATCTCTGACCTAAAAAGAGCATAGTTTGTGAACCTCCCGAACAATGGGTGTTTGATTAGGAATCTGCTTTGGTTATTCGAAGCTGGGAAGGTCTAAGCTGTCTGTTGTACACATATTCAAGGAAAAGGCTTCAACATTCAAGAGACAAGAACTGGGAAGAATCAATTAACCCGAGCCTACAAATTGGACAGGGGAGGAAGATTTTTATGGATGTCGATTAATTGTAAAGTGATGGCATTGAGGAGTAGTCAGGACTTTCATTCGCCATATGTTTTGTAATCTTTCAAGCAGCACTATCTTTAGATATTGGTTTTGACTTAGGAGATGCCATATGTGTCTACATAGTTGTTAATACATTTTTAGCTGCCTGTCTCAACAAAAATCCAACTGTCTGTGGCATATGTTACGTGGACTAACATGTAGAAAACTGTAAGCAAGCATGGGGCTGGATGAACACAGCAGGTCAAGCAACATCATAGGAGCAGGAAAGCTTGACGTTTCGGGCCTAGACCCTTCATCAGAAATGGGGGAGGGGAAGAGGGTTCTGAAATAAATAGGGAGAGAGGGGAAGGCGGATAGAAGATGGATAGAGGAGAGTATAGGTGGAGAGGAGGCAGACAAGTAGCAGTTTCAAGGCCGAAGAGATTACGAGAGAGTTTTATCTCTGATACAATTTTATCCCCACTGCGAAGCCTCTTCTAAGGATGCCTACCCTGAAGAAGTTACCCTCTTCCCTCCGGACAAACCTCAGGGAATCTCTCTCCCACTGCAACTCTCTCATAATCTCTTCGGCCTTGAAACTGCTACTTGTCTTCCTCCTCTCCACCTATCCTCTCCCCTATCCATCTTCTATCCGCCTCCCCCTCTCTCCCTATTTATTTCAGAACCCTCTTCCCCTCCCCCATTTCTGATGAAGAGTCTGGGCCCGAAACGTCAAGCTTTCCTGCTCCTATGATGCTGCTTGGCCTGCTGTGTTCATCCAGCCCCACACCTTGTTGTCTCGGATTCTCCAGCATCTGCAGTACCTTTTATCTCTGATACAATTTTAACCCCACTGCGAAGCCTCTTCTAAGGATGCCTACCCTGAAGAAGTTACCCTCCTCCCTCCGGACAAATATCAGGGAATCTCTCTCCCACTGCAACTCTCTCATAGTCTCTTCAGCCTTGAAACTGCTACTTGTCTTCCTCCTCTCCACCTATCCTCTCCTCTATCCATCTTCTATCCGCCTCCCCCTCTCTCCCTATTTATTTCAGAACCCTCTTCCCCTCCCCCATTTTTGATGAAGGGTCTAGGCCCGAAACGTCAAGCTTTCCTGCTCCTATGATGCTGCTTGACCTGCTGTGTTCATCCAGCCCCACACCTTGTTATCTCGGATTCTCCAGCATCTGCAGTACCTTTTATCTCTGGACAGACAAAGGAGTTCCTAACAATCAGGCTGAGAGGGTGAGTAGTTGTTAATGGGGACTGTTAGTGACTAACAACAGGGGGTGTGTAGTGGAAGGCTATGCGGTAACAGGACCTGGTGTGTGGGGTTGGGGGCTGGGACATGGGAGAGTTTAGGCCCTAAAATTATTGAACTCAATATTGAGTCTGGAGGGCTGTAGGGTCCCCAAAACTGACATTTTCCCAGCCGCTATCAGTTCTGAGGAAGGGTCACCGGACCCGAAACGTTAACTCTGTTTTCTCCTTCACAGATGCTGCCAGACCTGCTGAGCTTTTCCAGCAACTTTGTTTTTGTTCTGGTTGATTATCAAGCTCAATACTCTAATACCACCCTTCCCTCATATCCTTGATTCCTTTAACCACAAGAACTATATCTGCCTCCTTCTTGAAATCACACAATGTTTTGGCTTCAACCATTTTCTGCGGCATTGAATTTCACCATTCTATGTGTGAAGAAATTTCTCCTTTTCTCAGTTCTAAATGGTTTACCCTTTATCCTAAAACTATAACCCATCACTCTGAAATCCCCCACCATCAGGAACATCCTTCCTGCATCTAACGTATTTAGCCCAGTTCGAATGTTGTAGATATCTACAAGATCCCCCCTCACTCTACTCACCCCAAGCGGATATTGTTTCTCATAATTGCACCAAGGACATCAGAGATGATTTTTTCAGAACTACTAACAAGCATTGACCAAGAGCAGTAACCAAAAGGTGTAATAATAATTGTACAGAACTGCTGCCTTCGTCAAAATTCAAAGAATACCACTTGCACCAAATAGCCTTTAGTATCTAATTTCTGTACAAACCATTCCCAACTCCAAACTTCTCTACAACCATCAGCAGAGGACCAAGCAGGAGAATTCCACTTCCTGGAAATCATTTTATGTCTTTACTTCATGGCGATTGAGTCAGCCTCATCTGAAAGGGAAAGGTAAATAGAAACATGAACATAATAAGATTACCCTTTCCAGCACTGATTAATAATGCTCTTGATCTAATCACAAGCAGATACAATGAGGCCCAAGAGAGACGGGCATACTTTTGCCAATGAACAAAAAAACAAGAAAGGGTAAGTAAAAAGCCAATGTATTCATTGGATCAGAGGGGAACAGAGCAAATGAAAGGCCAACGTAACAATGGATTCAAATGGAAAAAGGTAACTGAAAGAATGATATATTAATTAATCCAGAACAGAAGTGCCATTGAAAAGACTAATACACCAATGGGTTCAAAAGATACTGAGGCTTGACTCAAGTGGAGAATTTGAAAGAAATGATTATAAAGAAGCCAGTGAACAAGTTCTCAGCAACAACATTAATGCAATGTACTTTTCCAGTTTATTTAGACAAGGTGAAAGTGAGCAAATACTATGTATAGCTTTATAATACATTCATACAGGCACCCAAAACAGGGGAATACTTTTTGAATTAAATATGATCCTTATTCTGCTATATACCACATATTGGGGTAGTTCATAGAATCATATAAAGTACAGAAGAGGTACTTCAGCCAATCGAATCTATACCTGCCAAAACATTGTTAACCTTGACAATAATAACCCATAAATGGGATGTATATAGGTCAGATTTGAAGCCACAGGAAGAATTGGATTACTTACAGAATTGTCCATCCATTAAGATAGCAAGGCTGTGCAGGAGCAAGGTCTGAAACAAATTCTACTGGAGCTCTTAGACTTGAGTTTTCACAGCTTTGGGGTGATGGGTAGATGGTGCAATTGTCTCCCTGACGCATCACTGGAGACACCTTACAGATTGGCTGCCCACTGAATGAAGAAGCTGGCTAATCTGCTCAAATACGGTTCCAATTAGGAACGATAGAACACCTAAATGAATTTTGCCAGTAATAGAGCAGATCCTTGTCACTGACTGGTGCTGCAAAGTCAAATAGAGGCAGCCTCTCCACTGGAATCAGGTAAGGGTCATCAGAGTCAGAGGCTCCATGCCTTGCTCTGAGAGAATTCTGAGAGATAGTATTTATGATTATTTGGAAAAGCACAGTTTGATTAGAAATAGTCAGCATGGCTTTGTGAGGGGCAGATCATGCCTCACAAGCCTTATTGAATGCTCTGAGTATATGACAAAACACATTGATGAAGGTAGAGCAGTGGATGTGGTGTATATGGATTTTAGTAAGGCATTCGAAAGGTGTCCCCATGGTAGGCTCATTCAGAAAGTAAGGAGGCAAGGGATTCAGTGAAATTTGGCTGCCTGGATACAGAACTGGCTATCCAATTGAAGACAGAGGGTGGTAGTAGATGGAAGATATTCAGCCTGGGGCTCGGTGACCTGTGGTGTTCCGCAGGGATCTGTTCTGGGACCTCTGCTCTTTGTGATCTTTATAAATGACTTGGATGAGGAAGTGGAAGGGTGGGTTAGTAAGTTTGCCGATGACAGGAAGGTTGGTGCAGTTGTGGACAGCATGGAGGGTTGTTGTATGTTGCAAAGGGACATTGACAGGATGCAGAGCTGGGCAAAGAAGTGGCAGATGGAATTCAAGCCAGAAAAGTGTGAAGTGATTCATTTTGGAAGGTCGAATTTGAATGCAGAATATAGGGTTAATGGCAGGATTCTCGGCAGTGTGGAGAAACAGAGGGATCTTGGGGTCCACGCCCATAGGTCCCTCAAAGTTGCTACCCAAGTTGATAGGGTTGTAAAGAAGGTGTATGGTGTGTTGGCTTTCATTGGTAGGGGAATTGAGTTTAAGAGCCGTGAGGTTATGCTGCAGCTCTATAAAACTCTGCTTAGACCACACTTGGAATATTGTGTTCAGTTCTGGTCGCCTCATTATAGGAAATATGTGGAAACTTGAGAGAGGGTGCAGAGGAGATTTACCAGGATGCTGCCTCGACTGGAGGGCAGGTCTTATGAGGAAAGGTTGAAGGAGCTCAGGCTTTTTTTCATTGGAGCGAAGAAGTATGAGTGGCGACGTGATAGAGGTTTACAAGATGATGAGTGGCGTAGATAGAGTGGATAGTCAGAGACCTTTTCCCAGAGCGGAAATGACTATTACAAGGGGGCATAATTTTAAGGCGATTGGAGGAAGGTATAGGGGAGATGTCAGAGGTAGGTTCGTCACACAGAGAGTGGTGGGCTTGTGGAATGCGCTGCTAGCAGTGGTAGAGGAGTCAGATACTTTAGAGACTTTTAAGCGACTCTTGGATAGACATGGAGGGTAGTCAAATGTAGGGTATGCAGAGTAGATTGATCATAGGGATTTCCCTCCAGTCCAAGGGATTGCCTGCTTTGCCTCCCTTAGAATTTACTTCAAATGTACTCTTCTGATGGCATACTGAGTGACCCTCTAAATTATTCCTACTTTTATCAGCAGTAACCACCTCTCCCACCACCTCCTGGACACCCTGACATTGTTGTGGGATCTCTGATTGGGCCCATTAATAGGACTGTGAACTTGAAAGCAGCCAATTAGAAGACTGAGTCTGCGATTACCGCTGTGTCATGGTCTCCACCTGCCTTCGTAGGCCAGGGATATCCCATTTTGGCCCTGACATCAGAATCCCAAAACCCACTGGAAGATTTATCAAGTTCCCACAGATATTTTCTGACCTGAGTATATCTAGATTTTTTTAAAATCCTTATTAAAGTCTGGAACATGTTTGTTTTACAGCACTGAACCTTACGACCATAGAATCTCTACAGGATGGAAGCAGGCCATTTGATCCATCAAGTCCATTCTGACCCTCCAAAGAGCAACACCCCCCCAACACATCTCCCTATCCTATCCCTGTAACCCTACGTTTCCCATGGCTCATCCACCTCACCTACACATCCCTGGACATCACAGGCAATTTAGCATGGCCAATCCAGCTAACTGGCACATTTTGGACTGTGGGAGGAAACTGGAGCACCCGGAGGAAATGTACACAGACAAAGGGAGAATGTGCAAACTCCACACAGACAGCTGATATTTTGGCTCAGTGTAATCTTCATCGGGCTTCAGTGAAGATTTCTCTCCACAAGGCTTTGCACTAATGCCCCAAATTCTCCACATTAACTGCCTCCCACGCTCCTCTGGTGCCCTCTTATCTGATAGTCACTTGCTCCTACCACTTGCCTTAGGAGGTAAAGCTCACCACTACCAGGATATCCCAAAACAGACTGTCATTGCTGCCACTGGTACCATCTTTGAAAGGTCATTCTGCACCCAGACATTGTGCAATCCAAAGAAGCCCTGCACGGTTTGTGACACTTGCCCCAGTCATGGCAGAAAAGGACAAATTGGCATCCACTTTGCAGAGAGATATGCAGAGGCCCTGGTGGATAGGCTGGTTCAGAGAAGCGCCCTCTGTTACCCCCAGCACTGACAGAGAAGACCCTGCCTGGTTGTTCTGAGGGTTACCAGGTAAGTCAGTACGATTCCAGACATCTGAAGAAATGCCCAGCAATGCTGGACAAGGTCAATTAACTCCTCCATTGTGCCAAGGTAAATGTCACCATCTTCCATTTCTCACCTCACAATCGCTCTATCTTATCCACTTCCTATCAAGGCTCTACTACATGTAAAGTCTTACCTCACTTGCTCCTACCCACCCAATTCACCAACACTGGTAAACTAGCCTGGTCTCTGTGACTCCTTTTCGCTCATTCTGGATGAGTCACAACCTTTCCCCGCTTTCAACAGCTGTGTCATCAAGTCTCATCTCGCTCACTCAAAGTAAGAGAGAGCAGCCCATAATAGGGCAGAAACTGCCAGTCTGGGTTAGTGAGATGATCAACGTTGAGCCCTTCACCTCCAATAAGAAGGAGAGGATCCAGACCTTGACAGCCCCAAGCAGCTATTGATCACGTCTAAGCCCCTGAACTGACATCAGAAGCTGCCCTTGACATTCTGCGTTGGGATGCCCTGACTGAAGAGTGTCTTCCCTGACATGATTGAGCACAATGCTCCTCTGACTTTGAGACATTAAGTTTTCCTTTAAGAATTAACTTGTGGAATGAGGGTGTTGTTGACCTTTTGATTGAAGTTCATGCATTGTGTTTTCCTGACACGCTGTTGGCACGTGATACATTTTACAAAACTGACCTAGTATTGTGCCATGTGGCAACCAGTTCATTCTCTTGATTGGTGAGTGCTGGCAGCCATGAAAAGCAGCCTAGCTTTGTGTCTGTACTAATGGATAAGGAATGGAAAAGCAAGGCGGAGCTAGGCAAGCCAGAGATGCTGTGCGTATCCAAACAGGCACAAGGCGAGTGAGTGGTAAGTGAGCAGCCCTGATATGTAATCTGGGACCAGGGCGCCTGCCCGTGCAGGCAAAGTATTCACACAGCAGCATTGTAATGATGGTTGGCAGTGCCCCAAGTGCAGCACTGAAATGCAAAAGCATTTGGTAATTAAATCAGTGACGTCTCGTGATGGTGCAGAGAGGCTGGCAGGTATCAGATGCCAACATTGGTGGACATGGGGTGTGTGCAGAAGCTGTCCACAGACCATGCCCTGAGGTATTGGTGCCAAGGGTCCAGAGAAGCACTCAGCGAACTGGAGTCACCCGTACCCCTCTGACTCTCATGTCTGGAGTTTTCATGGAATCATAGAATGTATGAATTCAATGAGTTTTTCGGCATTCAGTTTCTGTACTTCCTGTGGGACTGTAGGAAGCTGCATATTAATGAGGCAAGGTTTGCAGTTAATGAGGGTGATAACAAAGCGATAATCCCAGTGAATAGCCTCTCGTTGCTTCCTACTGAGAATCTCATCTCATTGTCCAGGACGTTACCGACATTGAGAAAAGCCATGCTGGCTTCTCAAGTGATTCTCCCAGATATTGCACCATAGAACATGTCGTTCAGGGCCTTATAAGATTCTGTCCACAGTTTTTATTCATGGTCTTCTTGTTCAACAGCTTCCTCTCACATTTCTGCCTGAGGGAGAGTTCAAATTATTTTGGGTATTATTGTAATACTAAAAGCTAGCTAGGACACCATGATGGCCCATAACCTTTGGTCTTGGAGTTCTTTTACTCCCTCGCCTTTTCAACATTCTCAGCAAAATAAGTGTTATCATGATGCTGTTTCACGAGTCAGTTTAAATTCTTGCATTTAATTGTGTTTTTAACGAGCCAAAAATATAATTTAACCCAAAGTCTGCACATTAATGTGCACTTTTCTGATTTTGTCCCAGAGATAGTTTGGCAGCAAGGGTAAAGAAAATGCACCAACACTGCATTAATGCTAATGTGCTAAATTATTACATGCTAATACACAAGTGGTCAATGTGTTAACACTAATGCACACAGGAATTCAATCCTTGATGTATTATTTAGCAACACTTTAACAGTTTAATTATCATGCAGCTAATTCCTACTCAAGCATCCATCAAGGCCAGGGTCGCTTCTGCATGGAGGGATAATGGACAATCTCTAATTGAAATGCTGGCAGAAACCACAAGAGTGAAACCTGATCAGCCTACAATCATCACATAGGTTCTCACGAGAAACTTCAAACGGTTCTAATTTATCATCTATATGGCAGCCAGACATTACATATATACCTCTTCAGTTTATTCTTAGAAGTGAACTTGGACGCTGTAATCATAATGATTGTTAGCAGCATTTTTTTCTTGCTTTTTTTTAATTTATTGGCGGTTGAAAACATATTTTTGAGAAAATTAAACAGCTCAAACCTATATTGTTTCCAGTGAAGGCATGTCTTATTCATAACTACAAGCATGGACTGTGATTCCTTGGAACCTTCCAGACTAAGTCTTATTTGTTGTTGAGCTGGACACTCACAACGTGGTCAAGATGGCTGCCAAAGAGTCAGGTGACCCTTGCAACTGCAAGACAAACTGCCAAAAATTTCTGAAAAGTACCGTCTTAAGTCAGGAAAGATGTGGAAGCGTTGGAAAAGGTGCAGAGGAGATTTACCAGGATGTTGCCTGGAATGGAGGGAAGGTCTTACGAGGATAGGTTGAGAGAGCTAGGGCTTTTCTCTTTCGAACGACGAAGGGTGAGAGGTGACTTGATAGAGGTGTACAAAATGATCAGAGGTATAGATAGAGTAGACAGCCAGAGACTTTTTCCTAGGGTGGAGGTAGCTATTAAGAGGGGGCATAGTTTTAAAGTGAGTCAAGGTAGATATAGGGGAGACGTCAGAGGTGGGTTCTTTACTCAGAGAGTGGTCGGGGCGTGGAATGCATTGCCGGAGACGGTAGTGGAGTTGGCCCTATTAGGGGCATTTAAGCTGCTATTAGATAGGCATATGGATGATAGTATAAGTTAGGGGTGGAGGTTAGATAGACCTTAAGATTAGGGTAGAAGTTCGGCACAACATCATGGGCCGAAGTTCTTGTACTGTGCTGTACTGTTCTGTGTTCTATGTTCTCAGTCATTCCTGGCAGACTTTCCCTTGAGTGGATATAGAGTCATAGAGATGGACAGAGTGAAAACCGATCCCTCGATCCAACTTTTCCATGCTGACCAGATATCCTAAACTAATCTAGTCCTATTTGCCAGCATTTGGTCTCTGTCCCTCTAAAATCTTACAATCAGGCAACACCCCTTTGTGGAAGTCATAGCTGATTGTTCAAAGTTTACCCCGGAAATAGATTCTATTGGCACGATAGTTCCCTCCCTGAAATGGTGAGAATTATGAGCTCAATTTATAACCTCACCAATGCGAAAAACTGCTGCAATTAAGTTTTCCTTTAAGAATTAACTTGTGGGATGTGAGTGTTGTTGGCCGGGCCAGCAGTTATTGCACAACCCCAAGTGTCCTTAAACTGAGTGGCTTCCTGAGATCATTGCAGAGAGCAGTAATGTTTAAATCACATTATTTGTGGGTGTTGAGTCACATGTAGTCCAGACCAGTTAAGAAATTCGTTCCCAATAAGGAACATGAATGAACCAGGTGTGTCTTTATGAGATTTGAAAGTAGTTTGATGATCTCCATTAGGCATGTTTTTAATCATGGATTTTTATCAGATGCGTACTTCACCATCTACTATGGTGTGGTCTGAACCCAAACGTAAACAGAAATTGCTGGTGAAAATCAGCTTCCGTGGGGAGGAAGCATAATTAATGTTTTGAGTCCAGTGACTCTTCATCAGAATTAATTCCTCCATCCATACAACTTGGCAATGGCAACACATCAGTCATAAAAGTCAAGAAATCTGATGAAGGGTCTAGGCCCGAAACGTCAGCTTTCCTGCTCCTATGATGCTGCTTGGCCTGCTGTGTTCATCCAGCCCCACACCTTGTTATCTCAAATTCTCCAGCATCTGCAGTACCTTTTATCTCTCCCAGTCATAAAAGTCAGGTTGCTTGCCATCAGTTTCAGTGAAGAGTTGAAACATTTACACTACTTTCTCCCCTCAGATGTTGCCAGACCTATTGAGTTTCACAAGCAATTTCTGTTTTTATTTCAGACCACTGGCATCTACAGTTCTTTAATTTAGTGATTTGAGCCCATATCCCCAGAGTATTAGCCTGGATTAGTTGTCTAGTACATTACACGATGCTACCATCCTCCTTTCTCAGATGCCAAGATCTATTTCTCATCAGCAGCTGACAAAGAACCTATTTGCATGCATATCATTAATCACACAACCTGCGGTATTAACATTCCCTTCCCAATTGATTCTCCCTAATTGAGAAACTTGACGTTTTCAAACCATGGTGATTAAAAATCGAGTGGTTACTTGGTGAGTCGATCATCTGCCTCAAGTCCAGGTGGGTTTACAGCTGTGCCAGCCATCTTCCCTCTCTTTAATATAGATAAAACAATTGTTAGTGCAGCACAAGGTGCATCCATGGTCAAAGGTCATTGTGTCTCCTTTGTCCCTCCGTTCACACAACTTGGCAATACCAGTTGGAGAAGTCAGATTGTTTGTGGTCAGGCAGGCTCAAGTAGCATTTGTTTTCTCACAGGTAGGTTTTGCAGATATACTTCTACCAGTTGGGAGATGGTACTTTTAATGGGAAAGATAGCAGTTGCCTCTGATTGAGAAATAATGGTTCAGGCCAGAGGGAAAGGCAGTCAACTTCTGCCTCAAAGGTAAAACTTGAGCACAGGTGGAGAAGGTAGACAGTATGCAGCATTGGGAAACAGTGAAGAGGACACGTAAGGGTCAGGAAAGGGGCTTTGTGGGATTGTATAGCATGGTGTTGCATTAACAGAAGTACAACATTTGTTAGGAAGTTACAGGGCAAACAGATTAGATACTTGGAGAGAATGGCAACGTGTGAAAGTCAAGAATAAGTAGTGGCATAAGGTTGAATTCCAGTCAATCAGGCAAGGGTAGAAATACAGTCAGTCCAGGGGTTGGGCCATTTCTAGATTGGGGTGTTGGCTACAGTCAGTCAGGTGGTGGTCCTAAACACCTTCGGGAATCAGTATCATTGCTATCAGAGGATTGGGTCACAGTCAGAACATGAAGTCAAGTAAAAGCATTCCACGTTTGCTATTCAGTCACAGCGGATGTCATTGCAAAACCAGTTCAGGGGACGGTCCATAGTTAGTCTGTGCTGTCCTGCCAAGTCAATCAGGGAGCTGGTTCAATCATTATTTCAGGAGTCAGGTCATGGTGTCTGCAGGCATCTCAAGTCTCGGTTTGGGCCTTATTCTACTTGGTTACTGAGAGAATGGTCACAGTGAAAGGGAGCTATTATAAATAATTAGATCGGGCCTGGTAGTATATCAGAGGGGAAAGTATGGTTCACAAAGACAGTGCCAAGGTAAGTCATGGTCACTCTGCCTTTGAGCAAGACCAAAAATGGCTTGAGAATTTAGGTTGATGTCCTATTTGTTTTCTGAGGTGAAGGTAAAAGACCCCAAAATATTTTCAAAAGAAGTGTATTTGAGTTATTCTAGTGTACTGGCATTTTCCAACCAACACCTAAAAACAGATTTTCATGACAGTGCAAAACTAGCCTTTTCACCCCTCCTGTCATCCACTCCTGTGTGGTGAAACTTCTTTCAATTTGTATATTCACTGTTTTCAATATGATCTGCTTCGTGCTGGGCAAACCGTATACAGATTGGTGATCATTTTCCATAAGTCCTCTGCTCAGTCACCAACATACTTTTCCAAGCTACTGTGGCCTACAATTTTAAATTTCCACCTTATCTTCAAACTGACCTCTCTGTCTTTGGCCTATTTAATGTTCAACTGACAATAGCAAGCAAATTCTCAAGTGTTGACATAATCTTTGGTCTATTAATGAATGCCTCCAAGATTGAGGTTATGTTTCAGACAGCAGCAGGCACACGCTATGAAACATCAGGCATAACCATTGATAATACCAGTCTCCAGTTGTGGAGAAATTCTCATTACACAGTATTATGTTCTCTAGAGATGGAACTATTCATGCAAATATCTAAGTATGCTTCTAGAAAACAAGTTTGCTCCCAATTAACTTCACAATTCGGTCTGGAAACTGCATGGCATTAAGCTGAAAATGAAAACCAAAAACTTTACCAACTTATGTTCTCACCACCCCAGGGATGGTGCAGAATCCCAGCTCTGCTATAGACATCATTTCACAGTTCCGAAAAGCTTCCAGAAAAGACAGGTGAGGTCCACCATAGAGTTTGATGGTCAGACAAAGTCACAAATGATGCCAGCTACCATCAGGCTGGGTTCAACAGTTTGGAGATTACACTTTAAAACATTCAATTTTAGAAAAATGGAGACAGGAATCTTATAGAAGCCTTAAAATTGAAACAGGACTATGAAAGGCAAATTCAGTGGCACGTTCTGGTGACTGGGTAGCCCAGAAACAGGGGTAACAGACTGAGGGTATGGGGCAGGCCATTTAAAACTGAGATGAGGAAAAATTTCTTCACTCAGAGAGTGATGAGCCTATGGAATTCCCTGCCACAGAAAGTGGTTGAAGCCAAAACTTTGAAAGTTCTCAAGAAGGAGTCAGATATATAGAAAACTTTGTTTTTACTGGCACCTTATCAGCTGGCACTCTTGATAGACCAGCAAAAAATATATACCTCAAATACTGCAATTGACCGAGGTGTCTGAATATTAATGCTGTAAATTAAGTGTAGCAATCTTCTGTATAATCCCTGCATGATATTAACATTACTTACTGTATGTTTTTACATTCATGTTATGAGCGGTGTTGATATTTTTACATAGATTTTTTGAGGGGTGTTGATGTCCTGAAGTCCTGATAAAGGATGCAAACCTGAAACATCAACTTTCCTGCTCCTCTGATGCTGCCTGACCGGCTGTGTTCCTCCAACTCCACACTGTATTGGCTCTGACTCCAGCATTTGCAGATCTTGCTACCTCCTAGTCTTGAAGCTTTGTTTGGTCATGATTTATTGCGGTTTTGTGTATCTCTTGATTATCAGGGATATTTGATTAACCAGCACACACCTGGTCCCATAATTGCTGGTTAGTAAAAAGTTTGCTGTAGCTCTTAGGGCTAAAGAGATTAAAGGCTATGGGGAGAAACGGGAAAACAGTGTAATGAGTTGAATGATCAGCCATGACCACACTGAGCAATGGGACTCGCTTGAAGGCCCAAATGATTGACTCCTGATTCTATTTTCTATGTAATTTAGATGGCAGGTTGTGTTTCCCACATGGATGACCACAGAATCGCCAAGCAGGCCTTCTATTCAGAATTGTTTCAAATACTCAAAAAGAAATGATACAAGGGTTATAGAAAGGATATTATTGAGCCAGAAAGCGTTCAAAAGGGATTTACCAGGATGTTGCCAGGTATGGAAGGTCTGAGTTATAAAGAAAGGCTGCGTAGGCTAGGACATTTTTCACCGGAGCATAGGAGGTTGAAAGGTGACCTTATAGAGATTTATAAAATCATAAGATGCACCAATAGGGTTAATGGTAGGTACCATTTCCCTAGGCTGGGCAATTTCAAGACTAGGGAACATATTTTTAAGGTGACAGGAGAGAGATTAAAAGGACATGAGGGGCAAATTTTTTTACACAGAGGATGTTTTGTGTGTGGAATGAACTTCCTGAGGAAGTGGTGGATGTGGGTACAGTTATAATATTTTAAAAAAACTTGGTTAAGCGCATGAATAGGAAAGGTTTGGAGAGGTATGGGCCAAGAGCAGGCAGGTTGGACTAGTTTTGTATGGGATTATGTTTGGTTTGGACCAGTTGGACCCAAGCGTCTCTTTACGTGCTGTATGACTGTATTACACCTTAAGAGTGAAACCTCAAGCCTCACAAGTTTCTGTATTACAGGCCATCACTCTTGGAAAAGCGCTGCAGCTGAGTGGCGCTGGCGGAGACAAGCAGTAAGATTTGGTTCAGTGTGTTCCCAGGGCCATCAATGCCAGCTGTGCACAATATATTTCATTCAGCTACAAGCAGATTATCTGTCCATTCCCATCATGCTGCTTGTGGAGTCTTGCTGTGATGACAAAATGGTGGCCACATTTCTCATTCTGAAAGACTGTCAGTACTTCAAAACTGCTGCTCCTTTGCAAGGTTAAAAACAATCATTACAGGTTTACCGGGTGATTATTTTTGGAAACAAGCAATATGACGGTGCTTTGGTAATTGTGTGGTACCACACAACTGTGTGGAGTTTGCACATTCTTCCTCCGTCCATGTAGGTTTCCTCCCACAGACAAAAGCTGCGCAGGTTAGGTGGATTAGCCATGCTAAATTGCCCGCAGTTTCTAGGGTGAGAAATGCAGGGATAGATTAGGGGGATGGATCTGGGCGGCATGCTCTTCAGAGGGTCGGTGTGGAGTCAATGAGCCAAATGGCCTGCTTCCACACTGTAGGGATTCTCTAGATTCTAACTGCAGTTATATTTCAAATACGTCTCCTTCAGTACTGTTACAAAGTTGCTCATATCACTTTAAAACTGTCTTCCAGAACAGAAGGATAAATAGGAAGTAATTGATGATCCAGTATAAAACAGGATCAATTATTCAAACATTGTGAAATTTAATTGAATATTTGAAACTGCAATTAACCACCCATCAACAGGGAAATTTCTGTCATCTCTTTAAGTCTGTTTACGTGAACTCAGCTAGTTTGGACTAAGTCTGCAGGGATGACTAAAGTTTAATAAATCAAACTACTGCAGATGCTGGAAATCTGAAACAAAAGCAAAAATTGCTGTACCTGAGACATTAACTCTGCTTTCTCTCCATAGACACTGCCTAACTTGCTGAGTTTCTCCAGAAATTTCTGTCTGATGTACTAATATGTGTGTAATACTGAGATACATTTCACAATAAGATTGTTTCTCACAGGAAGAACCAGAATAGAAAGGTTGTTGTAAAGAACGGAACACTTTTCTCTTGAAATCACCATTTCTGATTCACACTAACTGGACTGATGAACTCTCAGTGCCTCTTTACTGAAATATCTAATGATTGTCACCAGCATTAGCCAGTATTTACAAGCAATTCAGTAGAGCTGAAGGTAATATCATGCTCCCATCCCTTCTTACCTTTTTTTAACCCCCTTTCCTTCTACACTTTTCCCGGTGGAATAACTCTCAGAAATGGCAAAGAACAGGCAGTCCTTGGAAACTGTTGAATATCCAATCTATCCATGCTTTACAGCACGATGTCCAATTATCTCATATGAATTATTCATGGCATGTACAGCCTATGAGCCTTCACTAAAACATATTTTGAATTATCAGTCAATGCATTTTGAAAGTGAGATGCAAAAGCAGATTCCTGCAGATGCTGGAATCAGTGCTGAAAACAACAAATGCTGGAGATCACAGTGGGTCAGTCAGCATCCATGGAGAGACAGCAAGCTAACGTTTCAAATCTGATGAAGAGTCATCGCAACTCAAAACATTGGCTCTCTCTCTCCATGGATGCTGCCTGACCCGTTGTGTTCTCCAGCATTTGTTGTTTTCAAATAGAAAGGGAGCGAGTTTGATAAAAATTGTTTCATGCAAAATTTCTGGTTTTTTTGGAATAAGTAAGAGTGGCTACTAATTAATAGGAATAAATAACGCACCGGTCAATAATTATCACTGGTGACAAAAACAGTATTTATATCATACTTTTAATATATTAAGAGGCAGCTAAGCACTTCACTAGAGCATTATTAAGCAAAGTCTGTTACGAAGCCATGAGAAAACCTTGCTCAAAGAAATAAGCTTTAAAGAGCATCTAAAAGGAAGAAAGAGAGATAGAGGCAAACAGTTGTTGAGAGGAAATTCCAGAGATAAGCACCTAAACTAGGCAACATATGGCCATGAATGATAGCACATTTAAAATCAGGTATGCTCAAGAGGCCAGGATGAGAGCAGCTCAGATATCTCAGAGGCTGTGGAGTTGGAGGAGATGTCAGAAATAGAAAAGGGTTATGTAGTGATTGAAATGTGGGATTTCATAGAACATGAGCTCCCTGATTGAAGCTGTTAACCTGGTCCAATCAGGGACTCCGGGCTGCCACAAATAAACAGGAGTTTCAAGGGTTCTATTCACTCCAGGAGCTGGCTCTGTGCTAGCTGGAACAGTGTCATGTACTATGCCCATGTAAATAAAAGATGACTTGGTGATGGGATACCACCCTTCAGGGAGTTACTTCAGCTGAGACTTCCTAGATCGATTTGCATAAAAGAGCATAAACTTTAGTATTCTCAACTTTCTATTCATCATTCAATGTCACTTAAAATGGACAACTGGTCATAGTCATCTTATTTGAAGAAAATTGGTCTGTACAAATTACATTGTTCCCTACATTACAACTGCAGGTACATTTCCAAAGTATTGCATTTGTAAAGCAGTTTCAGACATCTGGACACGCGAAAGGCACTGTAGCGATGTCATTTTTATTCCTTACAATTTATGCCACTGTTCTTGGTTTCATTTCTTCACAGCAATTTTATAATTTTCCTTTTTGGCATTCATGAGGCTATACATTCTCATAAATCACTCTGATGGTCAACCACTTCACAAACCGTGACAGATTGTACTGAGATGTACTGCAACTCAAAAACCTGGATGCTAAAGGTCAATGGAAAAGTGATTTATTAAGTTGTGGTTACTCTATGCTCAGTGTATGAAATTAATTTGTCATCATTTTGAGTTGGGAGTTTTCTACCAAAACTATGGTACATGGCTGAAACCCATGGTTACATTTCTATTTGGACTACATTGACCTGTGTTAATATTCTTGAATAGTCATTGATATATTTATCTGATTAAACATCTAGTGAACAAACCACAAGGCCCAATCTATCAATGTCAACATCATCAGAACTCAAAGATAAAAGGTACTGCAGATGCTGGAGAATCCGAGATAACAAGGTGTGGGGCTGGATGAACACAGCAGGTCAAGCAGCATCATAGGAGCAGGAAAACTTGAC
>JAHRHZ010000029.1:19256958-19282562 GCA_024137785.1 Ginglymostoma cirratum
TCCGGGCTACACAAGCCCACACCCTATCGCCGCCCCATAGTCCCACTCCGGGCTACACAAGCCCATGTCATGCCACTGCCAGAGTCTCAGTCCAGGCTACACCAGCACACACCATATGGAGGGGACAATACCGCTCCAGGCTTCACAGGCCAGGTGGCTTTGTATGTTTGCCACCTCTGAATTTGGCCTGGAACTAAGGAACAAGGTGGGTGCATTTACATTACATAGTGTAAAATACACATCACCAGCTAGTAGAAAGGATGAAGAGGAATACTTTTGCAAAGGAATTACGGAGAGATGCCAGTCTTAATGGTACTTGAAACAAGGGACGTTAATTACCCTGATATAGACTTGGGCACTTGTAGTGTTAAGGGCAGAAGACAGCAAGCATTTTTTAATTCTATTCAGGGGACTGTCCTACAGCAATGTATGTTTTTTCCTAGAAGAAGTGATGTAATGTTGGACTGGGTTCTTGGAAATAAGGTGTGCCAACTAGAGCAAGTGTCATTGGAAGATCATTTAAGGACCAATGATCATAAGTTTAGGATGACATTGAAAAAGGGTAATGGACAATCCAGAGTAAGGAGATAGTTAACTGCAGAAGTATTAACTTCAACAGGGCAAGAACTGAGCCTAGCCAGAAAGATTGAAAACCTTAGATTGGTAGGAAAACCTGCAACTCAACAATAGGCTCCCTTCAAAGCAAAAATGGCGTGGGTGTAGTCAAGGGATATTCCCTCAGAAGAAAATGGCAGATCAAACTCATCCAGAACTTTTAGCATGAAGAAGGAATTAAGATCTAAAATAAAGAAGAAAAAGTGTCCTTGTGACAGGTATTAGTTAGAAAATACATTTGAGAGTGAAACACATTATAAAATACTCTGAAGTGGTAAGAAAAAAAGGCAGAGCAGGAAGATTAAAAATAAAGGCCTGGCAGCTAACCAAGGGGGAACGTCAAAATATTCCATAGCTTTATAAGTACTAAAAGGATGATAAAAGGGGTAGTAGGGCCAATTAGGGACCAAAAAGGGGACATACACATGGAGCCATGGCGTATGATTGAGATATTAAATAAATAATTTGCCTCTCTCTTTCCCAAGGATGTAGATGCTATCTAAATCATAATGACAGAGCCATAGAGCCATAGAGTCATACAGCACAGAAACAAACCCTTCAGTCCTCCTGGTTCATGCTTACGAATTTTCCCTAACTTATATAGTCCCATTTGCCTGCATATAGCCCATATCCCTCTAAACTTTTCCTATTCATGTACCTATCCAAATATATTTTAAATGTTTTAACTGTACCTGCATCTACCACTTCCTCTGGCAGTTCATTCCATACATGCAGCACCCTCTCTGAGAAAAAGTTGTCTGTCAGGTGCCTTTTAAATCTTTCTCCTTTCAACTTAAAACTATGGCTGTAGCTTTGAATTTTCCCACCTAGGGAAAAGACCTTTGATAGTCACCATATCTATGTCCTTCATTATTTTATAAACCTCAATAAGGCCATCCCTCAATCTCCTACACTCCAGGGAATAAAGTCCCAGGCTTTCCAGTTTCTCCTTCTAACTCAAATACTCTAGGACCAGCAACAAACTTGTAAATCTTTCCTGCACCCTCTCCAATGTAATAATATTCTTCCTAAAGCAGGGCAACCAGAACTGCATACAATACTCCAAAAGTGGCTTCACCAATTTTATGCACAGTTGCAACATGTCCTTCTAACTCCCATACTCAATACTCTGACCAGTGAAGACAAGCATGCCAAACATGGGCTTCATCACCTTGTTTACCTGTAATGCCCCCTTCAAGGAACTATGTACCTGAACCCCAACACTCCCCAGGGCCATACCATTAACTGTGTAGGTCCTGCCCTGGTTTGTCTTACCAAACTGCAACACCTTACATTTATCTAACTTAATCTCCATCTGTGATCCTCAGTCCATTGGCCCAGCTAATCAAGATCCCATTGTACTCTTAACCTTTTTTACTGTCCACCATACCAGCAATTTTGGTGTCATCTGCAAAATTACTAACCATGCTTCCTATGTTCTCATTCTCATTTATAAAAATGACAAACAACGGTGGACCCAGCACTGATCCCTTCAGAACACCACTGGTCACAGTCCTCCAGTCCTAAAAACAACCCTCTACTATAACTCTCTGTCTCCTACCGTCAAGCCAATTTTGGATCCAATTGGTTAACTCTCAATGGATCCCACTTGGTTTAAATTTACTAACCAGTCTACCATGCGGAACATTTTTGAAAGCCTTGCTAAAGTGTAGACAACATTTACCTCTAGGTCCTCATCTATCTTTTTGGTCACATCTTCAAAAAAATCAACCAAGTTTGAGAGAAATGATTTCCCATGCACAAAACCATGCTGACTATCCCTAATCAGTCCTTGTGTCTCCAAGTGCATAAAAATCCTGTCTTTGTTTCCTGTTGAGCACTCAGTCACTAGAATGGTTGACAAGGCAAGAGGACTGGATAAGATACATTTAAGGATTTTGAAGGAAATGAAAGTGGAAATTGTAAAGGCACTGCCTAATTTTACAGTCTTCCCTGGTCCCCAGGGTGATGTCAGAGGACTGGAAAATTTCAAACATTACGTCAATCTTCAACAAAGGTTGTAAGCAACAGCCCAGCAACTATAGACCAAACAGTTTCATTTTTGTGGTAAGGAATTTTTAGAAACAGTTATTCCAGATAGGTTTATTAGTCACATGTGGGACAAATATGTGTTTATTAGACACAGCCAGCACAGATTTCACAGATAGCTTGCTGGAATTCTTTGAAGATGTGGCAGAGAGGCTGGATAAGCATAATGCTATTACTGGTGTTCATGGACTTCCAAAAAGCATTTGATACAATGTTGCAAAACAGACTTGTGAGAAAATTTCTAGCGCATGAAATAAAGGGATCAGTGACAATATTGGCTGTGATTGGAGAGAATGTTTTAAATCATGATTAATGGATAGTTTCCAATCTTGGAGAAAGGTTTGTTAGTGCAGTTTCCCAGCGTTGGAATTGAACCATTATTTCTCCTGACTCCTGGTAATGATCTAGATCTCACAGCTGCATCTTATATTTTTTTGCAAAGTAGAATTTGTGCAGTTGGCACAGCAAGACAAGGCATGGCTGGTTTGAGCAGGTAGGGAGCTGTTAAGTCAGCAAGCATTAAGCGAGCAGCCCTGACATATGGCCTGGTACAAAAGCAGAAGTTGCTGAAAAACTCAGTAGGTCCGGCAGCATCTGTGAAGAAAAAAAAATCAGAGTTAACATGTTGGGCCCGGTGACCCTTCCTCAGAACCTTCCTGATTTACAGCATCTGTAGTTCTTTCAGTTTTTATGTAGGCTGGTATGTTCTGTGAGCCGTGTCCCGGCATACAAAAAGTGTTCCTGCTGTAGCCTTTCAAAGCTGGTTGCTGCAACGCATGGTCTGTGCTTCCTGAGTGGTCTGCAATTGATTGGAGAGGTGCCATGACAGTTATGAGGGACCAACTAAAGCCAGATGTCAATAGCTGTCGATGATGGGTGCTTGTGGCTGGTGCCCGTGGATCATGCTGTTTGGTCCTCAGCAAAATGGACGTCCTTCAGAGCAAGTGGCGAGGTGAAGTACCCACTTTGAATTCCATGATGAGATCTCTCAACGTCTAACTTGTTCGGGGGGGTTTGACACGATAGAAAGCTGCATATTAATGAGGTGAATTGGACAATGCACTTAAGCAATAATACCCCTCAAATTGTCAACTCACTGTTGCCTATCAAGAAACTCACCTCGCTGCTCATCTAAATCATGAAAGTTTGGAGCAAGATGGTTCTGATGTTAAGATAGGCTTTGTTCAACTTCTCCTCTGGTTCTGTCACAGATTTCACCATCACCCATCTTACTCTGACCCCTATAAGAATCCGGAGCGCAGGGAACAATTTCAAAGTTTGTGGATGATACAAATGTTGAGTTTATTGCAAACTATGAGGAGGGCCGTGATGAACTTCAAAACACAAATTGACAACTAGGTAGTGTGGAAGCATAAATGGCAGATGAAGTTCAATTTGGAGAAGTTTGAGGTGATGGGTTTTGAGAGAAAGGACGTGGAGAGACAGAATACATTAAAAAAAACTAATCTAAAAAGGTTTGCAGGAGTGACAAAACTTGGATTTATGGGAATGTAAGTCATTAAAAGTGGTACAACTCGTGGACAGAGTGGTTACTAAAGCTACTGTATCTCAGGATTCATTAATAGTGGCTTACAGTACAAGAATGGGTAAGTTATGACCTGTATAAGATACTAGCTGGGCTCATCCAGAGTAGTGTGTACAGTTCTAGAGGTCACTCTTTCAGAAGAATGTGGACACATTGGAGTGATACATTGCCACATTGTAGTAAACTCACTAACAAAATGCTACTGTCAAGCCAAAAGATGTTTTGCCTACCACATAAATGATAATGTGATATGTGAGTTTCCATGCCATATGATGTCTGGTACATTTGCATTATGTTCTAACAACTGGTGGACAGTATCAGACAAAGCCTCCTGTCACCATTTGCAGGACCATTCCGGGAAGTCTCAGAACAGTATGTCTTCCATGAAGTGTGATTCTGGTATTGCAAATCATTTATTTAATAATCAGGATTGTACTAAGAATTACATCAGAAACTAACGTCAGTCGGGTATTTATATGTGCTGGAAGCTACACATATTAAACGCACAGAACATTGTTTCATGTTAGCAAGTGGAATTCATACCGACGTTGCATCTTTTTTCATTCGAAAACATTAAACATAAATGCAATTTCTTTTGCACATCAATGACAGAACCCTGATCAATCAAATTTAACTGCCTAGCCTGAGAAGTAAGATTGACAGTTAACCACTCCTGCTGCGTCTCCATGCCAACAAAGGCCTGACCAATTAGCATCCTCTTCTCATGCTATCGAGATTGGTATCCTTTTATTTCATGCTCTATTTTGTGCATCCTAGTCCTGATGAGTGTAAGACTAAAAGCCTTAACTTCTTATCTATTTCAGCAATGTTAAAGCATTGTTTATAGTATAGAACAGGTTTACAACAATGGTTCCTGGGATGAGAAACTTCAGTTATGAGGATTGATCGGAGAAGTTTGGGAATGTTTTCCTTGGAGAGGAGAAAACTCAGAGGAGACTCAATAGGAGTTTTCAAAATCCTCGTATGTATGTACAGAGTTAGCAGGGACAAACTGTTCCTGTTTGTAAAATGGATCAAAAACACGATGACACAGATCTAAAGTGACTTGCAAAAGAAGTGAATTTGATTTGGGAAGAAACTTTTCCGTGCAGCAGTGATTTGGATCTGAAATGCGCTGCCCAAAATTGTGCTGGAGACAGGTATGGAGTCAAGGCACTCAAGAGAACATTTGATGATTATCTTTATAGAGGTCATGAGCAAGGTCACAAGTAAAGGGCAGGAGATGATATCAAGTTACAACGTTCATTTGGAGAGATAGTACAATCTTGATGGGCTGATAGGTCTTCTTCAGCATAACTAGTGATCCTGAACATTTTCCTGACACAAGTGCCAGGCAATTACTACTTCTAAACAGAGAGTATAACTGCCCCTCTATGATATTCAATGCACTACTATCACCAAACCCCAAACATAAGCATGCTGGGGATTACTACTGAGCACAAACACAACTGGAGGAGGAGTTCATTATTACAGCAAGTCAAAGGCTGGGCATTCAATGACAAGTGCCTCCTTTCCGACTACCAATGGCCTACATGGTACAATTAAAGTGCAAAATGGAGCCTCCAGTTACTTGGATGGGTATAACTACAACACTCAAAGAACTTGACACCATCTAGGGCAAACCAATCCATTTGCCTGGTATCTCCTCCATCAACTTGATCATTCTTTCCCTCTGCCACCACAGGAAGCACTGCAGTAACTCTCTCAGCCTTCTTTGACATATATCATTGTTCCTGTGTCAAACTCGGAACTTCTGCTCAAAAGCACTGCGGGCAGATCTAGAGATGCCAAAATTAAAACAAAAACAAATGACTGCCTTCTCAAAGCAAATAAACATTAGCCTTGTGACCTCCATTAGCCTTGAATGTCACCTCCATTGGCTAACATGAAGAAAATCAAAGAACTATAAGACTCCAATCATCACTGTTAAATACCGGTTGAAAGTTTTAGTAGTCAATTACAAATAATCAAAATATAGATAAAGATAGAATGCATGATTTCAAAATTGACGTTGAATTATATTTACACATGATCTAATCATGACTTTCCAAGAAACCTCACTGCAACCAAAATATATACTTGCCCTATGATATTCTAGCTTATGTATCAAATGGTGGCTCAGATTTCTGGCCCTTCTTACTCATCAGTATTTTGAGAATACCTGCACCAGAAATCTGCTGCTAATTCAAGGGCTTATTCACTGCCACCTTCTCAAGGTCATCTGCAGGTGGTCAATATTGCTAACCCTGCCAGCGATAACCTTATCCTGAGAATCAGTTCAGAAATAGCAGATCTCCTGCGCATTTGGTGGAGTGATAACCAGACAGACTCTGTAATGGTTGACTGATCTGCTGTGGCCACGATCTGGCAAAGTGGTAAAAAGAGAAAATCCTCCTCTTCTTGTCCAGGTCCTATGTCAATGCACTTTCCCGTTGTTGATTATAGTTGGGCCTCCTCTGCCATCTGTTCCTTGGCAACACTTCTAGGCACTGAACATGACACAACCATCTGACACTTTTGGAGACTGACCTCTGGGACCTTTACAGGTTTATCGTGCCATGCTCCTGATCTTTGTTTCTTCCCCCTGGCTCTGGCCTGCCTGTCTCACTTTCAATCATGTGTCCCTTTCATCCATCTTCAGATCTACATCCATCCCCTTCTAGAACCAGCTGCAGCCCCATGGGCAGAACAATCAGGTGACTGCAGTTAAGAGTTCTGGGCAAGCACAGACACACAGCAGATGGCATCCTGATAGCAAATGGGGCAGCATCCTGATAGCAAATGGGGCAGCATCATGAAATGGGGACTTATAAGAAAAAGAACAACAAGAATATCTGGCAAAACGCCAGTGATTTAAAACAATGCCAACACACAGCACTTCCTTACCTAAAATGCTAACTTCTTATTAAAACATGGCAGCCAATTTGTGCTCAACAAGACCCTACAAATGAATAAAGGTTAATTTGTATTTGTTTGCAATGTCTGTGATATAACAAGAAATTAGTGAGCTGGCAGGAAGAATTTGACAAATAATCAGGATTGTTAAGAATGCGTTGCCCTATTTGACAGTGATGCACATTATCCTTACTGAGTGCTTCTCATAACTGCCCCAGTTTGCACTCTTTTTATTACTGTTCAAATCAAATTCAGTTGCACCTCTGATCAACCTTACAGACAAAGCTGTGTAAGCTCTATCTTTAAGGTTTCTTTCGGAGGAAGTGTAAAATATAAACATATTTTACTTCACTAACAAAACATTTTTTTTCTGAAACTGCAAATGTTGCAAGGATTGCCCTCGGGACCTCTTCCTAGGTGCCTAATCTAATGATGATAATTAACTCCAAGGTATGTGCTTACTTAGTCCCCTGCTCATTTATCGCAGTTTTACTTCAATGCCAAAACAAATACTGTCGTTCTGAAATAGCCACGTTTGCATGTAACACTGCCTGAAAAATCACTGCTAATTAACAGATCAGCTTGCTCACTTCTGTTCTATGGTGAGATCCTGCTGCTATTACTTTCTGTCTAGCAGTCAGGAAATGTAAGGTGAAAAGACAAGAAAGCCTCATGTTTCATGACCTGAAGGTGTCCCAGAGCATTTTATAGTCAATGAAGTACTTTTGAGGTGTTGACACTGTTTTAGTGTAGAAAATGCAGCAGTTAGCCTACTCACTGTAAGATCCCTCAAACAACAATGAAGTACATAACCTGATAATCTATTTTAGTGAAGTTGCTTGAGGAATTGAAATTTACCAGGACACCAGAGAAACCACTTCTGCTCTTCTTCAAAGAGCACGAAGGGATATTTTACATCTGAGAGGACAGACATGGGTCTTGATTTAACATCTCATCCAAAAGCCAGTGTTGCAATGGAGTGCCAGCCTGGAATATGTGCTGAAGTCCCTGGAACGTTCTTGAACCCATACCTTACTGATCCAGAGGGAAGAGTAAACATAAGGAGCATTGTTGGGTGCCACAGAGGGAACTCATTGCAAAAGTAAATTTTCATAACCAAATCAACCTGTTGGTTTCTGCCAGGGGTAAGACATGAGCTTTGATTGCTGTGATGCTGCTAATCATAAGTAAATCACAGAAAAGCAGAGTGCAGGGTGACATCCAAATGGACGAGGTGCATCAAATATCAGATAATCAAGTGGATTGGAACACACTGCCTTATGGGAACCTGTTTCATTTTCTAATAGTCTGTCATACCAAGACACCCATAAGCCTCAATTTTAACTCTCCTCCCATTCCAATTTAAACTCAAAAAGTGTCAGTGCTACATAATGAGAATCATACAGGTCAAAACAATGGAACCGGGACTTGGCTGTGACTTCAGTGAGAGAAAAGATACCAATTTAGAATGAACATGTGAAAAGAGAGGTTTTCAGCACTACACTCGAGTTGTATATTTGATAGCCTATTACATGCAGAGAAGTAAATGAGGGAGCATTACAATACATAAGGAGTTGAAGAGCGAAACTTACTGGTAAAGAACATCCATTCTCAAGGTCAACCTATATGCAAACACACACTGCCTGAGACACTCCAGACTGTTGTCCTGAAGTGCTGGTAACAGTATTGATCTAAAACATGAAATTAAACTGTTAGTGTACAGGGTAAAACAATTAAATGTCTAACCCAATTCATCCCTACACTAACTATATACCAACGCCAAATTCGCAGCAACAGATATCAAAGCCTAAGACAGCTGGTCCTCAGCACTCCAGCCCCATGAGGAGGCGTATGAGGCTTTATTGACTTCAGCCGCAACGTAGGAACACTATTTAAAACTCAGCATTGCTGCCTGAATTTCCCAAACTCACCCACCAGCTCCAACCTACCCGTTCCCCCAAACTAGTATCTATTCTTCAAATTCTTAAAAAAACCCCAAAGCCTCAGAAGCTGTTTACTTTATGGACTTTGAATAAACTGTTTGGTAACTCTGTCCTAACCTTCCTTCATAAAAAAAGGACAAACTACACCTCTTAAAGCCTTAGTATTATCACAACTTCCATTAATCCCCACCACCCCTGCAAGGGGTCTTCAATTGTCTACTCTCTGGTATATAGGTTTAAAACCATAGTTCAGAGAATTTTTTAATATATTTATTCATTCATGAATGACTTATGGCTAGATCAGCATTTATTTCCTATTCCTAATTGCCCAGAGAGTCAATCACATTGCTGTGGGTCTGGAGTCACATGTCGGCCAGACCAGGTAAGGATGGCAGTTTCCTTCCCTAAAGGACATTAGTGAACCAGATAACAAGGTGTAGAGCTGGATGAACACAACAGGCCAAGCAGCATCAGAGGAGCAGGTAGGCTGAAGTTTCAGGTCTGGACGTTTCTTCAGCTTTCCTGCTCCTCTGATGCTGCCTGGCCTGCTGTGTTCATCCAGCTCTATACCTTGTTATTTCAGACTCCAGCATCATCAGTTCCTACTATCTCTTAGTGAACCAGATGGGTTTTTTTCTGACAATTGACAATTATTCTTAATTCCTTAATAGACTCTTAATTCCAGATTTTCATTGAATTCAAATTTAATCTGTTGTGGCAGGATTCAAACCCAGATCCCCAGAAAATTACCTGGGTGTCTAGTTTAATAGACCAGTGATTATATCACCACACCATTGTTAATTATTGAATGCATTCATACAGATAGACCAAACCCATATGCCACTAATTTATAAGTCAAACTCTAAAGCAATTTGTGTATCACACGCTTTTCATCATACACCTTTCACAGTGATGATGTAGAATATCACATGAACTTAAATTGATGAACTTAGAGCTTGGAGTAGTATTTGAAACTGTGATGTTGTTGCTATTACAGAGACTCGGTTAAGGGACGGACAGGATTGGCAGCTTAATGTCCCAGGATATAGATGTTATAAGCCGAACAGAGGGGGATGTAAAAGGGATGGGGGAGTTGCGCTACTTGTTAAGGAGAATATCACAGCTGTACTGCGGGAGGACACCTCGGATGGCTCATACAGCAGGCAATGTGGGTTGAGCTCAGGAACAGGAAGGGTGCAATCACAATGTTTGGGGTTTACTTTAGGCCCCCCAACAGCCAGCAGGAGATAGAAGAACAGATATGTAGGCATATTTTCGCAAGATGTAAAAATAACAGGGTTGTTGTCGTGGGTGATTTTAACTTCTCATACATTGACTGGGAGTCATTTAGGGCTTAGGGCATGGATGGGGCAGAGTTTGTAAGGAGCATCCAGGAGGTCTTCTTGAAACAGTATGTAGATTGTCCAACTGGGAAAGGAGCCATACTTGACCTAGTATTGGGGAATGAGCCTGGCCAGGTAGTCGTCATCTCAGTCAGGGAGCAGATCGGGAACAGTGATCACAATTCAGTCAGCTTTAAGGTACTGATAGATAATGATAAGTGTAATTGTCAGGTGAAGGTGCTAAATTGGGGGAAGGCTAATTACAACAATATTAGGTAGGAACTGAAGAATGTAGATTGGAGGCAGATGTTTGAGGGCAAATCAATATCTGGTATGTAGGAGGCTTTCAAGTGGGAACTCAGGACCGGCACATTCCTGTAAGGATGAAGGATAAGTATGGCAAGTTTAGGGAACCTTGGATAATGATAGATATTGTGGGCCTAATTAAAAAGAAAAAGGAAGCATTTATCAAGGCTAGGAGGCTGGGAACACACGAAGCAAGGGTGGAATACAAAGGAAGTTGAAAGAAACTTAAGCAAAGAGTCAGGACAGCTAAAAGGGGTCATGAAAAGTCATTGGCCAACAGGATTAAGGAAAATCCCGAGGCTTTTTATACATATAGAGAGAGCAAGAGGGTAGCCAGGCAGAGGATTGGCTCACTCAAGGACAGGGAAGGGAATTTATGTGTGGAGCCAGAGGAAATGGATGAGGTATTAAATGAGTACTTTGCGTCAGTATTCACCATCGAGAAGGATTTGGTGGGTGATGAGTCTGGTGAAGGGTGTGTAGATAGTTTGGTTCATGTTGAGATCAAAAGAGAGGAGCTATTGGGGGTCTTGAAAAACATTGAGGTAGACAAGTCCCCAGGGCCTGATGGTATATACCCAAGGATACAGAGAGAGGCAAGGGACGAAATTGCAGGGGCCTTGAAAGAAATTTTGAATCCTCTCTGGCTACAGGGGTAGACCCAGAGGATTAGAGAATAGCCAATGTTGTTCCTTTGTTTCAGAAGGGTGGCATGGATAATCCAGCTAATTACAGGCTGGTGATCCTTACTTCAGTGGTAGAGAAATTATTGGAGCAGATTCTTTTTTGACAGGATTTCCTCCCACTTGGAAATAAATGGGCACATTAGTGAGAGGCAACATGGTGATGTGAAGGGGAGGTCATGTCTCACTAACTTGGTTGAGTTTTTTGAGGAAGTGACGAAGATGACTGATGAGGGTAGGACAGTGGATATTGTCTACGTGGACTTCTGTAAGGCCTTGAAAAGGTCCTTCATTGGCAGGCTGATACAGAAGGTAAAGTCACCTGGGGTAGGAGGTGAGCTTGCAAGATGGATAAAAACACTGGCTCAGTCATAGGAGACAGTGGGTAGCAGTGGAAGGATGCATTTTGGAATGGAGGGATGTGACTAGTGGCATTCCTCAGGGATCAGTGTTGAGACCTTTGCTATTCATTTTATATATATATTACATATATAAAAATAAATGATTTGGACGAAAATACAACTGGTCTCATTAATAAGTTTACTGATGACGCAAAGATTCATGGAATTGTGGATAGCGATGAGGATCATCAAAGGATACAGAAAGACATACTTTGATTGGTGACTTGGGCAGACAGATGGCAGATGGAGTTTAATCTGAAAAAATGTGAGGTAATGCATTTCAGAAGGTCTCATCCAGATGGAAAATATCAGGTAAATGACAGAACCCTTCAGATTACTGATTAGCAGAGGGCTCTGGGTGTACAGGTACACAGGTCACTGAAAGTGGCAACACAGGTGGAAAAGGCAGTCAACAAGGAATAAGACATGCTTGCCTTCATCGGCTGGGGCAATGAGTTTAACAATTGGCTAGTAATTTTGCAGCTTTATAGAACCTTGGTTAGACTGCAGTTGGAATATTGTGTTCAACACTGGTCACCACACCACCAGAAGGATGTGGTGGCTTTGGGGAGGGTACAGAAAAGATTTAGCAAGGATGTTGCCTGGTATGAAGGGCATTAGCTATGAGGAGAGGTTGGAGAAACTTGAATTGTTCTCACTGGAATGACAGATGTTGAGTGGTGACCTGATAGAGGTCTACAAGATTATGAAGGGCATGGACAGACTGGACAGTCAGAAGCTTTTTCCCAGGGTGGAAGAGTCAGTTACCAGGGGCCATGGGTTTAAGGTGCGAGGGGAAGGTTTAAAGGTGATGTACAAGGCAAGTTTTTTTTCCACAGAGGGTGGTGGGTGCCTGGAACTTGCTGCCGGGGGAGGTAGTGGAAGCAGATACTATAGTAACTTTTAAAGGGCGTCTTGACAAATATATAAATAAGATGGGAATAGAGGGATACGGTCCCCTGAAGGGTAGGAGGTTTTGGTTGTGATGGGCAGAATGTTGGTGCAGGTTTGGAGGGGCGAAGGGCCTGTTCCTGTGCTGTAATTTTCTTTGTTCTTTGTTGTTATATGAGAGAAAGACTCAGACAGGGGAGCAACATGTCCTCAACAATTAGCCTTGACTCTTTAAATTTGTATATAGCTATGTAGTATGTAATAAACTATCTAATGTTCAAGCCTATGAAAGACTTGGTGGTTTCTCCTAGCTAGACTAACCAAACATCCATCAATTATGCACATTCACAAATGGAAAAACATCTCACCTTTAGATGCACTTACAGTATCAATCTTTCCCCACTTTCTCACTATGTATGCTAAGGAGCAGTATGCATACATGTTAACATAAATACTCTGCAGAGATCTCTACTGAGAAGGAAAATCGAAGTTCGAGATTGTGTTTTCAAATAGTAGTCATTGCAGCAGCCAGACTGGGCAGTTGTCTGTTGAATCTCATTTTGATCTTCCCTCGGTGGATAATCCATCAGGCAATTATAGTTTAGATGTGAATATCCCCAGGACATGCATCTTTGTCAACACTGAACAATTTATTTGTAATGATTTTGTCAATTTTGGCATAATCTTGAAAACCCAGTTAGTTTATCTCACTGACAAAAGTGAAACTTACTGCAATAGTGCAAGAATTTTTTTTAATGCGAAAATGGTGGCAAATTGAGGGGAAAGAAATGATGTTGCTACATATCCATTGAACACTGTTCCCCTTCTTTTACTCCAGTTATTACACTCTTCTCTCTGTCTCTATCAAGACCTTCTTCATTAATAAATAGTCACAAGTTCTTTACATGATAACTAATGACAAAACTCTTCTGTTAGTGGGACAAGCTAAAAGTTGAGCCTGCAGTTTTTGCCACATGGGGCCACTTAGTAAATATAATCATGATAGTCTAGACCCATAAAGTTGTTGGTCACAGTCTTGTGCACTGCGGCAATAAGGGCTAAACAAAGTCACAGTAAAGTGTACAACTCACAAAACATGTTTTAGTGTAACTAAGTTTTCCCATCCTCTTGATAAAAGCCAAATGCAAACTGCATGAATGTTCAACCGGAAAGCACTGAATCACTGCTAATCTTGCCAAGCACCAGCTAATGCATTAGTCCAGCTTCAGGAAGAATATATTTCCAATTAGGGCCAGTCGCTCTTAAATATGTTAGAACTGGCTGTCAGTCAACCTAAGAAACAGGTTTTTGTCTTGCATTGTTTCCACGGGGTGAGTTAAAATTCATTTTCTTTTAAATTTAACTTTGAAATCTATCCCAATGTGATTATAGCACAAGGAGAAGAAAGTATTAATTTTGTTGATTCATAAGGATTTCCTGGCAGGCTTAGTACATGATAAAATAATTTAATTTCATATAGAATATTCTTTATATTGTTGCATAATATGCAAAGTTTCTGCCAAGTTCATCTGCTAGGTTTGAGTGCAGAGGGTCCTTTTAACACTTAAAGGTCACAAAGTGTACTGCCCAATAAAGTGAATTAAGCTGTATTCACTTCTCTAAACCTTTGTTCTCCCCTCGTGGCATCTGAGCTAGTTGTTAAATGACTTCAGTTTTCTGCTCTCAAAATATGAACGTAACAAATAGAAGCGTGAGGCGTAGGCCATTCTACCCCTCGGGCTTGCCCATTACTCAATGGTTGATCTGTCTCAGCCTCAATTTTTTTCTATGTCAGCTCATCATAGCTCTCAACTCCTCGATGTTTTAAAAAAAATGTACCTCCTCTTTCAGGGCATTCAATCATCTAACTTCCACAACCCTCTAGTTTAAAGAATTCCAGACATTCACGCCCCTGAGTGAAGAAATTCTATTGCATTGAAGTTTTCACGCATGCTTTTATTCTGTAGTTATTTCCTGGTTCAAAACTCCTCCCATGAGGGAAAACATCTTTTGAACATCTATCCTGAGAAGTCCCTTCAGAATCTTGTATATTTCATTGTTCTTAACTGGAATGAATAATGACCTAATCAGTTTAGCTTTTCCTGACAGCTAGCCCTTTCATACTGGGAATCAACCTCACAAATCTCTTTTGAACTGCATGCCAAGATATCCTTCCTTAACTTTGGGGTCCCAAATTATACACAGTACTCCAATTTGAATTCAATGAAAACTGTCCCCTCCTCCAAGCTGTTAGTATAGATAGTAAATAGTTAAGGCCTTAGGACTAATCCCTGTCACACTTCACTACTTATATCTTTCTAAAAAGACCCATCAATTCCAACTCTCTGTCTTTTGTATGCTAACCAATCGGCAAATCATGCCCCAATATGAGTTCCAATCTTTTGTGTTAATCTCTAATATGGCATCTTATCAATTACCTGCTGGAAATCCAAATCTAAATATCAGCTCACATCTACCAACTCAGCTTGTCATATCCACAAACAACTTTATCGAATTTGTCAAACATGATTTCCTTTTTACAAAATTATGTTGACTCAGATTAAGCTAAATTTTTGTAACTTTCATGCTGATTCTTCTATAATAACGGACTCTAGCATTTTCACAACCTCAGAAGTTGAGCTAATTGGCCTACAGTTTTTGCCTCCTGCTTCCTTCCCTTCTTGAGCAGGGTTGTCACATTAGCAGTTTTCCAATCCACTGGAACCCTCCTAGAAATCAGTGAGTTCTAGAAAACTTCAACCAAGTGCAAACACTTCCTTTAAAATCCTTGGATACAATCCATCAAGTCCTGGTGACTTGACTGCCTTCAGTCCCATTAGATTGTCAAGTACTTTTCCCTCAGGATTGAGATGGTTCCAAGAACTTTCTTCCCATTAACACCTTGTTGATCTGTTATCTTTAATATATTTATAGTGCCCTCTACTGAAGACTGATGTAAAATATGGGTTTAATTGGCATTTCCCTATTCCGTAATACCAGTTCCCCAGTTGAATACTCCAAGGGTTTCACACTCACTTTAGTTACTGTTTCTCTTTTCATATACCTTTCAAATCTCTTGCTCTTTGTTTTTGTATTTCTTACAATTTACTTTCATAATCAATTTCTCCCCTTTTATTAACTTTAATCATGTGCTGCTCATTCTTAAAAGGTATTCTAATTGTCTGAAATGAGTTTTCGCTCCTTTGTTTACCTTAGTTTTTGATTAGAGTTCACTTTTGTTAACCAGGGGTGGATTAACCTTTTCATTGAGTACTTGTTTTTGACCAGAAAGAGCATTCCAGCTTCTGTAACTGATCTATGATTGTCCTTAATACAATGAAAATATTTTGTAATTAATACAACACTCATTCACTTGCATAACATTAAAATTGGGGCCTCATTGGTGGGCATTGTATATCAATCGGGTTTAGTTGTATGTACATTAATTCAGCATATATAACCAGATAATTGGTATCCCTGGGGAGAGACCATACAGTCTGCCCAGAATGATAAAGGCCTTCTATGACCATTGTATGTTACAGAAACTGGAGTGCATTATCTCCACATGAAACATCATTTTAATTAAAGTTTGTATTTTATTTGATCAGTTGATTTTTGTTACAGTGCCTCTTTAAGAAGCTGCCAGTTGTTTCTTTGATTTAAATTTGGCATTATTGGTCTCGCAAAAGTACAAGGAAGCAATGATTAGAATGGTAGACTGATTGAGTTATGTACTTATTTACTTCTGTAAATAAATGCAAGGCTGTATAAAGGTTGGTTCCAATATCAACACCTTTCCCAGGCCAGACCAAATGTCTGACTTCATAATGTGAAACCTGGACTCACTTCATCTGTTGCCCCGACGTTATTCAGTTATTTTCATACCATTAATTATCTTTTAAACCTTTCCTTGTATTCAATCCACAGATTTGGGCAAAACTGGCATCTGCTCACCTGTAGTATCCAAACAGCATCAATAGCCAATTCATGTCTTGGGACTCTGGAAACAATGAAGATCATTCTGACCTGGATGTTCTTGCTGAAAGGCATGAATGAAAGGTCAGTTACAAATAGCCCATCTGTTTCATCTCATGGCATCCATCCAATTTCCAGAGTTTAACTAATTAAATTTACTGGTCCATTCCTCCTCACCTGGAAAAATTATCAGCCAAAATAATCCAGTTGGCTCATTCAAAGATTGGAACGTAAAAAGGGGAAGAGATGCAAAAGTTAGAATCTGGATCTTTGAGGAGAGAAACATGAAACAGATGCCTTTTGAATACAAGTCCTCAAAAGTATCAGGGGTGGAAAGAACGGCCCACCAAACATAACCAAAATTGAATGCGACAAACCAGTAACATTTTTGTAAAAGAAATCCAAAATTCCGATAATTTACTGAAAACTGAAGCAGCAAAATTACCTAG
Source organism: Ginglymostoma cirratum (assembly GCA_024137785.1). Classification (NCBI taxonomy): domain Eukaryota; kingdom Metazoa; phylum Chordata; class Chondrichthyes; order Orectolobiformes; family Ginglymostomatidae; genus Ginglymostoma; species Ginglymostoma cirratum. The sequence goes on from JAHRHZ010000029.1 coordinate 19,274,076, forward strand.
CTTCAAAAAAAGGGAGAAAACAAATATTGCACAAGAGTCAATCAATCCAAACCGTGTCTGAAATGCAGCGTCATTTTGCTGGATTTTGGATTTTCCTGAATTTTGGATTAACAGTTGTTACACTATGCATTCCACTGTATTGTTCATTTGAGTTTTCTCTTACTCATTTTTGATTTGACAGGTGCCTGACCAATCAAAAACCAAGTACAAAGGTGATCTTCATTACCAGATGCGTCACAGTAGCTATCAAATGGACAATTATTAAAGAAGCAGGATAAGTTACAGACCTGAGAGAAAGATCTATTTTGTTTATTTTGGACACCTCCAGCATTCAGACTGCCAGGTTTAGGTACTGCACCGTACTATCTGAGAGAACATCTTGAATTAACATACTTTAAACATGAATCCACCAGCAAATTGTCATCAATTACAAGTTGGGCAACGAATAGCAACTGAGACAGAATCGTGCAAATTGGCTCTGCAGCTCACACAGTCTGTAAATCATTGAATTCTGTCACAGTGTTCATCAAAACTCTGCCTGCCCTGTGAACCACATCAGCTCCCCAAGTTGAAGGATATAGATACTTTAATCAACCATGTTCAGATTTGTTCTGATGTGTTTGGAGCAGATGGGCCTTGAACAAAGGCCTTCAGACCCAAGGGTAACGACACTACCAAGGACCACAAGAGCCCCATTGTCTGATCCACAGCTGACAGTAATGACAGTCAACTTGAGTTCCATAGGCATGGTCTTTGCCACAAATGGCACACAGTTGTAGAACCTCCTCATCTCAGCCTGAATGGCATAGACCCACCAAAGTCATTTTCAAGTAATAGAAAGAGCTGCAGCACCTTATTCTCAGCTTCTGGATCTGGACACAGTCTTCTTCAGTTAAACAAAATGACTGCTGGCATCAGCATATATTGTAAAGCAAACATCCAACCAGCTGAGCTAACCATCCATGTGGGCTCAATTCCAACTCCAGTTGAAGTCACTGTGAAAGTCCTACCTTCTCAACCTTGCCTAAAGTGTAGTGATCATCAGGTTAAAGCCCACTACCAATTGTCTCTGTCTAATGAGACAACAGCCCTCTGGGACTGTGGTGGTTTTTCCTTCACTGAACTTCTCAGCTACTATTATTGAGCTTGACAGCTCTCCATTCCTTTATCCAGTTTCAGCATGCCCAGAGATTTTGGGTTTCAAATCTTACTGTCAGTTATTGTTTCTTTAGAAACTGGGGAAGTTCTTTTCTCTCTTTCTATTTTCAATTTGGATCTTCCTCAAAAACTGCAAACTTTGAAAGCACCAACTCCAACACAAGACATTTTTAGAATGCAATTGATTTGATTGGAAACCATGAAAAAGCAGCTAATCAGAATGCACTTGCAACAGCGCGAAACTAACAAGACTTTGTAAATGATATTCAAGGTCACTGATCCACTTGTGCAAAAGATTCCTACAAAGTGATAGCTCTTCTGGTTTAAACAGTTAGTTTTATCCACAAGCCTTTGAGATGGCTGCGAGGGAGAGGTGATAGCCTAGTGGTATTATTGCTGGACTATTGTTCCAGAGGCTCAGGTAATGTTCTGGGGAACCTAGGTTTGAATACCACAATGGCAGATGGTGCAACTTGAATTCAATTAAAAAAATCTGGAATTAAGATTCTTTGATAACTATTGTCAATTGTCAATTGTCAGGAAAAACCCATCCACTTCATGAATGTCCTTTAAGGAGGGAATCTGCCAACCTTACCTGGTCTGGCCTACATGTGACTCCAGACCCACAGCAGTGTAGCTAACTACCTGCTGGACAATTAGGGATGGGAAACAAATTCTGACCTAGCCAGTGACATCCTCATCCCATGAATAAATTTTTTTTAAAATTTACCTCAGTCATCAGTGACTGTATTGTTCCAAATTCAGTGAATCTTTATTCTCCAGTGGAAATTCTCATGCTTCAAAAGACTGAACATTTAATAATGCTCAGTCTCCTTTCTCTCAAAGTAAGGGTGACATACTTTCATGGGAATAAGATCAAATTTCTGAAGGAAAGTGCCCCAAAATAAGTACCATTTTAATGGAATTCCAGTCACACCCTAGAGATTAAGAATAATGAAACAGCAGGACTTGTAGAGTCTAAATCCAGACCCAACACAACACCAGACATTCTGTATGAATTGCTCATAATCTTCTACTAATTGGGACTAATTTGACAAGTTAATCATCATACCTTAAGGACAAACGAGGTGGGAGAGTTGTTATATTAACCACCTCCTGAGAGCAAGGTAAATAATTGTCATTGGAATGATTAAAAGGGCGTGCTATCTTGGGAATCTGACCAAATTGAAATCACGATTCTCCATTTCCAGCACTTTATTCTTCATTCCACTAGAAGCAGTCAGGTGGAAACCTGTAACCTGAAAATGTATCAAATTTCGTCAGCATAGTTGTCATCAGTTTCAATGCAGTGTACAGTTTCAAGCACTATAATATAGAAAGGATGTAAGGCTTAGGAAAGGTGGAAAAAGTGAGAGGTTATAATTATCAGACGATAGGACCAGCAGTAGGAAATTTGACCCCTTGAGCATGCTCCGCCATTCAATATGACCATGGTTGATCATCAACTCCATATCCTAATCTCACCCTCCTCCATGTCCCTTGATCCCTTTAGCCACAAGAGCTATATATACCACCTTTTAGAAACACATAATATTTTGGCCTCAACCACTTTCTGTCATAGTAAATTCTGCAGGTTCACCTCTCTTTGGGTAAAGAAAGTTCTTCTCATTTCAGGCCTACGACAAACTACGACCCTGATTCTTAATTCCCCACCATCAGGAGCATCCTTCCTGCATCGAACCTATCTATCCTGTTGGAATTTTATTGGTTTTGGTAAGATTCCCCCCTCATTCCTCTAAACTCCAGTGAATACAGTCTTAACTGACTCAGTTAGGGTGGCACAGTGGCTCAGTGGTTAGCACTGCTGCCTCACAGCGCCAGGGACCTAGGTTCAGTTTCTCCCCTGGGTGACTGTCTGTGTGGAGTTTGCATATTCTCCCTGTGTCTGCGTGGGTTTACTCTGGGCGCTCCAGTTTCCTCCCACAGTCCAAAGATGTGCAGGGAGGTGGACTGGCCAAGCTAAGTTGCCCATATTCTCCAAGGATGTTTCGGTTATGCAGGTTAGACATGGGGAACTGGAGCGGTAGGGGAATGAGTTGGGGTGGGATGCTCTTTGGAGGGGCGATGTGGACTAGTTGAGCCGAATAGCCTGTTTCCACACTGTAGGGATTCTATGAATTTCTCCTCATACACCAGTCACGCCATCTCAGAAATCAATTCGGTAAACTTTCTCTGAACTCCCTTCAAAACAAGAACATCCTCCTCAGATTTTTGTACCAGATGTATCACAATTGTCTTTTTTATTTCTGTCAATAAAGCCAGATGCCTTGGAATTCCAAGTTTCTAATGAGATTCAATAAATATACAGCTTAGTGAATCATAAAGTACAAGTCAAATTGGATAGTTCCACTTCTAGCAAACTGATGACAGGATGGCCCTGGATTGTTGTAATTTTATGACAGAAATTGTCTAGGGCTAAACATTGAATTACATGCAATTTCTGGTCATCAATGGGCATTTGGCCCAGCTGGTTTATGCTGGTGTTTTTACAGCACAAAATCCTCTTCCCAAATCCTTTTAATTCCTCCTTAGGGCAGCAGAGTGGCTCAGTGGTTTTGCTGCCTCACAGCACCAGGGACCTGGGTTTGATTCCAGCTTTGGGCAATTGTCTGCATGGAGTTAGTGCATTCTTCCACGTCTGTGTGGGTTTCCTCCACGTTCTCCAGTTGCCTCCCACAGTCCAAAGATGTGCAGGCTAGGGGGATTGGCCATGCTAAACTACTCAGAGTGTCCAGGGATGTGCAGACTATGTGGGTTAGCCATGGGAAATGCAGGATTACGGGGATAGGCTAGTGGAGTGGATCTGGGTGGATGCTCTTGGGAGGTTCATGTTGACTTGATGGGCTGAAAGGCCTGCTTCCACACTGTAGGGATTCTATGATTATCAACAGATCCGCCTCCCTCATGTACTGATTTAATTTATCCTTAAATACATTTACCTCACCTGCACTGTAAAGTTTCCGTATTCAAAGCACTGTTGACTTTCTTATAGTGGAAACATCATCTTTACATCTAACCTATCAAACCCTTTGCTATTCTTAAATATCTGTATCAAGTCAGTCACTAGCTTCCGTATAGAACTGGTGGGAGAAAGTAATCAAGAGAGAAGGAAGTGACATAGTGAGGATGGAAAGCAAAGTATGAGAGGATTAACACAAGGGAACCGGGACATCAGAACTTGTGGTAGGAGGGACTGGGGGGGGGTCAGAGGGAGTCAATCAGAAGAAGAGTCAAGCAATGTTTAGCAACAGCCTATGGCACTAGCTTGGCGCCAGAAAGTATTCTCTTGGTTCTTCCAAAAACACTTTGAGTTGAAAACATTTTTTTAGAATCCTTTAAGGAATCCCGGTTAGGCCACACGTTGATACATTTTATTTATCCCTGAACAAAACTGGACCAGCATCAGTGGAAACCTAGTATTGTACAGGGATCCTCATGACATTTAGTTGATCATTCATATAGGCATTTCAATCAATCTCTTCAAACCTGTTACAACACCCCTCTAAAGCAGGTGGAACTTGAACCTAGATCTTCTAGGCCAGAGGTAGGCACAGTACAATAGCACCATCGGACTCTATGTGGCCTGGTTTCTTAACATCTTGCCTACACAATAGGTGGCCCATACGTGCCTGATGCATTATGAGCTCTTTTTTTCTCCACCATTACCACCATATCAAAAGCCCATTGTGCACGTGGGAAATCAACACAGCCCATTGTAATTCTAAGCAGCAAACTTTTTCCTGGGAAGTAAAGTGCTAATTTTACACACATCACTCTGGAGTCAATAATGCAGCTCACCAGGTAAGAAGGTTTCTACATTTTTGTATTATTCTGAGGTTCACTGTACATTACATCAGTGTATGCTGGGAACGTCAGTCTCAATTGCAGATGAAGGCTACTGCATGTCTTTTGGTGCACACTGACAGACTGTTCACTATGAGGGGAAGAGCTAACAGAAGAACCATTAGATATCAATTTTGTGGGGAGGCATACAATAAACCATCATGTCCAAGCAAAAGCAGCAGAGGTTAAACATAGGCAGCTTTCTTTCTCTGTTTTTATGACTCTGGAGTAAAGTGCCACTTAAACACAAAGCTCCACGCTGGTAGTAAAATACATCATGGAACCCCTGGAGGACAGAACACTACAAAACCAGCTTAAAGAGGCAGAAAAACATGTTAGAAATGAGCACAACCACTTTCCCTGCCCTGGTATTTCTACTGAATCTTCAGAGAAGCTTACAGCTTGTCTTGCTCTTTTGGGGATACAAGCTGTTTAGTAAAATACTTTGTACAGCTGTACATCATGACTAGGGATTTCAAACCAAGGCGCACCCATTTAAAGAAAATGGTGCAGACAGTTACTTATAGTAATAGCTCAGTAAGAAAGTATTCCCTTCTCTGACAAGTGCTATTAACACTGTAAGCAGTGGAACTCTAAAGTGCATTTGCAATTTGAACATGAAATAAAAGTATTCCTTTGAATGAGTCCGAAGTATATTGGATGAGGACACTCATTCATTTAATCTCCTCAACTCCTCTATTGTCTGTCCCAAGTCTCTATTATAGATATGTACTTCATTACATTATCAAGTAAACGGGTAAAATAAGTCTCCGAAGATGTTTAACATCAGAAGGTCTCTGTAGCTCAACTCATAAGAGTTTTTGTTACCCTACTGGGATGTTGTTTTATATTTTTATACTTCGTGGCCTTGTTGGGAGTTTGTTAATGTTCAATATTAACATTTTACAAGTAAACCTCTTTTATCACACATACATTCAGGTGCCTTTGGGTGGACTTTCAATCTAACAGATCTGCTTGCAGCGGGGTGGTGTATGAGGGTTAGCGCAAGAGCACATATGTCAGAGAGATGGAATTTGCCTTGACAATTGTAACTCAGCAGCTCAATTAAATCGCCCCTCTTGATATCCCATCAATCACCAATAAATGAAACAGGAAATGCAGGAAAATTTCTGGCAGGGTGGTGAGAATGCGGAACTCGCTATCACGAAAAAGTGAGTCAAATAGTATAGAGGCTTTTGAGGGGACGTTAGATTAACACAAGGGAGGGCTGGCATTAGAGGCATATACAATTAGGTTTTGATGAAGTGGCATGTGATTCAAATGTTGGCAAAGACCCACAGGGCCAAGTGGCTTGTTTCACTCATGTGTTTGCAGCACAAAAGCACAAGGAGAACAAAATACTTTTCATGGACTATGTGATGAGTGAGCAGGCTTTAGTACAAGGTAAGTTACTTAAAGCAGAATTTTGGATGATTTCAAGTTTATAGAGGGTAGTATGTGGAAGATCAGTCAAGAATGCATTGGAATACCTGATATACTTTATACAGGAGTAGAATGTGGCACAGCTTAGGAATCGAATGTATCTGCCCGATGCTGGAATGCGTAGGTCTAACATATACTTATTCTGGGACTTTAAACCTCAATCATAGCCAGGTCTTTGATTGCCTTAGTCCCTGGGTCTGGAATATCATCCCCTATAACACTGTCTTGCTTTCCTCCTTTACTCCCATCTGATCTAACACCTCCTTCAGTGCTTGGTATCATACCTTATTTGAAAATGCTCATGTGAAGTACCTCAGCTCATTTTATCAAGTAAAAGTGTGTTTAAATACTAGCTGCCATTGTGATTAATTGGACCTGGGGATGTGACTTCTTTAAATACCATGAAAGGTAACAGGAACTTAATTTGTGCTAGCATTAATTTGTGCAAGTTTTGTGACCTTTATGTTGGTTTGGCCAATTGTGGATGAATTTCATTCCATTCCTGGTGGAAACTCTTTTCCTTACTCAGCCCAATATCTTATTGTTATTTGTGACATTTTGCAGTGTGCAGATTGGCTTATACATCAAAACACTTCTTTGGCTGTAGAGATCTCTGGGATTTCAGCAGACAGGAAAGCTACAGAAGAACTCCAATTCCTTCCTCTTTTTCTTTGCATAAAGCATTTTTAGGCCTAATTGCATTAATGTTGGATACCATAATTGTTAAGTTTAAAACAGAAGATGATGGTGATCGCAGATGCTAACTGAGACATATTTAGCATTTCGAAATGAAAGGTATGAAAATTCCCAAGAATTTTTTCTTGAGGGGCATTTAGACAGAGCAGAATTTCAAGTCATCCTACCCAAACTTCATGACTTGATCCATTAACCTATTCTGGAAAAGTCTCTGTACTATTTTTCTCTCCATGATCAGAAGAAATATTACTGCTGTCCTTTGCTGCAGTATTATAAATTGGCCAGAAGTTGAAGATCTTCAGCCATGCTTAAGACATGAAATTTTGATTTACAATTTTCCCCCCAGACCTTGGTATACTTTCTCCAGGATTAGCTCCTTCCAAAGAAGCAGGCTGCTGAGGTTAGCTCAGGTAAAGCTGACAAGGATTGTGATGGATGATCTAATCCAGCTAGTCCCATTGCCAGTTCATAGGCATTTATTAAGGGCGTATAAAGGGACAAAGATTCCATGTTACAGAAGCGTAAACTCAAAAGGCCTAACACCAGCACAAGTTGTACGGCTTACCTTCTGCCAAAATGAATGAACTTTGGAAGCAGCTTAAAGAAGAAGAACCATCACAGGCAGAAATGAGTGCTCTAAAATTGTAATTACATTAGATTAACTTTGATTTCACTGCCATGTATTACAAACTCACTAAGTTTCTAAATCAACAAGCCAATTGAAATCAAATGTTAAAAAGACAGCCGACTTAGTTGGCATGGTAAAATGAACTCATATTATTTGGTAAAATTTGACATATGTATTTAGATTGTCTAATTTGTATGAAATTGTCCATTTGGTAGGAAGAATAAAGAAGAAGCATATTATCCAAATGGTGAGAGATTGCAAAGCTCTGAGATGTGGAGGAATCTGTTTGTACTAGTGCATGAATGGCAGAAGGTAAGTTTGTAGTTGCAGCAAGTAATCAGGAAAGCTAATAGAATGTTACGGTTTATTGTGAGGGGAATTTCAAGAGTAGGGAAAGTATGCTTCTGTCCAACAGGGCAATGGTGAGACCAGTTCTGGAATAGTGGTCACCATATTTATGGAAGGATATTAATGTATTGGAAGCAGTTCAGATACAGTTTACTCAACTAATACCTGGACTGAGAAGAAAGGCTATACAGGCTGGGCCTGTATCCTCTGGAGTTTAGAAGAGTCAGAGGTAATGTAATTGAAAAATATAACATCCTGTAGACAGATAGTAGGAACTGCAGATGCTGGAGAATCTGAGATAACAAGGTGTAGAGCTGGATGAACACAGCAGGCCAAGCAGCATCAGAGGA
>JAHRHZ010000029.1:19287562-19309636 GCA_024137785.1 Ginglymostoma cirratum
TGATGCTGCTTGACCTGCTGTGTTCATCCAGCCCCATGCTTGTTATCTCGGATTCTCCAGCATCTGCAGTACCTTTTATCTCTGATACAATGTACATCATTCCTCACTCTCGCAGTTACTAAATGTTAAATTGCCCCTGTGAAAAGACTCTCAAACCCAGCCACTAAGAATATAACAACTTTAGGTAGCTCATTGGTCAAGGCACCAGAAGTTCAAAGTATTGAAATTATTTCTTCAGAAGATCCAAACTTTGTTGTCTCACAACATGACTTACATTTCTGTGGCTGCTTCCAACTATGTTATATTGGTGTTGGGGGTGGGCATCCTGTTTCTGCTTCATCTGGTAACTGCCTTCCGTGGTTATAGCTAATTAACCACTCAGAGAAATCAGATTCTCAAAACTAAAATGAAAGGAATGTTGTGCTGACCCCAAATATGTCTCAGCAGCTATCACAGGAGAATAGGCCCTTTATTTTTTCACCTCATTGAACTGACAACACCAGTGTCTCCTTTTAGATATTGACTCAATCTGCAGCATTCGGAGAAAGATTATAAGGAAAGATATTATTGTGCAGCCAACTGGTTCTATGCAGTGTTAGAGAAATGAATGAACCACAAGCCCATCTGGATGCTGCACCTGGATCAGGTTACAATCGGTCTGGGTAAATTGCAACGCTAAGCTGTCTCTGTGCGTGTAGAAATTGCAGGTGTCCCTTACATTACCTTACAGAGAATTCAGAACTTCATCGTTTGCACTGTTTAAATATTTGAAAAGTTTTCAAACTTGTCGCTGTGACCATCGCTAAGCAGGTTCTTTCTATGACACATTTCCGTTTTGAATTTTAAAAGTTCCCCTGGAATTATTTCAAAGTGCTGAAGTCATGGAATAAACCAGATGGGTTTTACAATGGGGGGGTGATCTACTCAGCCAGCTTACTGGCACAAAAATGTACTTCACTGAATCTTCTAATGATAAAGTCTCATGGTGCCAGCAGTCTGTCTACTCCACTCAACTTGGTAGGTGATCTTTATGATTGGCAATGCAAGTTAGTGCTTTATTTTTAAGGGGATACTAAATCAGATTCTACCTTCATAAAAGCTCAAAGCACAAAAAAGTAGACAACAGAATGACTTCTATCAACTAGAGCCGTGTGAGCATAAGAGCAATTTTAGTTGAGATGTGCTGGTGAGGCTAGGAGAATGCAATATATCTGGAATGCTGCCCATAGCTTCCATCAGAGTTAAATATTTCACCACTGGAACACATAAATATTTTCACTTTGCTTCTTTGCAGTACTCTGTCTCTTTTCAGCACTATGCTCCTTTATCTCCAATTGGCACATGAACTGAAAATAACAATAAATCCCTGAAGAACACTTTCAATTTCCATTAAATTTAGAAGAAAGCACCAGTTCATAGATACAGGAGCAAAATGATGCAATATTATCACATTTAAAATATTGGTCATTTATCCAGAAATCATGACTTTTAATACAATTGAATCCTAATAACTACAAGGTAATCATAATGAGTAGTAATTTCGAGTACATTTGTGTGTCACAGCAATTTCAATTTTCCAATAAAATATCCATTTGAACTTGCTTTCAATTTTTTTTTGGCTTTGAACTTCTCAATTGCTTAGGTGTTATTTCTAATGAAACATGAGAAGCTAGGCCATACTCCACTGCTATGTGAAATAGTACATGATCTAATCACAATTCCACTTCCATTTTTCTGAAATGTCTGCTAATTCAGGTAAGGCACCTGAACTCAGTCAGCACATTTCTGGTACTGGACTCATGCTGTATGGTGATATTTACCACTCTCCACTTGGATCCAGCAATATAATATAATAACATCTCCTTGAACAGACATGTCTCACCATAGCTCAAAGAGGAAAGTGCTCTTATTCTGCTAAGGTGACACTTTAGTGTCCCATATTATCTTTTTATGGGTTTTTCTGAATGACATTTCCAGACCTTCAGCAATTAATGTTGAATTATTGAAAACTGGATTCATGTAGACAAACTCATCCTTGAAAGAACGGCCAACGCCTTGGAACTCTGGGGTCACAGACCCCAACATCATGAATAGACATCAAAATGAGATTTCCAGCTGCCAACTATTGCCTCACCCCAAATTGCAGAGTTAATGAAGGATGTCAGATGCACACAACAGCCTGAAAACTAGTATTTCTCAAAGTCTTGAGCAACATGGCTGGTTACCCTTCTCTTCTTGCTTTCTCCTTTCTTATATTCAGACACTCATTGAGGATAGTATGAACTCACTCTTATTCTCAGCTGGCATGGTTTCCTCTGGACCCAACCTGGGCATACTGACAAAGATAATCCAGGCATATTTCCTCTGAGGCTCAGAAATCTGGGTGAAAAGGAATTATATGAAAGTTGTGTCCTTTTGTAGATATAGTGATTTTAGGACAGAACATTCCTAGAGGAAACAGATTTCCACCCCTGTTTATGGATGCTGCATAATAAGGCTGTAAATTCTTCACACACTTTCTCTGTTACCATGTTGTATTTTCAGCTACCATTGCTGGCAGCATGTGGTATTCTGGTTTTGTAAGCTCACGGCCAACAATCCTTCTTTCTCTAAGTTGAGTCCATGGCTTGTGCTGACACTGGCAAGATGTGGTGGTGTCCAGAAAAGGTTTACAAGAACTATCCCCACTAATGAAAGGCTTTGCTTGTAAAGAATGATTGAGGACTCTAGGTCTATACCCAATGGAGTTTAAAAGGGTGAAAGGACATACCTCATGAGAGTTATAAAATTTTGAGAGGCCTAGACATGGAGAAGATGTTTCCACTAGTGGTAGAGATTAGGACTTGAGGACACAACCTCAGAGTGAAGAGATGACCATTTAGAACTGAGATGAAGAGGAATTTCTTCAGCCAGACAGTGATGAATCTGTGAAACACAATGCCACAGAAGGCTGTGGAGGCCAAGTCATTTAGTGTATTTAAGACTGAGATAGATAGGTACTTGATTAGTAAGGGAATCAAGGGTTATGGGGAGAAGGCTGGAAAGAAACATATCAGCTATGATCAAATAGTGGAGCAGACTCAATGTGCCAAACGGCCTAATTATGCCTCCCAAATCTTATGGTCTTATGGTCCAATTATCAGTGGTAGAAGTGAATCTAAACCAAAGTGGCACTGGTGTTACAAAACCAGGTCATTTGTTTCAATTTTCCGATAGATACAGTATATATCAACTTAATAGGCATAATTACTAAGGATTCTCAAGAACAGTATAGAACACATTTGTTCCCTTCAATACTTGTGCAGAACCCCACAGTCTCCACCCAGATTATATGTGATATCATCAGACTGGGTGGCCTCAATGTGACATGGACAGGAACACCTTCAGAACCATTACCACAAACAACATTGGGTTTCTCATTAGAATTTTGCCCAAGCAGGAATTTTAGCTCCGAAGCATTCAGCCAGAATAAATCACTATAGTGTGCCATTTGAAATTCATTTTCACGCAGTTCTAGCCTTCCACTTCAATGTGAACCAATTTTATACATCCAATCAGAGAACCTAAACTGCAAAATGTACTCTGAATTGAAACATGTAGGATCCTGAGGAATTTGACAAGACAGATACTAAAATGATGCTTCCCTTTGTGGAAGACACTAAAACTAGGGAACACAGTTTAAAAATAAGAGGTCACTCAGGAGATGAGGAGTATTGTATTATGTCTCGCAGTCAATATATCCATATACCATTAAGAAACATACTACTTATATCATCATAGTATTGTAGCATGTGACCTGAGGTTACAAAGATCTCATAATTCATTTTACCTCGGACCCCTTGAAACATGACACGCGATTGGAAATTTGCTCCTCTGTTGTAAACTATTAGCTTAATACTAGCCCAGGTACTGATGTGCCTGAAGAATGCAATGTTTGCACATAATGGTGAGTTGTAATAAATGTCTGTTGTTTTCTTCAGTACCTCAATACCTACACCCAGTTTTTTATGTTACAGTGTGCATAGTTGGATCAGGTAAAACACCCTGGGGAGGACAAATTCAGAGCAGGATCTTTGTTTCATTCAGTGTGAAGAGTCTATGTAATCTTCTTCCTCAGAGAGTGCGAGAGGTGGGATCATTGAAAGACTTTAAGGAAAAGGCAGATAGATTCTTAAGTTAAAAAATGAGTCTAATGATATCAAGGTAAGCAGGAAAGCTGTTGAGGTACAATAATATCAATAGTTATCTAACAGAATGGTACAGTAGGTTCTGAGGGCTAAATGGCCTTCTACATTTAATTCATACTTTTGTGCGTTTAGAGTCTCCTGTTAGAGATTAATTCTTAACTTCTAGAAGTCCAATTTTCCATCAGTTTCTCAGCAGTAGAGATGCCATTAGTATGGAATGAACCTGCTGCAGGGTAAAGAAATGTCCCAATTGTTTATGACCGCCACATAAACTGATCTCAAGGACAAAACATTGACACAGACTTAGAGATTTAGAGAATAACTGCCTTATTGAAATAATTTCTCAAACAGTGACTGGATGAACAGCCATCATCAGAAAAATGATGAAGGCAGTCATCAATAATGCTATTAAATGGCACTTATTCGGCAATAACCAGCTCTCTGGCTCTCAGTTTTGGTTCTACCGGAGTCCTGCATCTTCTGACTTCATTGAAGCCTTGTAAATTCCAGAAGAGAGGTGAGAGTGATTAGCATGACATCAAGGCCAATTTGACTCAGGCTGGCATTAGTAAAACTGAAGTCAAAGGGAATCGGGGGGAAAACTCTTTACAGTTTAAAGTCATACCTGGCCCAAAAGAAGTTAGTGAAGTTTGATGGAAGTAATCTCAATCCTGGAATAATGCTACTGTTGTTCAACAGAGTAGTGTCTAAGGTTCAAACATCCTCAGCTGCTTCATCATTAGTCTTCCTTTCATCAGAAATGTGGATATTCACTATAACCGCCTAGTGTTCAGCACCGTTAATAACTCCTTGGATAATCAAACAGTCTCTTTCCATATACAGCAAGACCTAGCCAACATTCAGACTTAGGTTAGTGAGTGGCAAGTAATACTTGCAGTACAAGTGCCAGGCAATATAATGTGCATCAACGGAGAATCGAACCAGCCATATAAATACTGTGGCCACAGGAGCAGGTCAAAGGCTAGGAATTCTGCAGCGAGTAGTTCACTTTCAAAGTCCCCAGTATCTGTTTGTTATCTATAAGGCATAAGGCAGAAGTGTGATGGAATGATCACAGAAAATTCCAGAGAAACTCAGCAGGTCAGCCAGTTTCTATGGACAGAGAAACAGAGTTAACGCTTCAAGTCTGGTATGACTCATCTTCAGAAATCAGTTGCTGAGATGGAAATAGTCCTATAGTTTAACCAAGGACTAAGTTGAGATGATTTCAGTTTTGATGTGACTACAAACCTATCACCCTCCTTTCACAGCAACCTGAAAATTTTTGGCTTGTTTGATGACATCATCCTAATCCTCCTAAATCTCTCTATCATCATCCAGCTCAGTCACATGCTTCCATTTTTATTTATCTGGCTATAGCCTGAGTATCACCTTAAAAGGTTCCCCTTCCCAATCTTGAACTGTTATCACCGTTGCCCCACACAAACCTAAACTTGGTCATCTCCCAATTCTCAAATACATGCTGTTCTTTGGCGGTATCACCTGAAAACCCAGTTTCAGTGTTCATGAGTATGCAGTTGACAAGGCCTAGCTTGAACTCACCAGGAATCTTTTACAAATCTTCTACCATCTCTAAATTGCTAGGCTGCTTATCCAGTTCCATTACTGAAGGAAGAGCAATTTCCTCATATTAGGAAGTATTAGGAAGACCAAAACCATTATCTTTGGGTCTAACTACAAACCATGCTCCCCAGCCATTGTTTCTTTGTTACTCTTCAGTAATGGGTTGAGGATAATCAGATTGTTGTCAACCCATGTTGTCAAAGTTGACCATAGAGATCAGTTTTCAAGTATTAAAACCCCCTGTTATGAGTGATTGAGACTACTTATTCCCACTTTTGTATCGTTCCTGGACTCCACCATGTCTCAGCAAATCTGCAATTCAAATTCTCATTCAATCATTTGTTGCCTCTAAACTTGAAATTTGAATACAATCTCGGCAGAATTTCCACGCTCCAACCTCCAAAAATGCCCATGTCTGAAGAAGGATCACTGAACCCAAAACATTAACTGATTTCTCTCCAGATGCTGCTCGGCCTGTTGAGTTTTTCAGCAATTTCTGTTTTTATCTCCGTAATCCTGAGATCATTTAAAACTGCTGACTGTGTAATAACTCAGACTAAGTCCTGTTCATCTACCCTCGTATTTCCTTAAATGACTCAGTGTCATATTTGTTTTGTGATGCACCAGAGTAACTCAGGGTGAAGTCTGCAATTGAAGGAGTTGGGAAGGGGGGTAGTCTATAATTGTCCCAGGAGGCCAACCATGAGTCTGCACTGGGCCAGCAGCCAGGCTCGACACTTGACATAGGCCTCTACTGCAGCTGGTTGTAGATTTTTTTTATCACCCCCTTCAGACAAGTTATGGGACAACTCTGGAGCAGTTGAGTCTCGAACCCAGGCTTTCTGGCCCCTGCAGCTGGGTAATTTCCAGCTTCAGCAGGACGTGGCCCTTAATTGGCTGTTGATGAGCCCATTGGGGCACGTTTTCTGATGACTTACCATCTGGGGTAAAATGGAGTTGGAATTTTACAACCCCACTATATTCAAACCAATTGGCATGGGAAAACTAAATCCAGCTCCATGTGTGTAGGTGTCGATGTGAATTCGCGCACCCTGAGGAGACAACAGTCCTGGTCTTTGTCTCTCAAGATGGAATCTTCTGCTCCCGGATAAGGATGTCTTAATGCACGAAGTGCACTTGAGGAGCTGGTGTGGAGCCATTCCAAAACCCAGCACCAGTAACATTTTCATTCCCCACTCCCATGCACCAGAAGACAATCAGAAGCAGCAACATGGGATACTTTTCATCAATTGAAAGTACCAGTGGATAAATTAATCATCTACAATAGCAAGTGCTTGTGGCAAATTGCTGAAGTCAATGCAAATAACTCAGCAGCTTTGGGTCAGTGGATTAAATGCATAAACACATCAATTCTTTCTTTCTTTCCTGATCTTTATTGAAAAGTGGGCAATTGAACTAGTAATCCAATGCTTATGAATGCAATTTGTATTGTATTTTCCGAAATGTTCTCTGTACTGTTTTTAACCACTTCTAAACTTGCATTGCCTGACATATCAAACACTGATATCCATAAAATCCTTTCGATATGGTGCACATATTGCAAATTGGTTCATGTCCAGAGGTACTTTATGTAAAAAGTGACACCAACTCTGTTGGATAAGAAATAACACCAACCCTCTCTTCGTGTAATACATCGTCTTGAGTAGGTTTAATGTATGTCCATCTTCAGACAGCCATTTTGATCTGACTTTGTGTTCACTCTTACCATTTTTAGCTGAGTTTCAGTTTCATTTGAGTTTCGCTGAGGATTTCTCTCTGGGAGACCTAGGGCAAGATATCTTGCCAAATCTTATCAAACTTGCCTCATTAACTACCTGCCCCGTTCCTATGGCACCCCTCTTGCTCGATTCGTTTCTGGAGAAACTTAATGCTCACAGGATATTTGCCAATAGGCCAGCATCCTTGGCACATGTGCCATCTTTAAAAGGCCATTGTACACCCAGATGAGTACAGACATTCCAAAGATGCCCTTCTTGTTGATGGATGGATGCTGTGCAGCCGAATAAGGGAATGATGGCACTGTAATTCTCCGACAGAGACCTGGAGATCCTGGTGGATGGGGTGGTCCAGATGAGGTTAATCCTCTTCCCAGAGGATTGGCAGAGGAGGCCACGCCACTAGACCCTGAAAGCCTGGTCCAAGATTTCCAACTTGGCCAGTACCATCTCGATGGTCTGGCAGATTGGTCAGCAGTGCCGTAAAAAGGCCTTCTTTGTTCTGCCAGAGTTAGTGCTTCAATCTTTTCTCTGCCACTTCACCTTCACTCTTTCTTTGCTATCTACACACCTCCCAACAACGCACTTGCTCTGTCAGTCTTACTATTCCATACAACAATTTCCCTCACTCAGTGACATTCCCCCAACCCTTGCCCCCAACTTCCTACATTACTAACCCTGCATGGTCTCCGCACTACTTATTCACTCACCTGGGACACCTCGCCAGCTTTTAACCACCTGCACCAGAACTAACAGCTGCCACTCAATTTCACTTCACTCAATCCCTCCTTTTCTCCTGTTACAGGTGGAAACAGCCCAAAAAAAGGTAGAAAGAGCAAAGATGGGTGGACTCCAGACTCCTCACCCTGTATGAGGAGAGATTCCTGTCCCTTGCAGGAGGAAACCGGGGCTGTTCCTGTGGGAATATCGAAACATCCATTTCCTGCTGACAATGTAAGTATACCCTTTGCTTCGGTGTAATTTTCACATTACCCCTGCAGTCAGTGTCACTCTTGTACACCACTTCTAACTATTGGCTCTCTTTTGTCTTGTAGATAACGTTAGGATGGTCACAGACCAATGGAAAAATGGGCTGCTTTGCCCAAGGGCACCTCTTCGGCCCCTGAGGAAGACAGCTCCAAGTCACCCATTTTCTTTCCCGTTATTATGTACTGATTTCCAGCACAATGGAAGGAGACAGCAAGTTGTCTTCAGGCAATGGGTCCCAGCCTCTAGTTGTAAGTATTGGTGAACCCCCGACATCCAGATTACCTTCCTGACAGCCTTTTATTTATATTTCTCCATGAGATGAAGGCATTACAGTCCAGACCAGCTTTTATTGTCCATCACTAATTCACCAAAGGGAATTTAAGGGTCAATTACATTGCGGTGGGTGTGGAGTCACATGTAGGCTATTTCAGAGAAGGATGACAGACTGTTCCCAAAAGAACATTAATGAACCAGATGTCCATTAAAGTTTTAATGACAAGTGACAGTGGTTACATGGTTTCCATTAGTACAGCTCTTTATTCCACATTATCTTGAATTCTAATTTCACCATCTGCTACAGTCGGATTTGAACCAGTGTTGGCTGAGAATTGGCCTGGGTTTTCCGATTGCTAGTCAAATGATTTTATCACTGCACTACCACCAGCTCTTCCTGTGAATCCCTTAAGCTTTGCGCCTCCCTACAAAATCTATCTTGTATAAGCCTGCACCTGCCTCCCTTTCCCACCAGCACACACCTCCCACTTCAGAACCTGGTAAACAAAGTGAACATGTCTTCTGTGGCCATACACTATCTTCCACCATGCCCCCACATCCCCACCCCCTTTAAGCCACAGTACTGCTGACCCACATGACTCTGTTCCCACCCAGATTTTATTGTATCACCCTCTTACAAATATAGTTGCCTCCTTTACCATTGTCATCAGCCCTTGCCCCTGCTAAGTCTGCAGCCCACACTCCCTATGAATAGGTCATAGCAACAGAGAAATTTAGAAAACAGGTACAGGAGTAGGCAATTTGGCCCTTCAAGACTGTACCACCATTCAGTATGATCATGGCTGATCATCAATCTCAATATCCCATTCCTGCCTTCTCCCTTACCCTTGGATCTTTTTGACTGCAAGGGCCACGTCCAGCTCCCTCTTGAATATATCTAATGAACTGCTCCCAAAAGCCTCCTGTGGGAGAGATTTCCACAGGTTCACAACTCTCTGAGTGAAGAAATTCTTCCCCATCTCAATCCGGAATGGCTTACCCCTGAGTCGCTTTCATGTGGCAACTGTGAATTCAATTTTTCATCTAACTGAACCCATCTTGTCTACTTACTGTGTCCTGAATGTGGAAGGCCATGGTAAAACACCATGGACCATTAAGGAAAATGGCTCAAGATAAAACATCAGCAGACAATGGGACAAGGTCCAGTTTTTGGGCAGACCCCTTATAGAATGGACTTCAAGTTATTTCTGTTTTCATTAAACTGTTTAAACAATAGCTCACTGATACATGTGGAAAAGTATCTTAGACCCTGAGTGATCCGCTAAACTTCTTTCCCTTGCTGAACACTCAAACAATAAAGCTTTCACAATTTCCAGCATTATGTCATTTCATGAATGTAATTCACGACATCAGAGAAGAGATGGAATTCAAAGTCTTTTTTCTCTTGGAGCTCCAAGCATTTGATTGTGACAGTCTTTGTTCAGACAAATTTACAAACTCTTAGCCAGACTGCATTCAGAAAGACTAAAGCAGTTGCCAGTGATGAAATCCCCCAAGTAATATTAACACATAAAAGGATTGTTTTCCTTTACTAAGTGCAAGCACACTTCATGTACTGCGCTGGTCAAATATACCAGACTCCTGACAGATTTTGATCAGCTATGTCCAGAGCATGTACCAAGCGTATGTAAAGTCTGGCACAGGGCTCTGACCTCAATACTGTTTAAATAATGTAGTACTTGCTTGGCATTAGACCGAGATGTCTGCCATCAGTGGAATTACAGATGGAATACAAATCCCACTGTAAGAAGTGAAGCTCATTAGGAACTAAATATTTCACAAAAGCAAGACTTCTAAAGGGGCCAAAGGACTTGGTAATAATAGGCAGCCAAAATAATACTGATAGCGCAGCCTGCAGAATACAGCCTCAAAGCTAAGTTCAGTGACCTGACCAGGAACCACAGGAACAGACAGATAGTACCCAGTGACACCCCTCACAATTACACACACCTCCACCTATAACTATTATAAACTCTTTGTTATTACAGTCTGAGTCCAATCTGGTTATTCACTTAATAGCTACAGAATTTTGGTTGACAAGGGATGGATGGCTCATAACTGACAATGCTTCACATGATGTTCCACAAACTTAAGAGTTTCTTCACAGTTTGGCTTAACATGGTTTGCAGTGATCCATATTTTATGTGACATGGTGACATTGTGTAATTGTTCTGCAAGGCCCATAATCAAGCCCCATTCCTTGTCCCCAAACCCCACAACTTGTTCCCATGTCTTCTGCCACTTGACTTTAAGTGAGGGCGCCAATGTTTTGAGAGATGCTGAGATGTTATTGGGATAACATCCCATTGATTTCTATATTCTCTCTAAATTAATGCTCTTTATCTGTTTACACAGTGGTATGCAGGCACTGCCTTAAAACTTCTGCCCAACTAGAATTAGGTGTAAAACTTTGTAAATCCTTATCCAAGGGAATAGCAAAAAATGCATGTTGTAAGTCCACAACGGTGAAGACACATGCATCCGAGGGGATGTTACTTAGGATAGTGGCAGGATTAGGGACAATTGGATGTAAGGGTCGGACTATCTTATTTATTTGTCTGAGGTCCTGGACCAGTCGCCATTCCTGGCGACCAGGTTTAGGGATGGGTAGAATAGGAGTATTGCAAGGCGATTGGCAAGGGACCAATATACCTTGTTGGAGGAACGAATCTATCAAGGAAGTTATTCCTTCCACTGCCTCGGGTTTGAGGAGGTATTGAGGTATTGAGGGTAAGGGTGCTCCCGGGATGACCTGTATTTTTATGGGGGTGACTGGAGTATATCCTACCTCATGTGTGGCAGCAGACCACAGGTCTGGACAAGGCTCCTCAGAGGGGCTATGATGAGGGTGGTGGTGACATAATGGCCCACAGACAACAAAGGGATCGCTATAATATGTAATGAGACCATTAGCCAGCTGCTGTGAATAACCCTTCACTTCCAGGTCTGGCTGTTGGATCAAGCGGTACACCAGAAATCCCAAGGACTTAGCCCGATAGCCGGTGTTCACAGTCAGTGTGAGGTGAGGGGACACCAGACCCGATTGGTGCCATAGGTGGGGTGGCACCTCCACCAGAAATGCTGATCCTTCCTTTCCCTCAATATACCCCATAATAGTGACAGATAAACTTGATCCTAGATAGGGGGCGTAAATAGCAGCCAATTCACGGGAAGGGCCTGTAGGGTCATAGCACAAGGTAACATGGCAGCTAGGGATCTGTAGAGGAGGGGTGAAATCTCGAGGAGATAAGTCAATTGTCCACCATTGTGGCGATCGATGAACCCAAAACTGTCGCTTAACCGGGTCACTTTTTATATTAATGCCCTTGTTGAGACAGAGAATTTCAATTTGAAGAAGGCACAACAAATCTCTCCCCACTAAATTAACTCCCAAATTGAGGGTCTGGACAAATTGAATGACACAGGTTTGAGGGCCAAATCGGACTGTCAGCGGTTCTGTTAAAGGGTAGGGATTTTCCTGCCCAGTAAGCCCACTAAGGCTTACTGAGGTGGGTGAGAGTTTAAATCCATACTGCTGTACACATGAAGCATCCAGCGTAGATGTTGTGGCCCCAGTATCAATCATAAAAGGAATTGCTACTCCTTGTACAGTTAGATTAACAATAGGTTCATCCTCCGGATCTCTAGTTAGAACGGGCAGATTATGGGGCGAAGGTAGTCAGGCTGAAAAAGGATTATTAGTGGAAAAAGGTTGCCTTCTTCCTTGGGGTCTCCTTTGAGGTTGATTCTGGGGACAAGTTCTCATCCAGTGATCCCGACTGCCACAGTTAAAACATCCCTGGGCAGAGTGGGGTGTTCCGCCTCGTGGCAGAGGGGCACGGGGTCTACGGAACAGGGGAGCGGGTGTGTATGGCGCTCCATAGTGAGGAGCAGTAGGACCATGTGGATGGGTGACAAAACCGTTACCGTAATTATCGACCCGGCCAGGAACATAGTATTGGGGTTCCATTTGATATGCCCTCGCTAATTCAAAGTCCGACGCTGGAGAGACTGGGTTCCCGGACCTGGGTTGGCGCGGGGGACACTGCACCATGTCATATTTGACCCTGGTCGATTTGGATTCCTTAGCAGTGTTCAAGTAATAAGTTAAGCCCCTTCTCATCTGGGGATGGGTATTATCTGGCCAATCCATGTTATTAGTACGAATGGCCACCGCCACAGCCTCAGGTATACACTGTAGCAAAAGATCATTGAACTGTGGTGAGGGATTCCCTGCAATGTAGGCAGTATCACCAGAATAGGTGGCATAGGTGGAGCAGAAACGGTCCCAGAAGTCAGGGCCATCCTCCCCGCGTTTGGGCTTGCACTCCAGCACTTTGGTAACATCTACCGGCTGCTGTAAGGTTCACTTGAGTGCATCTTTAATGGTTTGTAGCCGAAGACCTTCAGCCACGTGACCTGTAAAAGCATCCCAATCCTGGGGAGCTGGGTTTCCTAGGTGGCTTTTCCACCTACTACATTCACTAGGGGTAGAGCCATACAGGACAGGCTAAAGAGATCTTGGGGGGGTGGCTTGGTACATTTGAATAGTGCTCAGGATGTAGTCTATGAAGTCGTCAGGATTAGTCTTTCTATCAGGGGGTCTTGACATAATTAAGCACATCTCCTGCGGCTTCCAAGGGGTGTAGACCTGCATGGTATTTTGTGCTCCCTGTGGTGGGTTCGGGTGAGGGACCGCGCGATTAGGAAATTGCCAATTTCTTTTACAGAGGGCTTTCTTTAGGGGACGGGCATCCGAGGGTCCCTCCCAAACACTGTCCTCAGATTCACTATCCTCCGCTTGTAAGTCGTGATTATCATCCTCTTCACTACTAGTAGAATCGCTAGGGAACACTAAACAGGCGCTAGAGGATTGAGAAAACTGCACGCGGGACTTACATCTTTTCAGGCTTCCCCTGTGAGTTTTAAAAGGATCCTGCCCTGCCTCCTTTTGTCCACTAGCAGTCTGTTCCGTATCGTGTTTCCTGTTTGTCTGTTTAGTTCTAGACCTAGTACGACAAGAGATAGGGTCTGTACAAGCCTTGGGTTCGTCAGGAGGTGCATGTGGGCTGATTACTGAAGGGCTTGGAGATTCTGTAGCTGGAGGTTTGGTTTGGTCAGCATACAGTGGCGGTGATAGGGCTACGGGCGATTGCTGAGACTGATGGCAGTGTTGGGGTGCCTGCAGATGTAGGTTGGTCAAGGACGGGCAGAGTTGTGGAGGGGGTAGTGGTCCCGATGGGGCAGAGGGGTGCCTTCGCCAGTCCTCCTCATCTTGCTCATCTGTATCATTATTTTGGAGCAACATCAGCATGCCAGATATGTCAGGAGGTACCTCCGATTTTTTATTTTCTGTCAACACGACCTGCCGCTCTAATCCCTGTTCTTTGTCTCGTCTTTCCCTTTCCAGCCTTTCTTGTTTAACCCTTTCCTGTTCATTCATCTCATGATCCTCACACTACAGCTTTAAAACCTCCCAAGGTTTCGGTTTTCCTTCACTACCACATGCGCTAATCCCTTTTCTACGTGCATTACCTACCCAACTGGCTAGTTTTGATTTTCCAGTCAGCTCCTCAGCTCTTTTTCTCCAGGATGACATTAGCCCTTTCCATTTGCTTCCTGCAATTACGTGTCCATAGTGCCTCCTCGGCTTTAATACATAGATCTATATCCCACGTTCCCCCTAATGGCCAATTCTCATTTCCCAATTTTTTGTTTAGGCATGTCGACAGACATCCTTACTGTACTTCCTTTTCAGGATCATCCCGGCATAACCGATGTAAAGGGGCTCCGACACCCAACTTATCTAACATTTGTCCCATTTTTAGCACTTTTACTTTTTACTTATTTCTATATACTACACCAGTGTCCTTAGTCTCAACACCCACTTCAGTGTCCTGACCTTTGCGTGGGGGATTTCCCCTCTTAACAACCGGCCTAAGGCAGGGTGGTTGAGACAGACAGACACTGTAACTATCCTATACCTACGTCTGAACATTTATTCTACTTTACCAATCTTACAAACCCCCCCCCCGCCAGGCTTACCTAGTCAATTTTGCCTGACCTAGGGACTCTAACCCCGGCCACCGGGGGCCTCTAACCTCCCGGATTTTCCCGTTACCCGACCTGGGGACTCTAAGCCCGGCCACCGGGGGCCTCTAACCTCCCAGATTTTTCTTTACTAACCTGGGGGCTCGAACCTCCAGGCTTTAGGATTTAGCAGTGTTCAAGACCGTGAGCCGTCTCGGGGTTCCGTCAGTACAGAGTCACACAGGGACGAGGGGTCACACAGGTGGCAGGTTAGTGAGAGAGACCAAGGTGAATCATACCTTGCGGGCCCATCCGTCTCACTCCACCGACACTCAAACGATCACTTATTCAGTCCTCCACTTAAGACTGCTGTACATGTTGGAACCCTGCTCGCTGCGCCAAATGTTAGGTTCGTTTTCGGAGACCCTCATGGACTTGATGTAATAACAAGACATTGACCTGTTTAGAAAAACACAAATCCTTTATTACAAAGCAAGTACAAGCTGTGGAGGATCACTGTACTCAACCTGGCACAGAGTGCAGAGTCTTGTAAGCAACTCTCCCTGAGGAGCGGACAGTCCCCGCTTTTTATACCTTATCGAGTGCATAATACATAAAGCAACTTTACATCTCACAATGGCATGTTACATGAAACAATCACTACATCGGACAATGACATGATAACACAAACAATTACTACATCGAAAACATAAAGGAAACAGGATACAGTATCGATCGTTCTCAAAGTGACTGCTAACGGCAGGAGGTGATTTCAAGTTGCTGAAGTGACAGAATGTAATTTCAAGCTGCTGAAGTGTCTGGCTTGAACAAGGGTCAGTGTCCTGGCCCCTTTAACAGAACAGTATGAAGTGAAATCTTCTGGAGATCTTTGTTAGGTAGCAGCTCTGGAGTTTGTTCAGTTTTATTCTCTAAATTTTGCTGCCAAAGGAAGTGACATGATGTCCTGATGCCTTAAATTATTAGCAGAAAGTCACCAATGATCAATTGATATTAATGAGTTGTAGCGTTTGAAGAAAGAAAAAGGGAAAGGAAGGAGGATAAAGAAAGATGTGCATTTATATCATCACTTTCATGAACACAGGATATCCCAATGTGCTTTGTCATCAATTAAATATATTTGAAATTTACTGTCTGAAATAACTCCATACAGGCCGGTATCCTGTCACCAAGTCACCCGTTAATTACGCGTTGAGAGTCCTTGACACTGATCCAGCTTCCTCAGAACCAGCTCTCACGGTGAACTGAATCTCTGATATTCCTGGTTATATCTGTCAGCCAGGGGTCCCTGATTGGACAAGGTTAACAGCCCCAATCAGGAAACTCATATTCTATGAGGTCCATCTAGCTGACCTCATCACAATCACTACAGTCACTGTTGTAGGAAAGATACTTCAGTGTGGCCCTGAAAAGCTAATAAATTGTACTGCCTAGATTAAACACGTGATATACTGTTGAAGGTACCAGAATGGACAGAATGCTTGCATGAAAATGACCATTGCAAATTTTATACCTTCATCAAATTTTCTCACCAACTTTGCTTAACTAGAATTTGCTACAGGTGTTACTGAGATAGTAGGAACTGCAGATGCTGGAGAATCTGAGATAACAAGATGTAGAGTTGGATGAACACAGCAGGCCAAGTGGCATCAGAGGAGCAGGAAAGCTGATGTTTCGGTCGAGACCCTTCTTCAGAAAAATTTTTCTGAAGAAGGGTCTAGACCTGAAATGTCAGCCTTCCTGCTCCTCTGATGCTGCTTGGCCTGCTGTGTTCATCCAGCTCTACAACTGCTTACCTTTGCTACAGGTGTTGATATTTTTGTTATGTATAAATTCAACCTAAACTGGGGAAACAATCAAATAAATATCCATAGGATACAACGAGAGAACTAGAATATTCAAAGGAGGAACTTACGTGTTCGTCAGACAAAACGGATTGGCGGAAAGAAAGAACATTTCTAAGTTGGAAGGTCTCCTATTTCCCAAATGATCCAGAACAGAAGAGTTGCTAAAGTGCGGCAAAATATCAACAGCCAATGGCATGACCAGGAGAGCATCAGGAACCTTCTGGGATTTCAGCAGATGAAGAGAGGACTCAAGTTGTCTGTGAAATTCAACATGTTCTCCAGAGTAAATACATTTATACTGCTTTCATAAATCATTCATGCATTCAACACAAAAGGAAACCATTTGATCCAATGAGTCCGTGCTGGCTGTTTGAAAGAGCTATCCAGTTAGATCAACCCTTGTTCTCACCTCATAATTCTGTGAATGTTCCTATTTATGCATAAACCCAATTCTTTATCTACGCTATTATTGTGTATTTTATATTTCAGATCTATGAAGAGGTTACACTAATCTTCATGAATGTAGGAACATTAGTTATAGTGCTTTTAAATGTTTTTGCAGTCACAAATCCCCCAGTCTTCTGACAGACCATATGACTTAGGAGATAAAGTAGGCCATTCAGCCATTTGAATCTGCTCCACCATTTAATTAGAAAGAGGCTAAATTTCAGACTATCAAGTTAATTAAATATTTAAATTGCTAAACCACCTTCCGTGTGTAATTCCTCCTTGCCCTTTCGTTTAACATCTGCAAACCTCAGAAATGGACAGTTGGTTTTGGAGGTTAGATTCTTCAAATTTTCAGCCCCTTCTCCCCACCTCCCCTAAAGCGTTTCCAATCCATCACTTATTTAATTGTTCTTGGGATATGTGTATATGTGTATCCTTGGCAAGGCCAGCATCTATTATCTATCACTTCTTGACATTAAGGAGGTGGTGGTAAGCCACCTTCTTGGAATGCTGCAGCCCATAGAAGTGTTGGTAGACCCAGAATGCTGTTCAAGAATCATGATTTTGACTCAGTGACTGTGATAAATATGACATAGTTTCAAGCTGCATTGACT
Organism: Ginglymostoma cirratum; assembly: GCA_024137785.1. Classification (NCBI taxonomy): domain Eukaryota; kingdom Metazoa; phylum Chordata; class Chondrichthyes; order Orectolobiformes; family Ginglymostomatidae; genus Ginglymostoma; species Ginglymostoma cirratum. The sequence continues at coordinate 19,305,313 of JAHRHZ010000029.1, forward strand.
GGCTTTGAGGGATAGTGCAGCCCAGTGCTTTTCATGTGTACAGCTGCCCTTGCTGGAATAGGTCACAAGTTTGGAACAAGCTGTCAAAGAAGCCTTATGTTGTCTATTAGCTGTCTTGTGTGGGAATGCATGATAATTCAGTCACTCACACAATGGGCACTGAATGTGGCCTGTGTGCTTTTCAAGCAGTAGGGATAAAAGTTACATGCAGGAGTGAGTGGCAGGCTCCCGAACTGTAACCACACTGTAATCTGAGTCACAAGAAGAAACATTGGTTGCTTATGATAAAAGGATCTCAATCGTTCTGGGTAATTTTAACCTACATATAACTGGAAAATCAGATTGATAATAGTAGCTTCAATGAGCAGTTCATAGAATGCTTTTGCAATGCCTTCTTAAAGTACCACCTTCTGGAGACCAGAATAAAAGAAAAATAAAAAGCAGAGTATTACTTAAATGGAAAATAACTGGGAATTCCAAAGTACAGAGGGACTTAGACGTACTCATGCATGAGTCTAAAATTGTTACAAGCGGATACAACACATGATCAGGAAAGCTAATGGGAGGCTACATTTTATTGTGAGAGGAACTGAATATAAAAGTAAAGATGTTATGTTTCAGTTATGCATGGCATTGGTGAGCCCACATTTCCAATATTGAGATACAGTCTTGTTCTCCTTTTTTAAGGAAAGATGTCGATGGACTGCAAGTGGTTCAAAGCATGTTAACTGGATCAATCCTGGAATGATTGTACTGTCATATATAGAGCAATTGCATAGGTCAGGCTTGTTTTCACTAGAGTTCAGAAGAGCAAGGAGTGATTTAACTGAAGTGTGTAAGATCGTGAGTTGTGGAGATGGAATGGATATTTACTCTCGTGGGTGGTCTAGAACTTGGAGACAATGTTTTATGACAAGAGAGAATAGGATATCTTTACTCTCAGAAGATTGTGCAACTTTGGAACTCTGTGCCTCAGAAAAACGTGGAGGTGGAGCTAGCTGATATTTTTAAGAAAGAAGTTGATAGATTCTTTATCGACAATGATAGATAGGAATGTGGAATTTGAGGCACAGACAGATCACCGGCGATCTTCATTGAATGGCGTAACAGACATGAAGGGCCAAATAGTTTACCTCTGCTCCTAATTCATATTTCTGTAAGTTCCTTTATTCATCTGATCTACTTCTGGTACAACATTCCTGTTAGAGTTCCAGTGAAGTTCAAACCATAAATATGATCACATTGAAAGCACGGCATTGCATATAGGTTTCATTGCAAGATTTGAAAGGATTCCCATATCATGCCATTGGTAATGAAAACTATGAATATCTGACCAGCTGGTCAACAATGAAATAATAAAAAGCAGTTTGATGTTGTTGCTACCGGGAAGATAAGAATAAGCGACATTATTACAATTTCGTATTATTATCTTAAAGCCACTCAATAAACACATAAGCCTCTATAGTGATTTTTGACAGGGGATGAATTTGTAGTTCTACTTAAATAGTGCCAGTGTTTTGCATTTTATAATCCAAGGCATGTTCATGACATTAATGAAAAGTGACATTTAAGACTCCATTCAGTGATAAAATGTAGATCTAACTTTGAACTGACTAAAATTGCAAGAATTTCATTTCATTTATGCACTTTGATATTATGAAATGCTTGGCCATGTCAAGATATGGCAGAACTTAGTTTTGGTGCCAATCTACACCAAGGGCACTTACAAAACCCTTATTAGCACCAGCATTTTTGAAGAACAAACTCAATTAGTTTCAAAGAAATCTTGGTGATTCATAGTTTTGAGCTGTTCCCACATTACCACTCCACCATCAATGCAATTTCAACAGAAGTAGCCTGTATCAGCATGAATGAATTTCCACTGTGAGAAGAAATCTGAGAGAGAGTATGAGATCCATAGAATCTCCCAATTGCAATATCTTCATACAGTAATAGAAAGGAGTCATTCCTCTTGGTGAAAGAGAACTAAATGGGACTTCATGCTTCTGATGCTGAGAGGGCAGCCAAAGAAAACATTTTGCATAGAGGTTAATTTTATATCCAGCTGCAATTTCCTGTAATTTTGATGACGAAAATGTGGGAGTTTATCTGATGATTTCATGGTAATTGCACTCAGTCAATAACCAAACCAAGTCCACAACAACACGTATCAATTCAGTCTCCATTTACAAGTCATATCAGCTAATTTCAAACAAAACTACAGTCAGTACATGAAAGCGAAGCACTGGCTTTGGACACGGAACCTATAGAGGGACTACAATAGAATTGAGGAAGTTGGAGTCTTATGTCACATAGTTTTATTATTAATTGTAAGACTTTGGGTTCAAGATAGACTGGTTGATGAGAAGCCAATTAAGTGACATTATTACAATTTCATATTATCATCTTAAAACCACTCAATAAACACATAAGCCTCAATAGTGATTTTTGACAGGGGGTGAATTTGTAGTTCTACTTAAAAAGTGCCAGTGTTTTGCATTTTATAATCCACAGCATGTTCATGACATTAATGAAAAGTGACATTTAAGACTCTATTCAGTGACAAAATGTAGATCTAAATGTAGATCTGGAGGAGCTGTCTTTCAGCTTAGAATTCTTTAGAACACTTTATTGCAAATAAAAACTGAATGCACCTCTTCATGAGAATCTGAGCTATACCAGATTCTAACCTTATTGTTTCAGAGACTATGCCCTGAACTCTGTCTTACATCTTCTATCCATTAATCAATGTCCTTTCAGTTGCTCAATCTCCTATCTAATTATTGATCAATCTAACTACCTCCACCCAAATTGCGCTATTTAGACCCAATGTGGAGCAGCTTAATGGCATCATCACCAGGTTGGTTCAGGGTTCTAAAGCTTTACACAACATTCCTTGCCAAGTTTATTTCCCCTGTCAGAAACATTGGTTCACATGTACATGCCTTCTGAAGTTAGTTACTTGACTTATTTCATTTAATAACATTTACTGCTGATATTTTTTTCTCACATCTCCAATCCCTTTGCAGGTCTTTGACCTATTCATTTAGGTTGATATGTGGGTCAGGAAAGTCTGTGACAAGGTATAGAAATGCTTAAGCAGAAAGATGCACAAGCTATCATTTTCACTGCTGGCTTCAGTTGGATCAGAGATTCAATTAATCCAGCTGCCTGACCACATGCCATGGGATAGTCTAATCACAAAGGCTAGTCTTTGCCAAAGGTTCTCACATCAATGTATCTGCAGGAATATATAACAATGTTAGGTTGTTTCTTCATCTCTAGCAATAGCATTTGCATCACATTTTCTCAGAGAAAAGAGTTATGTTGTTCATTCATTAGTAGTTCTGCATATAAAGGAGATTGTTTCATTGCAGAACCAACCTGTCCTTCACCGTTCTGATACAAAGCATGAAAATATATGTGAGAAGTGATTTCTTTTCCTACAATAATACATTTTTAGCCAAAGGCTGGGCACTTTTGTGTTCAATAATATAGGGTGTTGATATCATATCTGAGGCAAGGAACTAGTATTTGATAATTTACTATTTTATATTGTAGTGGTCAAATACATTTTTCAGCTGTGAGGTCTGTCTATGACAGGGTACAGAAACATAAGGTAAAGTTCTGGAACTTTCTTTTTCCCTGCAGGCTTCTGTTAGATCAGCTTGATGAAGGGCCTTTCATTTATGTAACCACAGGACTGTATGGGGAAATTAGGTTGCTTCTTCTTCTCTGTCGTTAGAATCTGGATTAGGTGATGGTGTTCATTCTTCAAGAAACAAATGATGTTGTTTGCCTATAGGTGGTAATTCTCCATGTAAAGAAACTTTTCTATTGCAGTATCGACCTGCCTTATTTTTCATGTTACATTTTCCCTAAGGAATCTAAACTGCTTTGGGTATCAAGTAATCAGCACCTTTTTGTGGTTATTTGATCAAGATTTATCTCCTTGGCTGCTAATGGCCTTTTACTGCTCTGGCTGCATTATATTTTCTCTGACTTTTAATTTTGCCTGTTACTGAGAAGCCTTTGTTGGTTTACAATTGCCTTTGGCCATTTTTCTTCAGAAGTTTTTTATTTGGAGAGTTTTCCATCACAGCAGCTGTTCAGCTCTGTGGCTCTTCTGGCTGCTAAATACTTTTCAATTTATATCGATGACTTTGTTTTAAATCGAAAAGCGATTTTTTTAAGATAACAAGGTGTGGAGCTGGATGAACACAGCAGGCCAAGCAGCATCATAGGAGCAGGAAAGCTTGACATTTCGGACCTAGACCCTGATGAAGGGTCTAGGCCTGAAACGTCGAGCTTTCCTGCTCCTATG
>JAHRHZ010000029.1:19314636-19333876 GCA_024137785.1 Ginglymostoma cirratum
CTCCAGCCCCACCACACCCGGCACTTTTCCCTGCAACCGCAGGAAGTGCTACACCTGCCCCCACACTGCCTCCCTCACCCCAATCCCAGGCCCCAAGAAGACTTTCCACATCAAGCAGCTGTTCACCTGCATATCTGCCAATGTGGTATACTGCATCCGTTGTACCCGTTGTGGCCTCCTCTACATCAGGGAAACCAAGCGGAGGCTTGGGGACCGCTTTGCAGAACACCTGCACTCAGTTCGCAACAAACAACTGCACCTCCCAGTCACGAACCATTTCAACTCCCCCTCCCATTCCTCAGACGACATGTCCATCCTGGGCCTCCTGCAATGCCACAAAGATGCCACCCGAAGGCTGCAGGAACAGCAAATCATATTCAGCCTGGGAACCCTGCAGCCCAATGGTATCAATATGGATTTCACAAGCTTCAATATCTCCCCTCCCCCAACCGCATCCCAAAACCAGCCCAGCTCGTCCCCACCTCCCTAACCTGTTCTTCCTCTCACCTATCCCCTCCTCCCACCTCAAGCCCCACCCCCATCTCCTATCTACTAACATCATCCCGCCCCCTTGACCTGTCCGTCCTCCCTGGACTGACCTATCTCCTCCCTACGCCCCCACCTTCACTCACCTTTCCTGGCTCCAACCCCACCTCTTCGACTTGTCTGCCTCCTCTCCACCTATCCTCTCCTCTATCTATCTTCTATCTGCCTCCCCCCGTCCCTATTTATTTCAGAACCCTCTTCCCCTCCCCCATTTCTGATGAAGGGTCTAGGCCCGAAACGTCAAGCTTTCCTGCTCCTCTGATGCTGCTTGACCTGCTGTGTTCATCCAGCTCCACACCTTGTTATCTCTGGAGAGATTGGGACTTTTTGTCCCTGGAGCATAGGAGATTGAGGGGTGAATTTATGGAGATTTATAAAATCAGAAAGGGCATAAACAAGGCAAACAGCAAAGGTCTTTTCCCTGGAGTAGGGGAATTCAAAACTAGAGGGCATAGGTTTAAGGTGAGAGGGGAAAGATTTAAAAGGAACCTGAGGAACAACTTATTCTCACAGAGGATGGTGAGTATATATATTGAACTGCCAGACGGAGTGGTAGATGCAGGTACAGTTTCAACATTTGAAAGACATTTTGACAGGAACATGAATAGGAAAGTTTTCGAAGGATATGGACCAAATGCAAGCAAGTGAGACTAGTTTAGTTTGATAAAGTTGGTCAGCATGGACAAGTTGGACTGAAGGCCCTGTTTCTGTGTTGTTTGACTCTATGGCTCTATGACTATATGATATTTGAGAATTTGAAGGCCCCAAATTAGTAAGTGACAGCCACAATAATAGCCCCCATCTTGCCTGAGTGTGACATTTCCCATGGTGCCTTATTTGAAACAAACTTAAATTTTCCAGAGATGATTAGTTGACCAAGCAGTATTTAGATTTCAGGGGCAAGTAAAGAACATCCGCTGACCACACTGAACTTTCGGGCCCTGAAGGTACCCATGTTTAATCTCCACATGTACTAAGCTCATTCGCTACAATGTTGGTAGAGAATAGTTATGAGTAAAATCATGTGCTTGATTACCTTAAAACAAATGGGTGCCCATCTTATCACTCTCATGTTTCTGTTTTCAATTAATCCTGACTGTTATTTTATTTTCTTCATACACACATCATTCCCTTAAAAGAAAAACACTGCTGGGGGTTATAAGCTTTCACTGGACTGGAACAGTCAACACCCTGAATTTAATGGATTCTTTTCCTACAAGGAAACGAATGCACAATGTAATTCAGAAACATCAGCAGTCTTCATTATAAAAAAAACACATACTACACGAGACGGATTGCACAAGTACCAATCCAAACCAAGGAATTGATCGAATTGTCAGAATTTACCAAGTTTCACATGGAGTTGCTCAGATTTCACACAGCTTTCCTTTCTGCAGCAAGATTGCATTATTTCGCTATGTATGCCTCAGTTCTAAGCTCATCAGCACTGAAGAGCAGTTGAGAGCGTACATGCAGGACACTGTTGAGAATCTTTTGGACGTGTCCCCAAGACATCCATTGGGAAGTCTGTCTGACTCCTTATCACAACTGAAACTATCAGCTAGGGAATTGAGGTGGAGTTGCTAGAATGCATTCGGAATTTTGAAAAGGAATCAGTCTGCAAATCAATATAGTAAACATGGCTTCAACTTGATTTTCCTCTGTTAATGGATGAGTGGCTATTGTGTAGTTTAATGCATTGGAGATTGGGATTATTTTAGGTTTAATATTCTAAGTTCTGTATCTTGGCAGCTTGCATTGACAGTCAGAAGCAGGACAGATAGATTTTTAATTGTTTTGACCGGACCACAACAGTGGACAGATTAAACAAGGAAACAAAGTTTACTTCATTCAAACCACATGAACAGGAATCAAAGTGGGAAACAAGTGTCTTTAAAGCAAGAAAATCAGGATGATTCCAGTAGAAAAGCATGTAACCTGAATATTTACCTCCAATTCCTCAAATGAGTTTTAGGAGAAGTGAAGAATAGAGGAACGTCATTGAGTGAGTTTTGCATTCTCTTATTGTTTAGTACTATATCTGTCTTTACTCCACATCCTCATTCCCAAGGGGTAGGCCATGGGCATCCATTGGACTGGGCCATTCTTTTGGACAAAATACTGCAGTGTTTTGTCATTGGCTTCTGTAGGATGGCTGACCAGAAAGACAATAGAATCTTTACAGTGCAGATAGAGGCCATTTGGCCCATTGAGTCTTTGCCAATCCCTGAAGAACATGCTACCCTATCCCTGTAACCTTGCATTTCTCATGGCTAACCCACCTAGCCTGCACAGTTTGGGCAATTTAGTATGGCCAATCCAGCCAGCCTGAACATCTTTGGACTGTGGGAGGAAACCAGAGCACCTGCAGGAAATACATGCAAACACAGGGAGAATGTGCAAACTCCACAAAGACAGTTGCCCAATGCTGGAATTGAACCCAGGGCCCTAGTGCTGTGAGGCAGCTGTGCTAACCACTGAGCCACAATGCCACCCAATAGGCTCCCCCATCTTTCATCAGGCACATTGGAAGGATTTGAAGGCTGGCAATTAACCTGATCAACTACATTATGAATACACCTTCTATGGCCAACAAGTCCTGGTGCGTAAATGGGACCCAGAGCTTCTTGACCAGAGGTAGGGACTCTACCAAATGCACCACAGTACCTTCCTTTTAATGTTTTACCAATGCCCATATAGCCAGTGTGACTCCATATAGTGCATAAACATTATTTAAACAGGGACAAAAGATCACATTTAACCAAACTGACTACATGACAAACTTCATATTGCCCTGGTTATAAAATGTACTTTTCTAAGCTCCAAATGATACAAGTCTAACCTATCCATCCTATCCCCATAAGGCAAGCCTCACCATTGCAGGTATTTGTCCAGGACACCTCTGAATTTCCTCCAATGCAGTTACATCCTTCCTTAAACAAGGTTCCAGAAACTGTGTAGTTCTCACTTGTCGTCTCACAGGTGTGGTCTCACCTGTACACCTGAAGCATATCCTTCTTACTTTTGTATTCAATTCCCATTGCTGTTAATGATAACAATCTATTAGCTTTCCACATTACTTGCTGTAATTGTACAATTCGTGCACAAGGACACCAACATCCCTGAGCTCTCAGAGCTCTGCAATCTCTCACTATTGTGAAAAACTGTTTCTGTTTTATTCTTCCTATCAAAATGAACAATTTCACATTTTCTCAAATTATACTCTATTTGCAGCATCTTTGCCTACTAACCTAACCTTTCTATATGTTTCTGTAAACTCCTTGTGTCGTCTTCATAACTTACTTATCTATCTGTCAATTTGAAAGAAAATCCTTCCCTCCCTTTATCTAAGTCATTTGTATAAATTATAAACAGTTGAGGTCCCAGTATGGATTCCTGTGGCACACATCTCATTACATCTTGCCAAGCCATAAAAGATCCATTTGTATTTCCTCTCTGCTTCCTGTTTACCAGTCCATCTTCTATCCATGCCAATATGTTATGTTCTGCAACAAAAGTGCTTTTTTTTTTGCAATAGCCTTTGATGGTGCTTTAACAAATGCATTTTGAAAATCTAAGTGCAGTACATCCTCTGGTTTGCCGTTAACCAAAGCACACATTACCTCCTGCTGTTATCTCCTTCAGCAATTATGAATGGCTACAATGGCAGAGTCAGAACTCAGTAGGGGATGCTGGCAGGACTGTAGGCAGCTCAGGCAAAGGCATAATGGGCCTTAGATCCAAATAATTCAACAGCCTTGGACAGGGAGTTTTTAAACATCTCAGGAAGGGAGGAAATAAGGGGCAAGGAGGGGTGTGCTTTAACATACTCGTGACATATAAGGAAAAGAGATGTGGTATCATCTAACAGTGGCCATTGGATGGGGGGGGCGGGGGCGCCCCCTGGTGTGCATTCACCCATTGTCTCACACTCCTTACCTGTCCCCATCAGAAAATGCATAATCTGAAATGATGAATGGTACAAGGGTTGGACTGTGATGAGACAAGATAAGGAAGTTAGAAGTGTGTGCCTACGCTATCTGCAGGTTGTGAGACACTGGAGACTGTGCTGTGAGAGAGATATGAAAGGGTAAAACAGGGTTACATGTACAGGAACTCTCACTCCTAATTCAAAAAGGAATTTACTTAATTGGGCTTTTGGAAGTGTGCACCGCTTGCTTCTCAGAAGATTATCGGACAGGAGGAGTTCACAGAAATAAAAACTAGTATACGCAGGGAGCTATAACACACATCTTTAATCCTGCTTCATCTCTTGGTTCATATTTGTGTTGCCACTGATGCACAAACTGATTAAAAAGGATGGTAATATGATCAGTATTCTTTAATTTAAGTACAGATTCTAGTTTTGAAACTTTTTCTTTAAAACGTGTGGAGCAACAGCTGAATGATAAGACGCAAGTCTAACCGAAGTTGATCTTGGCTTAATAAAGAACCAGTCATGTCGTAAATGAACTGCTTAATGGGAAACATTTCAAATCTCCAAAGGTCTTGCCTATGACATGTGGAATGAAGAAATGGTTCTTTTGCTGACAGGAACCTATTAGCTTGACTTAATAGGAAATGCTTTTCTTTCTCCCTCTCACCGCTAGTACAAGTGATTGACAGCATACTGAGGTAAAACAAACTCTTTAAAAACTCATAACTTCTGCTGCTTACTACAGAGGATGGAATATTTTCCCACTTATGTCTTTGTTAAATGCTTTCAGGTTAGGCATGTGTTAATCTTTGAGATCTCAATCTTTAAATTAACAGTTCAACAATGATAAACCATAATAACTCAATGATTGGATTATTTTAGCAGTAACTCACCTGAGAAGACAATTCATCAGCTATATTTGGCCTAATCCACTTATATTATATGTTTCACCACCCTGTATCAAAGATAGCAACTATCTATAGATGCAGGAGTCTCTCAGCCATGTGTCAAGAAGAATTTAACAGTACAAGAAAAAAGGAAATCCATATATGTCTTTACATTTCTTGAGAAACAATAGACTGAATATCAAGGGAATGCAAACCATTATTAATGCACAAATCAACCAGTAAATTCAAGGAATTAAGAGATAAGTGAATCATCAGACTTTACAGATTAACATAGTCCAGGATGCCATTTTCTTCACAGAAATGGCATCTCACCATTGGCTTCTCCATTACTTTAATTATCCTTTCAATTTTCCACAGAAAATTAGGGCTGGTAATTAAAAGCGTAAGTGCGATTATCATAAAGTGATTACTGTAAACACAATGCCGATTAACCTCTGGCCCAGAAAAGAAACAATTTAGGGAGTACAATCATATTCCTGCATGTAGTCTATCAATAAAGATTTTTGAAAATGATACATCTGCTGGCATTGATGAATGCTGACTGCTCATGCACACCCTGATTTTTTAAACTGTGGACATGCATGCATGATATCAACCAACTTTTACAAGTTAAAAAAAGTCGTACTTCGTTGAACCTTTTACTTCATTCCTTCTTTTTTATGTTCTTAGGATTTTGGGGGATTTTATCACTCTTTATTTAAATAAATTTGAAAGATTTTACTGCTAGAATGCATGGTCTTGCCTGCCAGCAAGCACAGCTGTTAAATAAAAAGTCAGATTTTTAAAAAAAACTTAGTATTCCCATCTCTGCCTCTTTCATTCCAGTTTATATTTTTCTACCTTTATTTAATTTTCTGTTTTAACTTGTCTCGAACTCCTCTGCCTTCTGTTTCCTTTTCAATATTTAATGCTTATCGGTTCAGCAGGTGGAATGTTGGTGCTGTTGTGACCACCAGATGCTGTGATGTCCTCGATGACTTGTTATCTGCTTTTTCATGCAGCAAGGTAGAAAATCAAACATTTTCCAAGCTTGAAGGGGTCAAAATAAGTCTAAGAAACCATTCATGCTGCAAAGTATCCCATCCTCACAAGACCTGTCCTAACCTAAAACTGGCCATCACTGTTCCACCAGCCAAACAATCCCAGTTGTCATCTAGCAATTTCTTTGAAGGAACAGCTCTACAGTGGTGTGCTGTGAACCTTTCATGGAATCAAAAAAGAGTCACAGGAAGAGCAAATGAGTTAATTTGACCTATCATGTCCACATCAGAGATATCCAGCCTCATACCCATTTCCTGCTTTTGGCTATAGTCTTGCAGGTTATGCCACATCTATAGTCCTTACTATCTCCATATCAATTACATATTCAAGTACTTTTTAGTTGTAGCAAGGATTTCTGTCTCAACTTCACCCCAACCCCCTCAGGTATTCAACTGGATTTAACCAAGAGGATGCTATTCCTGCTATCATAAACAGACTTGGGCTGACAGATGGCAGATAACATTCGTTTCCACACTAGTGTAAGGCAATGGTCATCTCCAATAATCCAAATATTTTCCCTTGACATCCAATAGCATTTCACTCACTGTATCCCTGCCCTGTAAAGATCTTGGGGTAACCATTGACAAGAAACTCAACTGGCCTAGTCGTAAAAATACGGTAACCGAAGCAGGTCAGAGCCTGGGAGTTTTGATGTTAGTAATTCACCTCCTGACACCTTAAAGACACAAGTCAGGGGTATGTTGGAATAATCTCCAATTGCCTGAATGAGTAACATCCATCCAACAAAATGCAAGAAGCTTGATTCATCCAGGTCAAAGCAACCCACTTCATTGGCACCTTGCCTGAAATATTCACTATTCATGTTTTATACCTGTCATACACATTAGCAGCAGAGTGTACCATCTACAAGATGCCCTGCAGTAACTCATCTGGGCTGCTATGAGAGTGTGTTCCAAACCAGAAATTGCTGGAAACTTCTTCAGAACTGGACCTAAAATACTCTGTCTCCACAGATACTGCCTGACCTGCTGGGCTTTTCCAGCAATTTCTGATTTTGTTTCTGATTTCCAACATCCATAGTTTTTTGGGTTTTGTTTTTATTAATGTTGCAAACAAGCAATCTCTATGACCTAGATAGACAAGGGCGGGAGATACATGGAGCTGCCATCACCTGTAAATGCCCCTCCAAGCCACTCACCATCCTAACATGGATGTATATCATCATTACATCACTGTTGCGGAGTCAAAATCCTGGACCTCTCTCCCTGAAGGACAATGCTTGCACCTGCACCACATGCAGTTCAAGAAGGCAGCTCACCACCAGATTCTCAAGTGCCAATAGGAAGGATTAGCACTGACTAATCCTTGCCAGTAAGAAGCCTGTCAGTGCAAGAACCCACTCTTTGGGTGCACTCCCTTTTGCTTTAGAAGTAAGCAAAGAAAGCTGCTGATATTGCACACAACTGCACACAGCCAACAGGAACATACTGCCTTTAAACAGTATGAGCTGGGAGCCATGAGATTCTAATGGGCCATTGACTTTATCATGAAGATAAGACAAAAAGATATTGGAGCAGAATTAGGCCATTCAGCTTGTTGAGTCTGCTCCGCCATTCAATCATGGCTGATACGTTTCTCAACCTCGTTCAACCCCATGGTATGATTTTGCATGTGGAGTGAACTGCCAAAGAATGTGTTGGATGCAGGTACAGTTATAGTGTTTAAAAGACTTTTCGATAAGTTCATGAATAGGAATAGTTTGAAGGGATATGGGTCAAATGCAGGAAGATGGGACTTCTTTACTTTGGGGACTGTTCGGCATAGTTGGATGGAAGGGGCTGTTTCCATGCTGATGACTCTATGACTCTAATACTCTATATTAATCAGTATTCATTGAATGTAAATGTATAAGTTACAACCCAACACATGCCAGCTTAAGTTTCATCATGCTGCAAATATGCATTGACTTTATCACTGCATCTCAACCTATAATTGAGACATTGAAATTCCACATCCAGCCTATTAAGTAACACAGCTCCTTCGGGCTTTATGAATTTTTGGGTGTTGTACTTTATAGTTACAATTTTCCATTCCTGGTAATGTTCTTGTAAATCATGTATTAAACTTTTGTGTGTCCACATCCTTATTACATCATGATTAGAACTGTACTCCATATTGTAGCTTTGAAGTAAGTAGAGCTTTATGCTATTCTGACGATCCCCCTTGCTCTTATACTCTATGTGTCAAATAAGAACAAAAACTCTCTTAATGGCTTCTGAACCACCTTCTCTATCTGTCTAATGCCTTTCAGGATCAATGTTCCTGCATTGCATTCTTTCTCTGCTGCTCTACATTTCATGGAGTTCTACCATTTATTGTGAAGCTCCTTGTTTTGTTTGACCTACGCAAATGTATTACATCATTCTTCTCTAGACTGAATTCTATTTACCACTTTTCTGTCTGACTGATCAGTCCATTGAAATCTTGCTGAAATCTACTGAGGGCATAAATATGAATTAAAGTTTACTTTTATCAGGGCTTTCTGGACCCACAGTTGCTGGAACTGTTTATAAAGCTTATTTTGGTCCATTCAGTACTATCCAAAAATTATAATTGGGTGGCACGGGAGTCTTACTTGAATCATCGATGCCTGGATTATATATTGAAAATCAATCACCGTATGAAGCGTTGAGGCATTTTCATTATTTAGGGATTTATGGGACTGAAAGCCATTACTTAAATTTGAAACTTCACATCCACATTAGAGGACCATCCTGGAAAATGTATCCTCCCATGAACATCTCACCCAAAGAGGGACTACACCCTCAGTCATAGAGTCTTGGAATTATACAGAGGAAGATCGTCAGCACATTGAGTCTGTGCTACTTGTTGACACCAGAGATTCAGCCATAGAGTCACAGTCATAGAATCACACAGCATGGAAATAGAACCTTCATTCCAGCCAGTCCATGCCAACCATCATTCCAAACTAACCAAGTCCCACCTGTCTGCTCTTGCCCCATATCCCTGCAACCATTTCTCATTCATGTACATATCCAAATGTTTTTTAAGCATTGTAGCTGCACCTACATCCACCACTTCCTCCGTGAGTTCATTCCACAGACGAACCACTCTCTGTGTAAAGAAGTTGCCCTTAATGTCCTTTTTAAATCTTTTTCCTCTCACTTTAAAATATGTCACCCCAGTCCTGAAATCCCCCACCCTAGGGAAAAAAAACACCAGCCATTCACCTTACCTACACCCCTCATGATTTTACAAACCTGTACAGGGTCACTCCTCAACCTCCAACTCTCCAATGAGAAAAGTCCCATCATCTCCCTATAACTCAAACCTCCCATTCCCAGCAACATCCTGATAAATCTCTGCTGAAACCTCTCCAGCTTGATAATATCCTTCCTATAACAGGGCAACCAGAACTGGACACAATACTCCAGAAGAGGCTTCACCAACGTCTGTACAACTTCCACTACACAACATTCTCATTCACAACAGCAGCCTTTTTTTACTTTTATAGTGCATTTAATGTACTAAAACATGTCAAATCACTTCATGGGATCATAAAATAGCATTTGCAACAAGCCACATAAGGAGGTATAAAGGCAGATGACAAAAAGTCTCGTCAAACAAATAGATGGGAAGGAGCAAGGGAGGAAATTTAGAGTTTAGTGCTTTTATTAATAGCTGTAGCCCCAATCTAGGACTTGCACTCACAGCTTGCATAGACAGAGATAAGAATGCAACCCACTGAGCCCAGCACTGACAATTTAGAACATTACCGGATCATTAACAGATTAGCAATTGAGATTGAATAAACTATAAATGAAAAGGAAATAAATTCTTAAATGCTGTTTGTATAGACTTTATTGTTATTTATTAGCAGCAGTTGTAAACTACATTTTAAATGGTTTAATTTTTCAATCTTCATTAGATATCATACTGCTAGATATCAAAGGATTGGTAATTTTAAAATTAATTTTACCTGCATAAATCTTTTCTCAATGCCAGAGCTTAAATCCTAACCTTTCAATGTTGTCAGCAGGTAAACTGTAATTTTAAAATAATCTTTCACAGCATTCACAATTTTATTTCAATAATGATAGATTGAAATAGCATCATAGGAGTCCCAGGCTCACTGGATTGTCTCTGAATGTAAACAGGATCAGCAATACCACAATAAGAAAGGTGATATTTTGTTTCTAGTGCTGGGATGAAAATGAATGTGATATATCTTCAATTAGCAAGCCAAATTAATGCATTGAAGCAGCAAGGAAAGTTCATCAACCAGTACGAGAGCATTTTTCACATTGTAGAAATGAAATTCTCTTGCAGGTTTTATGTTTTCAAAATGTCAGAGAAATTGCAAAATTAACAGAGGCTTTGAGCACTATGGATTTTGAAGAACAGAAACTTCATTCAGATTTGGGATTTATCAAACCATGAATATTGAGTTACACTTCTTCTGAAAAGAGGAATATTACTGCTTGTAATTCTTGTGATCCATACTTTCAGAAATTTTTCTTCCCTCATAGCAAAGCCACGATAGTAGAATTTGGAGCTCATAATTGGAAAATAAATTTCATTTTCAGTATTTGTCTTTCTTTCAAAAAGAAATCCTTTTGATTTGATCATTTATTGTCACGTGTACCTAAGTACCGTGAAAAGCTTTGTTTACAAACAGTACAGGCAGATCATAATAAGCAAAGACGTACAGATCATAGGCAAGATCAACATTATTTGAAGTGAGAGTCTAATCAGTCTAATTAATTAATCAGTCTAATAACAGCAGGGAAGAAGCTGTTCTTGAACCTGCTGGTGCGTATATTCAAGCTTCTGTATCTTCTGCCTGACAGAAGAGGTTGTAGGGGTGCATTGCGATTGGTCTTTGATGATGTTGGCAGCCTTTCTGTGGCAATGAGCCCTGTAAATGGACCCCATGGATAGAAGGTTGGCTTCCGTGATGGTCTGGGCCATACATACAACCTTCTGTAGTTTCTAACAGCCATGGCAGAGCAATTGCCATTCCAGGCTGTTATGCACCTGGGCAGTATGCTTTCAATGGTGCATCTGTAGAAGTTGGTCAGGGTCCTAACGGACATGCCAAATTTCCTGAGCCGCCTGGGTAAGAAGAGGCGCTGCTGCACCTTCTTGACCATTGCATCTTGACCATTGCGTGTGGGAAGTCCAGGACAGGTAGGTAACTTGACATTCTCCACCCTCTCAATCTCAGCTCCGTTGAATTAGATGAGGGCGTATTATCCTCCCTTCTTTCTGAAGTCAATAATCTTTAGTTTTGCCGACGTTCAGAGAGAGGTTGCTCTCATTGCATCACATCACAACCCCTCTATCTCCTTGCTGTATTCTGACTTGCCATCGTTTGATATCCGTCCTACCACAGTGGTATCATCAGCAAACTTGTAGATGGTATCCAATCGGAATTTGGCAACACTGTCGTGGTGTACAGAGACTACAGCAGCAGGCTGAGAACGCATCCTTGGGGGGCTCCAGTGTGGAGTGTTATCATGGAGGAGGTGCGGTTGTCTATGATTGCTGTCTGTGGGTCAGAAAGCTAAAGATCCAGTTGCAGAGGGTGGAGCTGAGACACAGGTCTTGAAGTTTTGAGATCAGTCTGGAAGGGATAATGATGTTGACAAGACAGGCTGCAGAAATAATTCCCTCCAATTTCTTTCCATCTTCCTTTATCACTATCTCAGTTTTGGTTTCATTTCAACAATCATGATATCTCAAATTATGGTTGGGTTACACAGTGATCAACACCTCTTACAAGGGTTCAAAATTCTCAACCTCTCTGACTGTGTTGAAGTTAGTTCAGACTTATTAAAATAATAGAAAATTAATTAGATACATCAATAGATAAGTTGATGATATGTAACAGAGCCGATGCCAAAACCAAACAGTTCGGGTCTATGAAGCCATTGCTCATCAGAGTTTGCTATAACCGACTGCTCAGAATGTCTATATAATTTGGATGCTAGTATCTCACTTTGAATGCTGTCAACCTATTTGTTTATTCCTTCCCAGTTTACAATGTTAGAAGAGCCATGTCCTTGATCTGCATTAGTCCCTAAACTAATAACTCCATTCTTAGATACCATTCTTAATCAGGTTTTCATGCAAAACTGCAGAAGCATTACTTTTAACCTTTCTTCTAATGGAAATATGCTCAAAACAACACTAAAAAAAAACTAGTTTCAATTGCCAATGAAAACTAAAACATTGAAGCAGGGAGGAAGATTAATCAACCGGTGCTGTAGTAGTTTCTACATTGTAGAAATGAACTTCTGTTGCAGGTTTTAAATTCCTGAAGTTTCAGAGAAATTAGAAAACTAACAGAAGCACTCAATGTTTTGGATTTTGATGGAGAAACATGTTATTTTGTTTTGGGATTTACAAAGCCTTGAAAATTACATTGGATTTCTTCTGAAGGCTAGAATGTTACTGTGGATTTCTCTTTATTGCTTTAGATTTCAATGTCTCTTCTTCAAGACTGCTGTACTCTTCTTTGTACTCTTCCTAGCATAACTAGTCCTTTTTGAAAGTAAGATCAAAATCCTGCACAATCTAGCACTACCAGTAATCTTTCAACAGTTAGAAAGTTCTGATTAGATTATGATCATACTTATATGTGTAGAATTTGAGAATGCTAATGTGAAAGTTGGCTTATACAAACCAATGCTCACAAATCTATTTCATCCACAGTATACCAACAATCCAAAACAGAACAATACAGCAATGCAGTGTTGTGCAAATAGCTTTGATTTTTCCAATGTTGGACAATGCAGTAATGTGGAGAAATTCATTAGTATTGATTTATGTTGAATCACATTGTATCAGCAAGGCTGACATATTCAGTTCAGATTGGAAATTCTGTCATCTACGGAAAAACAACATTAAATGTGTTGTCAATGTAACAAATTCTGATCCGGTAGTAAGTCAGGCCATTGATGTCACAAAGCTTTTGATATGTTGGAATAGGCAGTTACTTCAGTTAATTGGTTCTAATAATTGATGAAGTTATTGCCAGTGGCGGTCTGTCCTTATTATTGTTGTGCTTCATTGTGCACATCAATGTTCCACGTTCTAACAGCCGCCTTAGCTTCTGGAGTAAAATGATGCTCAGACAATTGGATTGTAATGTTATCAATGCTTTAAATATTTCTCCCTTAAACGCACAAATTAGAATGAGACTTGGATAAGTGGGAGTAGTATCAAATTTGATGGAGTGAAATGTACTGCAAAGCCAGGCAAGTCTTCTCTTTGTATCTTATCAAATGTTCTGCTTGAGTAACCATTGCTGATCCAATGGTAAATATTATGACATATACCCGTCTAATCTTTCCATGTACTGTTCTTGGAAGAACCTGATATCTGTCATAACATTCCTTGTGCCCTTGTCATCTTTGAGAGTTTGCAATGAACCTGGAAGAGCACTGGCCAATATTCCCTCCAAGCTGCTCCCAGGGTCCACGTTTAGCAATCGCCGTGCCCATGTTGACACTGACATCTGAGACCAGCCCTGTTTATGGCTGGATGGAGATTGTTGACAAGGTCAAATTGGCACCAAGGAGCTCTGACAGGGACGGGGAGTTCCTGGTTGTGCACAGGAGGACTGTCCTTTTCCCGGAATACAGACAGAGGAGGCAATGCCACCACACAATGTATGCCCAGTCAAAGATCACCATCAGGGTCAGTGCCCTGTCCAGGGTTCAGAAGAGCAAGCAGCAGAGCTGAAAGAAAAATGCTGCATCATATCCAGGGGGTACACAACCTGCATGCCTGTGTTGTCAACATCTCACATGTGTGACACCAGTTTTCTTCCCGTGTGATTGCCCAGTGAAATCATGCAATGTCGAAGTACTTCATGATAGCAATTATCAGGAGGGGTCCTCCCCACTGGCTTTCAGCCTCAGTGTTAACAAGTCTCAGAGACTTCCAACATTAGCATCTCTCCCCAAGGTGCCCATTCTTTCAATCTACAAGTTTCAGAGTTCCCAGGTCATTGTTCATGCCAGGTAAATGTGCCTACATACCTGCATTTACCTAACTTTCCACTCCTCCCTCCCTTCTACTTAGAAGATAGTCTGTGTATGGTATGGCGATAACAAGTGTACTTCAAAGAAATATTTAAGATGCCTGAAGTATTTGAATCCTCCTCACCTTCATGAATGTTATGTTATTACTGGACAAGTCAGATCCCAAACAGAAATTTGGCTTGATGAATCATCTTTTGATTTTTTTTTATTTTAACAAGTTAGTCTCTCATTGAGGAGTAAGAACACAACGTTGCATACTTGTTTTCAACAATAAAACTAAAATTTATTACATAAAATCCAATGACAAAATCACACATCCGCAGAAATCTTTATCTCAGGGGACCGTTGAGGCTGGGTCATGAAAGTATATTTTAATTAGACTCTTAATCAGTAAGAGAATCAAGGGTTTTGGGGGAAAGACAGGAAAGTGGAATTGAGGATTATCAGATCACGCATAATCTCATTGAATGACAGAGCAGATTTAATGGGCTGAATGGCCTGCTTCTGTTCATGTGTTTTATGGTCTTACAAAAGAAGTGAAAACAAAATACAACACAATAAGCCAAGCAATTTACATAGAACAGAAGGATAATGCTTTGGGAACGCATGGTAAAAATATAATCACTTCATCCCAACAGCATCCCATTGTAGTAATCAAACGCGAGAGAAAATTCCCTTTTCTATTTTTCTTAGAGTTTTACTTAGCTGTGGCTTCAATACCTGGTCGTGGGAATCTGATAGCTTTTTCCTTGCTTTATCATATAACTGAGCCTAGACTTTCACAGCTTCACATACACTTATCAGGGTTTAACTAAATATTTCTGATCTGGATCTGACTAACTAACCTCCTTACATGGAAGTATCCTCTTTCTTAACAGGCTAAAACTACTTTCCTTTCTCAGAAACAGTTGTTTTACATATCCAGCTTCAGCTAGCCTGCTACAAAACTAAACATTTTTTCAAGCTATGTGTATTTCCCTTAAGCCCCAAAAAATTCCTGACTCTTCTATCTGAAAGTCCATTGCACAACATTGTTTACTTTGTTTGTAAACTTTCTCAGCATAAAAAAAATTTCTATCCACAAAGTGTGTCTCTAATACATTGTTTCAAATAAAGTCACCATGGCTACAGAAATAGAGTCATAAACTCATAGACTCATACAGCACAGAAACAGGCTCTTCAGTCCAACCTGCCCATGCTGATCAAGTTTCCTAAACTGAACTGGTCCCACTTGCCTGTGCGTGGCTCATATTCATCTAAACAATTCCCATCCATGTACCTGTCCATATGTCTTTTAAATGCTGTAATTATATCTGTTTCTACCACTTCCTCTGGCAGTTCATTTCATATACGTCAAACTCTCTATGTGAAAAAGTTGCTCCCAAGGTCTCTTTTAAATTTTCTCCCTCTCACCTTAAACCTATGCCCTCTAGTTTTAGACTCCCTACCCTGGAGAAATACCTTAGCTATTCACCTTATCTATGCTCCTCATGAGTTTATAAACTTCTGTAATGTCATGCCTCAGCCTCCTATACTCCAGGGAAAAAAGTCCCAGCTTACCCAGCCTCTCCTTATAGCTCAGACCTTCCCAACTCACTGACATCCTTGAAAATCTTTTTTGCACCCTTTCCATTTAAATAACATCCTTCCTATAGCAGGGCAACCAGAATTGTATACAATACTCCGAATGTGGCCTTACTGATGTCTCATACAGTTGGAACATGATGTCCCAGTGCTCTGATTGATGGAAACAAGTATGTCAAACACCTTCTTCATCACCCACTGCCTTTCAAATCACTTTCAAAGAACTATTACCTGCGCCCCTCGGTCTCTCTGTTTGACAACACTCCCCAGGGGTCTTTCATTAAATGTATAAATTCTGCTTCCTGTAAAGACTGCATCCCATTCTCTCAGTTCCTCCGTCTCTGTTGTATATGTTCAGATGAGGTCAACTTCGAGAAGGGAGCCTCCAAAATGTCCACCTTCTTCCTCAACCAAGGATTCCCTAACACCGTTGTCAACAGGGCTCTCAACCGGGTCTGACCTATCTCCCACCCTCACCGCCCTCGCCCTTACCCTTCTCTCCCACAACAGCGATAGGGTTGCCCTTGTCCCTACCAACCATGCCACCAGCATCCACATCCAGAAGATCATCAGACGCCATTTCCGCCACCTCCAGCAAGATGCCACCACCAGAAGCATATTCCCCTCCCCTCCCTTGTCTGCCTTCCGCAGGGACTGTTCTCTCCGGGACACCCTGGTCCACACTTCCTTCACCCCCAACACCCTCCCACAGCCCCACAGCACCTTCCCCTGTAACCGGTGAAGGTGCAACACCTGCCCATTTACCTCATCCCTCCCCAGTATCCAAAGGCCCAAACATGCCTTCCAGGAGAAACAACACTTCACTCACACTTCCCAGAATCTAGTCTACTGCATTCGCTGCTCACAATGTGGTCTCCTCTACATTAGGGAAACGAAGCGTAGACTGGGTGACCGCTTTGCAGAACATCTGCGTTCTTCTCGCAAAAAAGAACCTGAGCTACCTGTTGCTTGCCACTTTAACACACCACCCTGCTCCCTGGCCAACATCTCTTTCTCTGGCTTGCTGCAGTGTTCCAGCGAAGCTCAACACAAGCTGGAGGAACAACACCTCATTTTCCGCTGGGGACACTGCAACCCTCTGGACCCAATGTCAAGTTCAATAATTTTAGGACCTAAACTCTCCCATGTCCCAGCCCCCTACCCCACACACCAGACCTTGTTACCACAGCCTGCCATTACACACCCTCTGTTGTTAGTCACTAATAGTCTCCATTAACAACTATTCACCCTCCCAGCCTGATCGTTAGCAACTGCTTTGTCTGTCTGACTGTTCTTCCCTTCTCTCTGTCTTCAGGCTCTATCCCATTGTTTACTCTCTACCCCAAACCCCGTCCCAGTTTCTGAATATAAACTGACATTTTCCCAGCCACTATCAATTCTGAGAAAGGGTCACCGGACCCTAAACGTTAACTCAGATTTTTTCTTCAGAGATAAAAGGTACTGCAGATGCTGGAGAATCTGAGATAACAAGCATGGGGCTGGATGAACATTTCTGATGAAGGGTTTAGGCCCGAAACGTCAAGTTTTCCTGCTCCTATGATGCTGCTTGACCTGCTGTGTTCATCCAGCCCCATGCTTGTTATCTCAGATTTTTTCTTCACAGATGCTGCCAGACCTGCTGAGTTTTTCCAGTAACTTTGTTTTCGTTCCTGATTTACAGCATCCGCAGTTCTTTTGGCTTTTAAATTCTGCCCTAGTTTGTCTTGCCAAAATGCAACACCTTGCATTTATCTACATTAAACTCTATCCGCCACTCTTTTATTTAGAAGTTACATATAAAACTCCTTCAGGCACACTGAACAAACCCACATGCCATTAATCCAAAATCCAAACTCCAAGATAAATGATATTAAAATATAATATATATAAGCATACATCGTATATCACAAATGCACTAAAAAGGCTGATGAAGATCAATTCAAATTTCACTTGCCTGCAACTTGAATCAAGTTTGCAAAAGGAATATATTTTCAGTCTGGGTTCCTGATGCAATGATATGACCTTGTTATTTTGAGCTGTCACCTCAGGCCATGTCCTCCTACTTGATCCCAATATTAACAGTCTTCTTCTTGCCTTTTTCCTTCTTTCACCTCCATAACATCAACTGCCCTAACCTTCCCATTCTCCTCACAAGTTGATCTTTGCCTCTTCAAAAATGGCAACTTATCCAGAATGCCACAGAGATAAAACGTTGTGGAGCTGGATGAACACGGCAGGCCAAGCAAAATGCCACAGCCCAGGTCTCCATTCAACAGAGTCCCAATGCCAATAAGCCTCTCTTTGCCAACTTTAATGAACAAAGTTTCCTTCAACTTGTATAAGCAAGGCCAATTAAATATTATTTTAGTTCATTCAAGTTTGTGGGACCTACCAATTGATTGAAAACTGTCTGTTTTGTTTATGTAAGAGAATGACACATTCCAAAAGTGACTCAGAGGCTGTGTATGATCTTTGTGACACGCTGGTGATTTGAAATGTGCCAGATAAACAGAAGATGATTCATTCTTTCTACGGGTATTTTTTTTCCTCCTGTAGTGTTAAGAATAAAGATGAAGGTCATAATTTAATTGGGCCAGAGTCCAAAACTCAGAATCTCCTCATCAAATCAATCTTCCACAACAAAGACCTTCCTTCATAAATGAGGAGATCATTTTCTTGCCATCCGGCAGTCAGAAGCATATATATGTGCTTTTGCATCTCATTAATTGTCCTGTTTGTTGGAATTAAGTTGCCCTTCCAAAACAAAAGTTCTGCTCAACTAAGCTACTCAACACTCCAGAAACTGCACTGCAAAAGTCAAACATCTACCAGCTGACCGTCATCCTCTCCATACAATCCCAGTGATCATCGAGATTGGAGGGGTCACTATTTCCTTTTCCAGGGCCAATCTTGCACTGATCACAATAAAAATTCAATGGAACCAAACTGGTGATATGCCCGATTATACAGGACTCAGACTCTTGACAGGTTCAGTGTCAGAAACAAGTCAGCCAGCTCTCTATACTCAACAAGAAATAAATAATGCATTACCAGAAATAAACATACTCAAGCAAACATGCAGAGATTATTGACAGTTTGGGTTATGCAAATGTATATATAGTATCTACACTATTAAAAGAAAATACACACACACACACACACACACACACACACACACACACACACACACA
>JAHRHZ010000029.1:19333886-19364609 GCA_024137785.1 Ginglymostoma cirratum
ACACACACACACACACACACACACACACACACACACACACACACACACACACACACACACACACACACACACACACACACACACACACACACACACACACACACACACACACACACCCCCAGAAAGAATCTTACAGTCACCATTGCCCAGAACGAGAGAGGACATTTGAAACTTTCCTGTTAATGTTATTATTTATTTTGAGCAGTTGGCTGCCAGCCCTGTGCTTGCTATATTTCACATTCCTCAAGGATTGGGTTGTTTTTCTATTTCATTTAACAATGCAATAAAATTTTGACTTTTCCTTTCAAACATGGCTCACGTATCCTAACCTCTGTAAAATCTAAAATGCACACAAACCTTTCCCTGCACCAGAGCAAAAGCAGTTGTGACAGAGTGAAAAGTTCCGCCGGCTCACAATCATGGATGTTTGCACTAAGACAGACTTTGCACCAAAGACAATTCACATCATTGAGTATACTCCCATTTGTGGGAGATGGTGGCCTGGTGGTTTTCTTGCTGGATTATTAATCCAGAGAACCAGGTCATGTTCTGGGGACCAACGTCTGAATTTAAATATGGAAGATGATAGAAATTTAATTCAATAAAAAAACTGGAACTAAAGAGTCTAGTGATGACCAGAAACTATTGTCACTTGCCAGAACAAACAAAAATCTTGACTAATTTCTTTTAGGGAAGGAAAACTGCCATTCTTACCTGGTCTGGCCTATCCAGACCTACAGCAATGTGCTGTCTTTCAATGCGGCATAATGAGCTACTCAATTGTAACAAATCACTACAAGGTCTCAAAAAAGGAATGGTACTGAACAGACGACCAGGTTTCAACCCAGGCACCAGAAATGACACCCAAAAAACACAGCCCAATTGACCCTGCAAAGTCCATGTTACTATTGTCTGGACACTACTGCCAGAATTGGGAGAGCTATCTCACAGACTAGTCAAGCAATGGCCCAAAATAGTCATGCTCGTGGAATCAAAGATTACAGGCAATGTCACAGAGAGTACCATTAGCATCCCTGTTTACATCCTATCCCACTGACAGAACAGGCCCAGCAGAGGTGACGATACTGTAGTATAAAGTGAGAAGGGAGTTGACCTCAACATTGACCCTGGACTCCATGAAGCCTCAAGGCGCCGGGTTAACATGGGCATGGAAACCTCCAGCTCATTACCATGTAGTGTCAGTTGATGAATCAGTGCTCCTCCATGGTGATCAACTCTTGGAGGAAGCACTGTGGGTGGCAAAGGCACAAAATGTACAATGGATAGAGGATTTCAATGTCTAACCCAAAGGGCTGCTCAGCAGGAGCACTGCTGATCGAGTTGGTTGTGTCCTAAAGGATATTGCTGCTTGACTGGTCTGTGGCAAAGGATGAGGGAACCATCAAAATGGAAGAACAAACTTGACCTCATCGTCAACAATCTGCCTGTTACTGATGTAACTGTCCATGATAGTATCGATAGCAGTGGCCACCGCACAGTCCTTGTGGAGACAAATCCTTGCCTTCATATTGAGAATACCTTACATCGTGTTATGTGACACTAACACTCTTGTAATTGGGACAGACTTCAAACAGGTCTAGCAACTCCACGCTGGACATCCAAGAGGCACTGTGGACCATCAGCAGCATCATTCTCCAACACAATCTGCAGTCTCATGGCCCAGCATGTCCCCCTCTCTGCCATAACCGTCAAGCCAGGGGTTCAACTCTGGTTCAATGCAAAGTGCAGGAGGACAATAAATGCTGACCAGCCCCAGTCAAGCTCACATCCCATGAGTGAATAATAAAGGAGCCAGAAGCAGCACCAACTTCTTTTAAACTCTGCTTTGTCTCCATAAATGCTATCAGTACAGTTGACTTGCCCAGCAATTTCTGTTTTTATTTCCTACAGATGTGGTGTCAACATGGTGGAGCTCTCAAACAGCATTGTGAGTGTGTACCTACATTACATGGACTACAATAGATTCAAGAATGTAGCTCACCATCACCTTCTCAAGGCAACGGGAATTAAGCAATAATTGCTGGCCCAGACAGCGGCACTCACATCCCATGACTGAATAAATTAAAAGAAAACATTGAATGCCCCCAAATTGTCTAACATCCTGAGCCTTCTATGTTTGACACCTTCACCCTCCCTTCAGTGCTGCAGAATGAAATGAGCCTTCACTGCACACTTCCAATATCTCAGCATCCTTAATAACAATGTTTCCATGACTAAGGGCAGCAAAGGGTAGACCTGTTTCTCCATTTAGCTCCATGATGACAGTAAATGTACATACAAGTTGCACATTTCCCACCTCACATCTTTAGATTTTGTAGCATGGCTTTGAGGACCTCAGACATGGGGCAGAGCTTTCCCTCCCAGTGCCTGTAGGCAAATGACAGGTTCTGCCTTTGATCTTAGTGTATTGCTGTGGTTTATATGTGTGGTCTACCAGTTGGACATTTCCAGACCTAATTGTTTCTCTCCATAAACCTGAGATGTATCTGTAGTGCCTTGACTGCAATCTTCAACTTAAAGGTTCCTTGATGGTTGAGGCTATATCCAATTACTCACTTTGCTGGGGATGAGAGTGGAACAAGAATGCGGCAATTGAAAAGTCTCATGCCCTTTTTCTTGTTGAAGACACTCCGTCTTTCTTTCAGTCAACCTTTAAGGTACAGGGCTGGAGGAACAGAGCAGGGTCAGGCAGTATCAAAAAAGCAGGAAAGTCAACATTTCAGGTCAGGACCCTTCATCATGATGGGTCCCAACCCAAAAGCTCAGCTTTCCTGCTCCTCTGATGCTGCCTGATCTGCTATGTTCCTCCAGCTCCACATTGTATCGACTCTGACTTTGAGAATCTGCAGTTCTTACTATCTTCAAGGTGCAGGATCAACTTTTGCAGTTGGAGTGGAGGGAGTGTGCTGATAGATCCACCCTGGTTATTGTCCTGTGCTGCTTTCCAGTAATTTGGTGTGAGCCGGTGACACTCACCTATACTGCAATCTCTGCCTAGGCTGGACAGCTCTGATGAGATGGCTTCCTGGTGTGCTCCTTTGGGACCTTCAGTCAGTGATCCCATTCAGCAGTGTCTTTGATGAACCTGGTAGCTAGTCCTCATTTCTTGGGAGGCATTGATGAGCTTCTGAGTGCAGCTACCCCAGACTGAGGGGAAACTTTAGGCTTGTAGCATCAGAAGCCTCCAAATATAATGCCAGAAAGTTTGACCCTAAGAGGTCCCACCAGTGACTGGTCCCAGCTCACTCACTACTTGATTTTCTGAGTGACTCAGGCAACATTGCTCATGCATGGTTAGTGAGCTAAGAAGTGCATGATCACATGGCATAATTTTCCCTGGACATTGGTCAATACGATGCCATCTAACACACTCAGTACCATAAATTAACTTCAGTCTATCGATCTTATACATTATTGATTATAATATCCCTCAAAGTGCCCAGTTTTGAGTGGTGTGTGAATATTATGTGAGAAAAAGCAGTTCTCCTGGTTCTTGCTAACATTCCAGTGATATGCCTTTGGTGAAATCCATGGCAGGTACGTGATTTCAAACCACAATCATGAACTTGGTTACCCAACAATCATTATGAGTGCAGAGAAGGATTGACTAAATAACAAGAAACTGTTTGGCTGTCACCTTCAAACCATAAGTTGTATCGCATTTTTAGGCATCTTGTTCCAAGAAGAAAAGAACTAATACAGTCCTAATAAATGGCTTCACTGCTTCCCACCATCTCTGGTTTTGCTCGGAGTCACCACATTCACATTTCCATCTCTTTCTGTTAGTTACCTGTTTCTCTGCCAGACCAACAGCATTTACTCCCTCAATATTGCAACTTTTCATTTGACGATAAGCCTTTCCTTTTTG
Organism: Ginglymostoma cirratum; assembly: GCA_024137785.1. Classification (NCBI taxonomy): domain Eukaryota; kingdom Metazoa; phylum Chordata; class Chondrichthyes; order Orectolobiformes; family Ginglymostomatidae; genus Ginglymostoma; species Ginglymostoma cirratum. The sequence goes on from JAHRHZ010000029.1 coordinate 19,337,776, forward strand.
TGTCCCTGACATTTTCATCTCTATCACATTCCTCACCATATGAACCGTCTTCTCCACAGCTGAAGCCTGTACTATTCTACTCTTTGATGCTTCCTTTGACTTCAATGACTTCCTGATCAATTGGCTGCTGATCTTTCTCAGCATCCACATCTCACTAGTATCCTGTTGTTGTTCTTCTCTTCTTGATATTGCCCAAGGTTCTGTACTATATAACAAGGCTTGTCTGATAACTGTCTTGCGGACTATTCTTTTCAGTTTCAGCAATACTTTTCTTTCACACCCTGACCCCACTGCATTTCTTCCAGTTACTATCAAAGGAGTTTATCCATTGCTTAATTTCCATATTTCTAACTTCTCCATCACTGACCAATTAGTTGAAACTACACATTTTTTTCAGGTAGTATTTACACCTTAGCTCTGATCCTTTTCCCTAGGCTCATACTGGCAGTACATCCATATTTGTTAAAAATGCACTGCCTGAAACTCCATTTACTTTATTTTAATTTTGGCATAATGCATGGAAACCTAGAGGCTGCAGAAAACATACTGATGGAGTTCACAGGGCAGCATGGGTGAGTTGAGGGCAAAAGTCTTGTTACACATTCATTTAATGCTAAGAATGGTAAAGCAAAGCATTAAAATTCACTGAAACGCCAAGAGAATTTGCTACTTTCTTTTCATTTCAACACAGAAAAGGGAATAAAATTGCTCATCGTTCATTTTTATTGAGAAATCTGTTGCAGTTGGATCAGGATCTCTGAGTGAACTTTCAGGAGAAGGATATTAGGCTTTCCCTCAGCCTTGAATTATGAAAGCCAGGCAGGGATTAACTCACCCGCTGAGTTGGAGTTTATTCAAATGGCACAGCTAATTTCCTTGGCAGAATATCAGTTTGATGTGGATTTTGCCACAGTTGCTAATTACACAAGAATACACAGACATTGCAATTTAATAACAGCCATTTGGCCCCCAACTCAATGTCAATATTTACTCTTCTTGGGATTAAATAGTCCAAATCATACTTACTTACCTGTCATCATATCATTACATCCCTTCTTCCCTTTTAGGCTTTTGTGGTGCAGTGGTTGTGTCTTTACCTCTGGGTCAGAAAGGGCATCTGATCCAAAGGTGTACTATTGTTACATGTCTGAGCAGGTTAAGTGAAAATATCCACCAGAATGGCTTAGCATGGAGCACAGATAATTTTAAAAATATCTAGATCATAACAGCTCAACTGTGTAAAAAAGAAAATTCTCCTCATCCTCCTTCCATCTCTTACACAACTTAACTTAAAGCTCTGTTCTCTGGTTGTTGATCTTCCCTTCAACAGGATAATGTTATTCCTGTTCTCTCTGTCAAACACCTCAGAATTTTGACAACCTCCACTTGATCTTCGTTAATCTTCCCAACGTTGAGGAGAACAATCCCAGTTTCTCTAAGGCCTCCATTCCTGAAATCCCACATCGCTCCAGAATGATGGAACACTGTGGATGCAACAACGAAAGGTTCCAAAGGCTATTGTAGCAAAGTCACGCAGGAAGCAATGCACAAACAAATGAATATAGTATTAATCAGCATTGAATCAATACATTGATAGAGTAGTGAGTACCAATGAATTAAGAAAAATCGCAATGATATCCAGCAAAAAATAAAGTAAATTCATAAATTAAGAGGAACTGAAGTTGAAACACAAATATTGAGTGAATGAAGTATCTGGCACCAATAAATTAATATATTAATTGTTTAGCAAGTACACCAACAAACCAATGAAGCAACGAATCAATAAATTAATGGAATACCAGGCGCTAGTGAATTAATAATCCCATCTTATTGTATGCACAGCCCCCAACTGATTTTTGCAGGTTCCATTATTTTTTTCCCCAACATGCTACAGACACTTACAGTAAATTTACTAACTGTGTTATAGGAAGATTAAAAAAATGAAAAGCCAATAAATGCTCTTGTAATAAAGGTTTTTAATTTGCTTAAGCACTTAAATGGTTAATGCTGTTTATTTGAGTCACGGCTTACATGCTTGTCAAGCTCTGTGTTCTTTGAAAAAAATAAGAGGCAACTTCACAATGACAGGAAGACTCCTGGTTGGTGGACGGAAAGGGGGAAAGGCTGTGCATAAGAAAGCTTGGGGGAGAAGACACTGGGTTGTAAGAATGGTAGGGGCAGGGATCAGAGGTTATAATGTGTTCAATCTTAACCTATAGCTAATGGATTGTTTGGGCTGGAAATAAAATAATCTTCGTTGAGATAGCTGATTTCAAGGCTTCAGAATGTCTCAATGCCCTTAATTAATCATTCTGAAAAGTTGACACTTTTGTGGGAAAATATAATCTTGTTTGGGCACACCTCAGTAGCTATCGCATCCTGCCCAGAAAGGAAAAGGGAAAATTCAGTAAAACTGATGAATGAAAATATTGGTCCAACTCCAATTGTAAGCTTCAAAATGGAGGACCAGTACATTCCTTTCCAAGCATTCGTGGTTTAACCCTCTGGATTAAGTGGGAATTAAACCCAAAACCTCAAGCTGATACAATACCATTGTACCACAGAATGCTTTGATACCGCTATAATGCTGCATAGAGAGGAGTCTAATAAATCACTTTAGATGGCATAAGCCCATGTTATCATGTGGCTGTCTTAAAACCCAAAAGAAAATTTTAAAAAGGTAATAAATAGGGGGAGGGGGAGTGAAATGAAAATAGGATGGAAAGCAAAATGTTGGTATAACCTTCACAGTCCATCGCTGATTAGGAAAAGTTCCAATTGCCTGAAGGTGTGCTCATCAATAGTGTTAGTGTGAAAACCAGCAGTCGTGGATCATGGAACCACTGAGGAGAGCCATTTGTTGTTCCCATGGGTCAACTAGCAATCTTGCCAATTGGAGCACAGATACAGGCACAACCAATATACTCAGAGTATCACTGGGACTGCGTCTCGAGCTAATACTGAACACCCTTGTCCACAAAAGGAGGCATCTGTTTGCAGTCGTCTGACCCTAGGAACCATGGTCAGTGAAAGATTTGATGCAGTGGTCACTTTGCCCTGACTGATGCGGACAAAAATCAATGGCAGTTCCAATACCAGCATGCCAATACTATTGAAGCTCAATGCAAAGTTAACACTTGTGCTACTCTACAACTGAGCACAATTTGAACTTTAGACATTATTCAGCTCAAGGCAAACTTCTTTCACTGATAACAAGCATGGGGCTGGATGAACACAGCAGGTCAAGCAGCATCATAGGAGCAGGAAAACTTGACGTTTCGGGCCTAAACCCTTCATCAGAAATGGGGGAGGGGAAGAGGGTTCTGAAATAAATAGGGAGAGAGGGGGAGGCGGATAGAGGATGGATAGAGGAGAGGATAGGTGGAGAGGAGGCAGACAAGTCGAAGAACTTCTTTCACTGCTCCATTTTCATCATTCCTGACTTTACTGCAAACTTTGCAGGGATTTTTCCCCTTAAATCTGTTATACTTTTGCTGATTATTGAGAATCAGATTGCCATTGAATTTCTTCTTGACAGTTAGTCATGAATAATTAAGGTGAAGTACTGAGTATGCAGTTATCACTACAGTTTAGTTATCCAACAATATCAGCAATCTTGGACAGAGAAGTGCACAATCGAGTCACAGCATCTAAAAGATGTCAGGAGAAGGACTGGAAGCACATTACTCAAAGTAACAGTCTTATTTATACCATGCTGCAGTTGTCTAATTAGGCAGTTTGACTTCTTGTCCTTAAAGAAGGATGTCTTGTTTACACTTTTTGGGATCTGCTTTGCTGTAAACATCATAGATTTTATCCTAGCGATACCATCACCTGGTGAAAAAAGAGACAGATAAAGATCTACTCTGCACCAGATATTGTAGGGAGGGTGAAACTGAGAAAACTAACTCCAAATAAATGATTTAAAAAGAAGGAACTGACATTGCACTGCATTTTTCATCACCTTATGATGTTTTGTAGCCAAAAAACAACTTTTCAATTGTATTCACTGCTGTAGCACAAGGAAATGAACTAGATAATTTTCACAATGAAAGATCCTATGAACATGAATTAAATAAATGACTGAAAACTCCTATAAAACATTCATTGAATCTTTTGTGTCCACCTGAGAGAACATTTGCCCATACATGCTCACCCGAAGAGTGATATCTTAGACATTGCAATAGCGGCACTCCAACAGCATTGTCCTCCATCAGCACCCAACTTCCTACAGTGAAGCACTCCATCAGTACTGCCTCTTTAGCAGCACAGTATTCTCTTAGGCCTCCCCTTCTAGCCCAACAGCATTTCCTCAGTACTTCCCTAAATGGACCAAAAAAGGATGACTGTCTCAAAGCGTAGCATTTTCTCCACAGCTCTTCTGTCTTGCATCAACATACTCAGGATTGTCCTCTGCCACACAGCACTCTTTCAGTGCTGCTCCTCTGATAGTGAACACACCCTGTGTATTGCCCCTACAGCAAGCAGTCAGCACCACTACGAAATGTCGGCTGATTTTATGTGTTCAAGTCTTGGACACATCCTGAATCAGAGGTGGGAGAATCATTCTTGAACTTCAGTTCATATCTAATTACTAGACATAAACATAAAGAAAATGGCTGACGTTATGAAGAGCAATGCTGTAAGCACAAACACTCAACTTTCTTGAAAGTTCAAAGATGAAAATTCTTTTCAATAGGACAATTATTAATCTAGTACATGAACTCTGTTCATTACTTTCTTCAAACTTAAAATAGTGTCATTAAAACATACCATTTTGCAATTTCTATCAGTTTCTTTTAATAATAGTTATTTTCAAGATAAATAGCAGATGTACTTGCAGAAAATTGATTGATTAATTGGTTTATTGTCGTCATGTGTACCAAGATACAGTGAAAAGTGTTGTTTTGCATACTATCCAGGCAGATTGTATCATACAAAGTGCATCAGGTTAGCAGAACAGTGTGCAGAATACAGTGTCACAGCCACAGGGAAGGTACAGAGAGTGAGATCAGAATTAACATGTGAGAGGTCTGTTCTAAAGTCTGATAACAGCAGGGAAGAAGCCATTCCTGAATCTATTTGCATGTGTATTCAAACATTTATATCTTCTCCCCGACAGAAGAGGGTGGAAGAGAGTGTAACTAGGGTGGGTGGGGTCTTTGAATAGGTTGGTTGCTGACCAGCTCAGTTTGATATACAAACACAAAGAACTTCTTCTTTGGAACTGTTATTTCTGCTCCTGGACACACTCCTAATGCTGTTCTTGGCATTATTTTTCATACTATTGAAGGTCCCAACCCTAGTCTCCTCTCCTGGTATTACTCACGGTGCTTTCTCCTAGTCCTGTTCCTGGATCCCCTTTCTGAACCCCCAACCCCTTGTCCTGTCCCTGGATCTACTACTGGATCTATTACTGAATCCTGGTACCAGGTCCCACTCTTGGTCCTGCTCCTTGTCCTACACCACAGCAAATGTGGCAGAAAACTACACTTAAATTTTATTTGTCATGGTAATTAATTTTTTTGAAAAGCATTCCTCAGTTTACCTTGTTAGTGTTCAGATCTTCGATAGCTGTTTGACAGATGGAGAAGAAATAAACTAAAACCCAAATTCTTTTCCTCCTGTCCATCGTTAGTATGGCTTATTTCAAAAAAGGTAGCTATGTGATTCCCAAACCCATGTTAGTGTGTAGCCAAATTAAATGTCACCCAGTAGTCTTCTGCAGATTTAAAAAAATGACAATACACGCCTAAAAGATTTAACGCTACATCAGTCCCACATTGCACACAGGAGGAATATTTCAAAGAAGGTAGTGCACTTCTACAAGTTTTAAAACAGCAGAAGGAGTAACAGTTCAACTAAGTTTAGATGGCCAGGATCAGATTTGGATTAACTGCAGTGTTCCTTCAAAGTCAAGACTTATCAGCATATGGTGCAGATCAATATTGTGGCTATTGCAACTGGGAATACAATTTCTTTATGGTGAACTTGGAATGTTTTTAGAATGAGTCTGGGGAAGATTTTTATAAGACACTTAAGCCTGGCAGTTCTTGAAAGGAAGTATGGCAGAAACTTTCCATAGGACTGCAGTATTGTTAGTGCTGATCTGCAGACTACCAGGCCCCTTTTCTGGATTTTGAGATAAAAGATTTCAGTATCAGAGAATTAACAAGTTTGATTGTCTGTATTAAAATTGTAAAGGTAACCTGACCTTTTGGCAGCCACCTTAACAGTACATCAAGGTCCATTTTAAAAAGCATATATTTTTAAAATTTGAAACATCTTCATGCCTGAATTTGGATGACAGTATGAAAAGATTGACCAAGAGACAGAACAGAGAGAGATTTCATAGATGTTGACAACATGTGAAATATAATATTCAAGGAACACCAAGCCTACATTATACTAGATTGCACTGCAACAGAAATTACTTTTCCAAGGAGGAATTATTAAGGTTGCACTGAATGAAAATTTATAGTTACTATCCAATTACTGCTAAATAAATCCAGCATCCTTCATTTGTTTTGGCAGTGCTGGTGTTGGACTAGGGTGGACAAGGTCAGAAATCACACAACATCAGGTTATAATCCAACAGTTTTAAAGCGTGTGTTTTCAAGTAAACCCGTTGGACGATAACCTGGTGTCGTGTGGTTTCTGATCTATAATTCGAGCTCAGGCATCGGCAGGCTTAAAGGGAATCCTACAGTAGCACAAACCTCCAAACTCCTGTAATGTTTGTAGCAAGCACTTATTTTCTTTCACAATGCAGAACAATGTAAAATTAATTGAAGCACAATAGGTTTAGAGTCATGAACAACATGGTCAAACGTCAGAGCCAGGCACAGGAGCATCAGGCAGATGAGGAAAAGGTCTCCAGTAGGCTGGAATGAAAGATGGTGGGACCAACCAGTCCTGAGATTGCAGGGCCTTGTCCATCAGCTGACATAGATGTGACACAATGCTTCAGGACATCCATTTAGGTTGTCATCTTCCATACTGTCCCTCAGTCATTTGCAGATAACTACACCTAAGCCAGTAAACCCCGTTGCATGTAAACCCTCTCTTCCTCCATGGAGATTTTGTCTTGCTGCTCCTTCCACTACTTACAGTGTCACACTTGGCCGAGGTTCCAAACCTATTGTGCTCCAATCAATCTTGCATTGTTGTGCGTTGTGAAGGAATAAACTGCTTGTCATTCATCCCACAGGGGCACATCTCCTGCATGGGGCTCAGCAGGTACCTAGTCTCCAACAGTCTTCTTTGTGCTAGAGAGCTTGGCTGTTTCTTCCCAAATCAACTGCAGAGCATCTCACCTAACCCTCCCTCATCCCACCCCCCACTACCTGCCCTGTCACCATAACTCGGCTACGTGGGTGCAGGAGCAGTTTGTGATCAGACACAACAAATGGGCTGCTGAGCCCTCCCCAGATCAGGAGTCTGAAATGCAATGTGCAGGGCGAGTAGAGGATGAGGTGGATATGAGACATTGCATTACCATAATACAATCAACAAACATATAGAATTGGACCCCATATACAAACCCATACAGATGAAAACCGGACGTGACACTACTCACCATAACAGTCCAGACAGTATAAATTCCAAGCGGAGTAGAACAACATTGATTCATCAGAGGCTCCACTGATGATGTCACCTACCATGGTGTCGAAACATTTGAATGAGAACAAGCCAACTTGGTGAGCAAGTCAACAACCTCAGGAGTGCATCAACTTTGCCCTTGAACAGTTTGCCGACCCTGTTTTGGGGGGGCCGGTTAGATTGAATGGCCTCCCGGTACTATCTTCCATGCTGTCAGAATTTCAGCCCTTTCTCTCCGGTTTCAGCTGGTGAGCCCATCCAGCTTCATTTACAGGGCAGCAGCAATAAACACAGAGCCTTCTTGACTGGAACTTCTAGGCTTCCAGGAGAAGCTGTAACAGTCTGAAGAGATGGTCCTGCTTTGCAATGTCCAAAATGGTGTCCAGCTGGTGTCTATCTAAATATAGCAGCAGGATCTTCAACCCCAGCAGATCCTGACAGTGGTGAGAACCTATGGCTCACTGATTAACATAATGGTTGCTTAGATAATGAGCCGAGAAGGTCACTATACCATCCCCAGGTGGATATACAACATCCAGCATGGTCAACCCTGTACTTTAACTCCAAATTGGAATAATCACCCATTGTCTGACCTGCTGAATGTCTTCCAGCATGATCTGATTTTATTTCTCTAATTAGAATTAAATAATGGGGGAATGGGTTCAGTTGGATGGAGTATTGTAGATAAAGTTAGGCCCACACAGGTTAGGAGGCTGGGCAAGAAGTAGCAGATAGAATACAATGTGGTGAAGTATGAAGTCATGCACTTTGGCAGGAAGAACAGAAGCATAGGCTATTTTCTAAACGGAGAAAGGCTTTGGAAATCCAAAGCACAAATGGACTTAGGACCCCTAATTCAGGAAAATCAAGATCTTAACCTGACGTACAGGTTCCTCTGGCAGTTAGAAAGGCAAATGCAATGTTAGCAATCATTTCAAGAGGGCTAAATACAAGAGCATGGATGTACTGTTAAGGCTGTATAAGACTCTGGTCAGACCGTATTCAGAATATTGTGAGCAGTCTTGAGCCCCGTGTCTAAAGAAGGATGTGCTGATGTTGGAGGAGGTCCAGAGGAAGTTTACCAGAATGATCTCAGGGCTGGTTGAGTACTCTGGGTCTGTACTGGACAGAGCTTAGAAGGATGAGTGGGTATCTCATCAAAACTTACAGAATACTGAGAGACTTGGATAGAGTGGATGTGGAAAAGATGTGACCACTAGTAGGAGAGATAAAGGCCTAACACCACAGCCTCAGAGTGAAGAGACAACCCTTCAGAACTAAGATGAGGAGGACTTCCTTCAGCCAGAGGAAGGTTAATCTGTGGAATTCATTGCCACAGAAGACCAAGTCATTCAGTGTATTTAAAACAGAGATAGATTGGTGCTTAATTAGTAAGGGGATCCAGGGTTACAGGGAGAGGGCAGGAGAATGGGGTTGAGAAACATATCAGCCATGATCTAATGGTGGAGCAGACTTGATGGGCTGAATGGCCTTGTTCTGCTCCTGTATCATATGGTCTTATGCTCTTGTGCTGTTATCCGTTTTTAAGCACTGCCCAGTCTCAAAAGCTCAATAATGTTATAAACATATCAGAAACCTTTCAATTGTAAAGAAGAGTCATATTCAACTCAAAACAATAATTCTGTTTTTCTCTCCACAGGGATGCTGCCAGGCCTGCAAAGAACTCACAGCATTTCCTCATTTTATTTCAAGTTTCCCATATCCACAGCAATTTATTTTGATTTCAGAAATGATTTCATCATTGAAGCCTCAATTTTAATTTTAGTAACCTTTTTTTAAGCTTTGCAACAAGCAGAGAATAAATAGCCTTTTCGACTACATCACTCCTTTATTACCAGAACCAGGATAATAAAAGAAGAATGCTGTGATTTTAAAGTAGATTGAAATTCATACAATCAATTTCTCTCTGCTTCCTGCATTGAGAGCTGGTTGCGGTAACAGCACAGAGAGGGTTGAACTTCTGACACTGATCCAGCCACATTACTGCGAGAGAGCATTTAAAGCCCATGCATGTCCCAGTCAACTATGGGTTTGTAAAAAGGCAACTTTAACTAAATAACAACATTCCTCCACTTGTTTCTTTGGCCATGCTGAGTAAACGAAATTCCCGGTTGTGTTTTGTGTATTGCAATCTTTGCTGATTGTTAATGCTGAGTGGAAAAGATACTGTTTATATCCCTTCCTGATAAACAAAGTCATGAACAAGTTCTGTCATCATGAGCAACAGAAATGGAGATTGCTGGAAAAGCTCAGCTGGTCTGGCAGCATCTGTGAAGAGAAATCAGAGCTAACGTTTCAATTCCAGTGACCCTTCCTCAGAACTGGACCCAAAACGTTAACTGTGATTTCACTCCACAGATCCTGCCAGACCTACTGAGCCTTTTCAGCAATTTCTGTTTCAGTTTCTGATTTTCAGCATCTGCAGTTCTATTGTTTTTTTCATTCTGTAATCATGAGTGTGCTTACCCTCTCCAATAGTTTTAATGTTAATTTCAGATCAATTTCAGACCCAATCATGCAATGTGACATCTTACACCTTCTATTGTCTTTTTGGGGTGCAAGTGAGATTTGTTTAAGTGCATGATGGTTTTAATCATTTCTTTACCCACCCATGCATACATAACAAAGTAAAATTGTCACCTTATGTACAGCAAGGGTGGGAATATTTGTATCATGGCATGCAAATTCAAGGGAAAACTGGTGATGTCAACTCGCTGTTGAGCTGATTTGTTAAATTAAAATGTAAAATTTAAATATGAAACAAAATCCTACTGGACGAAGCGCCAGATGCTGGATTTTCAGCTCGCAGTGAGAATCAATTGCTGGGAGATTCTCTGCCTGCAGTGCCTGCTGATTCTATTTTTCAAGTCAGGGAGTCAAGACTATGCTGGAAGCATGCCAGTTGGTGGAGATGGCGATGGAAGTGAGCCAATGCTAATGCTATCTCTGTTCACTAAGACATCAGCCTAGGTCTGGAGATATTTGTGATCTCCTCTAACTCTCATCCCTCTTGTCTTCCAATACCCTACCAACCTACTCAGCCAGTATCACTAGATACAGAAATTCTGAGTCCTATGCAAACATTAGAAAAACTTTGTAAAACTCATAAATCTGTCAAAATAAACAATCATTACCAGAAAACCGACTTAAAATAAGCATGCTGAAAACTTCTGTTAATCTTAATGGGGATGTGAATCCTGATTCTGGGCCCCACCCGCCATTTGTAGAGCTCAACTGGAGAACTTCGATTCCAAGTCTGGATAGGAAAATCTTGCCACAGGATTCAAAACTGTAACATTTTGTTCTTTTGTGATCTCAAACTGCTTGTTGATCTGTTCTGGGTTGGCATGCTGCACCAAGAGAAATCATTTGGTTTGCTGAAAATGCCTGCTTCATAACTTATTATGTATTTTATCCTGCAATATTTAAGCATTTTGGATTTTCTTCAGCTTATTTACCTTCTGAAAGCTAATGCTTAATTAATACTGTTTAAATTCTCAATGTGCACTCTTGCTGCACAAAGTCATGCAATAAATCAGAAAATTATACCCCATTTGAATTCTAATACAATCCAATGTCATCACTGTAACATATGCCACACAATTAAATGAAATTTAAGAAACTTAAGCGAGCTTTATGTTTCTTCCACTTATTCCCTGTTGAATGCAATCGTACACTGTGTTCAATATGCACCTTGCCTTTAAGAGAATTCCCCAGTAAGGACTCCTTGTGTTGTGAATCTATGATGATGTGAAATGATTTTGTGGCACATTGGTAGTGTCCCCATCTCTGAGTCAGGATATCTAGATTCAAGTTCTACCTGCTCCATAGTTGTGTAATAATGACACTGAATGGGTTGATTAGGAAAATGTCTACAATGTTGTGACTCTGCCTCCTTGTTGACCTGTTCTGGGTTGGCATGCTGCACCAACAGAAATCATTTTGTTTGCTGAAAATGCCTGCTTCATAACTTATAATGTATTTTACTGTTTTAAATAAACTAACTCATGGAGTTAATTCATCCCTTGATTATGAAACAATTATAATGAGCACGCCATCCCCTTTCCTACTGTTTATACACTACTGGGGAATGATCATTTGCTCAACTTCCCTGCAGATAAAGTGGAGAATTATTCAGCCCCCGGATATTTTCAGTCTATTGACAAACTCAATAATCAAGTTGGTTTCGAATTATATTTATTACAAAGGGCAAAAAATGTTAGGGGAGGGGCTAATGGGAGAGGTGATGACTCAACTCTCCCTCTGCAGTAAAGTTGGCAGAAAGTCAACAAAGCCAACATGCCTGTTCCACAGGCTTGATATACCGCTATGAGTAGTCAAAGCTAATGGATACTGGGATTTCTGCATTAGTGGGAGTAAGTGCCACCATTAGTTCCAACAGTCCAAGCACTGCCAGAACTCTATGATGGGCAATGCCAAGAAAACAACCAGTCCCGGGACAAAGGCACCATGTCAGCATAACCCAAGTAAGGAAGGAAGATTATTTGGGATGGGTTTGGCAACCTCAAAGAGGTTCATGGGGAGAGGAGAGATGTGGGTTTCAAAGCAGCTGGGGGTGATCCCCATGCTCAAAGGGCATCTCCCACATATTGTGTGCCCCTCCTGTTTGCACTTCTAGATATTTGTGCGAAAAAGGTCTTCCCACTCCCACCCACCTGACACACCAACCATATTATAGCATGGCCAGGTTATATTGCTCAATTGATCCTATTGATCTTTAAATATTTACTTACATATGGTGAATGGAGCCCTGATTTTGGTGCCAAAACCCTTCCTTATTTTAGGTGTGAGCTCAGGGGCTGACAGACTGGGAATCTACCCTATATTACATGTCCCTCTGCCATAAAAAAAGACACCCGTTGATAGCAAGTAATATGCCAGCCATCAATTGGGCCAAAATTCACTAGGTCAATGCAAAGAAACACATTTTTTAATGGGTGCTCACGTTGCTAATGGCTACATTTGTCAGAACTCAGTGCTTTGAAGATATCACCCTTTGTCATAAAATATCACTTCCATCTCAACCTTAGGTTCTGACAGTTCCACTGTTTAACACTTCAGAGATCAGTTCTGATTCAGAACATGCAAATTCTTAAGATGCTTGAAAAAAAGTCAAGGTCTGAATATAAGATAATCTGTCACCATACTAAACAGCAAGCAGAAGGTAGTGACACATTGACCAATTCTGACAGTGATCAGTCACAGCAGATTTCTGTGGGGGATCTTGCCTGCGTATTTACTGTACACACCATTGTTAAATAATATTGAGTTTCTGTGACATGATAATATTATAACATGGCACCAAGTGGACCGGCATGTGGAGAAATATTCAATTCAAAAAGATCTAGAGACTGAAATGTCAACTTGCATTACCTGCACTAGTGTTTGGAAAGGGGCTTGAACCCATAGTATTCTGCAACAGAGGCAAGGGGCTACAATGGAATAAGGGTGACAGTAATATAAACACAAAAACCTAGGAGCAGGAGTAGACTATACTGTCCATCAAGCCAGCTCCACTAGTCAGTATAAACTGATCATGGGGTAATAACAACTCTTGCCTGTCTGCTGTGCATAACCATTGATTCCTTATGAGACCAAAAATCTGTCCATCACAGTCTTAAATATATTCAACACTAGAACATCCGGAACCCTCTGAGATAGAGAATTCCAATTCCAAATATTTGAAACTGCTCATTGTCATTGAGTCAATTACATTCTTGTAAATATTTCTCTCATGAGTTGGTTGCGTAATGATTGTAACAAGGTCAGCCAAGTGAACCTCATAGAACGTGGAATCCCTGATTGGGGCTGTTAATCTGGTCCAGTCAGGGAGCCCTGACTGACAGATATAAACAGGAGTATCAGGGATTCTGATCACTCTGAGAGCTAGCTCTGAGGGAGCTGGATCATTGTCAAGAACTCTTCACGTATAAATAAAGGGTGACTTGGTGATGGGATACTGGCCTCTGTGGAGTTATTTCAGTTGCTTCTGGCAAGACTGCAGTTATGTCCACTCCACAATTGTACAAGAAGTTAGATTGATGATATTCAAACATTTCATGTAATCCTCCAACAGTCAATGCAGAGAGCCATTCTTGTCCAACTACCCCATTTTTGCTGAAACAGCAGTTTTCCAATAAACTGCATCTCAGCATATTTTATCTCAGTTACTTTGAAAAACCATAAAGCGACTTTCATGTAAAGTTACGGGAAACCCAATGAAACTTTGAAAATAACTCTTTTTTACTTTAAGCACTCTGAAAGCAGAGCTTAGTTTGCTTACTTGTTTTTGAGTTGCATGTTTTATTGAAGTCTGAATTCTGCAATGACAAAATACCTCTTTCCATCTCACAACAGCTATAAAATTCATCGCCAGCTCCTTTACTTCACCATTTAATATAGGCAGGATCACAAGAAGAAACAACACGACGAAATATGTCAAATATGTTATTGCTACTGGCCTGAGAAATAAACTTAGAAATACTTGGAATATTTGTCATGGTGCAATTACATGATTGAAGTTTTCAAAAAGTTAATTTATTAACGAAAATTAAAACGATTCCAAATGGTCTGCCCAGTCATAAATTAAACTGCCTCACCAAACAGCAAACAATATTTGGTCTCAAAATCCATTTAGGGTGACAATCTCATCTCAACACTAACACAAAGCAACTGAAAAAAGATTCCTAGAAAATGAAGGACTTCCTAGTGCAATTAGCTGACTATCTTGAGATCTTCATCTTGCTGACCAATGCACTGCAGTTTTGCACACAAAATCCAAAGATAGAATTGATTCTGGATTGCATCCAGTCCAATTTTCCAGTCAGTAGCAATCACAGTTGGCTCATAAGCTTCATGTAAGTCATCCAAATGCAACAAAGATGTGGCAGCTTCACTGGAAGCTTAATTGAATACAATAGACTGACAAAAATTCTATTGATGGCCTCAAATAATTATTTTATGACTTGGTTAGTATTGTCTTTTCTCGCCCTACTTAATAGAGATAAATTCCATTATTTGGGAATTTAAAACAATCATCTTTTGCAGATATTCTTCATGACAGTGAATTAAGATCTTCCTTGAATTTAAAACATCCATGCTGCCTTTTCATTGGCCCTTTCTATTATCAGGTTACAGTATTGACTATTCACAGGTTGGAGAGTTCAAATGAGATTGTGCAGCATCAAGGAAGAATACAACCTTTGCAAAGGAGCTTGTTATTTTGTCCTACACACACATATTTGGACTTTGTTGAAGCTGCCTCAGGGATTTATGTTTGAGTTATGCAATATTTGTATCTTCAAAGTGCTGGCAGAGTGTATTGAATGGAAAATAAAAATATTGGTAACCAGGATCCAATATTTGAATGTCTTTAAAATATAGAACATCAGAAGAAGGGAGCAAGTTCAAGCCATGAGGTGCATTTCGTCAGCAGATAATCTACAATCTAACCTGTGCAGACTCTTCCCACCCTATCCACGGTAAATTTAGAATGCCATTTTCACAGAGTCATAGAGTCATACAGCATGGAAAGAGACCCTTCAGCCCAACTCATCCACGCTGAACTAGTTCCATTTGCCTGCATTTGGCCCATATCCCTTTAAACCTTTCCTGTTCATGTACCTGTCCAAATATCTTTGAAATATTGTAGTTATACTGATCACTCACCACTTTCTCTGCCAGCTCTTTCCGTATAAGCGCCACCCCCTTTATGAAAAAGTTGCTGCTCGGGTCCTGAATAAATATTCCCCCTCTCACTTTAAACCTGTACCCTCTTGTTTTGGACTCCCTACCCTGAGGAAATTAACTGATGTGCATGCTTAACGTTCCAGAGACACACCACAAAACAAGTATTTGAGATTGCAAGAGCAAAAAGAACTCCAAAAAGGTACATCCAAAAATTAAAATATCAGCATTTTGGTCATTTCGCCGGGGATGAAAAGTTTCTTCTTAAGTAGACTCTTGGGATCAAGAATGACTTGCTTCCACTCAAGTTCAATGAGTTTTGAAATGACTGATAAATCCAGTGCATGATCTATGGACTCTGTTACATGTGAGGTAAATGTTGTTTGGAGGTTTTGGTGGATTAAATACTTGGGTTCACTTACCTGATTAGAAAAAAAAACTGCCGATGCTGGAATCCAAGGTAGACAAACAGGAGGCTGGAAGAACACAGCAGGCCAGGCAGCTTCTGGAGGAAAGGAGCAGTCAACATTTTGGGTATTACCCTTTTTCAGGACACACACCACACCATATAGATTGTCTGAGCACCTCCTGGAATAAACTAGTCAGATAATTTTTCCCCAGATGATCTGTCACAGTGCTCATAAAATCTGAGCTGAAACATTTCAGACTGCACTCAGCAGGCATATCACACTGTTGATCACACTGATGTCCAGGAGCCCTCGGATTCTGGCAAACAAAGGTAAACTGCTGTGAGTATAATTTTAAAGTGGTGCACAGGAACAAGGAAACCTGGGAACGTAGAGTGAACCAGGATGGTTCAGGAACCTATTTTTAAAAATCACATGGGACCCCTTGTTCTGTAATTGAGACATATGGCAGTACCTTTAGTTACACATGGACATCACCTCAGATGCAGTCAAACTTGGAAAATTAGGTATTCAGCAGGTTCGTTGTAGAGTGTGTTAGGATTATGGCAAACAACAGTTAATAATTTTCTAAAGGATGGACCAGGGAACACAGAGAGCCTAGAACACATACAAGTATTAGAACTCATAGGGTATTGTTGGGAATATATTGCAAAGCTATTTGTGCTCCTATTTGCAATGTGAACAGTTTGGATAAAAGGGCTGAGTGAAATTCATGTGGTGGCACAGAGGTGTCGCTTCCAGAACTGAGAGACTTGATTTTAGGAGGAGAGATTGTTTGGATTCTTCGGAGGAAAATGAAGCTAGCATCCATGGTTATTTGCAGTCAGTGCTGCTTGGTCCGCTCACTAGAGCTCTTAATCCAGGTGGAGAGAGGACTGTAACTCTCCTGTTTGGTACACTACCCAACAGGATATCAACAGAGGCATCAGAATAAAAGTGCTTGAGAGCAGCTGCCCAAACTATCACTGGCTCTCAGTTTCCCCTACCCATCCATTTCCAAAGGCATTGGCATGGCTACCATTCACCTTTAAAATTATGCCAATGTGCCTAGCTCCTGCCCATTGTCACCAATTGGATGCCAAGCCACTGGGTGGGTGTTGCTTTGAAAATTGCATTGCTTTACTGCCTCTGATGCAGTAATCGGTCGTGACATGGAAACATTCCAGTCATCAGGTTTCTAACTCTGGGACAAACAATCTGTCGCACATTTCATCCACCTTATCCACCCACCCCACCCCCCACCCCACCCCCCACCCCAACTGCACCGTCATGGAGTATAAAAGAAAAGAAATTATCCTAAAACTTTATCAGCCACTGGTTAAGTCCTACTGGTAGTATCACATTTAATTCAATGCATCACCTTATGACGGATGACAATACCTTAGAGAGGAACGCAAGCAGTTTACTAGAATGTATCAAAGATAATTGACATAGTCACAGGTGGACAGAACAGCGAAGATGGCATTTGGTACGCTTGCCTTTGTTGGCCGGTGCATTAACTATAGGAGTTCGGACGTCATATTATGGCTGTGCAGGACATTGGTTAGGCCACTTTTGGAATAATGTATTCAATTCTGGTCTCCGCGCTATAGGAAAGATGTTGTGAAACTTGATATTTTGCAGGAAAGATTTATAAGGATATTTCCGGGGTTGGAGCATTTGAGCCATAGGGAGAGGCTGAATAGCCTGGTGCTATTTTTCCCTGATGTGCCAGAGACTGAGGGATAACCTTATAGACATTTATAAAATCATATGGGACATGGATAGGGTGAAAGCCAAGGTCTTTTCCTGAGGGGAGGGGAGTCTCAAACTAGATAGCATAGGTTTAAGGTGAGAGGAGAAAGATTTAATAAGGTCCTAAGGGGCAAATTTTTCACACAGAGGGTGACGCATGGAAAAAGCAATGAGAGAGAATGGTGGAGGTTGCTACAATTGCAACACTTGAAAGGCATCTGGATGGATACATGAGTAGGAACAGTTTTGGAATATGGGCCAAAAGCCAGTAAATGAGACTAGATTAATTTAAGATATCTGGTCAGCATGAACAAGATGGATCATAGGGTCTGTTTCTGCACTGTACATGTGTATGACTCTATGACTTCAGCTAATTGGAGAGGATGAAATGATTATTCTCCTTATTTCAGAGAAGGTTAAAAGGAAGCTTTCTAGAAATAATCAAAATCAGGAGGAAATAGGGAGAAACAGTTTCCAATGGCAGAAGGGTCAGTAACTAGAAGACAAATATAAAATGATTGGCAAAAGAACCAACAATAACACAAGGAAGCATTTTTTTTTCAGTCTCAAGTTATTATGAATTGGAGTGCACTATGTACAAAAATAGTGGAAGCAATTTCAATAAGAACAATCAAAAGATAATGGATAAATACAAGATTGGAAAAATTTCACAGGGCTATGCAGAATGCAGAATTTATTGGATAATGTCGCCTAAAAGCTAGCAGGAGCATAATATCCGTGTGGCCTACTTCTATGCCATATCACTATCTGATTCTTCTTCAGCTACTGTGTCTCTTCCTCACCCACAATCAGAGATTTATTTAGGGTTACAAAACTCAGAAAATGCCTTATGAAGTATTCACTTCCCTTCTGACACTTGAATCTCATGGTGTAATTGGCCCAATGAATAAAGCAAACCAACTGCATAGGCTGAGAAATAGAGATCACTGCAAAAAGGAACTAGGCACAAGGTGAACATAAGTATAACTTGATAACAATTCCAGAGGAGACAATGGGTTGATTATCAACTCATTGCCTGGTATAAAATTTCCATTGAAGATAGGAACTGGCAATTTCTATAATATGCACTGACTTGACAATCTATGCATCAAGAGTGATGTCATTTAGCCAGATGGTTGGGAATGGCATTCCCTTAGCTTAATTGGACCACTGTTCAGTCAGTGTAATTTGGGAACAGGATGAGAAAAATGTCAAGAAATCTCCTGGGAAAAGATATCGCCATCTAAGGATAATCTTCATTTTGGTGTTGAAGGAGAAAGTGTTTAAACCCATCTTTAAAATTTTGAAATTTTCAACCCACCCAGTCTCAATAGTGTCTAGGGAGAGCATTTATGATTTCTGATTTGTGGCACAGATTCTAATTATCCACAGATTTTAACATATATTGAAGTAATTGAGGGTCAGGCTTATGCAAAAGCAGTGCAACTCAACTGACATTGTTTGCCTTGAGATTTTTCTTCGAAGTGCCTACACAACCAGTCAGGCAGAACTGTAAATTAGCGGGGTGTTGAGCTGTTGTTGGGCTGCCTCTCATACCTGCTAATATTTCTGTTTGGAGATGCATTAACCACTTGATCCTTGTGTTTCCCCATCCTCCACATTTTCTACCCTAAATTGAAGGATCCAGCTGTGAAGTGAGGCTTCCTAGATCTTACTGTCTCCACCAGCACTTCAAATTCTGCATTCCATAAGTGAAGCAGCGCACGGCAGGGTAGATAATAACGAGCACTTGTTAAAGGAATTATGTCAGCATGGGAAGAAGCAATGAATGAGATGCCCCAAGGCTCAGTGTTAGAATCACTACAGTTTCTAATTTACATGCCGAATTCGGAAGGTAGATGCAAACTGATCAAGTTTGTGGCCGTTATGAAACTAAAAGGGGCAGTAGGACCAAAAAAGGCAGCTCTGAAATTATTAAATGATTTTGGGCAAAATATTGATGTCAGCTGGATAATCTGAGGTAAAATTTATTGTTATCAAATCTTAGATCCATGGTCAAGAAAGCAAAATAACAACATGCTATTCATAAATAATTTTGAAAAAGCTGAAGGCAGTTTGGGAAGCTTCTTATGTGTCTTGGAGATTCAAAATCTAAAACATTAGACAAAGACAATCAATAAAGGCAATAGAATGCTGCCCTAAAAGCAATATAGTCGAACACACGTCAAAGCAAGTAATTACTAAACAATACAGGATTCCAGTCAGGCTGCACCTTCATTGCTGTATCCAGTTTTATTCACACTGTAACTTCAGTGCTGGGTCTAGTTCTAGTCAGAGCTGAAATATTAACTTGATTCCTCTCTCCACAGATGCCTTTTATCCATGAAGTTTTTCCAGTCTTGTCTGTTTTTGTTTCAAATTTCCATTTGTGTTCTTTTTTCCTTCCTTACCCGGTCTGGCTTACATGTGACTCCAGTTGATTCTTAATCCCCTCTCTGCACTGTTAGAGATGGGCAGGGACAAGGGGAAGTTACAGGAGAAGAAACAGGGTGCCCCTTGACATCCAGCTCACCCTACAATGCACACCATGCACGACCATGAAGTAATTTTCTGCTCTTGGAACACTTGACGCCTGGACTCCGACCCACAGATTTTCCAGCAGCTTCTGGCAAGGTGGGTTTTGGCCATCTAGGCTCACACAATGTAGCAAAAGTCTAGATGGTCAGCTCTGAGTGAGTGATTGAGGCCTCTACCATTTCTACTCAGTGAAGGAGGTAGTGATGGGGAAATCATGACGCCTGAAGACATTCATCCCACGCTTAATGCTTGGAACACTAAATCGTGGCCTGCTCTGACTCAGAGGGAGGGGTGATAGCATCTGAGTCAAGGCTATACTTAATTAATTCATACAGTACATGTAGAGACCTGACAAAATCCTCATGCAGTTAGATAATAGTTGAATTTAAAAAAACAGAAGGCACTGGAGTTATTCAGCAGGCCTACCAGCTTCTGTGGAGACAGAAGAACAGGGTTTTTCTTTAATCTAATGAATCTTCTTTAGGATGGGAAGCTGTTGACCTATCTTATTGGCCCCTGCGTGGGTAAGATATGGGAGCTAAGGCCCCAGTTTCCTTGTTTAATTTCTTGCATGAAATAAAAGAACAGGACACATATTGGAGGTCTTTTACAACAGAAGTTGTGAAGGACTTATCAGTGCCAAGCCTGAAATAAAAGATATCACCCACAGAGGTATTAAGTGGAGGTTATTAAAAAAAAGACTCAAAATGAACGTCATTTACCCTATACTTGAGTAAGCGTACTGTGTCCTTTATGGAGAACATTATAGCTGAAGTTACAGTTTATAATGATTTGTTTGATCAGTGTTTTGTATTTGGTATTTACTATTCCCACATTAGCTATTATTTTATATTTACCAATCCCACATTCCCACTCAGAACTACCTTAGCAGAAATCACAGCATACACCACACGGAATGCATTAGTGGATTGATTTGGGTTTTGCAATTTTATATCTAGACATAGAGCAGTAGGAGAGAAATCTGAAAGTTACAGATTTTGAAGAAAGGTCATTGAACTCAAGCATTAGCCCTATTCCTCACTCACAAATTCTGCTTGATTTGCTGAGAACTTCGTCCCATTTTTCTGCCTTGTGTTTCAAACTTTCAGTATCTGCAGTGTGTAGATTTTGTTTTTGAGATCCAGAGTTCAACTATGAGTAACTCATTGAACTTATGCAAGAACCCCAGATTAACCTGCAATTTCTAGCAGGGTCACTAGTTAAAACTGGCAAGAAGTGAATTTAGAATTGATATTAGAAACTCTTTAGCCAGCATCTAATCAACATATAGAATGGGAAGACAATGGCCTAATGGTATTATCATTAGACTATTAATCCAGAGACCCAGGTAATGTTGGGAACCTGGGTTCAAGACCCACCATGACAGGTGGTGTAATTTGAGTTCAGTAAAAATCTGAAATTAAGAGTCTAGCCATGATTGATTGTTGGGAAAAACCTACCTGCTCTTTAAGGAAGGAAATCTGGCATACATTATACTTAAGACCCACAGCATTCTGGTTGACTCTTAACTGCCCTCTGGCCAATAAATGCTGGCTTAGCAGTGATGCCCACATCCTGTGAATGGACTTTTTTTTAAAAAAATAGACCAATCAGGTAGAGTAGAAGAGACAAAAACTACGAAACTTGGAACAAAAAGCATGTCGCAAAAGGGGACATGATAAATTATTGCTGGGTGGTTGAATTAGAATTTGTCAAAAGAATTTCCTCATTTGCCTCATCTTTGAAAAAAGATCCCCATGGAAATAGATGAAGCAAAGTTAGAATCTCAGCCAGATATTGGTGACCCTCTCGATCTCTCTTTTCCATTATTTCTCAGCACATTGCTATAACATTGATGAGGTTGCAAAGCAAAGGCTTAGATGAAATGTTGACAGGAAAAAAACAGCTTTTGTAATCTCTAGAGATAACAAGGTGTGGAGCTGGATGAACACAGCAGGCCAAGCAGCATCATAGGGGCAGGAAAGCTTGACATTTTGGGCCTAGACCCTTCTTCAGAAAACGAAGTGTCTAGGCCCGAAACGTCAAGCTTTCCTGTTCCTATGATGCTGCTTGGCCTGCTATGTTCGTCCAGCTCCACACCTTGTTATCTCGGATTCTCCAGCATCTGCAGTTCCTATGATCTCTTTTGTAATCTCTAATTCATTCCTATATATACAGAACACCAGAGTATGTATTTATACCCAACATCTGAAGCTAATGTTTCAAATATCCTTTTTTTTGAAAAATAAATAAATGATATAAACGTAACATTAATAATCTATAATCATCAATTTCATTGATCAAGATCATTGATTGAATAAGTAATACTGATCTTTGTGTGGCCAATATATGTCTGTGGTGTTCTATACAAAATTTAAAAGTTCCCTCAAATGTTTTTCTTGAAAGTTTCCAGAGTCCAAGAATTTCTGAGAGTAAATTGTTAACAATTACAAGCAACTTACTGAGAATCATTTACATGAGGAGATAATTCCTGCGAGGATAAACATTGATGAGTGGCTGCTATTTTTCACTTTTTTCAGTTTATGATTAAAAAAGACCTATTTCTCAAAATAGGAAGATTTATTTAAAGATATTTGTTAACATCGGCATTTTTACCTTTTATGAAAAATTCTGTTCTTTAATCGAAAAGCTTAAACAACACTGCTTTAACTCTGCATTAAATTTCAATTCTGTTGCTAAAAATGTGAAAAGAGGAAGCTGAGGAGAAACAATTTAAACAAAGTGGGGGTTATTTTGGCCAAAGGTTGAAAACAGACATTTAATGGGTGCAGTGTTAATAAGCTGCTTGGAAGTCTGGATTTAACTCACAATTTTGGTTGTAATAGCTGTTTGTCATAATTTGCTCCAGAGGAGCCAAACCCGAAACCTGTAGCTTTAATGCTGAAGTACTGATTAGATGCACTTGGAGCAGTTTCCCTGCTAAAGGTAATCTGTCACAGAAATATCTCTTTCTTTAGCAATTTCCTATTCATAATTTTCTTTCCCTACCCAGCTTTCACTGCTTCTGCAGTTGTTTGAAATTTGTTCCATCTCCACATTTTTCCAATTCTGACAGAAGGTCATTAGCTTCCATCGGAATCATTGGCCAGTATTTCACCAGCCTTCTGGAGGTGGGTTGGGTGGTGGGAGGATTGGAAAACTAGACCAGACCACCGCCAACAATCCACCTGTCCCCACCAAAATGCAGTGAGAAGTTAGCTTAGACCTTAACTTTTATATTTAGTTCAAGATAAGTGTAAGGCACTGTGGTCAAGATGTGATTCAATTGGTCCACCTCTAGGCTACAAACAAAACATGCTTTATTCTTACAGCACAGTTAAAATACAAGCTGTAGTGATTGTAACAAGGTCAGCCAGGTGAACCTCGTGGAATATGAGCTCCCTGATTAAGTACCCAGAAGGTTTTCAGAAATGTCTAGGGACTGTCAAAGGAGACAAGGCCACCTTTAATGTTGACCAGGAAGCAACTGCATGATTCCCCAAGGCCCACCCCATAAGGGCAAAGGTAGAAGCAGAAATCAGAAGGCTGGAAAGTGAAGGAATCATTAAAACAGTTTGCTAAATTTTCGCAACACCGACCATACCAATTGTGAAGCCTAATGGATCGGTTCGCCTTTATGGAGATTTCAAACAAGTGGTAAACTGCATTTCGCAGCTGGATAAATAGCCAATCCCTCATACAGAGCATTAATATGCAAAGTTGGCTGAGAGGGCTGTCCTTCAGGAAGCCAGACATGAACCACATGTACTTGCAATTGTAGTTAGATGAGGCTTATATGCTACAATTAGCACCTATAAGGGTTCGTACCAATATATAATACTTCCATTAGGAGTATTGTCAGCCTATGCAATTTTTCAGTGGATGATGGGAAACATTTTACAAGGTCTACCCCAGGTCACCATTTATCTAGATGACATACTAATGACAGGGAAGACCAATAAGGAGTGCTCAGAGAACTTGGACATAGTCCTTAGCTGTTTCTCTATGTGGGTGTACTCCTTAGAAGGGAAAAATGTGTGTTCCAGGCACCCCTAGAGACCAGCTTAGGCTGCAGAGTTGATAAGACTGGGTTACACCCATTGGAAGATAAAGTAAGGACAATCAAAGATGCTCCCACTCCCATATCTGTGCTAGAGTTAAGGTCATTCCTTGGGCTGGTGAATAATTAAGGAAAGTTCATACATAACTTGGCCTCCAACCTAGCACCTTTGCATCAACTCTTAAAAATGGGTCAGCCTCAGAAATGATCACATCACCAAGCTGTTTCTTCAGGGAAATGAAGAAACAGCTATTGTCCTCTAAGGTTTTAGCACACTATGATCCCAAGTGAGATCTGGTATTGACATGCAATGCCTCCACATTTGGCATGGGGGTAGTTTTAGCTCATAGGTGGCCCAATGGAGAGGAATGCCCAATAGTGTATGCTTCCAGGACTTTGGCTAATTCAGAGCATAAAAACACCCAAATAGAGAAGGAAGGCTTGGCGGTCCTATTTAAAGTCAGGAAGTTTCACCAATAGCTTTACAGATGTCAGTTTGTAATAAGAACAGACCACAAACCCCTGCTAGGTCTAAGTAAGGAGGACAAAGCAGTGCTGCCCATAGCTTCAAGTTGAATTCAGCATTGGCCTCTAATGCTGTGTGTGTATAATTACAAGGTGGAACACTATCCAGGACGCCAAGTAGCGAATAAGGATGCGTTGAGCCGCATCCCACTGGCAGATACACCACTGGTAGTACCACCATTGGAAGAGTCCATGATGGTTTTAAATTTTCTGGGCACACTTCCAGTCACAGGTGACAATATCAGACTGTGGACGCAGAAAGATTAGGTGCTGGCAAAACTGAAACAGCTGGTGGCGATGGGGAAAACCAAAGGGCCATCACAACCAGAATTGAAACCCTTTTGGACCCAGAGAGACTAGATCACCACAGAGGATGGCATTTTATTATAGGGAGCAAGATTAATTGTCCTGAGCACAGGGTACCACCAGATGCTGTATGAACTCCACCAGGGTCATCCACGAGTTTCCAAAATGAAGATGTTGGTGAGAAGGTATGTCTGGTAGCCAGGATTGGGTGCAGACATAGCCGCATTGACGGGACAGTCCCCGGAGTGCCAACAAGGTCAAAAAATACCACCAGTAGCTCCCCACGTTCATGGGAATTGCTGAGTAAACCCTGGACTCAGTTACATGTTGACTATGCAGGTCCTTTCATGGGCTTAATGTTATTAATCATTGTGCACACCCTCTCAAAGCGGCGGGACATGCATAGAGTTCATTTGTCAAACGCAGGGATGACGTTAGAGAAATTGCAGGCATCTTTTGAAAAACACAAACTCCCCGAAGTTTTGGACATAGATAACAGGCCAGCTTTTACCAGTAGGGATTTGAATATTTCCTAAAGCCAAATGGTATTCAACATGCACGAAAAACTCCATAAAATCCATCATCCTGTAGTGTGGCAGAAAGTGCAGTACAAACTTTGAAGGCAAGTTTAAACAAACAGCCTACAGTTGAACCGGATACCAAATTGTCGCGGTTCCAATTTGATTATAGACCACCCCTCATGCAACTACAGGGATAACTCCAGCAGAGTTGCTAATGTGGAGAAGATTTCCCACCAGGTTAATTCTGATCATACTGCACATGGGGAGGAGGGTGAAATGGTATCAGGAATGCCAATGCTGGTCACAAGACTCCTTTAAGCGAAAGAGGAAATTTACTACAGGGTACATAGTTTGGCGTAGGAACTGCAGGAATGGTCCTGCATGGGTAAGAGGCATGCTCAACGCAAGGTCAGGTTCAGTGACATATAAAGTTAGTTGTGACGGTCATGAAAAAGTATGTGGGCTATATCAAAGCTGCAAATTAGCAAACAGTGAAGGAGAAAAACATGCCTGGCTCCTCAAAAGCCTTCCTGACTGTTTCAGAACCTATGGGTACCCCCTTCTCCATCAAGCATTGAAGATACTTCGGAATCTGAGAATGACGTGGTAGATGTTGCCGCCTCAACGAAGAAGACAATGAATTTCTTCCGAGACACTCGAGGCCCAAGAAGCGAGCTCCTATGCATTGCACACCACCTGTATCAGAGGCAGAGTTGGAGGAACCTGACCCGGTGCTGAAATGCCCCATGAAAAACTACAGGAAGAAGAACCAGCCTATTTTCTTGAACTCAGGGGGAGGGATGTAGTGATTGTAATGAGATCAGCCAGGTGGACCTCATAGACTAGCCCCAATCAGGGAGTCCTGGCTAACAGATAAGAACAGAAATCAGATAACCTGTTCACTCTGAGAACTGGCCCTGGGGGAGCTGGATCAATGTCAAGGACTCTCCATGTGCAATTAAAGTGTGACTTCGTTATGGGATACGGCCTCTGTGGAGTTATTTCACAAACAAAAAGAAGAACTACAATAACTTTAACTCTATTGAGATACTTAACAAGATAATGTACAATTTAACCACTAATCGTCAACTGTCCCAATATAGGCAGCATCCCATAAAAACACCATTTGGAAAAAATGCAATTCAGCAGAACAGTTGTGGTTCTCACATGTTGTCTGTCTCTGGTCCAGAAGAAAGAAACAACCCTCTCCTTTTGATTCTTAAGTGGAAGCCCCTTGCCTGAGATTTTTCTCTATCAGCTTGAACTCAAACTGTCAGCTCAGCAGCGAGCAGAAATCTTCGACTAATTAACTGAAAGGAAAACTAAAAACCTTAGATAACAAGCGTGGGGCTGGATGAACACAGCAGGTCAAGCAGCATCATAGGAGCAGGA